>CAOKZL010000792.1:0-623324 GCA_948472985.1 Iguana delicatissima
ATTCCCATCCAAGTTTGGGGGTGTTTGACGATATATACCTCTTACCTTGTAGACATGTAAACACTTGAAAAGAGCTCTATTAACACATAAAAGTTCCGATTTGAACATCAGGTCCTTGCATTTGGTTACTGCTACTAGAAGAGGAGCGAAACTGACATAGTGTAGCAAGATAGAACTGCTCCATTGCCTTTCAACAGAATGATGTAGTTACGTTGATGCACCGTAGCAGCTATGCATAATTTTTAAGATCAGGGTGCCATAGTCATGCTCATAACTGAGTTTTGACGTATAGCCATAAAGGAACCTGCTTTGCTTAAACAGCAAAGAGCAAGTTCTGGAGTTTATGTTGTTCCTCTGTTTATTAAAAACGGATGGGAGCACTTGACAGAAAAATCAAACTTCTGGTCATGGCTCATTAATCTCTGCTGTATCTGTCAGAGATGTGTGTTTAGAGTTTCAACAAGGCTTGGAAATTAAGATTACTGCTGTGCTTTTGTGTTTGCTCTAATTTCAAATGGAGAGAAGTGCCACCAGGAGCTTAAAATGAGAGACAAGAAAAGGGTCGTCTTATTAAGCCAGATAAAGCAAATGACATTTGCAAGTTACCTCCTTTGGCACTAATTTTCAGAATCAATTGGCAGGCGTTCATAGTACGTAGTGACTTTCCTGTGTTATTTGGCTAGCTCAGCCTCTCTAAAAATTATATCCAAAATTTACACTCCAAATGAATGAGACTATGATTATCACTGACATTTTGGGAAGATGTCTGTCTGTTACCAGATTCTGCTCTCACATAAGTTGGGGTCAGTTGTGGGCCACCCCAGTGAAGAGAACTGAATTTCACAAACATAAGAATCATAATCATCATTTAATGGTGAAGATTATTAGTAGTGGGGAAACCTTGGAAAAATTATCCCCAACTAATATGGCCATTGGCCATGCTGGCTGGTGTTTCCAAGAGATGTAGTACAAAACAGTAATGATACTAAGAATATTTATTTCTTACCCACCTCTCCCTGTGGATCAAGATGTGGAACAAGTGACACAACACTCTCTCTCTCTCCCTCTTTATATATAAATATAGGCATATAAAACCAATAGATATTAAAATCCATTAATTAATACTTTAAAACCATAATTTAATAATAATTTGGATAGGTCTTCTGGAAGGTCTTTCCAAACTCTTGGAACCAATGTTTCTCAGCTCTTTTGATGGGACCCCAGTTGTGCTCCTGGACAGACCAGTCCAGTACAGGCAAATAGCATAGAATTCCTCCAAACATTTCCTTCACTGTGAATAGGGTTGAAGAATAATATTGCAAGGATTTTGGCCAAGCAGTGGTGTGTGTGTATGTATAATTACTTTGACCTCTGTGGTAGACTCACATTTAGATTCTTGCTCCACTAAAGAATGCCAGCATTGTTTCAAATCAAGTCTTCCTGTTTAAGAAGACAGAAAGGTGTCATTTCTTGAGACTTGCAGTTAACATGTTTGTCTGTTTTTAGAGAAAGGATGCAATGGGTGCTTTAGACACTTTTTCACCATGTAACACTTGACTAGGGTATAGGCCCCCACCAAACTGTGTCCATTGTAGGTATATGTTTTCTCAGAGCATGGTTTCATAGGTGGCTTCAGCATGTTTGTAACTGATTGTATGTGATTTTACTGGTGTGAAAGAAGGTGTACATGCTAGTTTCCTGGACTGGATCCTTTAAAATTGTCGACAAAAACTTAAAAACATCATTTTCTCAACTGAGAGAAAATGTAGACTATTGGTAGTCTACCTAGGAAGAGAAAGATGTTTTCTGTGATGTAGAATATTTCCATAGACATATGCAAAGTGAGGAAGAAGAACAGTCAGTATGTGTTCCAGCTGGGATATGCAAATACTTAAAGGGAAAGATTTTAGCAGATACTCAGAACATGGTTTAGCTGGAGACTTCTGCATAAATGATGGTCATTTTGGTCCCTGTCCCATGTTCTTTGTGCTAGACTCGTGCTCTAATTGGGAAGCAATAGGATACGATTTCATCCTCATTCATGCTTTTCGTCAGAGGACCTCTACTGGTCACAATTAAGAGGCATTGTGAAGCGATTCTGTCTTCTGTCTGTTTTCTGGTAAGCAAAAAGATGAAAGAAGCCAAGTCAAAATATAGGAGGCATACGATTAAAAGATGCCATTGTCCAGAATACCTTTAGACTTCTGTGAACAAAGCAGTGTGATTGCAGAGTAAAAACTTCATCTACAAGCACCTTGAATATAATTTTTAATGCCTGCTATCTGGTAACAGAGAATTCATTCTATGAATGTGGGTATTTCTGTTGCAAAAATAGCACCATTCATTCATAAGAGAAAGCTTCCAGGAACTTGGAAGAACCCCAAGGCTTGTAACAGTTAAAAAAAAAAAAAGGAAATATCTTTAGAGGAGAAAAATGCCTTAAAGGGGTTTGAGAATTTAAAAAAAACAAAAAAGCACAATGACAACTTAGATGCTCAGTGGGCCTGGACAGTGTCTGGAGGAGACAGAATGGAATATTCTAGCATAATTAGTTCACTGAACATGGCTAGCATTACACTGCAAATACAGTCTGTTCCAAATCACTCTGTTATTGATGGCTTTTCAAATGCTTTGTAAATTTCCAGCTAGTGTGGAGTTGAAGATTGTGCTGGGATTACTTGTAATCTTACCTTCAAGAAATCAGCACCATATGTGATCATAGTTTCATCAGATTTCTTTGCATCACCCTATTATTGTAGCAATCAGATCATTAACTATCATTAAGGAAGTACTTATAGTAAGCAAAAGAAAGTAAATTCACATTTTCGTCTGTAATAATTGTAACTACCAATATAACACATATTAATATTTATTTATTTATTCTCTTTCAGCCAACCTGTGTGTTTCTAAGCATGTATGTCTCACCACCAGAAACATCACATCTAAATTTTTCCATGGTACTTCTCAAAGCAACTTATAAAGAGAAGGATTTACATCAGTTACTGTTGTCAAGATTAACATTGTAACTACCAATGAGTCAATAAAGAATATTTTCAAAAGTTAATTTACCCAGACCAGTATCTCACTTCAATACTCCTCTTCTTTTTGGGGGAAGAAAACATTCTGTAGTCCAATGATACAACGGGAAATCTACAAGCTTGCCTAGAGTTAATAAAGAGCCTTATCACACTACACTATTATAGCACTATTATTCCACTTTAACTGCCATGGCAATATCACATGAGATCATGGGATTTGCAGTTTATGGAGAGCCATTTAGAATTCTCAGCCAAAAAGCTCCAGTGCCTCACCAAACTACAAATCTCAGAATTCCACAGGGTGTTGCCAGGGCAGTTAAAGTGGAATAATAGTGCTATAACAGTGTAGTATGATAGGGACCAAGCATTCCTGCACTTAGTTGTAACACAAAACAAGCTTATTTCTAATAGTAGACTGGAACCATCTTCAATATCTGATTCTTTCTCTTATCTAGAATATAACCTATTCCAAAAAGTCTGGCTATAGTTGGTGTATGTTAAAGAGGAGAAGTATTACTGTCCAAGCTTTGTCCAAGACCAGTTCTGCTGCTTCCCAGGTACCAAACTTTAAATGAGGGAATTCATCCTCATTTGAATCCTTTTACAAGCTCAAGTTGCCATAGCAGATCTTATCACTTCTTGTCCATCAGCAAATAGGAAGCTATTTGAAGCCAAAAGAGCAAAAGTTGTATTCTGATTTCTGCAGCACAGTAGAAAATGGAGAATTACCCCAAAGATTATTGCTTCTTCTTCATTATCACCGTCATCAAACCCACCAGCATTGCTGGAGTCATCTGCCAGTTCTCCCTGAAAGAAGCTAAAATGAGTAAAAGAGAGTAGCATTACACTTCCTTAGGTGCCCTCCACGCCAGGAAATCGGAAGTCTCCCTAATTCTTCTGTGATGACAGGATGTATTCTGAGAAAATATATATTCCAAGTCAAAGAGAAGATTGCCCAGAGAACATTTTCCGAACAGGCCATCTGCAACAAGTACCTAATCATTTACCCTACTGATATGAAAGATCTGTATTTTATGAACCACAGAATACAAAACTGTCAGTTGACGCAATTGTAGGAAGGTTATGACTTGGACTGGCCCAAACCACATTCCTGCCTGAAGCTAAAAATTTGCTAGGATCCTAGCAGAGTCTAGACAAATTAATTTTTTGGACTGTAATCAACAGCCAGCATGGGCCATACTGGCTAAGGGATACAGCCACTATGTCTTGTTGTAGTACAAGACATAAATTTAATTGTTAATCTCAACTACAGTAGACTCATTGAATCAATGAGGATTTGGTAAATTCCAACACTTATGTACATTCCACTGATTCAGTGGGTTTACATTGGGACTATCAATGGATTTAGCCACACAAAAGTAAATTTCTCAAGCTCTGTGCCCTACTCCCATTCCATGTACAAGAGCTGGTTGAATCTGAGTTAACTCAGATGTCTTCGGCGTAGCATTTCTCACCTGAAGGCAACAGGCCAGCTTATGGTGTGCAGGGTGCAATTATTTTTCATCCAACTTCTGCTTGAGGTGGCTGTCTCACTCTGCCACATTAGCCACACTATGATGGAGACTTACCAACCCTTGAGATTATTTACTGATCTAAATAATTCTAGATAATTCTAAACCATATGCACTATATTTTCCTAACCAATAATTCAGGAGCTAACTCTTAATCGATGTCCAGAGGCTATGGTTGAGTGGCCATGATTAAACAAAATAAGGAAGGTAGATCTGGTAGGTGTTGCTCACCTTGTGGAATGGGCAGTCATATCTCTGATAGATGGATTGGTAATCCTAAAGGTACAACATCTTTTTCTACCTTGCTTTTTGATAAGCACATGTCAACACCAGCCAGATGTTTTCTTTCATCAGCTGTATCTCAGAAGACCAGTCCAGCCATGCAGGTGCATCCTTTTGCAATGTCTAGGAATGACTGCTGTCATGCTATCTGTGTGAGGCTGCCCTTGAAGAGAGCTTCTGGTAGTATAGCATGCTATCACCCACCAGCTATTAGATGTCAGCAAGGCAAGCCCAGCTATCAGGAAAAGTGAGGCAGCCATCTCAAAATAACACATGCTTGAGGGATGAGGGACAGCAATGAGGTATTGGAGGCCAGAGCTGTGTTACTAAATCCTCCTTGCATACCCTAAACTATTTTTCTGTTCTTAGATGTGGCTGGCCCACTGCCATGAAAGAAATAAAATTCAGCCAGACCTTGTAAGTAACAAGTGACAAGTAGCAGTCACATGATGGTATAACAAAGCCACAGTTATTTTTTAAAAAAATCACAAGCGTAAATTGACTTTATCAACCTAATGAGCATTGGTTTCCAGTTACTTTCAAAAGTTAATTTTAAAGTACATTTTTATAGACATTCAGACAAATGTCAAGTTCTTTGCCATTCTCTAAGGTGTTTTATTTCAGTCAGAAATGAAACAGAAATGGATGAAAAAGAAACAAGCAGTGCCACAACTAATGTAACACGCTAATTGTTTTCATCACTGAAATGAATAAAGGCAAGAAGTTACTTCTTAAACACTGCAACAAGTAATGGAATGAATTACCTTTCAAAAAGTAACCTTCCAGGCCCTGAATTCAACTATTTCTCAGGATGGCTTTTATGGAGGAGACCATTATACGCCTTGTGTCAGGTAGCAAAGGACTTTAGGCTAGTCTTGTATTTTGGAAACAGGTAATTGTCTGAAGTCACTTCACCATTTTAAAAAATTTTTGGAAACAGTATAGGAAAAAAAACAATGCCAAAATCATTTCTGTTGGGCTTTTAATGTAAGAGTTTACATTGCTATTACTGATTTTTTGTTTGTTTTGAAGCAGATGTTTATTGCTTATGTTGACTGTATTGTTATACAACTGGACCTCCATATCCTCAGGTTCTGTATCCATGAAATCAACCAACCACAACTTGAAAATATTCCAAAAAAATACAAAAAGCAAACTTTGATTTTGCCATTTCATTCAAGAGGTGCTATTTTACTACACCATTGTACATAATAGGACTTGAGCATCCATGAATTTTGGTATCCACAGGAGAGTTGTGGAACCAAACTCCAGTGGATATTGAAGTCCACTGTAATGTTACGCTGTTACAGTATGCTTTAAATAAAAACGTATATACACCTATCAATAAAGACCAGCCAAAATGAAGTACTTAAAAAAAAAAACAGGCACATTTCTAAGTCATACAATCAGAATCTTAGAGTTGAAATGGACCACAAGGGCCATCTTGTCTAGCCTCCTGCCACATAGGAATACACAACCAAAACTCTCCTGAAAGATGCCCATCTAAACTCTGCTTAAAGACCTCCAAAGATGGAGACTCCACCACAATTTATTCCATTGTCAAAACATCTCTTACGGTAAAAAAAGATGATTTCTAATGTATAGGTGGCATCATTTTTCTTGCAATTTGAATCCATTTCTTTATGCTTTAATTTCTGGAGGAGCAGAAAACAAATGGGTTCTGTCTTCTACATGATATTCCTTCAGATATTTAAAAATAGCTATTTGTTACCTTTTAGTCTTCTCTTCTCCAAGACAAACATAGCCAGCTCTCTAAGTTGTTCCTCATAAAGCTTGGCTTCTAGACCTTTGATCATCTTGTTTGCCCTTCTCTGGACATGTTCCAGCTTGTCAATACCCTTTTTGAACTATGGTGCTCAGAACTGGATATGGTATTCCAGGTGAGGTCTGACCAAAGCACAATAAAGTGGAGCTACTGCTACTTCCCTAGACCTGAACTGTATATTCCTATTGATGCATTTCAGAATTGCACTGGCTTCTTTAGCTGCCATATCACACTGTTGACTCATGGGCCCTTTCCACATGGGGTAAAAAAAATGGTGTAGGACGACCTCACCCGGAGGTCGTCCACACTGTGGAGTGCGCGGGGGCGGTATTAATTGTTGAGGTTCCACACCTCAAACCGCCCTCACGTGGCCACAAGGGGTGGCGCCGCGCGTTTTTAAAGACCACATTTCATGTGGTCTTTATAAAACACGAGCACACTACCCTGTCACAGCGCCCCATGTAGAATTGCAGGCGCTCGCAAGCGCATCCTCGCAGAGCTGCTGGGGGACGGGCTTCCGGCTGGCGTGCTTTTCCGATTGGCGGAGAGCCGCCAAAAGCCGCCATTTTAGGTGCTGCCTGGTGCTGCCGGGCGCCACCACAGTGTGGAGCAGCGAACGCGCACTGCTCCTCGCGGTGATGGAGCTACCCGGATTAAGGTAAGCTCCGTTTCCGTGTGCGCTGCCCCATTACCCCCCCGTTTCTCTCCCTTGCATGTGGAAAGGGCCAAGTTTAGCTTGACCCTTTTCATATGTACTGGTTTCAAACCTGGTATTAGTCATCCCATTCATTTATTCATAGTATTTATACCCTACTCTTAAGCCACAAAGGCTCTCAAATCAGCTTGCAAATTGACAATTTGAGAGTTCCCTGCCCTCAAGCTTACAATCTAAATAAGACAGGACACACTAGGAAAAGGGAATGGCAGTGGGAGAAAGGATTAAGTCCAGCCAGTTCTTCTCTCCCACCAAGGCCAAGGCAGCGGCAGTTGGGATGGAGGGAGGGCCTTTCTGCTTCTGGGCCTAGGCATGATGGAGCTATGCCTGCCTCTATATTTATGCATTTGATTTTTTCCTGTTGAAATTCATTCTGTTAGTTTTAGCCCAATTAGTTAGGTTGTTTCATTGCTAGTTCTGGCCCAGTTCTTCAATCTATCAAGGTCACAAAATATATCAATGCAGGACTTTCAAAAGAATGAGAAAGCTATTAGGCTTAAAGATTAATCTATTAGCAGTAAAGGTCACCATACATATCAAACTGAGAGTGAGGGTATTTACTACAGACTGAGTGAGCAAGTATGATGTAGTGTGTTGATTGCTGGACTAGATGCTGAGTGTTGGAGACCAGGGTTAAAATCCCTGCTCAGCCATGATACTATTGGGCAAGTCAGACTCTCTCAACCTTGCAAGAAGGCAATGGCAAACTTCTCTGAACACATTTTGCCAAGAAAACTCTTTGACAGAGTTGCCATGTGTCAAAATCAACTTGAGGTCACATAATGACACAACAAACCAGAGGCAAAATAGGTCCCAAGGTCATCCCACTCAAGGCAGTTGAGATAGCCTCGCATGACCAAGGGTCTTCTGTCCTCTACAGTGAAGTCTGTGGCATGTGTGTGACTGACTTTCTATATCTGCAGTACAGAGATCTGGCAGCTCATTCTGGATTACACTGTTTTTATATCGTTTGGATTTTGCAAAATTTTCCTTTAACTCTTAATAAAATGGGAGTGGACACAGTTGGTTAATATGTACCAGAAATGAAAAACGGAATGTTGTCTGAAATGTGTGAATCTAGCTGATTTAAATCTGAAAACAATGCTTCAGTTTTTGAATCTCTCTTGTAATAGCCATGCACTTACATATATCAAAATGTAACAAAGACATACTGAAACAAGCAACAAGGAAAAATTAGAAACCTGAGCATAATGGAAGAGAAAATCACAACAGGGATATTACCTGAAACGAAATGAACATAAAACATCACAAAATAAAAGTCTGCATTTGTCTTATCTGGATGCAGAGTTCTGATTGCTTTGAAAATATGTATCCCATTCACCAGGTAACATTACCTGGCTGAAATGAGAGATCTATTTTTTTAACATTATTTTTCCCATTTCATTTTTAAGAGAATAGAAAAGTAAACTATAAAATAAAACGAATGCAGGAAGAAAGAAGAGAGAGAAAAAATCAAGACATTTAATCCTTAAAATAGTGATCTGAAAAAGATGGCAAAAACAGAATATTAAATTTTGATCTTTATGAATGGAAAAATCCCTCCACATTTCAGCCTAATACTTACAAGCATATATTCAGTCGCAGGCATTAGAAAACAGATGAGGGTTGAGAAATCAAGCATAATACAAAGATTTGAATGTTTGTGGCATTGGGTCTGGAACCTAAGGTGACATGTGGTCCTTAATGAGACAATTTTGACTGAACATGAAAGTCATAAGTGCAGTCCTGTGCATGTCTACTCACAGAAGGAAGACCCATTAAGTTCAATGGCAGTTACTGCCAGGTAAGTGTGAATCGGAGGAAAGGTGTATTTTCATTTCAATAACTTGTGTCAAAACCAGTAAAGATGTATTTTGTGTCTTTGCCATATGTATTCACTTAATATGCCCCTTAAATCCTTCCTTTTTGAGGATTTAATACAGCACTATAGGTTTGTTTCTGCTATTTGTGCCTTGCTTTTATATCTGTAAATAAAGCTAATATTGCAAAGATCCCAAGGCTTACTCATTTAAAAGGGTGTGCACCAGAATGCCTGTCTACAATCGCAGCAGCTTTGCGCCTTTTGTCAAACAAGCAAAAGTCAGCTTGCCTATATTTCAAAGACTTACTAGGCTAATTAAGAGCCATTGTGTCAATATCATCCAAGACTTAAACTGGCATCCTTTTGGTCAACGTACTGTTCTACCTGTGGTGAGTCACATGGCCAGAGAGTAATGAAAAAGGACCTGTGTTATCCTCTCAGGTTCCAGCATGTTTTTATCTTCCAGACAGGCTACTAATCTGATTCTTCTAGGTCAGGCCCATCAGCTTTGATATCTGCCTGGTCTCTGCAAGTGAGAGTATTTCTTAACAGCATGGATGTCTCAGGGGTCCAGATGTTTTAAACTCCCATAATACCATTGCCATTGGCCGTGCTGGGTGGCACTGTAGGCCACAACATTGGGAAAGCCAAAGATACTCAACCTTTGCTTTATCTCATTCATGCCTGTTTGATTCTCTGTCCACTTGTCTGACCTGTGGACTTCCATCCTCATTCCAACTTTGCTTCAGATAAGCTTCTAGGCTGAAATTCTTGTCAGCTGCAAATGATTCTTCTGGATAAATGGTCCTATGGGACTTCCCCAGCACTCCATCCAGCAAGATTTCTAGTCCTGCCAAGGTTCACATTTCACATCCTAATATGCTTATTGCTTACAATTCAGCACTGATGTACAAATAAGCTCATACCAATATTTTAGTTTTTCTTTAATGAACTGGATAATATTCATTAGAAAACATCAACAACCATAATGAAAGAGGCACTGTGATTTCCACCTTCTAGAAAAGTGAATGACTGGTTACAAAATCATAATTTATTTCAGGGTGACCTACGATTATGGAATCAAGGAGAAACAGAAACTTGCTTACTCAAGGTAAGGTCAGAGAAAGAATTTTAGACTGATCCTCGCTAAGAATATAAGTGTGACTCCTGACTTGAAAACCTAAAACTCACTAATTTAAACAGAGGGGGCATACCGATAGAAGAGGATATCTCACTGTAGTTCAAGAGCTAGAACAAAGCAACAAATAAGGATGAGTTTGGTATCTTGGCTTCTCTTTTTGAAATAACTGTTCCCAATATAGATGTTCTTTACCATCTGGAGGCATAGGCTCACATTGTTTCATGATTCATTTTGTTATAAACCTGTGCCTGACTGGTAAAGAGCTTCTATGGTGGGAACAGTTGTTTCACAAAACACCCCAAAGGGAAGATATTTCAAGAATGGCATAAAGAGCTAATCAGTTCCACTATTCATAAATAAATAAATAAATAAATGGGGGTGTGTGTGCTCTGCAACCAGCACAAACATGTGATGACCAGAAAAGAAGGAATGTCAGTAAAACCCTATCCCAACCCTCAGGAGAAAGTCATGTGGACTCGCAAGAGAAACTGCACTTGTGATTCCTGGGACAGCTGTGACTCCCCTTGAGCTTCAATGTTTATGACAATAGCAAAGGAAAGAGAATAGCCATGTCCCCAGATAGAACCAAACCAAGACCATCTGGCCACCAGTCAGAGAAAAAAAAATCAACAAAACAGTGTGAATAATCCCCTCAGTCAGTGTTCCAGATGTTCTTCTACCCCATTACCCATGAAAGATCTTTATATCTATTGCTTTTATAGAAAAGATAAGATGGTTGAAATTCTTGGTCTCTAAGCCACGAAATGTATAATCTGTTGGTTCGCTAAACAACTTATAAGAATAGGAAGATACTATTCTACCCTCCTGTATGTCCCCTGACATATGTAGAAAGGCCCTCCTTGGCTGCTATTCTTTAGCAGATGTGTTATTAATGTCACATATTCCGGGGATGTGTATGTACTTTATTTCTAATTATTGTGAGCATAAAATGATTATTTTATGTCTCTTGTAAGACATATCTGGGACTTAAAAAGGACTCAAAGGCTTGTACTTTACTCTCTTTTTTAGTTGTCTTATTCCAGTTCCATAGATTGTTACATGTCAATCATTTTTTAATTACTGTATATTACACATTTTCAAAACTTTAAAAGTTCACTTTGTTTTTACTTTCAGTTTGCAGCTCACCATGGCTGGATTTTCCCCGCAGATCAGGATTGATTCACACATCATGTTCACTGATCAGTGACTTGTAACAAAAGATAATAGACCATTTGCACAAATGATCCATTACAAGAAGATTTTCAAATCACATCCAACCAAGGGAAGTGGATGGTTCTTATGTCAATGTGACAGTAAACATGATCTGGGTTTCAGTCAGAATATTAACCAACCTATCCAAAGTGTTGAACCCTACTCACAAAACTGGTTCAGCACCTTAAAGAGTTCCTTTAAAAATTGAACTAACATTTGGAATGGGTTCATCACCCCACTGATACCAGAGACATCCATTTCCCTATAACAGATACATTTCTGCTTCTGCAGTGCACTCCACACATTCAATTGCTAGTCATTAAGTATGCAGTATCCAAGGATCCCTTTATGCTCTACACAATTAGAGTACTGAGATTCCAGTTTAACTGTCATAGATGCGTCCTATGGGATCCTGGGGTTTGTATTTTAGAGGAGCTTTCTGGCAGAGAATTCTAAATGCCCCTCCATAAACTGCAGACCCCAAGATTCCATAGGATATTGCCATGACTGTAAAATTGGAATCATGGCCCTATAACTGTTGTCTGTATAGTGCAGCGTGAAAGGGCCCTGAAACACCCATGTAACAAATCACCAGGTTGTGAAGCTAAAAGAGACTCAGACCAGTTAAATCCCCAACAATGCAGATCTATACAGTAAGTTAGAAGTAAGCATATTGTCCAGTAGTGCTTACTTTCTAGGTAGATATGAACGGGTGTGCAGCCTAATACCTCACTGAAAACAAGGACACTTCTGATGATATACAGTTCAGATTCAGGTGATTGGAAATACTGTATTTTCCCACAGGAACCTATCTGTGTTTTGAAAGTTTCTAAGGAGGCCTTTCTCTGTGGCCCACCACCCTCATAAGTGCAACTGGTGGGAACATAGGAGAGGGCTTTCCTCACGGCTGTTCCACTGCTGCTCCCACTCTCTAGAATGCCTTCCCAGAGAAGTTAGACTAGTATCTTCCTTATAGTCTTCTCATACTCAGGTGAAGATCTTTTTATTCAAGCAGGTCTTTGAGAACTTTTTTTAGGGGACTCAGCCTTGTATAATGTGCTGAATTTTTTATTTGTTGTTTTTAATGGTTTTTGTCTTAACTGGTTTTAATTTTAATTTTTTTGGATAATGTAATTACTTTTTAATTTTTGTATGCTTTAACTTTAACCGTAGTAAGATCCCTTGCGTCGCAGCTTGGGAAGGAGGCAGGAAGTATACAAATAATGATGATGGATCATCATCTTTATCATCTGGCAAAATCCAAAATCTCAACTACAGCAGCCACCTCTGAATCAATGCAGCTTATACAAATACTGACTGAACATATCCCATTTAGTCACTGAGTCTAACAATTACCTTTACCCCTTGGTTTTACTTTCCTATGTGACTCATTTGCTCCCTAATAAATAAAAACCATGAAAAATTATTCTCCGTGGACCCCTTACTCCATGTCTGCAAAGGACAATAAAATAATTCATTATCTTCAAGAGCTAAACCCAGGCCAATGCTTTCTATGCCATACCAATAGTGGTTAGTTTTTTTATCCAATTTAGCAGTGCATATTAAGCCCACTAAAAGTGTGTTTGGATAAGGTCCAACATGCTTGGGTCTAGAAGCACCTAAGGCCCTTTCCACACGGGCATATTGCCCACGCTAGGGCGACCTCTCCAGGAGGTCTTCTTCACTGTGGGGTGTGCTAGAGAAGTTTGAAAAAGTGAGGCTCTACACCTCAAACTGCTCTAGCACAGCCGCAGGGGTGATGCTGAGAGTTTTATAAAAACCACTTTTGCAAGTAGTTTTTACGAAACTCGCCCGCACTGCTCCGTGGCAGCCCCCTGTGAAGAACTGCAGAGACGCGGTAGCGCATCCCTACAGATCTGCCCGGGGGCGGGCTTCTGGCTGGCGCTCTGCCCTGATTGGCGGAGCACTGCCGGAAGCCGCCGGCCGCCATTTTGGGCGCCACCAAACGCCGCTGAGCGCCGCCAAAATTCTGCGGCGTTTAGAACGGCGAATCCGCACTCCCCACAGGGACGGAGCAACCTGCTACAAGGTAAGCTCTGCCCCTGCGTGTGCCGCCCCGTTTCACCCCCCCCCCAAGAGGAAAGGGCCAAAGATTCAAAGAGACAAAAGCTTGCCCCACTTCCACTTAAGATTTTTGTTTTCAACATTATAACTTCTCCTTTCTCCTTGGTCATCTACTGTGTTTGCCTGCTGGTCATAGAGCATTCCAATTCTTGGTTTAAATTTTCTTTTGATTTCTGGGATCTTGTGAAAGATGTATCTTTCCTTTTTTAATGTCACCTTCTATTTCTCTGCATGGATTATTATAGTAGTTCTCTTCCTCCCTGCACTCAAATCATTGAGCAGCTGCATTTAGGGTTCCAACTCTATTTCTGTCACCTTTTACTTTTGCTTGTCCTCTGCCCTTAACTGCTTGAAGAGTTTTATCTATCATCCACTGAGGTTTCCCCTTTTTTTCCCACTGCAAATACTGTCTTTTTACATTCCTTCATGACAATGTCCCTGACTTCAGTCCAGAGTTCTTCTGTCTCCTGGTCAATTAGGCTTAATACTGCAAATCTATTTTTTTACATTATCTTCAAAGTCTACGAGGATATTTGTCAAGTTGTACTTTGCCATGATGGTTGGTTCAGTGTTATTCTTCAGCTTTACTCTCATTTTTGATATTAGTTATGGCTGGGGCCACAAACTGCTCCTGGTCTTGTTTTTGCAGAGAGAACAGAGCTAGTCTATCTTATGTTTCCTGTTATTTTCTTTGAAACTAAACTTTATTAAAAATACAAAGTACAAACCAACAGAACAAGAACAAGAACAAATTATAATGACAAATAGATATAAACAACAAACAGAAAAAGAGAAAAGGAAGACCACAACAAAAAATCGTACTGAATCCTAAATCCTAATAAAAATTAATTGAAACCAGTAAGACAATAAGATTTTTTTTCATTATTTTTTTTTGTATTGAAACAGAGTTATATTATTGTTACAAGATTATAATATAGTATTTTGGTATTTATGTAGTCAACAACCACACTAAAGGGAAATCATTAGTTCTTCTTACTTCAACAAATTTTCTTTCGATCCACTAATGTCTTTCAACTGTTGTTAATTACAGTATAATAAAAAAAATGAAATATACAAAAAAAAAAATCTTTCTGATGGTATCATTAGCTGCATTATTGTTAAAATAAAGAGAAAATATTAAAAAAAGAGTAAAAAATAAAAAAAATCTAAAAAAAGGAAAAAAATATCTAAAGTTACTTCCATTGGTTAGAACTCAGTCACTTAATGACATATTATGAGAGCTTATTTGTTTCTTAAACTTCCTTTCCTTGCTTCCTTCTTCACTGTCTCTGTGTCATTATTGTTCCTCCTATATCTGTTTAAAATATCGGTCTGTATCAGCTTATGTTAATTTACATACACATAAATGTTCAATGCTAGTTCAAATCTTGCTTATATACACACCTATATATAAACATATGTGCGTTCATTCTTATTCCAGTACCTGTACATTCACATTTATATAAATGTAAAATATGATGTAATAAAAGTATATGCGTGTACTAACAAATTTTATTGTACAACTTGGATGGTCTTTCCACCCTAGTTTCCGTTTCTGCTGAAAGTGCTGTTATTTGTGTTGTTCAATTTTCAACCCTTTTTTGTTTATACCTTTATTTAATTATTAACTTCATGTAAGTATATTCAGATTTGTTTGATTTACTTCTCATTCAATATAAATTTTACCCCATTTACTGCGGAGGAACCTTGTTATTGGATCCCATTCCTTCAGTATTTCCTCAGATTTCTCTTTAATTTTTACAGTAAGTTGGTCATTCTCTTTCATTTCTAGTATTTTCATCATCCATTGTTCTATTGTGGGGATTTCTTTATTTTTCCAGCCTTTGGCAATTAAAAGTCTAGCTGCAGTAATAAGATATAATAACACTCTCCAATATTTCTTAGAGATTTTTGGATCTACCATTTGAACCATGTTTAACAAATAAATTTCTGGTTTTATAGGTATTTGAGTTTCAAATATTCCCGTCAGAATTTTATTTACATCTTTCCAGAATTTATTGTTTTTTGGTAGCTCAATAAGAATATTTTTTAAAAAAGTGGTTTCCAGATTTCCTAACACAAACTACTAATAATTCTATATAAAAACAACTTCTTTAGCTACAAATCCCCTTTTAATACTTCAAATACTTGCAACTTTTAATTCTGAAATCCTACTGTAATCTTATAATACTTCTTTTCATGCAAAAAGCATATGAAAGTTTCCCAGTCGTTCCTAAAAATTGCCACTGATTTTTCTCTTATCAATAACATCAATTTGTCAATTCAGCTAAATCCAACAGTTTTAACAACCAACCCTCTTTCAATGGAATCTCTGTACTCTTCCATTTCTCCACTTCTGCTTCTAGTTATATAGTCCGTTTGATTTCTTAGAAAATCCTTTATCTAGAGATGAACTTATGCTACGTGTATTCATAAAACTCACCCAAAATCTTGTAAAATTTATGATGTTTCAGCATAAACAACAACAAACTAAACTACCGGAAAAGCCCAAAAAAGTAACATTTGTTGACTACCTGGCCTCCATGGTTTGTGAAATCAGAGTGCACCAGTGGGAGCTGCAATAAAATATTGCAGTATGGGGTGCTCCTGTTCACTGTTGCAGCCAATTAGTCATGCCCTCTTCCAAAACATTTCATGCCATTCCCACTGCTACTGGCTTTTTCTTTGCAATAGATAGCCTTCTGCGGCAACTGAGTCTGCTTGTGGGATTGTTTCTTTTCTTAAAAAAAGTTTCTTAACCTTCTCCACAAAATAATTTTTCCACCTTCTAAATATTGTTTGTGTGCTTCTGCAGAACTTTGGGTTGGGTAGTGCTGTTTCAACTACACAAATAATGACACTCAGAACTTGAACATCAGATCAAGGAAATGAACATCAGATCGAGGAAATGATGTAAATAAGCTAAGGGGTTTCACACCAATGTACTAACCAAACCAGAGAAGTGCTATTTGTTTACTGCAGAGCTTTCCAAACTGTGTGTTGTGACACGTTAGTGCGTCAGCTGCAGTGTGTAGGTGTGTCACGCGAACGTAATGGGTTGAGGGGTTGCCTCTACTGCCGCCATGGGCCAAAGAAGCCCTTGGTGAGGGCAACAGCAGTGGTAGGCCAGGCCCAGGTGGAGGGGCTGCTGTTACCCTGTGAATTGGGGGTCCCGGGAGGGGCGCCCAAATAACCAAACAACAACAAGCAAAGATGGGGAAATTAGCTGGAGCACTCTCTTGGCTAACGAGAGGCAGAGTAACGCAGCAGGATCTTTTACCCTATGTCTCCAGTGTCAGCTCAGTGAGTAGGCAAATGGTTCAAACAACAATTAAGATTTATTAAACAGTTATTAAAGAAAAGCACAAACACACTCCTAACTAGAAAAGGAAATAGAATTTCAAGGGGAATGGGTGATACACCACCTGTCCTGCAGTCCTGGAGAAGCCAATTGTAGAAGAGGAAACCCGGCGTGGAGGCCAAGGGGAATCTGCTGGATCGAGCGGCAGCAAGGCAGAATGAAGTCCAAGCGATCCGGCGATAGCTCTGAAGAGCTCTCAGAGCGGGGGATATTTATTGGGGAAAGAATGAACGCAGGCTAGTCTGGTCTCGGGTGAAAACAATAAGTTTTGAGTTGGAGACAAAGCCTCCAAAAGGTCAGAATTTGCATGATTGAGTTAAAGTCCGAATTGACAACGGTATGGCCAGTATGTAAATGTGACTAGCTCGGCGGTTAAGTACCTAGCTCGCCAAGGTGTCCTCTCAGGGCAGAGGATCTCTTTGTGGTAGCGTGCATTTGTAATGAAGGTGTTTGTTTCGGGAGGTCCCCTAAAGCAGATCTGGCAATATCTGGCTTGGTTTGGTGGGAACAGCAAGTAGTAGCCATGCCTAGCTTCGCGCTTGTTCGGTGGGCCTCACAAACACTTGGCTGGTGGCAGAGAATGGCTGAATTGCGATATCAAAATGATATCTTTGGTTCACCAAAGGCCAGGCCAGTACACGGTGGTAACACTGCCTCTCTCGCTGCCACCGCCCTGGGCTAAGGAAGACCCCAGTGAGAGTGGCAGTGGGACAGACTCAGGTGGAGGGACTGCCTCCATTTACTGAATGACTTACTGAATTGCAAAGTGATGCATGTCTAAAAAGTGTGTCACCAACACGAAAAGTTTGGAAAGCTCTGGTTTACTGCTATAGATACAGCAACAGAACTACATCATGGTCCTAAAATATACAGCATTGCATCTTGTTCCAAATCAAGAATGAATGTATACAAATCTACTTTAATTACAGGTGGTTAATGAAAATAAGACAATAGAAAAGCATCAATTTAAAAACTCAAGGAATACATCAGTCTTAAGATGGCTATTTTTGTCCTTTTAAAGGCTGTAGCGTCAGCCCTTGAAGATGATTAAATGTTGTATTTGAAGATTAAAGGAATTTGTTAAAGGCATTTTATTGGAATGACTCTTATTTAAAGAGGTGCTTCAGGAAGTAATCAGCTGCTTTATAGTTCCATTCAGAACGCCATCTTTCTGCCAGCGGTAACCTCAAATAATAACCATGTCACCAGTCTAAGCAATGAGATGTGTTTAATATTTCAGGACAAACTATGTGGAAGGCATCTTATAAAAGTGCATAACGTGTATTTTTAAGAAATGTGATTAATAGAGCAGAAGTTAGAAAGACATCACGAAATATTCAGTAGTAGAGAACATCTGGGAAGCAACCTGGAAAAGATGATACAGAATAAATAAATTGTGGATTTTTTGTGCTATATATACGAAGTATGTCAGGATGGATTTTCAATTATGCAAGAAATATTTCCATATGGAAATATACTGAAATAATTGTCCAGTCATACTACTGCAGTTGGGCAATGTGTCCAAATATTGCTTAGAAAAGACTAAGAGCTTTCATGCAAAATTGTTCTGATATGAATTATTATCTCCTTCCACTCTCTAAATTTTAACTGAGTAAAGGAGACTATATTTTCTCCTTTGTATTTATTGTTGTAGTCTCAGACATCTGTTCTTGTTCACCTCTCTGTTGATTTGCTCAGGAATGTAGAAAGCACAGAATTGAATTCCAAGGTCTTTAGATTACAAATCCTTCAATATCTACATTGGAAAACTAAATTAAACAAAATACAGCAAGCTTCAGGGCAAAACTAAGTTTGAGTAATGCTTTGGATAGGATCTAAAGAATGCCATGTGCATTTGGGAGTACTTCTATGCAGATGCACTGAATCACTTTGGGTTTTTTATTTTGGTATCTGGTACCTTCTCCACCACACAGAAACCTTAAACTCTCTAAAATGGCTTTTAGAACGCATGGAGAAGCAAGAATCAAAAACTCCAACCAATGGCAAAGGGTTTACTTATAACACAACACACCAAAGACTGGGTCTTATCTGTAGGCACCAGAACTTATGCTGGCATTCTTTTCTTTCCAATTTTGTGGCCCTAACAGCAGTTGGTGAAGAGAGTAGTATAGATTTGAAAAATGGCATGGGAATAAATGGTTAAAGTGGAGATGGGGAATGTGGGTTTGTCTACATCTTGTTAGATTTCAACTCATATCTCACCGTTGGCTGTGCAGGACAAATTGCATAAAAACTGAAGGGATATTAAGGAGGGTCCTGCTTGGAGAATCATGGCTGGCTTGTTTAATTTCTCATTTTCATTGTTGAAGTGCATGTTTTGAAGACATCTTCTGAAGACTTGATAAGGGTTGATTTTGCCATTTATAAGCTTATCGTTACTACAACTCCTTAGTAAAGCTTGATCAGCTCCTCACTATACAATGTAAGTACAAGGTTGTTGTTTTTTTAGTAAACTTCATCTAGCTTCCCAGCATACTTGTTCAAGGACACATGGTTTGAAGATCAATGGATAATAATTTTCAGAGGATATCAATTTGTAGTGTGGACGTCAATCCTTAGTTTTATTTGAAATTTATTTTATTTTAATCATCTAGCTACCTTTATAATATTGTATATATTTAGTTTAGTTTCACCATGTAATTGTCAGTGGTAAACTATACATGCTTTAATTGTATGGTTTATTTATGGACCTTGGTTGTTTCATGTTAAGCATTTTCTTATTTGATGTGTAGTACAACTACATTTCCGAGGGCCAGCATGATGTGGTCTGAGCATTGGACTACAGTCCTGGAGACCAATTCCTTGCTTGGCCATGGAAACCCACTGGTTGACCTTAGGCATATCACACATTCTCAGCCCCCCAAAAAACCATGATAGGTTTGTTTTGGGATTGCCATAAGTTAGAAATGACTTGAAGCCACACAATAACGACAACACAATTATTTTCAGATCACACCATATCACATCACTTCTTTATCTGGATGGTGATTTGTATCTTTTTGAGGCCCTCTTGCAGTTGTGTTGGCTAGCACGATCCACCTTCCTTTGCAGTTCAGACCTACTGAAATTCCATCATCCGCCACAGTATTTCTGAAGAAAAGATGGATTTAGTTCAGTGAAGAAATGATATCAGGAGAAAGTACTTTTCTAAGCCAATTTCTTGCTTAGGTGTGAAGCACATGTCTTATGTGTCTTAAAGGAAAATGCTGAATCACTGTGAGAGGGGAAAAATCAGAGATACCGTTATCAGGTAAAGATGAAAAAAAAATGGTCCTGCCAAGATAGGAAGGGAAATGCCTACACCAAGACAAGAGTAATAGGCCTATCAAGAAAAGTGGTGATGTGATAATAGAAACAGGGAAAACAAACCATCTGCACTGCTGTTTTGCCCCTTCTTATTCCAATATTGAGGGGAAACATCTGAGGAAAGAACAAAATTTAAACCTACAAATTCTGTTTGATTAGACATCCAAAGATAAACACTAAAAATGTATAATGATAGACTTCAAAGATATAGCTTTTTTACTCTGGATCAGTATGTAAAGGAATCTTGTAGCATCTTTGAGACTGAGAGAAATAAGCTGGTAGCATACATGATGATAGTTATGAAGATCATACTGTTTTAGGAGGAAGAGTTAAAAGGATTTAATTAAGTACACTGGGGAAGTATACAGTTTTACTATTTTTTTCAACACCTTTTTGAGAGCAGAAGTAAAACCTAGCCTACACTATCTTGTAACTGTTTTCTTCTATTAGGCACTTAACTTCTGAAATCCACAGTGACCTAGAGCTTCAGCATTATAGAAAAGGTTGGTCACTGATCAGTCTTGAAGATGAAATTTTATGATCTCTGACACAAATTTGAGAGAGGCCATCTTTGTTGTTTCATGACCAAACCCCGATAAACATTTTTCTTTAGGGTTAAAAACTTAGAACATTAAATATGTGAAAGACCGTATAATTTATGAACATCTATGATCTTTGTCTTTGATAGTCACAGGGATTCTAAGAGGCTACCTTTCTTTTATTGTAAGTGCTGCAAACCTGAAACAGAAAAATATTTCAAAATTAAGTCTATTATCTTTTTATTGCATTTTCAGATATATATCTTTACCAGCTGTTACAGATTGTGGGAACTTGCTGTTATATCATTCCTGATCTTTGATTTCTTCAGCTTTGCAATTTTAATCAAACACAACCTGAAACATCAGCCACGTGAATCTGATACTTATAAAAGGCTGAAGAGTTTTTGTTGTGTCCTGTAAAACCAGCATTTAGGTACACTAAAACATTTCAAACAGTATTTGAAAAAGCTATAAAACAGTCAAAGCAATCAAAGCATTTGCACATGGAATAAGTCAATTGTGTTCTTATGAGCCCAATCCACATATGCAAAGAAGTAAATATCAATTGTATCTTTCCAGCCATACATTTTAGCTACAATTTTATACTTAAGGTGATAGAAGAAAGGGAAAGAACATCCTGAAAATAGCAACATGGTGGTTGTTATACCCTTTTTTTTCCTTACAGGTTTGTCCCTGCTTCTGTCCCTTTGATTTAGAAGGTACATATTCTCTTGTGCCAGAGCAGTGGTTCTTAACCTGGGGTCCTGGGACCCCTGGGGGTCCGCGGAGATCTCACAGGGGGTCCACAAAGCCCTGCTGCGGAACAGCACCAGTAGCAGTAGTAGGGTCATGACAGCGGGGGGTGGGCATTGCAGGCGCCAAAACTGTTCCTTCATTCACAAATGAGGGGAGCAGTTTGGGCATGTGCACACATACCCCCACTGCCACATCCCTGATGAAAGGGACAGAAGTAGCAGGCATGTGTGCACGCCCAAGCTATGGCTCTGGAGACCAGGGTTTGAAGCCACATTCAGCCATGGAAATCCATTGGGTTACTTCGAGCAAGTCACATTCTCTCAACCTCAAAGAAAGGCAAAGACAACAAATCTTGACAAGAAAACCCTTATGATAGATTTGCCCTTAGGGTCACCATAAGTCATTTTTCAAAGGGGAAAGGCACAACGGCTAGAAAGAACCTCCACTATCAGTGGCACTTTATTGTTGTGTGCCTTCAAGTCACTTCTGATCTACGGCAACCTTAAAGTAACCCTATCACAGGGTTATTTACTTATTTATTTGGCAAGATTTGTTCAGAGGGGGTTGGCCTTTGCCTTCCTCTCTGAGCCTGAGAAAATGCAACTTTCCCATGGTCACCCAGTGTCGGGTGGTGGTGGGGAAATCTGAATCCTAGTCTCCAGAAGCCTTTAATAAATATATACATATTTGAAAATTTAAATAAATATTTGAATATTTAAATCTAAATTTAAATATTTAAATTCTGAGTTAAGTCTTGGGGGTCCCTGGCAAAAAATTATATTCATAGAATCATAGAATCATAGAGTTGGAAGAGACCCCAGGGGCCATACAGTCCAACCCCCTGCTATGCAGGAACATCCATCAAAGCATCCCCAACAGATGGCCATCCAGCCTCTGCTTAAAAACCTCCAAAGAAGGAGACTCCACCACACTCCGAGGCAGCACATTCCACTGCCGGACAGCTCTGACCGCCAGGAAGTTCTTCCTGAAGTTCAAGTGAAATCTCCTTTCCTGCAGCTTGAACCCATTGCTCCTTGTCCTAGTCTCTGGAGTGGCAGAGAGCAAGCCCACTCCCTCCTGAACATGACATCCCTTCAAATATTTAAACATGGCTATCATGTCCCCTCTTAACCTTCTCTTCTGCAGACTAAACACACTCAGCTCCCCAAGCCATTCTTCACAGGGCATGGCTTCCAGACCCTTCACCATTTTGGTCACACTCCTCTGGACACGTTTCAGATTGTCGATATCCTTCGTGAATTGAGGTGGCCAGAACTGGACACAGTATTCCAAATGAGGCCTGACCAATGCAGAATAAAGTGGTACCATTACCTCCCTTGATCTAGACACCATACTCCCATTGATGCAACCAAGAATCACATTGGCTTTCTTGGCTGCCTCATCACACTGCTGACTCATGTTCTGCTTGTGATCTACCAACACTCCTAGATCCCTTTCACATGTACTGCTATCCAGCCACGTGTCCTTCATCCTATATGTGTGCATTCCATTTTTTCTGCCTAAGTGCAGGACCTTACATTTCTCTCTGTTGAAATTCATTTTGTTAGCTTTGGCCCAGCTCTCCAATCTGTCAAGGTCATTTTGAATTTTGATATTAGCAACCCCTCCCAATTTGGTTTCATCTGCAAATTTGATCAGCATGCCCCCCACTCCTTCATCCAAGTCATTGATGAAGATGTTGAATAGCACTGGGCCCAGGACAGAACCCTGTGGCACCCCACTAGTCACTTCTCTCCAGGACCAAAAGCAGCCATTGGTGATCACCCTTTGGGTTCGGTTGGTCAACCAATTACCAATCCACCTAACAGTAGCCCTGTCCAGCCCACATTTTACTAACTTCTTTGCAAGAATGTCATGGAGAACTTTGTCAAAGGCTTTACTGAGGTCAAGATATGCTACGTCTACAGCATTCCCTTCATCTATCAAGCTTGTAAACCTATCATAAAAAGAGATAAGATTAGTCTGGCATGACTTATTTTTGAGAAATCCATGCTGGCTTTTAGTGATCACTGCATTGCTTTCTAAGTAATTACAAACTGACTGTTTAATGATCTGCTCTAGGATCTTTCCTGGTATTGATGTCAGGCTGACCGGATGATAATTATTTGGGTCCTCTTTTTTCCCCTTCTTGAAGATGGGGATGACATTTGCCCTCCTCCAGTCTGCTGGGACTTCTCCCGTTCTCCAAGAGTTCTGAAAGATTATCACAAGTGGTTCAGAAATTACTTCTGCCAGTTCTTTTAATATCCTTGGATGTAATTCATTTGGCCCTGGAGATTTGAATTCATATAGTTTGGCCAGATATTTGCAGGGGGCCGCTGCTAAAGAAAAAGTTAAGAATCACTAAGCGAAAGCATCTCCTCCATCTTAATACAATAAGTTGCAGGGTGACGGAACTCACAAAAAATTACTAAGGGAACGCCTGTTTTATTTTTTCTCATATTCGAAAGGTGTTTTCCTATCTATATATGATTTTTGAGACTCTTGTGCTGTGTAGCATAGATGACAAAATTGCTATTGCAAGTGGTAAAGTGGGCCAAAATGTACCCATTTGTTAATTTGATTTGTAAATTCAGTCCTTTCAGAAGTATACCTGCAATAGAAACAATGGCCACAGGGTGTTATCCTGTAGGTCAGATGGTTGTACCCATCTGAGCATTCATGGATGCTTCCGTTCCCGGAAGTTGTTACTCACCAAATGCAAGTGTCCTAGGATCATGTGGCAGTACCTGCTTTTACCCCTCACAGACTCGTATGGCAGCTCCCCCCGCCCCAGTCTGCCACCTTGCCACTTACACACAGCTCTGCCTTTCCCTTTAAAACACCATCTTCATGTAAAAAGAGCCTTTCAGATGTTATTTAGAATGATTTACTGATCTATGGCATCATGGTTCTGTTTGGTAAGAATTACTGAAAATTATTCAGCTGAGTCAAAATCTATAAAAATATACTATAATTTTTATTAAAATATGTACATGCAAATTCAACAGATCTTCAGAATGCATTTAGACAGTTTCTTATATCTTTACATCAACATAAAGGCACAAATCTCTCACACACAGAGCCCTCTGGCTACCCTCTTGCCAAAGCTCACTTCCCAAATCTAGGTCATTCTCTTTGGCGAGATTTAAAAGTGGGTTGATTTCTCTTCTGCCATTCTCTATAGGCTTTCCCTGAGAAAACACACCCTTCTCACTCAGCCCCTACCCTTGTGACTGAGAACCTCTCTGGCTGAAGAACTGACTCCTGGCGCATGCTCCCTGAAGTCTGACTCCAAAACCAATTCAATGTGCCTGCTATTTATGCATTTCACTCAGGCCTCCAACCCCTCCTTCACACTAATGGTTGGCTTTCTCTTTTGAGTGGCCATTTGGTTGCCTGGCAACCTGTTGCTAGGCAGCTGTCTACCACTCAAGATAGCCACTCCCCCAGACATCCATCACACATCATTTCTGGAATACCATCATCCCACAACAGACCTCAGATTTTGCAATATAGAAAAAGTAAATAATAACGATGAGAAGACTCTATTAAAGAAAAAAGATGAGTTGATTTTAAAATTAAAATCTTTGGTTCCTGGAGGATTAAATGAAAAAACTGATTTCCTCTCACTTTTGTCAGTTCACTCATAACTTTTCCTAGTGGCATGATATGTCCTTCACTTCCTTTTTTTTTTCCTGACCACCTGCCAACATAAAAACCTTTGAGGATAGTTCATGTGTTTCTTGTCTGTCTGGCAAATGGAACGAGATTCTCAGCTTCAGAAATTCCTGGAGTTAGATTTGATGTAAGTATGTAGAGGCTTTAAGCAGTGAATAATGCTTATTGATTACACGCTGCCCTTCTAATTTTATATTTACAATTTTAAGTAGCACCTGAAGACCATTGATATATATAGGTCAAAACACTCTTTTTCCAAAATAAAACAGCCATTGTTTGAGCACCTGGAGATGTACCTTTTTTTCCCTGTGGATTCTATTGGGTGCGCTCCAGTTTTTGCTGCCTCTTAATCAGGCTTAGTGTCCAGCTCCCAATCACTGAATTTCAGAAGCATTACCAAAATACTCCCTGGACATTAATTTCAACAACAAAGTGGACTGTTCAAGTTGCTAAAGTTCCTTCTTGCAGAGTATGATGAGCCCAGGTCTGCCTGGCATACTATCAGTTTGATTTACTTTTTCAGATTACTGTAGTCCTATTGCATTTTCACATATATACTAGCTGCTCCAGGAAACAGTATCTTTTTCATAATCAACTTACGTACCTCTTCCTGGAATGCCCTCAAAATAACCAGGTCCTAGGTGCCAGCCATGTATTTTGAAGTCCTCCTCACATTTGGGAGAGAAGCTGGCTTGGCTGAAGCACAGCACTTGTCTCCCAATGGTGTATGCACAGAAGACTTAGGTTCATGTCACTTCTTTCCATATACCAAGGCCATTGCAGCTTTTTAAGGCCCGACAATTGAGCAGCAGCTGGACTGATTCAGATGCAGCGTAAGATGACAAGAAAAGTCTAGTTTCTTGTCACTTCTTCTGATCAATGCTCTGGAAATGAGAACAGGCTGTGCATCTCTGTTCCGCTTTTTGGTGACTGGTAATTTCTAGTCTCATTGAGAAAACTCTGCCTGATTTCTTCTGCTGTTTTGTAATTTATCTTGGGTAACAGAGAGGATGTGTTAAACAGGTCTGTATCATTAAGATTGGCAGACTTTGCTTTGCTGCCCTTTTATGAAATTTTTGAGAGTCTTAGCACAAGTTATTAGTTGTGTTTATTGGAGTTTCTTTCTTGTATTCTTCAGGCAACAAGTTTTTGTTTTTAAGTTTCCAATTATGTTTCAACTTTGGCCGGCCCCAAGTGAAATAAGAAAAAAAACACGACCAACTTACGAAACAGTGGATAAGGGTTCAGATATTGCAGAGATAGCAACTGAGGCCGGGAATGGGGAAGCCAGTTGTCTAATTACCCTGGTCCACCATAATATTCTCTATTCCTGACCCCCCCCCCAAAAAGATTTCCCCAAAAGTAATTATGGAAATCAGTCCCCGCAAAAAATGACTGCATCTCGCCTAGTATTTGGGCGTCCATTGTTCAGAAAGAAGCCCTCCTCACAAAACAACGTGAAACATGCTCCACAGACCTTCGCATTGCCAATTAAACTTCTTAACTTGAAGATACCGGCTAACCACCTAAAGAGAGATGTTCGTAATAAAACAGCGTAGTAAAAAGCCGCGCGCCTATTGATTTAAAGAGCGCGCGAAGGCGCGAGGAAGGAAGAGCGCCAGCTCGAGCGCGTCGTCTCAGCCTCTACGGTCACACGACACGCCACAAGCTCCGAGCCGTCTTTTTCCCCTCAGGCGTGGCAGCCAATCAAAATTGACGTCGACGAGTCTGTGTTTTTTTTTTGCGCGTCGTGCGCGTGCGTAGGCGTGCGGCAGTTGCGGAATACGGCAGGAGGGCTTTGTGTGCGCGGGAGCGCGCGCTTGCTCTTCGTCGTCTCTCTCTCTCTTTTTTTTAACCGCCCTTTTTCGAAGCATGGCAACTGCGGTGGTCGGGCGCGCGCTGGCGGGGAGCTGCCGCTGGAGCGCCGCGGTGAGGCCGGGGAAGCCCTTGGCCGCATCGAAGGTGAGAGGGGCCCTCGCGGGAGGCAGGCAGTCAGGCAGGGAGGGGAGGAAGGCAGAGAGGGAGGGAGGGAGGAAGGAGCGGGCCGAAGGGCTGTTTTACGGTAAGAGACTGCCGAGAGTGCCTTGGCGTCGGTCCCTCAGTGATCCTTCTGCCCTCCACGCGTGGGAAACGGCCTTTCGTTGTCTGGCTAAAAAAAAGGTAGC
This sequence comes from Iguana delicatissima, assembly GCA_948472985.1. Taxonomy (NCBI): domain Eukaryota; kingdom Metazoa; phylum Chordata; class Lepidosauria; order Squamata; family Iguanidae; genus Iguana; species Iguana delicatissima. Next base: position 27,443 of record CAOKZL010000792.1, read on the forward strand.
CGTGCTGCAGGCATGTGGGAAACCCCGACTGCCTGCTTCTCCGGGAGAAAGAGGAAAGGGCACGTTTTCATTTTAGCGTTAGTGTTTCTTAGACGGGATTCTGTACTCTTAAAGGGAGACCTGATAGAAAGGAGGCCGCCGCACCTGTTTCTTCAGTGGGCAAGTTTCTCTCTGTGGTGATAACTGGCAAAGTCACGGCAACCCTCTAGTGCCAACCTTGGCCATTTCCGCACTAGCCTGTTACAGTGCTATTGTTCCACTTTCGACATCCTATGGAATCCAGGGGTTTGCAGTTTAGGGCGGGGCCTCAAAGGCTTTCAACATCTATAGGACGTTGAAAGTGGAACAATAGCACTGTAACAGGGTAGTGCGGAAATGGCGCCTGTTTCCGGACTCTTCGCGCGAGGTTTTGTGCTTCACACGGGACTGAGAAAGCCCCCTTTAGCTGTAGAGTTTTGGATGGGGCAGCTCGGTTGAAGGCAGCCGGCTGTCTAGGAGTACCGTGGAAGAAATCAGGCTGATATAAACCACTTCAGCTGCAGCGCTGGGATTTGTTGAACCTCTTGTCTCAGTCCTCAGTAGGGAGTGTGTGAAAGGCAGGGATCCTCGCCCTGTGAGACCAAGACCATTTCTGCACTGCGCTGTTCTAGTGCTATTATTCCACTTTCATCCTCCCATGGAATCCTGGGGTTTGCAGTTTAGGGAGGGGTATTTAGAATTCTCCACCAGAGAGCTCTTTGGCCTCATTAAGCTACAAACCCCAGAATTCCACAGGAGGTTGAAAGTGGAATAACAGTACCCTAGCAGTGTAGGGTGGAAAGGCTCCACGAGAGGAAGCTTAGGTGGGATGCAAGTTTTCTAGCAATTATTCAGAATTCACTTTCCTTCATTTATCCATGTCCTTCTGCAAAGTGTGGTATACTATCAGCTGCAGACTCAGCCTGTCCCAGAATATCCGTGCTGTTTTGATATGGTAACAGCAATTTGGATACTTGATGTTTCTCCTAATGCCTGCTGCCCACCCGAAAGTGTCAATAGTTTGTAACTTCCTGTTTGCCATTATCAAATTTTTTCATCTACTAATGGAATTACTGAATTCCTTATGTTTACTCCCAGCAATAGCAGTGCATTTTTGATGTCTGTAAAAACTACAATAAATTATAAACATTCTGGTATAAAAATTTATCAACATACAAAAGTTTCTAAAAAGTGGGCCTTTTGTTTCTGTTGTGTTGGAACTTAGGCTCCTTATAGAGTGATTCACAGACCATAAGGTAACAAAAAATTGAAAGCCACTTGGATGATGAATAGAGGCCAGAATTCTTTTGGTGCACAACGTTGGTGTTTGAGGCATTATGCTGTTCGGAAATGGCTGTGCAGTTGACACTCAGTGCAGAACATCATAACAGACAAAAAGAAAAGCAACTTCATAAACTCTAACTGAACTTGTTTCTGTGGAGTTTATTAATTAAATTTATACCTTACCTTTTTCCTGGCAACAATTGGCACTGAAGACATCTTAAAACAAATTAAAAACACAAAATGAATTTATTAGTTTATTTAAGTAATCTTAATAAAGAGAATTTGAAGGATAAAATTGCACTACAGTAGGGCTCAAAAGTTTGTGCCAAATGAACTGGCTCTTCTTTGAAAGCCTACATAGATCTATCTCCTTGAAAGCCAGCTGTCAGTGTTCTTTTTCATGACCTCTCCTGAATTCTAGTAATATGAGGGAATCTTACTCTTGACTGACAAGTTTGATTTCTTTGTTATAGTACTGCTGTGTTAATGTTTTAATAAATTAATTCATCTTTCCTGTCTTTTTAAATAATCAACAAAAAGCTTTTCGTATATTTTACCCTATAGTTCATTGGTAAATTTTACATTTTTCTGCAAGTAGCCCTCATCTGTTTTTTGCTGTAATTCAACAGTCTCCTGTTTTACCTCAATCAATTCCTAATGAGCATTTCATTTACATTTTATTAATATATTTGCAGCATTTGTACTCCCAGTTCAGTTAGCGAGGTTCACATTGGCATGTCTATAATAATAGAAGAGATCATAATAATAGAGATTGTAATATAGATAATAACTCATACTAGACACTTCAAAACATAACAGAGTGAATTTTGTATTGTCCAAGTTGCAGTCAGTTTCAAAATTCCAGTCAAGGGAGAGAGGATTGCTACAAGCAAAAAAAGTGGGCCTACTGTAATTTAAACTTCAATTTGAAATTTCACATGGGAGGTCTCTAGGGGAATAGATCTTCTCTAGTTGGAATTATCAATTTTAGGCCTTCAAATTGGTGATTTTCAAGAAATTTGCAGTTTGCTGCTGAATTGCAGTTCTTCATTGTTTGTAATTGATGTAGATCAGTTAGATTTTAATCACTGATATTATATGTGGTGTTAATTATATTAATGAGTGAGTGTTTGCTGTACAAATCAAGAACCCACAATTGTCAAGACACTAGTATACATACACTTAACTAACAGGATTTTTATGGGTCTTCATCTGGTGGGCTTTATCCCGTTATTGTGAGTGTAAGAGCAGTACTACCTCCACACAAGTGCTGGGGCGAGAGGCTGGAATTAGGAAGAGGATTTCCAAATGCATCTTTGGGTTAAGGGTGAATAGAAGGTCTCAAAAGTTTGATTACTGGATTGATTGAGAGTAGTTGGAAGGACGAATCATTGGGTTGGATCTAGATTTCGTTTGCTGTGCTGGAAGTAAGGAGAAGGCAGTTCCTACTGAATTCCTCTCCTGCACTCTTGAGTCTGAAAATCTGTACCGGAGGATTATGAGATATTCCAGAATATGAGAAAGGCTGGTGGAGGGCAAGGTGAAAATTGCTTTGCTTTACTTAACAGGTTATCTTTTCCCCACCACAGCATATTATTCTACAAACTGTTTAGAAATTCCATCTGCACTTGCACATTTTGCCACTTCTATAAACTTGCATTCGTCTCTGAAGGCTTACAGGGTTGCCATTTCTGGAAAGTTGGAGGAAGCTGGAAAAAAAATAGAAAATAGAAGTCAGGAAAAAGGGAAAAAATGGTGCCAACTCAAGTTGTGTAGGCTAAATTAAGATTGACAGAAGTTAGTTCAATTAGTCCTCAATGTAATTGTGTTGACAAACCATAATACTTAGTTGGTAATAATCTGAGGAATAACATTAGCCAAAGGTTTGCTGCAGTTTTAATATTAATTTTCAGTTGAGCACATTTTCTAGTATATTGCAGTCCTGAACCTATCTGCTCAGGAATAACCCTCATTGAATTTCTTATGATTCACTCTTAAGCATGCATATGTACAACTACAGCATCATAGGGATATATTTGTCCTGCTGAAATTTAGGAGAGCTGCAAGTTCAGTTATGTGTCCTGGCGTGAATGATCTGTTACAGGCTTTCCCTTATATATATGTATGTAAGTCAGGTATGACAAAACAGTGGCGTTTCTTGATATTTGTGATCCTGAGCAGATAAGACAGGAACCTGAAAGATGTCTGCGCGGTGGGGAAAACACAAAGGATTAGGAAAGCATTTTATGTAGACCAGCCATCTTGACCCTTGTGCCCTCCAATTGTGTTGTACTTCAACTCTCACAGTTACCAGTTGGTGTGACCATTGCCTAAGAATAATGGAACCTGTAGTGCAGCATCCTTGAAGGACACAAGTTGTAAGAATGCTACCATACACCAAGCTCGAGCTGACCAAAACCTGAGTGAAGGAGTGGGAGTTCTTCAGCGGGTGCTTTGCAGCGGGATCCATTTCCTTTTGTTGATGAAAGCTCAGCCCTGTAGTTCTGTCTCTGGAACTTCAAACTAGGAATGTGTAATAATATTACAGAGTAGCCAGGCAGCCTAATATAGTCATTTGCCGAATGCAAAAATACTGTCCCAGGCAAGGGAAAGCCAAGAAATTGCTTTTTTTAGCTACCAAATACTGCTCCTGCAAGAGCGAGCAGAACTGACGATCTCTCACTTCTTGTCTTTTTCAAGCTTGCATTTTCATTCTTGTATTTGTTTCTGTAACTCACACCATTCATATTTGATATAATAAAAATGACCTTCTTACAACAGTGCTGTGGGAATGAACTTGTGTTCGATCAGGAAAAGGAGCAGCTGGTGGCAGAATGGTGTCTGTCTGTGGTTTCTGGCAGTGCCAGTGGCAAAAGATTCCTCTAGTGTAGTCTTCAGCATTGCCACAGTATATAAAGAATTATCAGAAGGTTGCTCAATCCTTTGTTGTAAGGGGTTGGGTTATTTGTGAAAGAAATTATTTTTCATGGTCTAAGTTTAACACTTGTCAGCAAAAACAACATCTCTCTAACATTTGTCAAACAAGTTTGCTGGCCGAAAAGGCATCCTTCTAACTTCTGCCAAAAGCCGAGTTTGATTGTTGCCTAAATTATGAAGTACATGTATTCTTTACCAGATAACTTAGAGCTGCAGTCTCATAGTCTTCTAGGAATAAGTGCCACTGAAATCATTGGGACTTATTTTTATGTAGACACATATAGGCTTCAATCCTGTTGTCAGCCCTAACTAGAGTAGATACCAACCATAGAGCTGCACAATATGATACAAAATTAAGGATGTGTGTCAAACTGCAGCTTAAAAATACCCTGCTGAACAGAGTTAAAATATTGTACACCCCAACTTCTGGGGTTTTCTTTTTCTTATAAGTTGTTTCTTTCCGGGGAGACAACTCCAGTAATCTGTTTATGGAATAATTAGACTGCTGAGAAGCTTTGTTAATACAAGCACAGGACAAATAAAGTAGTGCATAAAGATGGCTTTTTGCCAAGCTTCAGCCATTACTGCTTTGCCAGTGATTCTTCTGTTCCTTTGGCAGAGTGCTTGATTGAAATTACAGTTGTCTTACCCACTGATTATCTTGGTAAAAGAGAAACAAATCTGTCTAGCCGTATCTTATAGTCTTCCACAAAAGCCAAAAGATAACTGTCTCTTGGATCATTGTTTCAAGCAGGAATTGTGTGTGCTAGTAGGCACTGATGGCAATTGTGCTGTGGTTTCAAGAGGGAAAGAGTAAATGGTTCAGCCAAAACTGTCAGCCTCTGAAACCAGGAATTTCAAACGGGTTGCCTTAGTCAGTACATTAGGCAATAGAACTAAATGCAAAAAAGTTTGGAATCATTGTCTGAGATATTAAGAAATGATCAACACTTGCTAAGATGGTACACTACCAGAATATTATTAAGGCTGTATCTGTGCAAATCAATCATAGTAGGTTTAATTGATTTTTTTCCCAAGTGGACATGCATAAGAGATGTAGTCTTAATATATTCAGGATACCTGCAAGAAATACCTACCTAACACTTATGACAATTTTTATCCTTCCTCAGAAAAAGTATGTGCTGGATTGAGATGTTGGCGTGGGATTTGACATCCTGAAAGTCTTGGATTTAATTTTCTTCTGAAAAATGATTGAAATCTTGGAAAATAAAGCAACCTGTTCATTTGAAGTCTTCTGTTTATAGAATTCATATACAATGTATTCCATTTGATAGTTTTCTTTTGCCACCAAACCTATCAACTGATTTGTATCCGTTTTTATCCTGTCCTATTGCCTGCTTGCCAAAATCACTTGGGTTCACTGATTATTTTTTGATTGGTATGAATGCTTATAAGCACACTCATGCTTAAAAGCAGACAATTGGCTAAATAATCAGTTGCTTCATTGTGGAGCAAGTTTACTAGAAAAGCATATCTCCGTTTGAGGATTTATTTTAGAAGACAGGCACCAGGTAGTTAGTCATTAGTCCTGCTGCAGCATGTCCCTATGGTTTTTTTGCTTCTCAAATTCTGTTTCTTTAAAGAGGAGTAATCTTTCATTCAGTGCATACAATCATGAAGCCAAATTTTATTTGGTAGTATTTAGCATATATGTGTTTGTTTGGATAGGAGGAGTTCTGAGTGAATTATACTGTATAAAAATATATTTGATCGTACCTAGAAGTTTAAGGTGCATTTTATTTTCAAAACAACGCTTTGAGTTTGATTAATATAGAAGTGGGGAATCCTGAGCTCTAGAAATTTCCCCATATGACCAGTAGAGGGTCTCACAGTAGCTGTTTCCTGAAAGGCTATTCTTTGAGCACCAACTGTGGGATTTTTCCACTTACCATTCCTCCTATCACCACCACTACATAAAAATTGGGGTGTAAGCAATAAATTACAAGCAACATGCTAAGTCAAATGGTGGAAGCTTCTTTGAGCACCAGCGGACTGCATTTCTCTACAAAGAGATGCCACCTCTCTCTCTGAAGAAAGTTGGAATGAGTGACAGTAAAAGGGAGGGGCTGGTGATGTCAAGGCAGGAGACAAGATGCATCCCCCTGATGTCATTCAGCCTACCATATTGGTCCTTGGCACTCAACACACACACGTATACACCAGCACCCAAAATGTTCCCCCATCTTTGGTGTATTAAAAATGAGGGATTGAGCAGATTATTAATTGGACCAAGACTATCCAGATGAACGGATCCATGTTTCCAAGTTTGTTTGTTTTTTTAATAGAGTAGTTCAACCATTTGAGAGCAGAATCTACAAGCAGGTTATTTCTACCATTGAGGATATGCCTTTCTTTAAAACGTTACACCTCTACAAGCTACTAGATTTATCCCAAAATGAGACCCAAGGCAGCTTCCAAAAGATATATAAAATTATAAAACAATAGTTTAAAAAAAACAATAAAGTAAAAAGGTCTCCAACTCACCCATTAAATGCTTACTTAAAAAGAAATTCTTTGCCTGCCTATAAAAGGAAAGCAGGGAGAGGGCCAGCCTAGCCTCCTGTAGGCGAGTGATCTACAGGGTGGGAGTAGCCACTGAGAAGGCTCTCAGTGTATCCTTACCCAGCAAGCCTGGCATGGTGGCAGGACTGAAAGAAAACTTTCCCCTGCAGATCTAAGGGCTCTAGTGGGTTCATAAAGGGAGTTAAAGGTTTTTCAAAAAGTCCAGACCTAAGCTGTGTAGCGCATTACAGGTCAAGAACGGCACTTTGAATTGTGCCCAGAAATGAACAGGTAGTCATTGAAGCTATTCTAACAAGGAAGTTCTGTGCTCCCTGTAACTGGCCCCGATCAGCATTCTGGCTGCCACGTTTTGAACCCACAGGAGTTTCCAAGGAGTTTCCAAAGGCAGCCCCATATGGAGCGTGTTACAGTAGTCCAATTGAGATGTAATCAAGGCACATGTCACTGTAGCCAGATCTGATGTTTCAAGGAACAGGCACAGCTGGTGCACAGGTTTTCACTGTGCAAATGCACTCCTGGCCACTGCTGAAACCTGGGCATCCAGGCTTGAAGTTGAGTCCAGGCTGCGAGCCAGAGATTTTAGGGGGAGTGTAACCCTATCCAGCACAAGCAAAGTCTGTATTTGCTGGTGTGCCTTATGACTGATCAGGAGCACCTCTGTTTTGTCTGGATTAAGCTTCAGTTTGTTTGCCCTCATCCAGTCCATTACTGACAACAGACTTTGGTTCAGCACCAAGACAGCTTCCTTGGAATCAGATGGAAGGGAGAGATAGAGTTTGGTATCATCAGCATATTAGTGATACTGAACCCCAAAACTCCAGATGACCTCTCCCAGCGGTTTCATGTAGATCAGTGGTTCTCAATCTGTGGGTCCCCAGATGTTTTTGGACTTCAGCTCCCAGAAGCCCTGAGCATTGACCATAGTGGCTGGGGCTTCTGGGAGCTGAAGTCCACAAACATCTGGGAACCCACAGGTTGAGAACCACTGATGTAGATATTAAACAGCATGGGGGACAAACAAACAAAACCTGAGAGACCCCTCATACCAGTGGCTAGGGAGTCAAAAGGAGTACCCCAGGACCACCTTCTGAGTTCTTTCTTCCAGGAATGACTGAAACCACTGTATAACAGTGTCTCCAAGTCCCTTCCCAGAGAGTTGGCCCAGAAGGATATCATGGTTGATGGTACTGAAAGCTGCTGAGAGGTCCAGCAGAACCAACAAGGGCATACTCCTCCTGTGTAGTTCCCAGCGTAAGTCATCCACCAAGGTGACCAAAGCTGTCTCTGTCCCATAACCAGGTCTGAAGCCAGATAATGGTATACCAATCTTAAGTAATATTAACCATTTGTACCAATTGAATTTTTAAACTTAGAATACCTCCTGAAATTAATCTCCTGCTTTGCTAGTGTAAAGATTGACATGTGTCTGCAGATACAGTGTTGTGAGTTCAGTCCTGCAGGGCTCCAGATTAACACAGCCTTTCATCCTTCTGCAGGTTGGTAAAATAAGTACCCAGCTTATTGGGGGCAATTAGCTTACAACGTTGTAAACCACTTAGGGAGTGCTTCGCACTGATAAGCAGTATAGAAATGTAACTGCTATTGCTTCATTTATGCTGGAGACAGATCTGGATAACTTTTATATTTCAAAATATTTTCCAAAAATGTAGGTCAGCTGTTTCTTCTTTGTCCCAGAATTCTAGATATAACCTCAAACGTATGGCACCAAGGAGAGAGAAATGAGAAACTGCCTGCAGTTTTCTCCTTAAGATAGACCTTATGGCTGCAGCATCAAGGCAGTCTTGGTTTCTTCTTCCTGCTGCTTTGTGCAACATCCAGCCTCATGAAGGTGCCTGGTTAACTTGAAAGCTTTTTCATTAATTTCTGACATCTTGTGTGAATCTGAGCTTTCCCTGGTTTAAATCCAACATTTAAGCTGCTGTGCTACATTAGCTCCCCAAAACTTAACCAAGTTGCTAACTGTATTCCTATTACTATTTATGGGGCAAGCATTGCTCTGTGTGGGACTAGGTGAATGGTATTCACTGTGCTTCCATTCTGCCTTTCTCCTATTATGGATGTCAAAGCAGCATACAGCTCCCATGCAGTGATGAGCCCAGGACCTGCTTACTTTCAGCAAGGTAGCTGCATCCTGTTGTTCAAACAATATGCATCTTTCATTTATTTTATTTTGCAATTTGTTTAAAAGCTGCTCTCTATTTTTCCTCCCCAGACATTTAGACTAATCTCTTCAACTACAGCAGTACAGAAGAAAAATGTTGCTGCTACAGGACCTGAAAAGTATACAGAAGCTTTTATCAAAAAACAGATTGAAGAGTTCAACATAGGAAAGAGACATTTAGCCAACATGATGGGAGAAGATCCAGAAACTTTTACCCAAGAGGATATTGATGTAAGTATGGTTGCTCAGTTGGAGAAGTAATTTACTGCAGGGTTTCAGAATTGAAAGCTCTTTGCTTCAGCATGAGCCCCTCAGCTCTCTGTGAATTTTAATCGAACTGTCAGCATACAAGGGAGTACTACTATACATAGAAAACATTGCAACTGTGGCTCTGAATAGAGATTCTGCCCCTACTACTGTGCGAGGTCAGACATCATGGTGTAGAACTCTATACTATACCTTGCTAAAGCACAGCAGGTTCTTTTTAAAACTACTAATGGATAATCCCCTTGATCTGAGGTCGTAAGAACCACTATCAAGGTTTATATAGCATTTGGAAGCATTTACTCGTAATTTGACCTGCTGAGTATACTTACACTGGGGTTTCATGTATGATACTATAACAGCTAGTATTGCAAGTGACCTTTCACTACACTTTAGGACCAACACTTAGACTGCAACTATTTTACTCTTTTTTTTTCTTTTGGTCTAAGACCCCAATTATTTCTGTCTTAGTAAACATGACTAGGATTGCCCTTTTGTGCTAAGTTTTGATTTATGGCTTTGCTATATATTTGGTATCCAAGTCTGTGTTTCTTTCTAATCTTATTTATATTAGGTGCTTTGCTCTTCAGCGCTATATGATTTTTGAAGTAAAAAACATTTGGATTAGCACTTTCTCTTTCCCTGCAATCTGTTTTCCCTTTCTTTCTCCTTTTTATTACCGTTAGTGATGTGGCATAACTTGTCAGTGATGGTTAGTCATGACAGGGTAATTTAACATCCATGTGCAGAGGTAGAATGCTTTCTGAACACTAGGTAGTGGGATAGGCAATAGTAGGAAGGACATTATTCTCATGTTCTGCTTTAGAATACTCAGTAGCATCCAGATTACTGCTGATTAAAACAGAATACATGGCTTCCTTTCCTGTCTAGTTTAATTGTCTTAATGTTTTTAAACTATGACTTTTATTTTTCTTCTCGGCATTACCCCCTCCCTTTTGTCTCATTATTTCCAGAATGGCCCATGCCTCTTGTTTGCTATCAGATGTTTGGTTCTGTTGAATACAACTGACAGCCCTCATGGCACTGGAACAAAAAGAGAAATTTTGTAGCGTAGTTCATTTTGCAGTTTATTTATTAGTCTGGTTCATGTTCTGACCTCCATGCTGTGTGCCTCAGCATGAACCCATGGTTATATGGAGTTGCATTGTTTCCATGGCAGTTCTACTATATGCACACACTGCAGAGTAAATGTCAGCACTCAGATTCTTCTGATAAGAAGTCATTAGGCTTAAATCATATGCACAGTTACTCATGTTCATTAACTTTATTAGAGCTAATTTACTAATTCTGTTCTTGTGACTCTCACTTAAGAATATGTTGTAGGGACACTTGTTTCCCTCTCATCTCATCCTAAGTGGCAAATGCGACAACAGCCAGGAGGTATTTATTCTATAATGCCCTGGAATTTTCTCCTAGTTGATGTCAGGCAGGCATCTACAGACGTCTCCGTAAGACTTAACTCTTTTTACAGGTTCTCCCAGAGTTGTGACTGAGGCAGTTACAGTTTTAATGTTGAGCTGCAGAAATTGCAGTTTTATTGTTTTATTTTTATTATTTAATGTTGGAAGTATTGTTGTGTTCACATTATGAAATAACTTTACAATCAGTGATGCAGGCTGAACAAGACATGCCCAGTTCCACACTTCTGCAGAAAGGAGAGTGACCTGAAAGGAAGGACAGAATGTGCCATAGATGAGATGAGAAAGCTCGGACTTAGGGTGGGCAGGGTGTGGAATTACGAGAAGTTGCAGGCCTCTTCAGTATATAAAGAATGCTTCAGTATCATTAGCCTGGAGTCTTACAATGCCAGCACAGAATGTCAAGGCCACTAAAAACGAAGGACGTGCTGTCACCCAGTATTGATACTATATTTCAGTAGAATGTTCTTAATCTACTTTCACTGGAATCTAACTATTTGTCTAAGTCCCTCCATTTTTCCTTCACTTATTCTTTTATGGGAGGGTTTTCATTTTCTCTCACGTAGGCTCTGCTTTCCTCTTAAAACTGTCCGATAAACTTTCTATTTCATTTAGTGCGTGAATAGACATCTTGGGAAACAATGTATTATTTTGCATTTCTTCTTGTGTGCTTCTATAATAGCACAGGCTTTGCCACCCAGGTATATATACTGTGTGGGTTGGGAAAGCAGCTTGAGCAGGATGGACATGTTAAACCCATTATTGTAGTTTTTTTCCCCTTAAGTAACTAATTTGTTCTGTTCTTGAGGCTTGACCGAGGGAAAATACCTGTGGGAGTGGCAGGAAGCACAGATATAGGGAACATCAAAACACCTTGCCTGCCCACCTTTTTTCCTGAAAGGCTTGGTGCCTCTCTCCCACTGTTCATCTGTTCAGTAGTATCACCATTTGGGAACCCAGCTTGCTGCCACTCCAGTTAGACTGTTATATCAGTTTTCCTCCTGCAGTTCACTAGAAGTCTCTGATGGCAAAAGAGCAGGATCAAAATAAAATATCTTTTGAAGCCGTGTGGAGAAATCTAAGATTCTTGATCCTTTGGCTAGAAAAACAGCAAATAGATTAGTTATATAAATATGGACAAGCAGTTAGGCTAAAACCTGGTTCACTGTAATCTTTCTGCCAAGTTCTCACCTTCACTTCAAGAAAATTAGGCATATCCTGAAAATCTCATTTTCTCCTTATTGCAGATGTAACATGTAAGACCAGCTCAGTTCGACAATATGATGAAGACAACAAAGAGCAACATTTTGCTTAGCAAGGCACAGTACTTATAATGCTTGCTTAATTTGTTCATATAACATCAGGTGTTGTAAATACTTACACTGTATAATAGTGTCTGTTATGCATAATTAAATTTCTGTTACAAAAATATAAAAGCTGCTTAGCACCAGCAGCAGAATTATCAGGCTTTACACTTGGAATGGTAATAATTCCTTCTGATGAGTTCTTATGCATCTCCTGTCGTCTACTGTTAATCAGTGTGTATAGTACATTTCTAAAATAGACATCCTAGGGTTCTTTCCTTACTGTCATTTTTGGTGTGCATATTTTGAAACTAGTCATACAAAGAAGTGTGGTAGAGTGTTGTCATTGTTTTCACAGAATATCTTTGCCCAGAGTAGTGCTTTACAGGTGCTTTTAATTCCTTTAAAAGAAATAAAAAGTGAAGCTGTAAATTACAACTGTGTGTCTTAGGGGGGAAAGCCCAGCAAATTGATATATAACTCTGCAGAAGTCTACCAATTGCTTTTTAATTGGTATTATAGACCGTGCTCTGAAATCAGGATGTTTTATTCTCCTATGTGTGAATATGCAGTATGAAGTTTCTCTAATTGATTCGCTTTGCCCATTCCATTTGATGTATCATTTTTCACAATATTTCATAATTTGTGCTCATTTCTAATGAACAGAGTCGTTAGGACAGGCATGTCTAAGTACAACTGACAGCTAACATTAGGTGCCAGATGCAGTTTATAAAGCTATGAAGAACTGTAGAGAACAGTTTAAATAAATTAGCACCTGTACATTAGTCTCACTTGCTGGTAATTTATAAGCGAATCAGTAGAGATGACATTTAGGTAAGTCATTGATCAAGTTAACAGCTGCATACCCGCTGCCCAGCTGGGATACCTAATTAATAGAGATTGCAGTCCTGACCTAGTAGTTTTCCCTGGGTTGAGGATGTAATCCTTTTATATTGTGATTTTTTAAAATATTTTTTCTTTTAATATACAGAGTAAATAATTTGCCTTAGTTCTGAACAGTACTCCGGCCAACTTAGTGTTTTGTCGTCATTAAATGCATTTGCAATATCTTTATCACTTATCTCCTAACCCAGTTCAAAACTGTTTCCATATTCAAAATGTGATAAAGAACAGTGAATTGTTACGATATTGAATTAATGTATAAGTGATAAGAATCTATGCGGTTTCCATTGATATTGCCGTACTGAGTACTTTTTTAATATTTAATTATGAAACAAACTTTTAAATGAAACTGTCTGCATTGACAGATGTCATTTTCCAAGAAGTAGTGGAAGTATGTTTCTTCTACAAAGAATTTTGGGTCCTAAAACATATTTATTAAAATGAATAAAAGCTAGGGGTGGAACTCAGCATGTTCCAAAATGTAATTGTGTTTGTTTCAAACTTCATTGATGGTTTTATGGATTTATAGCATCTTCATTTTTATTGTCAGAATATAACATTGAAGTAGTTGATAATTAAGGCAGTTGAAGATGTTGGTCTGTTTTACAGTACACACAGTTTTAGCACATTGATCCCACTTAAATTGCCATGGCTCCAGTTCTCTGCCAGATGACAGGCATAAGTGCGTTGTCACATTTTGTGGGTGGATGGTGAGGGTGGATGCTCACCTTAAGATCTTAGACCCCTCAATGTTAGAGGCAAATTTCCATTGTAAACCATCCCCTCCTTCTGTGGAAAGCAATAGAAATTGCGTGGGTGGGGTACAGAAAAAGAATGACTTCTCTGTTCCTCTGCCTTTAGGCAGGACTAACTATGCATGTATTCTGTCTTGAGAGAGGGAGGAAAATGGGGCTGAGAACTTTGGTCAGTCTCTCCTTCTCTATCTGCATCCATTCTTTCCCTCCTGCCCCCTCATGCTATCTGAGAATTCTTCTTTCAACAAGTAGTGCTTTTGAAAACACATGCACGATGCTAGTGGAATGCTAGCCTCCTAAGATTTGCGCAGTAGATTTCTCTTAAGAATCCCAAGACACTTAAATGTTCCTATTGGTTAATATTAAGCTACAGCTAAAAATTGTGCCCTCCATGGACTAAGGTTTGCACTTCCTAGGATTTCCCTTTTTGTTTCATCTGTCAGAAGCCGCATCTTGTGTTACATCAACAATCACATTTGAGTCAATCCTGAATCTGAGGCGGCAAGAAAGCAAAGATTTTGTAATCACAGTTACAGCTTTTTAAAGTGTTCATAAAAGTTATAGTGTGAAAACACCCGGTTCAGTAAGCTTGCTGAATCTAAGCATACCTAAATTAAGATAGTGCCTGAGGTGCTTAGGAACTCTGTGTACACACTATCTTGGCCTTCATGAAAGGAAGGTAAGACAGAAAATTATATACAGAAAAGTGTTAACATTTTTACAAAAATCTTCAGTGTGTGAAGGTATGAAAAGGAACAACAATCCTTCTAATAAAAATGGGGTTTTCATGTAAGTTTTTAGCAACCTAAAAATATTAAGGCAAGGAGTTTAGATGCTACCCATAGTTATGGCAGTCTTTGATGCTGATGTTGTACAATAATTGCATGGTCCCCTATAGTTAGTTATTGAACATCAGATGTTTAAGCATCAACAACTTAGTGAGCTGGGGATAAGCACCACCACCAGTCATGGTTCTCATCATGCACCCAGGCAAAATAAACAAGATGTTCATGTTCCATTTATCAAAGTATTACTTGAAGACTGCATAGATCAGTAAGAAGGTCTGCTGCTGTTAGTCTGTTTAATGAAACAAATGAAGTTTCTTCTTCAGATTGCATACTTTCGACTGCCTGATTACAGTCTAGGCTTTGAGCAAGTTGCCCGGTGGATCATTTACTATTTTAGCAGTATGAGAGAACTACCAGAAACATGGCTTGGACAACATGCTGCATACTTGTATTTTGTCTCCATTGTTCCTTTAGCCTTGTTTTCATTCCCCTTTCTCCTGTACACAGACAATAGTTTATTCTGCTTTAATTATAGATTTGTTACAGTTAGATTTTTTTCCTCTCATAGCTGTGAGATTACTATTTGAATCATCAAGAAGAGCCCAGTGTAGAAGAGACTGCTTAATAAGTATAAACAGTTGGTCCCTGTATTCCTTAATATATTCTTTTGATATTTTTTTATATAGAGTTTAATATCCATTCACTCACAGTGGGTTATTCTATTGTCATTATAATTAATCCTCATTTGTTCACAAATGGATGTTCACCTACTCTGTGTATGTACAGTATCTCCATTGACTAACAAATGGGAATTCATCAAGTCACTAAGAGAATCAAAATACCATTCCATAAACTCAGGTTAATCCTTTTTGTTTGCTGCTGAATTCTCAGAATTTCTGTTTGGAATGCCAATAGGATATTAATAAAGTAATAGGTGAAATCTTTATGCACCCCGTGCATATTAAGTGGGTTGATGGCATTGACAAACCAATCTGTGTCCACAGAAAATATTATCTGTGTGTAATAGCCTTGAGTTAATGTAACCACCAATGCAACACAATTCTTCATAGAGGAAAACATAGCTGTGGACTTGAGATTTTATTTCCTGTCCTTGTAGAGAATGTTTTGCTTCCTCTAACATTTGTTGACATAGCAATTTAAAGTTCAAAATAATAATAATAATAATAATTAAAAAATGTATTTCTATCCTGCCTCTCTACATGGATCAAGGTGGCGAACAATGTGAAATACATTAAATACATTAAAAGACATTAAAAACATACCCAATCCTCCCCACCCACCAACCCACCTAAACCAACCCCTTAAAACACACAACAATTAACAGTCCATCAATTAACTATTAACAAAACAGCAAGACAATTGATGGGAGGTGATGGAAATGTTAGTCGTGGGAGGCCTGTCGGAAGAGATCAGTCTTGACTGCTTTTTTAAAGCAGTCAAGACCGGTAATATGCCAGGTCTCCTCCGGCAGGCCATTCCATAACTTGGGAGTGATAGAAGAAAAGGTCCTCTGGGTAACCGAAGCCAACCTAGTTCTGACTGGCTGCAGTAAATTCCTCCCAGAGGGTCTTAATGTGCGGGGCAGATTATATGGGAGACGGCGATCCCGCAGGTAGGCTGGCCCCAACCCATGAAGGACTTTAAAGGTAATAACCAACACCTTGTACTGTGCCCGGAAACGAATAGGCAGCCAATGAAGAGACCTTAAAATTGGTGTTATATGGTCAGTTTTAGGTCTACCGGTGACCAACCTGACTGCCATATTCTGAACTAATTGAAGTTTCTGGACTAAGCACATGGGTAGCCCTATGTAGAGCGCATTGCAGAAGTTGAGCTGTGAAGTTACCAGTGCATGCACCACTGTTTTTAGGTGTTCCAGCTCCAGAAAAGGGCGCAGCTGGCGTATCAGCTGAAGCTGATAACAGGCATTCTTGGCCGCTGCATCTATTTGAGTTGTCATCTGAATTGGCAAGTCCAGGAGCACCCCCAAGCTGCAAACACAGTCTTTCAGGGGAAGTGTGACCCCGTCTAGGACAGGTTGACAGACCTCTATGTCTGGGCTAGGGCCCCTAGCAGCGAGTACCTCCATCTTATCTGGATTCAGCTTCAGTCTGTTTTTCCTCATCCAGTCCATTACTGCTTCAAGACATTTGTTCAGAGGCCAGAGGCCACCCTTAGTTGATGCTATCATCCAAGGCATGGAGACATATATCTGAGTGTCATCAGCGTACTGATAGCACCTTGCTCCATGTCTTCTGATGATCTCTCCCAGCGGTTTCATGTAGATGTTAAATAGCATTGGGGACAAGATAGCGCCCTGAGGGATGCCAGATTTAAGCTCCTTTTTCGAGGAGCAGACCAAACATCACCATCTGGTATCTACCTGAGAGATAGGACCGGAACCACTTAAGTGCAGTGCCCCCGATCCCTAACCTTAGGCATTCCAGAAGGATACCATGGTCTATGGTATCGAAAGCTGCTGAGAGGTCCAAGAGTACCAGCAGGGTCACACTTCCCCTGTCGATACCTAGGGGAAGATCATCCACTAAGGCGACCATGGCAGTCTCGACTTCATATCCTGCCCTAAAGCCAGTTTGAAATGGGTCTAGATCAGTGGTTCTCAACCTGTGGGTCCCCAGATGTTTGTGGACTTCAGGTCCCAGAAGCCCCAGCCACTATGGTCAATGCTCAGGGCTTCTGGGAGCTGAAGTCCACAAACATCTGGGGACCCACAGGTTGAGAACCACTGGTCTAGTTTCTGTTTCATCCAAGACAGCTTGGAGCTGAAGACCAACAGCCCTCTCGATCACCTTGCTTAAAAATGGGAGGTGAGAGACTGGTCTAATTATTCATATCCAGGGCATCTATGGAGGGCTTTTTTAGAAGCAGCCATATAATCGCTTCTTTTAAACAAGCTGGAAAATTGCACTCCCTAATGGATGCATTAATAATATATCTTAAATGGGTCTTAATTGCAACTCCTCCCTGGACGACCAGCCATGAAGGGCAGGGATCAAGAAGGCAAGTTGTCTTTCTTATATTTCCAAGGAGCTTGTCAACGTCCTCGGCACTCACTGACTGAAACTGATCCAGTATAATCCTGTTCACGGAATCACCAGACACTCCACTTGTAACCTCTGCAGTAACACCGGCATCCAAATTGGCTCTTATCTGAGAGATTTTATCTATGAAATGATTATTCAAAGCATCACAGCAAGTTATGCTAATAGTTTGGGGGAGTGGGTATCTGATTCAGATCTTTTACCACCCTGAACAGCTCTGCTGGACGGGAAGTTGCAGACGCAATACGTGCAGAGAGGAAAGTCTTCTTCGCCACATCTGTCGCCACTCCATAGGAATAAAGGAATTCTCTATAGCGTGTCCTGTCAGATAAGAGTCCAGATTTCCGCCAGTTGCGCTCTAGTCGTTGTCCAACCTGCTTCATAATGAATTTTACATGGTGTTAGTATTACACTGTATTATGTATGTTTCAGAGGAAGGAACTGGCCAAACCACCTCTGTGTATTCCCTCCTTCAGAAGACCCTATGAAATTGCCAGGTGACTTGGAGGCCCGTACACATGCACACGAAATAAATTAAAACTAATCGAGAAATATGGTAAATGATCATATAAGTATATTGTGCTGGAGACTTCCTAGCACCTCATTCCTAAAGATGACCAAGCCACATTTACTGTTCACATGGAGTTCGCTTCTGTCATGGGCTGTCTCGTCTAGTCTGGATTCTGTTTGGAGCAACTAGAACATTTGTGTGGCAGTTGCATCAGTCAGAAGGAAAGAGGTCTTTTCTCCCTCTGAGTGTCTGGATACATAAGGAATTGAGTCTATTTACCCATTGAAATCTATGGGCTCTGTGTGTCTCAGTGAGCTTTGATCTGTCTTTTTCCCCCTCTAAACTCAAAGAATGAGGAAGAAGAGAGTGAAGATGTTCTTGGGGAAAGTTGCTAAGTGACCTTTGCTGTTCTGTTTTCCAAGAGAAGTGGCTCATTTGAAAGCATCAGTGCTTGTTTTTGTACAGAAAATTGCCTGGATTCCCACAGATGCTGACCAGGCTGCCACGTTCCACAAGAGACTTGTGATCTCTTGGAAATAGCAAGGTTTTGCTCTATTGAATTCTGGCCAATGTTATTACAAAGAGCTCAGTGCACACCTGGAAAGAACTTCCACTGCCCCCCATAAGTGTCTTAGCTTGGAGCATATCGAAAGTATTTTTTTCTATTGGATATGCTCTTTACCAATGGTTTGACATTATTCCTTGTGATTTATTTAGCAGCTTCAGCCTTCCTGCTTATCTTACATTGTTAGATTAATATGTATCTTGGCTTCAGGCTTTATTGAGAATGCCATTGTTTCAGCAGTGAATGCAAGTGGGGCTTAACATGATATCTTCCAGGGTGGTGTCAGCTCAGAACTGGATGATGACAACAGCTAGTAATTACATGATTAGTGCTAATTCCTTTGCCTGGTTAGAAATCACATGGTGATTTATGGAAACTTTAGAGAAAGCTGTTGCTCATGTCAAGTATTGTGATAGTGCTTCTTGTAGTTAGTCCTGTGAACATCTCCATCTCTCTGTCTCTGTTAGTGAAGAGGATGCTTCCTTCTGTAGTATTCTAAAGCAGACAGAGGGGAATCTGTTACATATGTTCCTTCATTAGGGTCATGTGTGAACTAGTCTTGTTGATACAGGGTATGCTGAGTAGCAGGATAATGCAGCTAAGAGAAGTTGGATAGCAGTCTGCTGGTAGATCTCTATATGGTTTGTGAGAGATTGAATTTCTCTATCCCTCCGTATTATGCTTATGAAAGGAGAAATCTTAGGAAAAATCAGGAGAGTTTTTTCTTTGAAAGGACTGTGAGCGAATATAAGTTCCTGAACATGTGCCCAGAAGCCATGGTTCTTATTGTCAGGTATGCATTCTATTCTCCCTGTCCCCTAGCACTATTTTGTTCCCAGCCCCTTCTGGTGAACCTTCATGAGTTATTTGCTAGAGTTCTGAATTCTAACCATCCCTGTAAAATATATTTCCTGAAATCAGAGTTTTAGTATACGTTACTGTCCTTGTCATTTTCAAAACTAAGTCTCCTTTTTCTTTGTTTACAGAAAGCTATTGCTTATCTTTTTCCTTCTGGTCTGTTTGAGAAAAGGGCCAGACCAGTAATGAAGGTAAGAACATAATTCTTTACTTCAGATCATGTAATGACAAATATTATATTAATGATGCTAACAATTTTTATCATTATTTTTAAACAGCATCCCAATGAGATTTTTCCAAAACAAAGAGGTAAGTAAAGATTTGGAACATGTTAAAGTGATTTGTCTGTCTAGAAACATTTACACAAAGGCTGGACTCAGATAGCTATGAGATGTGTATATGTTTGCTCATATCCATTTTGATTTTTTTTCCACTCAGCTCTGCCATGTCACAGACAACTTTGGAAAATCTCAGTTTCAGAATCGGTTTTTTGGTTTATTTCTAACGCAACCTGTAGTAAATCTCCAGGAATGGTATAGTCAGTCTAAACAGTTTTATCAGTTTAACAGGGATGAGCAACTGCAGAGGGCTTGGCCTCTCTCTGAAACCCCTTGGAGACTCCTTCCCCTTGAAGCTGAAAGTGACCTAGTCACTCGGATTTCTAGAAATAATATTTGGGGTCTAAGCAAGATTCTAGGGGATTAAACAACCTAAAGGCATCAGATCCTGTCTGATCTTGGAGGCTAAGCAGGATCAGCACTGGTTGGTACTTGCATGAGAGACTGCCAGTGAATACCAGATACTGTAGTTTCAGAGGAAGGAATTGACAAAACTACCCCTAAGTATTCCTTGCCTAAGAAGACCCTGTGGAGTTCATGGAGTTGGCATAAGTCAGAAGGGAACTTGAAGGCACATATAGACACGCACAAGCAGAGTTCCGTTCTGCAAACAGCATTTAATAGGAGAATTCTTCCTTGGAGGCCTTTGGAGGTGGAAATCTCAATTTTTTGCTAGAGGAAATAGAAAGGAATAATAGGATATAGGTTTATACAGTTCCTTTAAAACTTCGTTTTGTGATCTCTGTATGGTGTTCCTGTAAGCTGCCCGGCTGTTGCATATTGAACTAATTGGATCCATGGCTCTATCTTATATGGCAACCCAGTGTAGAGTACATTACTGTAATGACAGTGCAGAAACAGTAGTAAGGTAATCATTATCCAGCTATTGGACCAGTCAAAGCTGACCCAGGTACTCCCAGCCTCCCAGTGACAAAGATGGGTCCAAGAGCGTTATCAGGTTATGTACCTGCTCCTTTAGAGGGACTGCAGCCCCATTAAGAGCAGGTTGATTACCCAGTCTCAGACTTGGGATCCACTAGCCCAGACATCTTTTATTGTATCTGGATTCAGTTTCAGTTTATTGATCCTCATACAGCGCACTACAATGTCAGTCTCTGTAACCAGCCCTGCAAATATGATATCTCTGTAACTAAAAGTTGCGCCAGTTAGAACAACTGCAATAAGATACCATAGTCATTAGTATCAAAATCTTTTGGAATATTTAGGAGAATCAGCAAGATAGTGCTCCCCTGTCTTTCTCCCAAATAAGTTTGTCAATTGGGGAGACCAAGACTGTTTCAGTTACAAATCCTGGCTTAGATAATTTGTTTCTTCCTAGAACATTTGCTGTTGCCCAACCACTATGCTGTCAAGCATCTCAAGCAGTAAAATTTGTCTTTCTGTGGGTCATAGGAAGGGGGGATAGCACTCCGAAAATAAACACAACCCCTCCATGAATATGTTGACCAATTATTCACAGAACGATTGTGCAGTTCTTTGGATTTCATCTTGTATCTGTATAATTCTTTTATTTAATTTTTATTCTTACAGTTTCTTCTTGACCATAGATATCATATACATTACAAGTCAGATGGAATGTTTAATATTGAAACAGTGGAATTTTCGAATTTCTTATACAGCAAGTGGCTAAAAACAGTTTATTTGCTTTTGAAAATATGAAGTCTTAGACTGAGGGGATTGACTGATTGGTTGGTAGGTTGGTTGGTTGGTTGGTTGGTTGGTTGGTTGCATTGTGTCCCCAAGTAGGACCCAAGGTGGCTTGGATTGGAAGTGGTGCATTTTAAGTTATGATTAACTTTTGTCCCATTGATTTCACTGAAATTTAATTTGAGTAACGTTGGGTGGTATCCAGTTAATAGAACTGCTACTGTTGTCAGAATGGAGTGGAAGCAGCTGTACCTTCCCCTGCAACCCTGTGCCTCCCCAAAGTCTGCTTTAGTGTGCTTCAAGAGTGTCGTCTGCAAGGATAACTTAAGAACCCCCTGGAGGTCTGTTGTAGTGCATTCAGCTATAGGAAAATAACTGAATGTGTCTCTGCTCATCCTTCTGCTCTCCAACAACACAGAAATGGTGGATTAGAGGACTGTGCAGCTTGCAACATTATCTATGGAGACATAGCTGTATAATAGAAAAACATATCCCAATGCAGGATCTCAGCCTGCTGAATGCTAAAATTCTGAAAGTACCTTCTGAAAATTCTGCAATAACTGTACTTTTTGTTTACTTGTGTTTCTTTTTTTAGCAATACAGTGGGGTGAAGATGGCCGTCCATTTCACTTTCTTTTTTACACCGGAAAACACTCATATTATTCTTTAATGCATGTAAGTAATCAACTAATTTTTCTTTCTAATAGACCAAAATAAAATTACCCATGCTATAATATCTGCATTCAAATCATAGGTTTTTTTTAAAGGAAAATTTAAGTTTTAAAGGTAACTAAATTCATTTTAAATTAAAGAATGAATTTCCCCTTTTAGATTTTGTTTGTTCCCATAATGATTACACAGATCTAGCTACTAAAAAACTTCATGTTATGAGAAATGAAATTTGACCCCAACCCCCTCATAATTCCATTTACAATGTAGAGTATTGTTTGGGGAGTGAAAAATTGCAGAAGTTACTTACTTAGGCTGCTTGTGAAAGTATTTACATTTATGATGTGTGATGCAGCTTTAAATGTTTAATTTACATAAAAGCATAATAGCTGAAGATTCAGGCAAGTTTTTTGGTCAGGTATGTATCTGGCTGAAAGCTTATCTTTTATAAATGTGTGAATTGGTATAGGTTCTATCAGAGTTCAGATTGCTATGTTCAGAATATGAGCCTATGCAAAGGACTACAAGGGGAAAGCTAAGACAGTGCAAAGTTAGAAAAAGAAACAGTGGAAAAATAATACAGAAAATGCATGAGGGTGAGATAAAATAGGAAAATTAGAGCCAAATGGGAATAGGCAGAAAAATCTCTCATGTTTATAGAGGTTCTACTGCAGGAAAGAAGCCAGTTTCACAGATGTTCTAATGCTGGCCTAGGGCTACAAACAACAGGAATCATTTGGGTATATTTCTTTTTAGCCCTTCCTCATAAATATAAAGCTGCCAGTTTAGGACTCTGAGGTTAGATTCAGGCCAGATTACTGAGCAGCATTTGTTGCCACTATGACAATACAGTTAGCTCATGCATTACCATCACTAGATTTCTGAGTGGTTGCAAAAGGATGGTCGTATGAGCCTTAACCCCCTACTTTGAGGCTATACAAAACTGCTTTCTCATGCAGCTAAGGCGCAGAGTTAACTGTCATAGTTGACTCTGGTAATAAACAAATTGGGGAAAATTTGGTGCTTACCACAAGGCCTCTTCCTACTCAGTTGTAATATAACTTGCTAGAATCTGCAGTTAATATCACACTTGGTTATTCCATTAGTACCTAGCTTACTACCTTTGCCTTTCCTGTACTGCCTACCTCAGGAATATGCAACTTTATGCCCTCCATATGTTTTAAGGTAGTATTTCTGACCACTGATTGTGCTGGTGGAACAGATGGAAATTTTAGTTGAACGTCTGAATAGCACCTGGTTGCCTACATGTTCAGAAGAAGTATACCTTTCTGGCTAACTTTATTAGAAAAGGGATTTCCGTTTGGATGGAACTCTGGTTAATCCAGCAAGACAGTTCTTAGGTGAACCTGTATTGTTACCTCCTTCGTAACTGTACTTTAAAAAATTATTAAAGAACTGCTGAATGTACTTGCAAAAGCAAACCATTCATAGTATTTGCACAGTATACTACACAGCTGTAGACCTCAGTCCCATTGGCTTTCTGGAAGACTGAACACATACTGAGGTTCCCTTACGGAAAAGAGAACACTCTTTTTTCTAAAGTGTTAACTTTGATATGGTGATGTTGTCAAATTTGGTTTCCCTTGTTGTCTACTAGGTTTCAATAGCATTTAGAGGACTTCTACAAAAATCCTAGCTTTAGTGTGTTTTTTAGAATTATCTTACGTGTTTGTACTCTGCGCACCCAAAGGACAAAATTCCCACTTGTCAGGTACATTTATTTCTTTAGAGGGAGAAGAGAGGAATTATTTTTTCTTTTGGTTGACCTTGGGCAAATGAGCTTCTTGCCCTGGCAGAAATGAAATGAATGATAAATGTAGAGTGTGTCTTTGCTGAGTAATGGAGCTGCAGCACAGAGGCTTTCCAGAGAGGTTTTCTCCTGCACAGCCTGAGGCAGCCTGAGGACCCCTACTGTTCATTTAAATAGGTATGTCAAATCTGCCTCGAAACGCTGCTGGTTTGATCTGTGGTAATATTTGTGAAGGTTCCATATGGACTTGAGCCCCCTGCAGTGCTAAGAAATAATGTACAACGCTTCATGGTGCAGACGCAAATTTTCTCTGAAAAGGGATACAGCGCTGCGTTTTAGCTGTCGGAGAGGATGATGGAGCTGACGCGCTAGGCCTGTCAACTTGTTACACGGATGGGTTGCATGCAGAGAGACTGTGGAAAATCTGTGCCTTTTAGCTTTTCTACTTAATCACGGTTGTAGCATTGCCTTTAGACTGTATGCTACATTAATTCTCTTCCTGCCTTCTGCCTTTCATCCCAAGTTTCACGGAAAAAAGTAAAGCATGCAGGTCTTGTAGAGGAGGCTTATCAAGCAGCTGTCATCTGACAGGCTATTTGCATTTGTTTTGGCTGAAACAGAGCAACCCAAGGGCAAGATGTTTTGTTGCATTCCATCATAATGAAGAAATGTTTAAAAAAAATTACAAGGAGCACAACTTTAGTTTTTTAGCTGTAGCTTGCCTTTGAAAAATGGTATGTAAGGTTTTCCTGAATTGGAGCTTTTTGAAAAGAGTAGTGTCATTCGCCACTTGATTAAGCTGTTCTCTATATGAAATCTTTTTGACAAACACAAATGTAATTATTGAAGAATCTCTGTTAAGTTTCTTTAAGTAGTGTCAGTGCATTTCCAAATGTCTTCATTAAAAAAGAATGAGATAAATAATTTCATTAAACAGGATTTCTCATAACATTTCTCTGAGGAAATGTGAAGTATATGTTACAGTATTTTATAACAAGATTCATAGGCTGATAGAAATCAGAAATATACTTAGGTACAAAAGTGACACTTAAGAGTAAATATAGAGTAGTGTCACATTAATTTACTGCATTCTGCATAGATTGCATTTTATAATGTTTCACATAATATCTGAACATTTAACAAAAGAAATGGTGCTTCCATGAGTCTTCTCAGCATTCCCTTTCCTTGGTTTATTTCACTTATTCATTGCATATAAGATCTGCCATTTGTATAAGTGCAACTAATCTAAAATGTTTAGTAGTATTGGTTTTTTAAAAACATTCAAGATCCATAAGCTATTCATTTCATATTTTACTTCTATATGGTTGCATTTTTACATTGTACTTATTTTGTATGTGAATGGGCTATGGTCTAGGCATTAATAAGTTGCTGTAATGTTAGGCTTCCTTACAGAGTCTGCATTATTCATTTTCCATTTCATGTTCCTCTTATGGGTTAAAGCTTCTTGTAACATCAGTGTTCTTTATAACCCTATTTTCGTTTGTCTTCTCTGCTTTTTGAAAACAGTTTGGATTGAAGCAGAAGGGTTGGGTACATGTAGTTTTGAGTTGTGAGGGCTTAATTCATGTAAATTTTTTGAGCCAAAAGAGTTCAGTTCATTTGACTGCATACTGAGAAATTTTAACCCCAAGGCTTGGGCAAAAATAATTTAAAATAATGAACACGCAGTTTCTCATGGGCCAGTATTGTTTGAAATGGTATCAAGACCCAAATATAAAATACAATGTATCTCCAGCAGTAACAAGTTAGTCAAACTTTTTTGTACTTTTCAAAAGTGAGATTATATGTTAATTTACTTATCTTTGACTTTTAAAATACAAAAGAAAAATAAATAAATAAATAAATAAAATGTTCTTTCCAACCTTAAAGCACAAAGTGACTTTCTACAGTGGTTGTATATAACCTCCCACCTATTTTTCCTCTCCTTACTGCAACCCCCATTTTTGTAAGACCTAGTGGTATAAAAACTGTTGTCTAAAATGTACTAATGATGGTTATGTAGTCTGTTCCTCCACGATGTTTTCAGAAATTCAGTGCCATGATTGCTGCTTTTTACTTACTATTCAGCATCAGTGCAGCATTATTTAAAATTGTCTGTCTTGTTAATTGACAAGATCAAGGATGAAGTCCTCCTGTTTGTGACAATATTCTGTGGCTTACAGGATTTTATAAAATCTACTGCATAATAGCTGCCTTTGTAAGCAATATAGACATATGTATGTGTGACCATTGCTGTTGCTATCATCTCTCCATTTTGCAGAAGCAAGAATTTCTGTTTCAGATGTGAATATTTGCCAGGTGGCATGCTTCTCAGATTCTTTTACTTTTTTTATAACTTTGTAAAATAGGATATCATTGTCCTACCCATTGATGTGTTATCCTGCAAATAATTTTGCACATGCCTACCTTAACATCTATGCTAAAAACATTTATAAACTCTAACAATAATAAAAGTACTTGGGAAAACAGCAGAAGTGAGATTCAGAACAAAGAAGTGAATTAAAAACTCCCTTTTACACTTTAATCTGTCAGTAAACAATTTTTTTTCAGAGTATCAGTGATTTTTTTTCACAGATTTTATTTGAGAACAATAAGATGATAGGCTGACAAGTGTTTGGAAAAGATTACTTAAAGAACTCCATTGTATGAGGTAGTATGAACTATCTTTCCTGTAAGGTTTTGTACTGCTATTACCGTCCTAGCCAAATTCAGACAACCTTAGCATGGTGTCAGGGGAATAGATTGCTACCAGTGCACAGAAGCACACCCATGTGAGTAAGGCTGTTTGGATTATTTACCCCTCATAGGTTGTAACATCTGGTGCAGATTTTTAAAAAGTTTATATCCCTTGTGTACAGAGAGAAACTGGAAAACGTGTAGGCATAGTAAAGGCTATTGAAGATTCAGGAAGGATCATCAGTAAGATGTCTAAACCTTGCTTCTCTTCACTAAAGTTCCTCAAAATGTATTTGAAGCTTACAAAATCGCAGGGCTTCCATCTGAACCAACTGTGAAAGATAAATCTCCAGTGCAGATAACATTTATTTCACCACATGGCTGTAGATGGGAAGCAAGCAACTCTCCATCCAGTTAGAACCATTATGGGTTCTTTAGCTTTCTAAAACTACTGTAAGTCCAGGTGACAGCAGGTGAAGCAACATCTTCCTTTTCTTCCACCCAGGTAGCATTGTCTTATATTACTGCCATCTTAAGACTGAGAGAACTTGGAAGGATAATGGGAAAGCAACTTGTTATTTTCTAGTTTGGTGTGCATGAAGCTTTGAGAACATTTTACCCAATTTTTTTTTTAATATAGAAGAGGATGGGGAGAAAATACAGATGAACATCCCTGTATTTTTGGTAATTTTGAAGTTGTAATCAGCAGGTTCCATTTTTTAAAAAAGAGTAAAGTTTCAGCGTGAGGGCATCAGCAATGGAGGTCTGTTCTGATATTTTTCTATGTAGATTCCTTTGTTTTGATGACATCAACACCGCCCTGAGTCCTGAGAAAATCTTCTGTTAGAAATTTTATCCTTTCTTTCAGTCTCCCATTCAGACATGAAGTACTGTAAGTTTCTTTACTATGGCTAACAGGGCAGTTGGTGGATCTGTTGCCACAGGGAGAGTGAATCCCCTCTTGTTTTATGGCTGTGTTCTCCCACAGCTGCTTCAGGTTGTATAGGAGCCACCCAGGTGCTGGACCTCATTCCTGACAAGAGGCTGAACCAGCAGCTGTGGGAGTGGCCATAACAAGAAGACGGGACTCACCAACCTTGCAGCAACAGATCCATGGGCTGCCCTGCTAGCCAGAAATATTGTTCGCCAGCCCTGCCCTATTACCAGTCAAGAATGGAAGCTTTTTATTAGTGTGGCTTTCCTGATAGGCTTTTCGTAAGCCCAGTCTACTTGTAAACATTGAACACTATTTAGCCCAGTCAGAAGCTTTCTTACTAAATGTTGGGATGGGATATAGGATGAATTTATAATTTAGGCAATAATCCTATTGTACAAGTTCATTCACCATTTATATGCAAATGTACAGAGTAAACTGATGGGGTAGCATGGTTGAAGTTGTATAGGTCAGTATAACAAGAACTCACCTATCCACACCTTCCCATGTATTGTAGGATATCTATGGCAAGCTGCTGCACATTCAAGAACAGCAAGATCAAGGATCAGCTCCTGACAACAAAACCCAATTGTAAGTTGTTTCTCTGAGATTAGAATGAAGAATGAAAGTTTGGTGGGGGTGATGTAATGAAAATTGTTCAAAATATATAATGCTATGTAGTAATATTCCCTGTACAGTCCTCAAGCAACTTCTTAATATGTTGTCAAAAACACTGGGGTAGATCTAACCTAAGTTAGTGGCCAGTGACTTAGTTGTCCTCTTGAAATTAGTATCACAGTTAGTCATGATTAACTTGAGCCCAACAGCTATGGCAGAACCTTCAGCCAGCTAATTGCTATGAGGCAAAAGCAAACTGCTAGTCATGTGAGAGCTCAGCAGGGCATTTTGGGATTTTTTGGGTTTTTTAAGTCAAAAGAATTTTCTATATATATGTCCTGTCAACAAATGCAACAGTATTTGATTAAAGAGGGCCAAATACAGAATGGAGGGGTGGGGCAAATTAAAGAGGGCAGATTAGGTGTAATTCCTACCAAGCATATATAAAACACAGTTCAGTTCTCAGTCTTTTCTGTTTAGGGGTCAGTGCCAGTGCAGTGGCTTCTTTTCTTGCAAAGAAAGCTCAGCTTAGATTTCATGCAACAATTTTGCCATCTGCAGAGCTCAGCTTATTTTCTATTATATGCAGGATATTCAAAACTTAAATGCCCTCTTATCTTCATTTGGTAAAGAAAGGTAATAGCAAAAGAAGCATGTAGGCTAAAACTTCCTTGCCCCCTGATATCAATTATATGTTCAAGGAAAAAAAGAGGCAGAGAAGCATTAGATTCCAGTGTTCTTGAGGAATTTGTGGTAATGATGTGGAGGGAATAGGCCAAGAAAGATGGAAAAGAATTGAAAACCAAAAATGTTACAAAGCTGGAGATGGGGAGGAAGATAAAATTGAGGGAGAGTAAGTCAAATGGTAAAACAGAAAGTTTAGATAGTGGATAGATTTCGGGAACAACAGACTTTAAGTCAAGAATGAAGAGCAAAAACAGTATGGAAAGTGTGATAGGGCATTAACCATCTTTCAGTGTTTAATGAGACTTAGAGATTATTTGTATGTATAGTGTCTTAGCACTACCCAAAAAACTGTGTCAGAGCCATGAAGTGCCAGGTAAACTGATTTGAGACTTGTCAACCCTTCAGAAGAACAGTCTGACTGATATCAAACAGCAGAGCCTTACTGGAAATGGATATTAGTTGAGGAAAGAAGTGATAGTTAGAAGATGGATTGGTGAGAGGTAAATTGGGAAAAGAGAATGAAGAATGAAGTCAAAAGGAATTTATAGCTAGGAATACAGAAACAACATGATGACTTAAATCCCTAAGAATAATGTTAAAAGACATCAAAAAGAACATCTTGGATGGGACTTAGAATAGAAACCATCAAAGCAAAGGGAGGGTTTCCGGCAAGTATAAGTCAGAGAGGGAGAGAATGGAAGAGGAGGAAAGAAGCTAGCAAGGTAGGAAACAATTATTTTGAAAATGGTGTAATGATGGGCTGTAGGACAAATACTGAATGGAAAGTGAAAAGCAGAGTCACTGAAGAAGAAGGAGCAGAAGGCCAGTAGAAGCCTGAAGTGTAGTTGGACAGAAGAAACTACAGTCAGCCCTCCACATTTGTGGGTTTCACTTTTGCGGATTTGATTGTTCACGGATCATTTGCTGTCACCTCTGCTGCCTTCCTATGCCATTTTTAATAGGGGCTGCAAACCACGTGAGACTGAGAAACTGAGAACAAGACTTGTAAGTCCCTATTAAAAATGGTGTGGGGCAGCAGTGGAGGTGGCAGTAAGCCTCACCAGCTAGCCACGTCTGCCTTGTGAAGGAACTCTGATGCCTCAAAGGAGTCCATTATGGATTGAATATGGTGATCATACATTTTTGTGTGTTAAATATGGTTTAGCAGCGCCTAGGGGATATTCATGTTTTTCCCACTTTCACGGGGGTCCTGTGCCCCTAACCCTAGCAAATGTGGAGGGATGACTGTACAGTGAAACAGGCTGATAAGTGAAGAGCACCAAATCCAGGATGTGCTCACAGTTTTCTACTACTCAGTGTTGATATATAATCTGTGAAACAGGTAAAAGTGAAGAATAAGTAATTTTCCCCTTCCCTTTAAAATTTTTAATCCTGAGCTATTCACTGCTGTGCCTCACCACTGTTTCCTTTAGTGAACCTGTGCCAGTGCCCAGCTTGTCTGACTCAAGGCAGGGTTTATATAGCTAAACCATATAAGATAAGAAATCCCAGAAGGTAACACCTTTTCAGAAGGATTAAGGGGAAAGGGAAGCATGAATACTGTGTTCATGTTCACATCCTCTGGTTTTGTATATTTTCTCTTGTAACCTTGTTTCAAATTTCATTGTAGCACAAATGTTTTTCCCATGTGTTTAGTCCTCTAGAAAATTAATCTTTAAACTAAACTGATCTTTGTCTTATAAACTCTCAACAGTGTTAGTTGTATTATTAATTAGTATAGTAAATTATGAAGTTGGAACTTACAGTTCTTTGTTGAATACTTGTAGGTGAAATTTGCACTTTTCCAAATTAAAAAGAAAAGTATATTTCTAAATGAAGTGTGACTGTATGTGTGGTCCTTTGCAGTCGTACTCTAATTGCATGATTAGTTAAAAAGAGAATATATGTGATATTTTAAACAGTGACCTGATTGGCAGCAGATGGCTGATTAAAGAGGAATTGGAAGAAATGTTAGTGGAAAAACTGTCAGATCAAGATGTGAGTAATTAATCTCCTTTATTTAATGAACCCTATATCCTAACGGAACAGCTACTGCTTGTTTTTAAGGATTCTGAAAAATTATCCTTGGAGACAGAGTTTATTCACGTTCTCAGTTTCTCATGTGCATACACAGAGAGTGATGTACAGTTAAAGAATAAACTTGTTTGTTCTGATACAGTTTATTTAAGCAATAGTTGGAGAATTTATTTATCAGGTTTTGGGATAGTTTACACCTTGAGTGACACCCATTGCTAAACCTGTTCACTGTACCCTCCTTTCCCAAATAGTCTGTCTTTCTTGTGTAGGGAAGAATGCTAGGCAGGCTGAGCCCTTTTCCCAGGATGCACCTTTGCCCATGTACCTCAAGGATTTTAATCTGTGTGGAAGCAATCAAACACATAACTTCCCAGCATCGTAATCACCATCAAGTCTAAGAATTTGCCTGTTCTTGGAAATCCTGTGTATTGTGCCCCTCCTATATCTGACCTGTCTCATCTTAGTAGCCGTGTAATTCTTCTCTGATCTGTGTATTCTTACTTCTACCTACTTGTCCTCCATCCTGAGCTCCATGTCTCTTTCTCCCCATTTCGGTTTCTGTTTAAGATGTCTGACAATCAAATGTCACAGTCTCCTTATTTCTTTCTACCTGGGAATCCTTGACAGGTTATCATGGCTGCCATCAAAGAGCAGCTCTCTAGAAAGCTGAGCCTGATGGGCTACTAGTATTATTCAAAAGCTTGTTGACTTTTAACAGGTTCTCTTCTTTGTACACTAATACTCACTGAATGAGTAGCCAGTTTTACAGCAGTACTGAATATCAACAGATAAGTCTGGAAAGATAAGATGAATTCCTTCACAGAATTCATTTTCTTAAACCACAGACTGTTAAGTAATACACAAAATAGGGGAAAAAAACCTTCCTAAAATGCTGCCATTAAGGCATAACGCAGTATTGCCACTAAACAAATATGCAATAGTATGTACAGGAGTAATACGTCAAGTCTTCTGAGATGTCTAACTTACATAGTTGTGTGGAGGAAGAGAGTGGGATAGTGACCACTGGCTGCAATATTGTGTGTCTCAGTGGCCACACTGCTTTCCAAGTGTTCTGGTAATATCTTTGAATGTGAAGCCAGTTGAACCCCAGTAGGCTTTTTCTGTGATCTAGAGCCCTGATTGTGATTCGCAGATAACAAGGAGATTTGTGTTCAGTAGAATTTCCTGTTAAACATTTCCCCAAATGTGCTGGTTGGCAGAGGCAAGTGAGTGGGGAGAGCAGGCATGGCTCATCACACTTTCTCTGTGTAATTTTCATCATGTGAGAAATAATGAATGAAATAAGTTAAATGGTTACTGTTATGTATGCCCTCACATTATATTTAACCAAAAGCAATAATTAGGGCAACCGTAGTCTTTTCCGAGCTTTCCCTTCATCTTCATTGCCTCACTGCTGTTGCCACCAGATTTCGCTTGCATGTTATTCATTCTCTTTATTGATGGGTGAGTGTGATATATTGCATCTTATGTTCTTTTCAACACTAAATGAATGTTTTAGGTCGGTTTTCTCCATTTCTCTAACTTTCAGTGTCAATTTCCATTCACACAGAAACATTTACCATTGTGTGAAAAGGTTTATATCTACAACCAGTTCTTTAATTCCTTGTTGCTAAGGGGCCACAAGGCCTTTAAATAAGCATTGGTAACAAGACTATGTATTATCAGTGAGGCATTTTACTTTCTAATCACATGTTCATGATGTAGGGAGAAAAGCATAGAGTAGCAAAGGATAATTTATTTCAAGAGGTTGCCCTTTAAGTCAAGTGTCTCTTGAATTTTTAAAAAGCTTGATTGTTTGGTTTTTAAAGAATATCATAAACATTAAAGTAACTCCTGCTTGAGCAGCCAATGGCATACATACACATTTCCTGTATGTATTATGAAATATAATCACCTAACAAGTGGAGTTTAGGAAAATAAAATTATTTCCATTTAAATGTAATACATCAGCTTCTTTGAAATGAGTTAGAAAGCTTACTTCTTTCCACTTTCATCAAAGAATGGGATGCAGTTTGAGGCCTGCTAAATATTTCTTTGAAAATTAAGATGAACTTCATCCTAATGTGGTAATCCTGTCTTACAAAAGCATTGGTTATATTTTTGAATTGTGGATTCATTTGTTGCTAGGGGGAGAGGGGATTAGGTATCTTCATTCACACAGAGAAAGATACATCTGCATGTTGTTTTGAAAGCAGCATGCAAATACCGAAGTGTCATCCTGTCAAAAGTTATCAATAAGAACAGAATCAAAAAGATCAAGCATGTAAAAATAGAAGTAGTTGACAAATGCAATTACACTTGCACCCCAACCCCTTAATGAATTTTTATTGTCTACAGTATTCACGATGTATTCAGCTGCTTGAAAGATTAATAGCATTGCCATGCAGTAGCATTGAAGAAGCATATGTGCTAAAATTTCGCAAGCAATTACCTGTACAATCCAAGAAGCAGGTAATTGAACCCTTGAAGTATGATGAGCAAGGAGTGGCCTTTAGCACTGCAGAAGGTAACTTTTTTTGTTTTTGCGTTTCCTTATTTCAGACAGGGAGGTGCTTGGAGACCTGAGAAATCAGTTGTATTCTATTATTGGCTTGTCTATTGACATGAGAGAGCCAGCATGATATAGTGGTTTGAGCATTGGACTATGACCCTGGAGACCAGGGCGATTCCCCTCCCAGACATGGAAATCCACTGGGTGACCTTGGGCACATCACACAGTCTCAGCCCCAGAAAACTCCATGGTGGGTTCGCCTTAGGATCACCATAAATTGGAAATGACTTGAAGGCACACAACTATTGAAATGTGCTAGTACTTACATAAACACTGCACTGTGGTCCATGCCATCATTCTTATTTTACAAATTAAAAATTAATGGCTGTCAGTACTGTACAATGGCCAAAATTTATTCCAGATGTATTCACCTATAGGGAGGCAAAAAAGAACACATTAAAAGAAGTAAGTTGTTGCAGCCAGTGGATTTTTCCTCTGAGTAAACATGCATGCTATAAATCAAACTATGCAGTTGGCATTCCACATTAGCGGGTTTGACTTTCAAAGATTTGATTATTTGTGAATTTCTCCAACTCCTGTCACCCCATTTCAGGTACTTCTTTTCCAGGAGGACCATCTCTCTTAGCAGCTCCAGTCAGGCTGTAGAGCCCTTTGAAAAACCCACCTTCTCCACCACCAGCCACTGCCTGGCCAGCTATGGAGGGCCCACAGGCCAGTATCTCGGTGCCATAAACCACCTCCTGATGCCCATCCCCAAGAAAGGAGATGGGCAAGAGAGAGGAAGTATAGGGCCACTCTGCTGACCCACATCCTTTTCCTCTCCATTCCTTAAGCTAGTTTGGACGTTGGTTGCCCATTTTCCCCACCATGCCTTGATCCCCTTCCCTTTAATATTTACGATTTTCCCACTTTTGTGAGGGTCCTGCACCCCTAACCATAGCAAATGTGGAGGACCAACTGTAATTCAGTTTTTAATAAGTATATTTTATACACCGTCCTGAAACTTGTTCACTGAACAGAGAGATTAAAATGTATTAAATCAAAATAAAATGATGTAAATTCATATGGTCTTATAAAACAGATTCTGTAAATATTTCTTAACTGTTTCAGTGGTGCATTTAATATTAAATGACTCTACTTTATGGTATATCTTATACATATTTTTTAAAATTATCAACAGTTTATTAGGCTAGTAAATTCTTAATGAGTGAAAGTGTTCAGTTTATCCCATCAAGTTAGCCAGTTTTCAGTATTAGAGCATCTCAGATGAACATAAGAATATCTTCCTACTGGACCATTTTTTTTCCTAACTGTGATGCTGGCTAAAAATGATCAGAATCAATCAGATAGGACGGTGTTTGTTTCTTGAAGGTGTTATTCACTTTTTTAGCTTACTAACTGTGTTCAGTGGTCGGAATAGCTGGCAATGTCAATCGTACTTCATTGACAAATGATATGATACACATAATAAAGTTCAGTGTAATGAACAAAGCACAATACATTTTTTACATTTTGTTCTTCACTCTAATGCATTCCTTAGTACAAAGCAATGTTTTCTACAGCTGGACTGCCAAGTTCTGCAAGATAGATCAAAAAGAAACATTCTTACAGCACCATCATATAGACATGCCTAAATGAGAGTAAGGCTCATTGAGTTTACTAAGTCAGTGTACTCACTTAGTTTGTGTCTGAAGGTGACTACTTAAGTCCTACTACACTAACTTCAAGGAAAATGAACAGAATTGAAGCCCTAAATGCATATACTGTAACAATGTCAATGCTAGTATGTATTTTCTTTATTTCTACTAATTTGTTCTAATTCACACCAAAATCTCCTGAAAGGTTGGGCTCACCAAGATCATTGCCACTTCTTTCTCATTAGGTCTTTTCTATACTTCTATCTCACATTTAGTGTTATGTGAAAACACTTAAGGAAGCTTACAGAAGTGGTTTTTTTAAGTAATTAAAAATTAATAACAAAATGAAACAGTCGAAAAGATGTGGGGAAAATTATATTACCCTAGATTTTGCACATTGAGAATGCCATGTACGCCACTTTATTGGAAATACTCAGGATGTAAACATATTTTGTTTTTTGATGTCAGTGAGACAGGGGATACTTATTTTGGAGATTTCTTTCTTCAGCAAGATTGCAGTTAGGGAAGAACTACCTGCATATGTTACTCGTATGGCTATGAGTCTAGGCTGAGGAAAATTTTTCACCCTCTATCAAAAACCAGTTTCTCTTCCTTTATGATGCTGGCTGCCATGTTGAATTCTCAGAGTATGCTTCCCTCTGCTGGGGGAAAAGGGAAATATTCACAGCAATGGCGCTTATGTGGAAAAAAATTTTTTCTCTCATACTGTTTTTCTTAAGATGAGCCATGTTTTTGTTCTCATTGTTTATCTCTTTTTAATAATTTATTCAAATCTGTTCAGAATTTTTATAACTGCTGCGTGCAGGGACAGGAAGAGATTATGTTGAAACCCTTTGTTATATAAAGAGGTTAGTCTCTTTGCTTTGTTATAATGCTAATATCAGGGCTCAGCCATGCCACTTAGGGTTTCCTTGGCAACATTTTAGCAATCTCAGCTAAGTGGAAAGTGTCAGAAACCAGTCAGTGGTCAATACCAAGAACTCATCTGTTGGCTTTTAAAAAAAAAGCATGATGGTTATAATAAGCTTTATGACTTCATAGTCCTTATATTAAGAATTGCTTCTTGAGATGGCGAAGCCATCTCAGCCTTGGCCTCAGCCTTTTCATTCATGATGGCATTGCAGTTGACTAGGAAACAATCCTGCCTGATGATTGTGGAATAAAATTATCTTTATGAGAAAAATTCTGTGTATTTCATCCTTGTTGGGATCTTTTTGTCATTAACTTGCTGTGTATGTTGTTTGAACCATTAGTGATAAATAAATATACAATTGTGTGTTTTTCAAGGCCGAAGAAAGACAGCAACAGCAACAGTTACTGTTTATGACAATGGAAGTGGGAAAATTACAATAAACGGAGATGATTACATACTTTACTTCCCAGTGCTGCAGGACAGGTGAATACAATAGGACATACATCTATTTTCAGTCTAGGGTAATTATTTTAATGGGATGGTTGTGTTCCCAGAATCAACGCTATAGCCATTTTCATAGTCTTGGCAGTTCTTTCTCTTAAAATGAAAAAAGAAATCTTGTCACTATACTGTATCTTACTAATGAAACAGTTAAAAAACATATAGGGTGTCAAGCCTTACCGTCATGTAACCATACAACAACAACAAAAGAATCCAGAATATCTGTTGATCAGTCTTGCCCAAGCTGGTGCCTCCCTAGATTGGTTGAGCTGATAGCTCCCATCATCTCTAGCATGAAGCACCAGATTGGATTAGGCTGAACTATATACGGTTGTTCAAAGGTGAAGTTTCTTGATTAAATAATTTGCTTACATCACTTTTTAAATTTCACTAAACCCGGATATAAAGACCACTTAGGTCTCAGTCTTGTCAAAAGTCATAAGCTGTGGTGTTCTGAAACTCTTCAGCAAACCAGTCAAGTTTGGCTTTTCCCCCCACAAACATGAATTGTTCCAGTACGTGATTGTAAAATATCCCATCTACTGTGTGTGAAAGAGAGATTTATGCAAATTCATTCTTAGTTTTAACTAACTCCAAACTTGCACACAGATTTACAGTAGGAATTGTGAAATCTGATAGGTGCCATTTTGTATGAGCTCTGTTTCAGTTGTGACTAGACAGATGCCTCTGGGAAATGTAGTACCTTCCTTCTTGGTTTATTCCCAGTATTTTAGTATACAGAGATGTACTGACTGCTTTTGGTGATAGCAAGTGTGTGTAACTTGCACTCCACCAAGCCAAATGCATCTCACAGAAG
Source organism: Iguana delicatissima (assembly GCA_948472985.1). Taxonomy (NCBI): domain Eukaryota; kingdom Metazoa; phylum Chordata; class Lepidosauria; order Squamata; family Iguanidae; genus Iguana; species Iguana delicatissima. The sequence continues at coordinate 64,719 of CAOKZL010000792.1, forward strand.
CTTTATAAAATTCCTGCAATAGGTATCACTATAGCTATAGCTATAGCAGGGAAGAATTATCTGGTATCTTACAGACAGCAGTGCAATACATAGGCTATATCTTACTTTGCAAGAAACAGATTACACTTTTGCAGAATTTTTCTGATTTTTTTTTTTTCATCTCAGTCATTTGGGGGTTTTGCTTGTCTTCTTGTAAATGAGTGTAGCTTAGTTTTGCTTTAGGAGTCTTCATTTCTACTTTGGACCTGGCCACCTGGAGCAGAGTTTTTAGTGTCTTCTAGTTCTAAACCTGCTGATCTCAGATATCTTTCTAGATTTTTGCTCACCGTGAGGGGATGAATGGCTATTTGGGTAGAGCACTTATCTGTGTGAAACAGGCATTACACTAGCTTATTTTATTTTATTTTTATTTTATTTTATTTTATTTTAAATTGACCTATATGCCAAACGACAATATCGTGCACCAAATTAAAGTTTTGGCTTGCACATGCGGTTGTTTGCACAAGAGCCAAAACCACATTGTCAAAACAGAACTCCAAGAACATTTTGTTAAAAATACCATCAGCAAAGTTACCTCTGCATGGAAAGATTGCCTAACCTAGTGTGTTGTGCTGTTACCTTTGTGTTATAACAAGTAGAAACGTGGACCGATTTTATTCTTTGGAAGTGGGATGGTTTTTTTCAAACAGATTTGCCATTCATTATCTCTGGAAACTCATCTCAGTAATAGCTTTTGGAGTAGGAATGTGAACGCTAAAGATGTCATCATGGTTTTCTACAGAAATGGGAATGTGTAAGAAACACATTGTCCCCCTCCTGCTTATGTGGACCTCAGACTGTCCTCCTGTGAGAGAAAAAAATACTTTGGGTGCTGGGGAAAGAAAGAACCATAGTCATTCTTGGAAGCCCCCAGGACCAGCAGTTCTCTTTTTAAAAAGGGGCACATGACACAAACACACTTATATACTTGTTTCACCAAAATAAGGAGGGTTACAAATCAGACTTCTGGTTTCACTTCTGGATTCAGTTTGTGAAGCTGATGTGGCCTGTAAAGGGTCCTAGATGTTGGCTAGTAGCATGCGTCTGCCTACTTTTAACTGTCTTATGTATATTCATACAAGTATAATACTTTTCAGAGAACAGCTGATGTTCCCATTCCAGTTTCTTGATCGATTGGAGAAACATGACATGATCTGTTCTGTTTCTGGAGGAGGAAGGGCAGCACAGGCTGGCGCAATCCGCTTAGCTTCTGCAAGAGCATTGTGCAGTTTTATCACTGAACGTGAAGTGGAATCCATGAGGCAAGGTATAAGCATAAAGTGAAAAAATGATTTGACATTAGTTACATGCGTTACCTAATTTACAGTGTTCACTATATTTTGCATTAAAAGGTCATGGAAAACTACCTTATTTCATATTAAAAAAAACAAGTAATTGTTTTGTAAAATACATATGGACAATGAAAAGGCTGTTCTTTCAACCCAGTTCTGACAAATTCTAAGGTTTGCTCTGTGACTATTTTTAGGGGACTAGGAAGAAATGAAAGTCTCTGTATATCCTTCTGCACTACAGTTTTAAAGCATTTCAGCAAAATAACCTTTACATTTCAAACTAATACTTCTAGAGATGAAGTTATGTGAAGCACCTGCTTACTGTACTGCCTCTATCTACATCCAGTAAGCAATGGCTTCTGTTGTTCAATATGTTAATGAACATAGGTAAAGTGTTTTTAATGTGCTATATTCAACTGCTACCCCCCTTCTTAAAAAAAACACAATAGACCTTTGCAGATTTTACGTAACAAAGTTTAAACCCTGGAGAAGTGTTAAGATTTCTGATACTCCCCTAACTGCTATGGGGCTTCAGTTTGCTTGGTGTCTCCTTTCTATCCCCTGACTCCATCGTTCTGAATAGCCCTGAATCACTGTAACTGAACTGCACAAAACTCTTCTTCTTACCTCTGCAGCTGGCCTCCTGACATCTGATCCACGTGTGAGAGAAAGGAAAAAGCCTGGCCAGGAGGGAGCGCGCAAAAGATTTACATGGAAAAAGCGCTGAACCTGAAAATGAAGGGGCAGGCGTTGCCATTCTTATAAAATATTTTATATATATGTGTATATATTTATAACTAAAACGTGTTTCACCTTCTTTCCATTGGTGGTTTTTTTTTTCATTGTATGAAGTACTAAAATCTCAACCTGTGGAACAGCTGGAAAGCATTCGGCGTAATTAATCTGTTGGAGGTAACTAGCTGACAGCAAAGTTCTTTCCTACCAAGTGGACTGTTAGAATTTACTCCAGTAAATTCAAGTCAGAACAGAGAGGCAGCTGGACAGGACTTAAGAAAGGAGGCTCTATTATTTGTTATCATCTATTTAAGCAGATGTTACAACATTCCTGAACATTCAGTATGAAAATGCAGGAAAATGAATTGGGCCTTGGAGAAAAATAACCTAAAAATAACCTAGATGAAATTCTTATGCAACCTCCTTCTAAATAATGAAACTAATTTCTGTTCAATCATATTCAAGCATTGTACCAATAAATTGACATACACCTCAGGACAGAGCAGAAAAACAGCTTCTCATTGATGCCTTTTATCTGTGCTTCATGAAAATGGAGAACTATAGTAATATATTTGGCCTGATCCAATTGCTAGTCCCAACTAGAGTGAATCAGTTACTGAATAGGCAAATTAACATCTATTGAAATCCTACTGATCCACTAATTCTGTTCTGGTTGGGAACTAGCATCTGGATTTAGGCCTTGGTATTTTATGTAGTGGAAATACTTACATTGCATTTTTCCCAATTATAATTTTTCAGATTTTAACTACACATGAAAGAAAGATTTGGAAACTAAATATCTTTATAGAGTATTATTGCTAGCAGTTAATACCTCTTCTTCACCACAAGATGGGGCTCTTCACAGCAGCTAATATAAATAGGCTACTCAAAAGATTAAGGAAATAAAATTGCATCATATTTTTAATGTGCCTGTACTTTGAAAATACTTACTGTATGTGATGGACTTCATTACATTTAGAACACAGGCTATTTTTTTCTTTTTTCATTTATTTTTCTTTTTTGCCATTGATGCAATTTTTGGTTTAATTAGGGTCATTCGAATTTGGATAATATTTAATTTCTCAGGCATTATTAGGTGTAATAATTAGTGGATTGATCAGAGTAGGTTTTCAATTAAAAAGATTTCCTAATTAATCAAGCTTTGGATTGATTTTTTCACCCTGATATTCTTATAAAAATTATGTGTCAGTAGCTCTTAAAAGAGACCTCTTCCAATACAATAATGTTTTTTTTTTCAGAATTATTCATATAAGAGTTCTTCAGTTAGCATAAAATTAATCTACTATGACTATCTTAATTACCAGCCCTAACAATTATTATGGGGGCTAGATGTCTTGAGAAAGACTCAGCATTAATGTCAAAGTCCCACTGAGGTTGTTATGGTAGTATGGTGAGCTGTAAAATGACAGAGTGAAATCAGTATGTAATTATGTTTTTCTGTAATAATATTTCACTACTTGATCATTATCTCTCACCATGTAAATAGTAGAACAAATGGGGTTCAATGCACGTATCAGTCTTCCTATGAACAAAGGTACATTTGTGGAGCGAAGTTGCTGAAAACAGGTGAACACCCTTGAATACAGTTCTGTGCAATTCTGTGTGCCAGTATAATTCCAAGTGACAATGTGAAGCGGTTTTTAGGAAGAACCACCATACAGTTAGCTGTGGGTACTCAGTTATCTTCTTGCAAGAGTGTATAGAGATAGCTGATAAGACATCCATCCATCACTATTTATATCTTCCTTTTCTTCAGACGGGCTCAAGATGGCTTAAAAGAGACATAAAATCTGAGTAGAAGTACAATGGTTAGGAACATATAAAAGGTGAAATTAATAATATTAAACTAACAATAGAATTAAAACCATTTAAATAATCCTTTAAAACAAAGAATAGCAGCAGTACAGCAGTGCGAGGGATGCTCTCTCCAGGCTGCCCCTGCAGTTTCAATCCTTGGGCTCCTGTTACGCACCTTGTCCCTTAAGATCCCTCCCTGGATCAAGTACTTGGACCTCAAGGTGATCCTTAGGTGTACCCATGGGTGTATTGTCCAGTAGGTCAGTGGGTTTACTGTGGTAACCATAACCAGACTCTGTCAAAACTTAACAGGAACAGCCAGACACAATTGCAAAAAAGATAACTAAAAGTTTATTAATACACAATTAGATTACACATAAAATATTACTTAATCATTCACAGCTCCCCCAAACCCTATTTGTTTCTTTCCTCTGGTTGACTGCCTTATCTCTGTTACACCTTTTCCTTATCTCTGTGCCATCTTGTTTCTGTTTCTCTGCAATCCTTTCACTATTTGCCTCCTGTCAGAAACAAACCTTAGTTTTGCAATTGCCCAAGTCCTTTGCAATTACCACCAAATGTCCTTTTCTTGTAAAATGAAGTTCCCAAAGGCTTGCTGGAATAAAAAGTTTTTTACCTACCACTGAAAAGACAGCAAAGAAGGAGTCATCTTAACCTCCTGAGGAGGGAATTTCCAAAGGCCCTCTGCTGCAATCCCGCCAAACATGCCTCTGAAGGTGCTAGGACACAAATAAGTGCCTTCCCTGAAGAATTTAGAGCTTGGGAAGGCTCATAAGGGAAAATTGGGTCCTTTTGTTAGGCTGGAACCCAGCCATTTAGTGTTTTATAGGTCACTAGCTTATTTACCTGGTGTTGCCCAGGATTTTATTTTCTCATAAGTAATACTTGTTAGAAATACCTTAGGAAATATCTTACTTTGCCTTAGGAATTAGATGCAGTTGAAATAAACAGATTTGAGATCCTGTGTCTGTAATTCCCCAAGCTGCCTTGTCCAGTATCTGTAATTTTCCCCATTGTCCCCAATCCAATTCAGAGTTGTTAACATACAACTTAAAACAATTCAGAGTGGTTAACATACAGAGGTTTGGTTTCTGAGGGAATACAGTAGCCTCTTTGGTGCTAGGCCTCATCTCCATAGCAACCAACCTGAGGCCCAAGAGCTCTCTAGCTGAGAATACTAAAGGCCCCTCCCTAAACTGCCAACCCCAGGATTCCGTAGAATCTTCACAGAATCATATGAGGCCTTCGCCTGCTTGACACAGACAAACTCATAGACAAACTTTGACTTTATACAGTAGATAACCAGCATTTTGAATTGTGCCTAGAAACTTTAGCCAGTGAAGGTGCTGCAACAAGGGAGTTGTGTGCTTCCTATATCCAGGCCTCATCAACAATCTGGCTCCAGTTCTTTGGACCATTTGAAATTTTTGAATAACCATTTAAATTGCACTACAGTAATCCAATCAGTAACTAAGGTATGTGTCACTATGGTCAAATCAGACATTCCAGGGAGTGGGTGAAGTTGGTGTAATAGCCTTTAACTGCAAATGCGCTCATGGACACTGCAGAAATTTGAGCATTCAGTTCAGGGCTTAGTTTGGGAGTATACCCAAACTGCTAACCTGTGTCTTCAGAGGGAGTGTAACCCATCTAACAAAGCCTGAAATCTTAGTGGCGGTAAGAATACAAGTAAAGGTCCAGGAGAAAGGTATTTTGGAATGTTTGGGTTGCTGGCATTTAGTAGATCAATAAAAAATGCTATAATTCTGCACTGGAATTCCCATTTCAATAGCCATGTAAGGTAGTGCAAGTAGCTAAGAGTGGCATGATAGAGTACTGCTAGTTTGGATTAAACATAATCTTAAGAAATAATTGGAATCATAGTATTGAGAATACCCCACAAACTATTTGCACTCACAATGAAAATTATTTGTGGATGGATTGTGGTTATTGTCCCTGAAATATGTGGCATCACCTTTGAGACGGACCTTTAAAACAGTCACTCTTAGGCCTCAATCTAGTTCCTAATCCCAACTAGAGTAGACCCACTGAGTACATATGGATATAATGTAAATTTTATCATTCTACTGTGATAAATTGGGTCTGCTCTGATTGGGACTACCAACTGGATATAGGCCTTAGGTTATACCTACTTGGCAGCCATTCTTGTATTCCTTAGTATGCATTTCTTTCACTTCTCTCAAGAGATTGTGGCAATGACTCAACAGTGAAGAAAAGGTTAAATGTAACGAATGTGAGCTTTTCTAACTCCCCTATTTGGATGCTTGCAGTTAGAATTTTTTTTCTTTTCTCTTGTGGACCATTCTTTATTCCGCAAAGGTGATCTTCAAGTTTTTTTTTAATTGCAATGGATAATTAGAAATCTACTATTTTGTGCAAATCATGATATCAGTAACAAGGAGATGCAATTGATTTTGCATACAGATTTAAAAGTCTCCTGGCAGCGGCAGTTACTGCTATTTGGATCTCCTTTGTTAATTCTCAACAGGTTACGCAGAATTGTTTTGCACTCAAGGCTGTGTATCCTTTATGATTATAATGGGCCACAACATGTCATAAATGTTCTGCTTCCCTTGGGGGCTGATCCCCAGAATCTGGAGCAGTGAGCAAAAGGGTTTAAGAAACGTTAACATGATTTGGGACATAGCTTGGGAAAGTTATGTTCAGGACTACAAGTCCCCCAATATGCCAGCAAGCCTGCCCGGTGGCTGTGTTGGCTGGAGGACACCGAAAGTTGTAGTCCAAGAAAGGTACAGACAGGCAAGCTTCTGGGCCACTGCAGCGTTCGCATCCCTTCCACCCACCAGCAAACGAGTCAGTGCCTAGCTTGAAGAAAAGTAGGCTAGGGTTCCATTTGGCTGAAATTTCTCCCCTTGGGGCTGTTTTGCGCTGCACAAATTTTGTGCTAGATTTCTATTTCTATCTACTACATGTCCCTATAGGGCTTTCAGGGGAGAAAAAACTTGTCAGTGGACACAAACGCGCTACTGGAAAAAAATAACTGTCCGTAGTGGCCAGTTCCCCCAAACGAAGCAGCTCGGGAAGCACCGCTCCGGTTGCCGAGGTTCCCGCGGCCTCTCCTCTAGCAGCGACGGCCACAGAGGGCCTGCAGGGGGCGCGCCTCCCCTTCGGGTCCCCCCCAGCGCGCGTTCCGCGAAGGAGGTCGCGCGTTGCGGCCGAGAGGCCTCTTGGACGGAGGGGGTGGTTGTGGAAAGGCTGGGCCCGGAAAGGGGTCGTGGGAAGGCTGCGCCCAGGAGCCTCGGCCAGCCGAGCCGAGCCGCTCCGGCCTCGGTCGCCGCTTGCTCGCCCCAGAGCCAAGGTAGGGGGCGGGCGTGTGTTGGCCGCCCGGGAGGGAAGGCTGACCACAGTTGTTGTGCTCGACGTGGAGCGTGTGTGGATGGGGGGATCGGGCTGTACAACTGTCTATCCCCAGTAGCAGGATTCCTCTCCGCTAGCGTGTTTATCCCGGGATTGCGAAACAACCTGCCTGAACAGTCGCAGGTTGTTGTCGGGTTTGTCTGGGGGCCCTCCTCAGGCACTTACTTTGCTAGGCAGATCTCCTGCCGGTATTCATAGCAGCCCCCTTCTGACATGGGTTTTCGATCCGTGCCGACCGAGGCCATTGCCGCACTAGACTGCTGGAGTGCTATTATTCCACTTCCAACATCCTATGGAATCCTGAGGTTTGCAGTTTAGGGATTCTATAGGATGTTGAAAGTGGAATAATAGCACTACAACAGTCTAGTGCGGAGATGGCCCGAGTGAGTGAGTTTGCGTGTGTTGCACTGATTTCTGCAAAAGGCAGGCGAAGGCTGCGGCAGCGCAAAGGTCCGAAACGAAGTCGGGATCATATTACGTAACGGATGAATAGTTAATACCCCCCCGCGTCGAGGCATCGCTTTCCAAATTGTCGATTAGCAGATGTAAAATGGGAAAGGAAGGAAAAAGCATGCGGGGTTTCCAAAGCTGGGGGGAGCTCACCCACCCCCTTCCCCTGCGGTTTATTTTTAACGACATTTTCCCCAGAATTTAAGATGTTACCAGTTGGGACAGTCAACAGTGCTCTACGGAAAACACAGCTGTAGGTTGCACTAGATGAAAGTTTTCCTTGCGTTTCAAAAGGCAAACTGATGGAGACCTTCTCTCTCCCTCTGTTCTCACTGCTTGACCTCATTCAGGTGCTTGTTGACACCACAAGTGTTGTCATTTCAAGGCTGATCAATGGATGGATCTGGATCGTCCAGATGTGTTGTGCTACAGTGCTGCTCACCCTCCAGATGTCCAGACCATGGTGGCTGGTGATGGCACAGTCGCATAGGAATGAGGGGATGATGGGGGTGGTTTGCCCAGGGTGGCAATTTTGGGGAGGGCGTCCCAGCTCATAGCCATACCCCTGTGTGCTGTAGCCCCGCCCCTCACACCATGGCCACACCCCACATCCGCTCCCTCTCCGTGCACTCCAAGCTCCGCCACTGTGATGGCGGGAGCAACACCAATGGAAGGCCTCAGCTTGGGCAAGGCATCTGGCCTAGACTGAAACCCCTGAAGTGTTAACAGTGTGCAGGAAGGATGCAAGAGGGCTCTTGTCCTTGCCCTGCCTTCTACCTTGCATTAACACTGATACCACCACCAAAAAATGCTTCCATGGGCTGGCTTCCCCATCAGTCAGTCTACTCAAAGTTTTACTGAGAACTTGAAAGGATCTTTTCAGGGCACTGAACCTATTTTGGATAAACGGTTCACACACTGTTGTTGACGTTTGCTGCCAGGATTGCTTCAGTTTATGAACAAGGAGCCCCCTAGTCATCAGAGACCCTGCTGAAGTCTTGCAAACTCAGGGCCTGCTTTTCAGGATATCTCAGGTGGGGGACTGGCAGTCTTCCTTTTTTCAGTGTACCAGGGACTGTCACCAAATTTGTTCCCAATGGCTGTGGTTGTTTGTTTCTTTCCTGAACGCTCACCAGGGACTGGCAGTCAATGCCTTGTGCACTGGCACTGGGCCAGCGACCACTACTTTGAGTAGCACTGATTTTGTCTATCCATCTGTAATGTGGTCTTCCTCAGCCTACTGTTGTCTCCTGCGTTATAATCTTTTCCAGTGAATCATGTTGTCTCATGGTATATCTAAACCATAGTAGCCTCAGTTCAGTATTTTGGCTTCTAGGGAAGAGTTCAGACTAGGACTCGCTTGTTTGTCTTTTGGGCAGTTCATATTATCTTTGGAACTCTCTTCCAGCACCACAATTCAAATAAGTTGCTCTTCATTCTGTCAACTGTCGTCACTGTCCAGCTTTCACAATCATACATAGAAATCAGAAATACTATGGCATGGATGATCTTAATTTTGATATTTAATGATATCAAAATTATATCTGTATAGATGCGAATCTTATCTAGTTCTTTCATACCTGGCTCACTGATTTTTCGATTATGATCTCCATTTTGTGCCAAGGGGTAGAGCCTAAATACCCTAAAGACACCAAATCCAGTCTGATCTTAGAACCTAAGCAGAGTCAGCCCTGGTTAGTACTTGGATGGGAGACCACCAAGGAATAGGTGCTGTCAGAGGCAGGAACTGGCAAAACTACCTCTGAGTATTCCTTGCCTAAGAAGACCCAATGAAATTCATGAGGTCAGCATAAGCTGATGTGCAACCTGAAGGCACATACACCCAAATCATCTGTGATCCAGTTTAGCTTCTCTCAACTGAAACTTGAGCAGATTGACTGCTCCACAGACTGGCTGCAAAGTTGCTGGCTGCAAAGAACTATTGAACACATGGATTATCTGGACTGAATACAGTGGAATTCTGTATTCAGAATTCTTGTGTCTGTTGTAAATGGTCAGCACCACTGGCACAGAATCAGTGTGCAGTGAGGCATTTCGGCCCTCAAAGATAGCTTCTTAAAGCACAGGTCAAGCAAAGTAGAGGCCAGGGACACACTCATGTTTGTGAGGGAGTCTAGCCCAGTCTGTAAGAAGCATAGCTGCTATACATGATGTTGTCCCAGATTTAGGCCTAGTTATGTCAAGCTTCTGCTAGAAAAACTGCTGAAGCCCATCCTTACCAACTCTAGGCTAGAGGGATTCATGATCTGACTTAATGTCTCTGTTCAAATGTCCCAAATGGGAAGTACCAGAAATGGCCAATTGGATGTGTCTTATTAGTTGGCTGAAAGCATGCTCATGAGTTGTGCATTCTGTGTTTAAGCCTAGCTGAGAATAGGCATATTTAGGAAGACCTTTTGATTTGCGCTAGCCTTCCACAGCTGAGGATGATGTGGGATTTTAGCATGAGTATGTTAATGCTTGCTTGAGTAAGATCTCTAAATCTTAGGATAATGGTTGTTAGCTAAGAAAAATGTGGCAGTTTTATGCTGCTGCTAATATTGTCGTCGTCATCGCCTTCTTCTTCTTCTTCTTCTTCTTCTTCTTCTTCTATTTAGTACAGAGGTATGCAACTGTGGCCCTCTGGATGTTATTGGATTCCACTGCCTAACAGTCTTCTCTGCTATAGCCTGTAGTGACACATCCAGAGAACTACAGTCCAGCAACATCTGACGTCCACAGTTGCCCTAGCCTGATACAGCATGACACCCAACATCCCTTCTGGACTTATTCTTTCTTTTCTTTTCTTTTTTTATAAAGTGTGACCTCTGTTAGGAGTAATATTTCTAAATTTGATTTCCATATTGAAATTTTTTTATTTTTGGTGCTTGCAAGTTTTTCCTGCCCAGCTTCTGACAGTGTTATGAAACAGCTAACCCTTTCTTGGACAATGGCACTGAATTTAAACAACTGGAAAGCTACTTTCTAGGTATTCTTTTAATACAGATCTTTTATTAAGCACCTTCCAACACTGAGTCCCTCCAGAACAATTAATTAGTCCCACAAATAAGCCTGTCTCGGGACACTGAAGACTGAAAGTTGTTCACCATGTGGACTGCAGTTAATTAGTCCCACAAAGAAGTCTATCCTGAACACTAAAATTTGTTCAGCACCTGGACTTCATTCACAGTTCCCTAAATTTCCTGCTTCCTAAAGCTCCATTCTGATAGCCTATCATAAGTGGTTGATACACCTGGTCTTGCTCTGGCCTGTCTTAGCACTGTGATTCTGTCTCCTGTCTCCTGGGAACTGCCACCTGAGGCAGCTGCCCCCCTATGTCTAAGGGCAGGGCCAGCCCAGTCCTGGCTCTCTGCTACTATTGTCATTGAGTGGAGATTACATACCTTCAGGTTCTAACAGTTCTCTGACATCATCTCAACCTAGTCTCTTCTTAAATTGTGTATGTGTATGTTACACAAGCGTACCTCCCCTTGCTTCCAGAGTTACTATCCTGTACCCTCATGCTATCTAGTCTAGAACATCCAGACAGAACTTGAAGGCAGTAAAGTGGCAGCTGTTGCTGTTCCTTGTGACAACATGTTAAAATTTAAATTTAAAAATATAGTGGAAGACTTCTAAAGAAAGTTGAAGAATAATATTAAACACAGCAAACCCCAAACTTCAACCGGGTGGCTGATTTGTTTGAAATAAATTTTATTCTCCTGACTTATCCTATTTTTGACTTACCCTATTCTTTCCTATTTGTCAAGATGGATCAGTCGTTTCTTTACCCCTGGGTTCAGTGAGGGATTGCCATGGAGATATGGGGAAGAATATAAATACTGCTTCCTTGCCTGAGGAGATCTGATTCAACCTACTAATGGGGCCTGGTTTTTAAAGGCGTGCATTAGGCGACCTGGGTTTCCCCTACCCCCCATTCACAAAGTGCTACCTTGCTGTGATGTTTCATTGATCTTAGATGGCCCTTATTGCAAGGTTTAAGTTGAAAGCACTCCTTTTGACTAATATTTAACAAAGTGCATTCATTTAAAGATGAATGTCTCATTTCAACAGGAAGCATTTAGAACTGTCAGGTTAAGTGGTTCATTTAAATATTGCCCATGCATCTTTGCCGTGTCATTTTTTTTTTTTTAAGGGCCAGGTTTTCATTCTTGTTAAGTAAGCCAGATGGGCTGTGGGCTAAAATGGTGAGAGATAATGGAGTGCTTTTTCCACAACAACTTTTTAGGGCCTTTTTTTTCTCAAATATTTTATTGAAGATAAACATTTCATTTAAAAGATGAGAATATACACAAGCATGCACATGCAAACAGACACAGTTTGGGAGTAACTAGTTACAGAGACCTAGTGGATTGCAATTAGTTCTTTTTCCCAATAACAAGCCCATCATTACACCTGTAAATTAATGGATGATAATAGTGCTTGCTGTACAAAAGTTACTGCTACAGCTGGTGTGGCCCCACTAAATGGTGGAGGAAGAATGTTTAGGGTTCTAGTGCTGGCTCATGCTGAGCCTTGTGCTGCTGTTTCATTCTCTCTTGTGGGCATTGAGGCATTGACAAGGGATCAGGAAGCCAGAGAGATTTGTATGTCAGGCCAGCAACCTGTAGACATCAGAATTTTTAGAAAGTGGTAAAGGAAGAGAGCCAGTGTTGTCTAGTGGTTTGAGCATTGGGCTACAACCTTGGCGACCAGGGTTTGATTCCCCTGCTCGGTCATGAAAACCCTCTCGGCATGTCACACACTCCCAGCCCCCCAAAAAACCTGTGATAGGTTCACCTCAGGGTTGCCAGAAGTTGAAATCAACTTGAAGGCATATATAATAACAACAACAAATATAAAGGAACTATTTTAGTTGCTTTCAAAAAATGGGAAATTAGAGAGTTACTATCTAAAAATTGCAACAATAGTTGTAACTAACTACTGGGGATTTGAGAACATATTTAATTACCTGCTAAAGTTATTTACCACGCTCTATTTTTTTTTTCTTTGCTTGTGTGTGTGTGCTTGTATTTGTCTGTGTCTGATCTTAGCTGTTGAGTAGGTCAAGCCTAGTTAGTACTTGGAAGGAAGATCTCCAGGCAATAAGTACCCTGTATGCAATATTTCATAAGAATGCAATGGCAAACTATCTCTTAGTGTTTGTTACCTTTAAAAAATTCTATGAAATTCATGATATTGCCAACAGGCAACTTGAAAGCGCATACCTTATTTAACAAAATAAGGAACTCCACTGTTCTGAAGGTCTAGCTTGACAAATCTTATAGATGAGCTGGAATGAACACATCTGAGCCTTGACAAATCAAGCAGATGCTGCATGTATCATGAAGCATGAAGCAGTGTATCTTCTGTCAGTGTTGAAACATTAGATTGATTCTGTTTTGGAGAAAGCAAAGGATCTACAATAATGGTGTGAATTGAGGCCAAGGCAGATTGACAAGAGAACCTGCAACCTCCCTATAGGAAGCAGGAACTTGCTATTTAGCTGAGAGAGAGAACATTGTGTGGAAAGAACATCTTGTTATTGCTGAAAGACTGAGGTGATTGTTCTGCAGCAAGCAGGCTGCAGTTCCAAAGCACTTTGCCCCCTTGTTTGTATTACTTCTGTTTTGTTTGTGTTTAAAATTGTATGATTGAATTGACCTTTTTATTTGAGCTGCAGCAAGGCACTTAGGTGCAGACAGAGTTCTGTTGATGGGTCTTTATTACACCAAGGGCCAAGCTAAATCCAGAGCACACCCATGCCTGTCCTTATTCATATGTTTTTCCAGCTCACATACAGAAAGAAAGTAGGAAGTCTACCTTTTATACAGAAGGAATGTGTTGCGGGGGGAGGGAATATGTCTCCTCTCTTGTCTAACTTCATTTTATGTTATTGTTTTAAGCCATTTTGATTGACATTGTGTGCCTTCAAGTTGCCTTGCAAAAGTCAGAGAAAATGGCTTAAAGCGATTGGGCATAGCATGGAACGGGGGCATGTTTAACTCCACTTTTTTTACATGGGTTTTTGAGCACCACCTCGTATATGAATAGGGCAGCAAGCTCATAGGAGGCAGTCCCATAACATCTAGTTTGGCCATGATACTTAACCTTTTCTCCAGAGGTTCAGAAGGGCTTACATTCACTTTCTAGGGATTCACATTTTTGAGTAGAGCTTTGGCCAGAGACGATGCTTGCTTAGCTATATCATCATCATCATCATCATCATCATCATCATCATCATCATCATCATCATCTTTATTTCTATCTCAATTTTTCTCCAAAATTGAGATTCAAAGCGGCTCACAATTTTTTAAAAAATACAATTAAAAAAGATAAAAAGCTCTTCAAAACGACAATTAAAACAATACAGCACTTGCTAGTCCACCCCCCAGTGTTTTGTAGTAATCTGTTACAAGCAATGAAGTTGTCAGTATCAATTTTTTTTATTATGTTGCCAAATGACTGTATGAATGGTAACTTTTTGTGTTACTTTTTGTCACAATTAGTAACATTTAGTAATAACAGCAAGTGCCTTCAGGTCTCCTGTCAACCAATGGTGACCCTGTGAATTTCATACACTTTTCTTAAGTAATTAATACTCTGAATATTATTGCTTCTGAATGCCTGATATTCGTTTGAGGTATTTATCCTTCCTAAAATCTTGTTTTGCAGTGGTCATTTTGAGGGATTTCTTATTACAGTTAGCCCTCCATATTTGCTATTTTTAAGGGTATAGGACACCTGCAAAAGTGGAAAAAATGCAAATATCAAGATATGTGTGTGTGTCTGTTGGAAAGAGGGATGAGGCATGGTGGGGAGAGCGGGCACCCAGAGGCCAAACCAGATCAAAGAATGGAGAGGGGAAAGGGGGTGGGTCGGCATGGTAGCCCTATATTTCCTCTATCTTACCCATCTCCTTCCTTTGGTATTGGGGGGCACTGAGAGGGGGTTTGTGGGGCTGAGAAATCAGGCTCCATAACTGGCCAGACAATGGTTGGTGGAGGAGGAGGAGGAGGACCAGAGGTAGATTTTCAAAGGGTTGTGCAGCCTGATCAGAGCTGCTGAAAGGAAAGGTTCTTCTCAGAAAAGAAGGGCCTGAGGTGGGGAGGCAGGGGTTGGAGAAACTTGCAAATAATAAAATCTGGGAAAGTGAAACCCCCAACTGTGGAGGGCCAGCTGTACTTTCGTATTTGTAAAATACTTTAAAAATAACTAAAAAGCAGTGTGTTATGTTAGTAAGGAGTCTCATTGGGTTTTGAGGCACAGCAACCTGCGGCTTGAAGTGCCCAAATTAAGTCAGTTTCACTCAGATTCCGTGTGAAATAAATTGAAATCTTAGTTGTAATTTAGCTTAGCTCTGTTAAATGCATCTAACCCAGTCTGATCATTTAGTATGGAGCAAACCTAATTATATCATACTGGTCTGAAAGCATTTTATTCTTTTCTGGTGGATTAAGCTAATGAGTTCTGAAGAAAGGCAAATTTCACAGGTGACTTCTCTGGCAGTTTCATGTAGCCAGAAGTAGCAGTTACCAATAAACAAATTCTTCCTGTATTTCTGTAGTCTTCCTTGATAGATGTTTTTATTGTCATAGTGTCACAGGACCATAGAGTTAGTAGGGACCACAAATCCCATCTAGTCCAAGCCCTTGCCATGCAAGAATATAGAACTAAAGCACTCCTGAAAGATGGCTATCCAACCACTTTTTATAGACCCCTAAAGAAGAGAGTCCACCATCCTCTATGGAAATCTATTAAACTGTCGAACAGCTTTTACAGCCAAGGAATCCTTCCTAATGTTTAGGTAGAATTACTTTTCTTGTAATTTGAATCCATTGGTTTGCATTCTAGTTTGTTAACAATAAATTCCATACTATGACTGGAATCCTATTGATGTATTATGCCAGTGTAAGTGGGTGGTGAGAGAAGGAAAGAAAGCTATGGGGCAGTGGCCAGAAATGAAAGAAGACATTGACGAAATAGGAGTGAAGGAATTTGCTTGTCTTTCCTCATCTCAGCTGTGAAAACGTCAGGGAACAGTGTGACCTGTGCAGAGTAATCCAACAGGATTCTGTCTTGTGTGTTATATGAGGAATTACTACATCAGATGAAGAATGATAGAATAACAAGATGCCATTTCAAGGATATCAACATCTTCTGGTAGCTCTTTAGTGATTTTCAATAGATTGGTAGGTATTCTAGACTCTCTAAATAGCAACTAGTCTCCTCCCCATACTCTAAGTTATACTAAAATGGAGGAAGTTTGAGGATGAGGGTAACCAGATTCATTGTTATAAGAAAGTACTGTGACTTCCATTCTGGATGTGCAAGCAAATTGAGTCAAGGCCTCTTGTATTCTATTCATGTATGTCTTTGCCTCTGGCTGCTTGGGGATCTTGGAGATTTTAACAGAGATCAAAACAAAACTAGATCCCACACAACTGAAGCCTGCCTACACTTCTTTCCAAGAAATCTGAAGTAAGCTCTAGATTCAACATATGTTGTGCTCCAGATGTTGTTGGATTGCAGCTGTCATCATGCTAACTAGGGCTGATGGGAACTGTGGTCCATCATTATCTGGACTTTCTGTGTGACCCAAGAGATGTTTGTTTCACTGGGAATATTTACATAGCAAGTGATTTCAAATTGGCATGTTTTAAAATATACTTTACATATATTAGGGATGGGAGATATGTGCCCCTCTAGATACTTTTGGACTGCAACTTTATACTTGGCAGTGGTAGCCAAGGTTGGTTAGAGCTGCAGTCCAGTTACTTCTGTAAGACCACATTGCATATCCTTTGATACAGAGTAAGTAACCGGCCCTACTGGGAGAAGTTAACAAGTCTGCTTTCTGGATACCTGACTCTGGAAACTGTAAGAATTAAGGAAAATATGTGCTGGGGTGGGAAGAGGAGACCACTCTATACTCAAATGCATGGCTCTTGGATAAATTATCAAGATCTTTCCTCTTCACATCCAGTTCAGTGCACCAAACTGAAACTTTGCATGGAGGATTAATGCATGGAGACACTATTCTCAGGTCATAAGAAGCTGCTGTGACTTTCTTCCCTCAGCTGCCTTCCTAGTGAGCCATCACATAGGGGCATAGCCATGCATGTTTTAACAGCTAACAGCTGTTCTGATATGAATGCAATGCAATATGAATGAGCAGCCCTGTCTGGGGTATCTTACATCTCATAATCATAGTTTTGTAAAGGGTGGTTGACAATGTGTATTAACTAGAAAAATTTGACAGTTTGGGCAGGAAATCACTCAGAATATTTTAGATCTTAAAAAAAACCTAAAATAAATAAGCTGCGGAGTAGTTTGAAAGGTGCCGCTGGCAACAGTTTGGGTTTTTGGAACATGGCCTGAATTTCCATGAACGTGGGCTTCTGGCGAGGGATGGGCTGCACCTCACAAAACTTGGCAGGAATGTTTTTGCAAACAGTCTCACAAGGAGGATTAAGAGGTCTTTAAACTAAGTTCCACTGGGGAGGGAGACAATATTATTCAGGGCAGGGACTTGGCGAGCGCAGGGGGAAAAGGCCCAATTGATACTGCACAAGTAGTACAAGAGGCCAATGGCGGGAGGAGTAGAATAGTACAGGCCTTGCAGGAAGGGCCCGGGGACTTAAGTGTCTCTACACTAATGCACGGAGTATGGGAAACAAGCAGGATGAACTTGAACTCCTAGTACAACAAAATAAATACAATTTGATAGGCATCACTGAGACCTGGTGTATGTTTAGTCTGCAGAAGAGAAGGTTAAGAGGGGACATGATAGCTATGTTTAAATATTTGAAGGGATGCCATGTAGAGGAATCATAGAATCATAGAAATGTAGAGTTGGAAGAGACCACACAGGCCATCCAGTCCAACCCCCTGCTATGCAGGAAAACCCTCAAAACATTCCCGACAGATGGCCATCTAGCCTCTGCTTAAAAACCTCCAAGGAAGGAGACTCCACTACAATCCGAGGCAGCAGATTCCACTGCCGGACAGCCCTGATTGTCAGGAAGTTCTTCCTGAGGTTCAGGTGGAATCTCTTTTCCTGCAACTTGAATCCATTGCTCCTTGTCCTGGTCTCTGGAGCAGCAGAAAACAAGCCCTCTCCTTCCTCTACATGTCATCCCTTCAAATATTTAAACATAGCTATCATGTCCCCTCGTAACCTTCTCTTCTGCAGACTAAACATACCCAGCTCTCTAAGTCTGTCCTCATAGGGCATGTCTTCCAGGCCTCTCACCATTTCGGTCGCCCTCCTCTGGACCTGCTCCAGCTTGACCATGTCCTTCTTGAACTGGGCTGCCCAGAACTGGACACAGTATTCAAGATGAGGTCTAACCAAAGCAGAGTAGAGTGGTACCAGTACCTCCCTCGATCTAGACACCATACTCCTGTTGATGCAGCCGAGAATTGCATTGGCTTTCTTGGCTGCCGCATCACACTGCTGACCTATGTTCAGCTTGTGGTCTATGAAGACTCTTAGATCCCTTTCACACGTACTGCTGTCCAGCCACTTGTCCCCAATCCTATATTTCTGTATTCCATTTTTTCTACCTAAGTGTAGGACCTTACACTTCTCTCTGTCGAATTTCATTTTGTTAGCCTTGGCCGAGCTCTCCAATCTATCCAGGTCATTTTGAATTTTGATCCTGTCCTCTGGCGTATTAGCAACCCCTCCCAATTTGATGTCATCTGCGAATTTGATGAGCATGCCCTCTAATCCTTCATCCAAGTCGTTGATAAAAATATTGAACAGCACTGGGCCCAGGACAGAACCCTGTGGCACCCTGCTAGTCACTTCTCTCCAGGATGAGAAGCAGCCATTTGTGATCACTCTTTGGGTTCGGTCGGTCAACCAATTACAAATCCAACTAACAGTAGCCCTGTCCAGCCCGCAGTTTACTAGTTTCTTTGCAAGAATGTCATGGGGAACTTTGTCAAAAGTCTTACTGAAATCGAGGTACGCTACATCCGCAGCATTCCCTTCATCTATCAAGCTAGTAACTCTATCATAAAAAGGAAGGAGAGGGCTTGTTTTCTGCTGCTCCAGAGACCAGGACAAGGAGCAATGGATTCAAGCTACAGGAAAGGAGATTCCACCTGAGCCTCAGGAAGACCTTCCTGGCAGTCAGGGCTGTCCGGCAGTGGAATACGCTGCCTCGGAGTGTAGTGGAGTCTCCTTCCTTGGAGGTTTTTAAACAGAGACTAGATGGCCATCTGTCGGGAATGCTTTGAGGGTGTTCCTGCATAGCAGGGGGTTGGACTGGATGGCCCTTGTGGTCTCTTCCAACTCTTCATTTCTATGATTTCTATGAAAGCTGTAGTTCTATGAAGTTCTGATCCATCTTCAAAAGAAACCTATAGTTCTGTATCGTGATATTTGGATCTGAGACCAGAATCCTGTTGGTACACTGCATGCAGCAATTGAAGTTAGACCTGAACTCAATTTGGTTGCAAACTGTCAACTTTGTATATTGCTAAGAATCTATCACATTTTTCTCCAGTTTTCTAGGTCTGAGAGTCCCTGAACATTTGATAATGGCTCCACCTACATCTTTGCTAAGGAACTGGAAGAAAGCACTGTTTCCTACAATCTTTATTGTTTGATTTTGTCAATGACTGCTGAGGAAATATTCTTTGGACAGACTTTTTGTGAAAGGTTAACATCTGTTTAAAACTTGACTCGTACCATGGGGAAATGGAAGCAGCCAAAGACTTAGCAGGAAGACTTTGTGGGCTGTCCTCCTCAGATACCAGTATTTTGCACTATGATGGCATGCAATGAGACTCCTCCAGAGATTTTTGTTGCCTTGAATGGAAGTGCCCCACTTCCAGGCTCCGATTACAGAGCCTTGCCAACCCCACTCAGGATACTATTAGCCATAATAATGCTGCTCATGATTGCAATTGGATTCTTAGGCAATGCCATTGTCTGCCTGATCGTCTATCAAAAACCAGCCATGCGTTCAGCTATAAACCTTCTTTTAGCTACCCTGGCTTTCTCTGATATCATGCTCTCTTTGTTCTGCATGCCTTTTACCGCAGTCACCATCCTTACAGTGAACTGGAACTTTGGGGCTCAGTTTTGCCGAATATCAGGTATGCTCTATTGGTTCTTTGTTTTAGAAGGTGTATCTATACTCTTGATCATCAGCGTGGACCGATTCCTAATCATAGTCCAGCGTCAAGACAAACTGAATCCTCACCGCGCCAAAGTCATGATTGCCATTTCTTGGGCCTTTTCATTCTGTGTATCTTTTCCATCGGTTGTTGGATGGACGTTTGTAGAAGTCCCAAGCCGGGCTCCCCAGTGTGTCTTGGGATACACTGAATTTCCTGCAGACAGAGCTTATGCAGTGATGTTGCTGGTGACCATTTTCTTTGTCCCTTTCAGCATCATGTCATATTCTTACCTTTGCATTCTGAACACTGTCCGGCGGAATACTGTTCGTATCCACAATCATGCCGAGAGCATTTGCTTGAGCCAGGTGAGCAAGCTGGGCCTAGCAGGTCTTCAAAAGTCCCACCAAATGAATGTGGACATGAGCTTCAAGACCCGAGCCTTCACTACCATTCTCATCCTTTTTGTTGGCTTTTCCCTCTGCTGGCTTCCACACACAGTCTTTAGCTTGATGTCTGTGTTCAACAGGCAGTTCTACTACAGTCCCTCTTTCTATGTCACTAGCACCTGTGTGTTGTGGCTAAGTTACCTCAAGTCAGTTTTCAATCCTGTCATCTACTGTTGGAGGATCAAGAAGTTCCGTGAGGCCTGCTTGGAGTTTCTGCCAAAAACATTTAAGCTCTTTCCCAAAGTGCCTGGCCGGACAAAGAGGCGAATAAGGCCAAGCACAATATATGTGTGTAGTGAGAACCAATCTGCTGTATAGCAATATGCCAGGACGGTTTGGTCACCAGGAAAAAGAAGCAAAGTGCTTGAAATGTGGAGTGGCTTGTTTTTACAGTTGCTGCTTTTTCCATGCCATTCTGTGCTTTTTTTTTTGTATTGAACATACAGCAAATTTGATCTTTACCTTTACCAAAATTGCATTTTCTACTGTAGTTTCACCATGAGAATGACCAAAGTGTTGACAGTATATTTGATGTTGTTAATAATAATGATAGCTGGAATCCTATTGGGTGTTTCTTTCTAATTGGAAGCCAATGTGATTGGCGTGGGTCTTTTCACTCAGGAAATGGCTGGCTGATGTTCTCACTCTTGTCCCCTGCAAGCAATCTCTGCTGCCAAGTGGTGGGGGATTGCAGCTGGGACTCTGATTCTGCCTGTCACAATGGAGATCACTTGCATGAGGTGGGAGCTGAGAGCACCTGCCTTTCTGCCAGCCACTTCCTGAGTGACAGGGGAACACACACACACCCCATTGGTAGCAGCAGCTGCTGACCAATAAGCAAGAGGATCAGGTAGGGCTGGGATTCCCTATGTAGCTAGTTTGCTTATGTATCAAGGTAGTGAGTGGAGAATCTGGTCAGTAATAGGGTCCTGTGGGGAATTTTTGTATGCATAAATACTATAGTTATGATACTGTGCAGTGACTCTTATCCCTATTTCCTAAAAATGCTCTTACCAGGAAGCAGCCACTGTGATCTATGCGGGGTCTGGTTCCCTGTCAATCCCACCCTGTCCCTCCTGAGAGCAATCTCTAGTGCTCATGTGAGGGGGAGATAATGTCAACCAGCTACTTCCTGATTGACAGGGGAACAGACCCCCATCAATCACACGTGCTGCTTCCCGGTAACTGGGGAATGGGGGACTTTCATGGGCCTTAAGTAAACCCTAAACTGTGGACTAAGTAGGGATCATGACTGCAGGATGGTCACAAATGTGTAAGCTCTAGGTTAGACATTCATAACTGGCCTGCAGGATTCTGACCAAATAATACTAATACTGCCTTTATCATTTTAGTTTCTTCTAGTCTGGAATTAAAAAAAGAAACTCTACACATCCCCAGCACACATTCCACCTTAAGGTCTGCTTATCCCACCTATCTAACTTAAGTTCCTCTTGCCAATGCATGATGCCAAACTGAAAAATTCAGTGCCTGGAAAAAAACAGAGTATGCAAAAATATATTTCATATTTTGAACACATGCTAGCAAACACTGGTTGCAACTTTAAGGAAAAAAAATGAGGCCATGTAGAATTTCTGGGAAGTACAAACCAATTAGCCATGAGATTTAAGTGAAAGATTACATTTAAGGTGCTCCTGTGCTCCCCCGCAATATAACATAAGTAGGATCCCAATCAAGAATGGGACTGACCACAGATCATGGGCAATTTAGATCTCTTGTCCCGCTAGAATCCTAATTAAAATTATCCCACCAAACCTATCCACTGTGGTCGAACCAGCTAACATTAGTCATTTCTTGCTGAGCAGATGGGTGTTTGCTTATTAACTGACAATAAGATTTGTTACGTAATTCCTTCAGTGCTAAGTTCCAGTCCATCAGTGTGCACTAAGGTGATCCTCCAACCTATGAGTTCTGTGTAGAATGATTTTTTCAGGCCACTGAAATCAGTGGGAATAACCACCATACCCTTTCTTCTGATTGTCATTTCCAACAATATCAAAATTACCTAGTTGCAATTTGCTTTTGATGAACTGCCCATGCTAGGTGTTTTCAGATTTTCAGATGTCCCACAAGAAACAAGTGTTTCGCACACCACTTTCCATATTTTTGCAAGATGAAAAGAAAAAGGATAATCACAGTTGATGCCCTTTGTCCAAGTGATAAATTTTAACATTCATAAATTTCAAATACATAAATCCAAACTAAACTGTTGATGATGCATACCATATCACTCCTGCGAGAAATTTAAATATCTGATTGACACTGTTGGGATATCTGTTCTGTTTTTGTAGTAAGTAATAGGTGGTTGTCAATTTTCATACCATGTTTACATTTTCAAAATCTTCCTCTGAGTGTATAAATTTCTTGATGACAGGTCTCTATATTTAACTGTTCCTAAGTTTGATAGGTTAGTTTTTTTAAAAAAAATTAAAGATTCAGAAGATATGCTCACTCCACTTATTCTTCTAATCCATTAAAGATTCTATTATGCTTCGACACCACACCTTTTTGTAAAATAGGCGACTGAACAAGACAAGCATGAATGTTGCATGCAATTTGCAGAATATCAAATGCCTGTTATGTGACATATGTCACCTGATGGTGTATTCTTTTCTTTTTCCAGTTGTACATGGAAGCTGCAAGGGCCTGGAAGCAGGACCCTCTTCAACCACCAGAATGGGGCTGAGGCTTTAACTCTTTCCTCCCATTCCACCTTCCCAGCAAGCCCTAGCTCAGTGGGGGAGAATGTTCTTTGCCATAGAAGAATGGTTCTTAACCTGGGGCCTGCGAAGCCCTGCTCCCAGACACCATCAACAGCAGGGACATGGTAGTGCGTGTGTTTGCGCACCCAAACTGCTCCCTTGTTTGCAGCCATGTGCATGTGCCCAAACAGCTACCTCATTTGCAAATGAGGGAGCAGTCCGGACACCCGCATACACAACCCACAGCTGTGTTCCTGATGAAAGGAACATGATGGCAGACATACACACGTGTCCAGACTATGGCTCTGGAGATAAGGAAAGCCACTGGGTGACCTCAGGCAGGTCACATTCTCTTAGACTTACAGAAACACAAAGGCAGCACATCTGGCCAAGAAAACCCCCATAGGGTTTCCTGAGGGTGGCTATAAGTCAGTTTTCAAAGGGGAGAGACATGATAGCTGAAAAGAACCTCCCCATCAGTAGAACTTTGTTGTTATGTGCTTTGCTTCTGACTTTCAGCAACCCTAAGGTGAACTTAACAACTTTTTTTTTTTTTTTGGCAAAATTTGTTCAGAGGAGGTTTGCCTTCACTTCTTTCTGAGGCTGTGACTTGCCCAAGGTCACCCAGTGTCTGAGCCAGGCTTTGAATCCTTGTTTTCAGAAGTCTTAAATAAATAAATATTTGAATATTTAAATCTAAATTTAAGTATTTAAATCTTAAGTCTTACGGGTCCCAGGCAACAAATTATATTTACAGGTGGTCCCAGTAAAGAAGAACCACTGCCATAGAAGATATCAGGTTCAATCCAGACAGGGCTAGGAAATAATTCCATGTGAACCTCTAGGGACCTACTGCCAGTCAGTGTCAGCACTACTGGGATTGGTGAAGCAGTGACCTGACTTAGTCTAAAGAGGTGTTCTGCTGCTGTGCTTACTGACACAGGAGGTAAACAGCTGCTGGCCTCCATAGCAGCCTCCCTCCTGGAAAGAAACAGCTGGGTAGAGAAGAGTGGATTTTCACTAGGACTAAATAATGGGGAAAAAATTAGAAGACACATGCTATCTTCTTGATCCTGACATTGGCCTCCCTTCAACTCCTGTTAAATCTTAAATGCATTAAACCACAAATTTAACATGTGTAGTGGTAGCATCAGTAATGGTGCAGTTCTTAAAAAAACAGCTGGGAGAGTGTGTGTTGAGCAGGTGGGACACACCCCTTTCCAGTTATGGACTGGGTAGGGCTTTGTTGATTCTATAGAGATCAGCAGCATGACCATGGAGCTCACTGACAGTGCCAGTTTTGCTGCAACTCCTCTCACAATACAATAGTTGAAGCAGGATTATACCTAACAAAAACTTAAGTAGCAACGTGTGCATAAAAGACGGGTTTGTGCAAGTTTTTTAAAAAAAACTAGTAGCAATAATGGATATTTGGAGGCAAATTTCTCTGTCAGTTTTAAAAAAATTAATTCAGCTTGACCTGTTCTGCCCAAGCAGTAGTATACAGGTTTGCACCCTATATGCCATTTTTCTAGCAAAACCTTTGGTCATTTAAGTTTAATATGCAGGAGGGAATTTGTCTGTTCTGCTGTGTAAGTGCACACTGGATTGCAGTGTTAGGGCCTAGTGCTAAGATGATACATTTATGTCTGGATTATATTTTCAGCCCGCAGCGGCAAAAATTGATCTTTTGCACTGAACAAAACGAAAATCCACACACATGAAGAGCTACCCTTTTCTCCCTGACAGTTTTTTATATATAGAAAACTTCTTGCATGGAGGAATTTCTATCACAGAAACACACTATCTCCCCCCTCCCCACAATCCCAGCGATAAAGCTGCAATTGATTTCGTAGTATGTTGATTTATTCCTGGCTTGCATGAACTCAATTTTCACTCTTGGGCTTTTACTTCAGTGAAAGGTTGCATAGTTCAGAAAACATGCAGTTTTCTTTTCTTTTTAAAGGTTTCCCTAATTATTCTTGAGGAAAAGTGTAAGCCAGACTTAAACGTTTTGATTTCTGAGCATGTCCAAAGCATTAACAGTGATCTTCCTCCCTCTTATAAACTGAGCAGTATGAGTGATCTGGTGAGGGAGACACTGTTTGTGTGTATGTCATCTTAGTGAACCCAGACTACTGTATATACTCATGTGCAAATCTAGAAATTTAAGCAAAAAATTGATCCAAATGACTCGGGTTGACTTATCCATGAGTTAGTGTATGTACTATACCTTAATGCTTATCAAAAAGAGGAACCATCTCCTTCTCGGAGTAGAGCGACAAAAGGTGAGAGCTTAGTCCATCCTGGGAGAACTGAAAAAGAAGCACTGACCCCCTCTACTCTCTCCACTGCAGAACTGCTTCTTTTTGAATGCCTGGATGGGAAAGTGTTGGCGCTTCCCTCAAAGCAGCACCAGGACGGGGAGGAGGTTATCTTAGGTTCTCGTGGAATGGACTAAGCTTTCACCTTTCTACTCAGAGAAGGGGATGATTCCTTTTTTGATAAAAGTTAAGATGGAGTATTAACTCTTATCAACGTAAGAACCATTCCCTTCTCTGAGCAGCAAAAGGCCTTTTTGAATGCCTGTGTGAAAAAATGGTAGCAGCAGTGGCCAGACCCTGAGATGGTGCTGGTGCTTTCCCTGCTCCACAGAATGACCCTCAACTTCTCCATGGATCATATCAAAATCTGCCATTTTGGCCTCAAAGGCTGCCCTTGACTTATACATGAGGTCGGCTTTTGCATGAGTATCGACAGTACTTTACACATAAAAAAGCAACATGGTAGCAATTTTACAGATACTAATAGATTTCAAATATTTCAGCACACTACTTCAGAATTCACAGAGCGTTTATTAAGTGTTATCAAGCTTATTCAGCACCTTCAAGATGCAATTAGTGATGGCTGTATAGCACCCTTTTCCCTTTGCTTGAATCCATTCCTGCAAAGCAGATCAGAGGCACAGATTTCTTTGCTTGCAGGGAAAGATGGTTCTTTGTGATGGCAGGTATAGACTTTTAAAAAGCTATACCTCCACTTACTGATTATGCGTGTTCACTCTAGAGAATGCCGAGATATAAAAAACATTTCATTCAACTGTATTTACATAACATCTGTAAGATAATAAATAAGTCACGACATTTATTAAAGCCTCTTCCTTCACCCCCTTCCCACCCACAAATGATTTATGGTTCCCTGGGCCAGACACCAGTGGCTCCACTGTGATTAGTAGTGTCAAAAATTCAGACTTTCATGCCATGGTGTTCCCATCATGCTGCCCCCTATTCAGTCCCAGTGAGGGTAAGGAACTTTCCAGAAGTCAGTGCTTCAATGGGCTCTGTAACAGATGGACTGACAGGGCAGAAAGAAGGAGAGCAAAGGCTCAAAAGTGCATCCAATTTTTAACAGTATGACAAGCACAGAACAAGTTCATGATGCTATCCCACCAGGTAAAATTTAGACCCAGCAGGGAACATAAATGCAGCTATCCTCCACTCCCAAGAAAGTGCTGCTTTGTGCCACTGAAATCAAGAGACAGAATTATCAGCTCTTTGGGGGGAAAAGGCATTGTTTCCTCACCAGCCTCTTTCCTTCCAAGACTAGTTGACCACCAAATTCAGTGCAAGTTTCAATATTTTTTTAAAAGACAGTTTCCTCTCCCTACCCCCTCCCTCACACACACCCTTATGTAAGGAAGTATATTGTTCATTGTATAAACATCTGTTACTTCTTGTGCTGTCTACATTCACAAAAGACCAGCAGTGAGGTGGTCATGTTTCACATTGGCTGAAGACATCCCATCCACCCCAGGGTAATCTCTTCTTGACTCATTTGTTCTTTATGCCTCAGATTCTCCTCAGTCATTCCACAGAATCACCATCTCGAATGGGCTTCATGTCCGTCTGCTGGGGCTGGATAAATGATGGTTTGTGTTAGAATTCACTAGCCTGTTGGCAGCACAGTGTGTGTGGGCCACACCACCATTTGGATACCTGACAAAAGCAGGCTCACAAAAGGGGCTCTGACACACCTGGCAGAGTTTTTTGTCCGAGAGAACAACTGGGCTTCCTTTAAGCTTTACCTATAATCAGGAGAAACAAGACAAAAATGTCACTGAAAACTGGTACATGGTCAGGTAAGGATCTGCAATTTTTGAAGCCTGTGCTGCTACTCTTGTTGTGTTGTTTCCAGCAATAAAAATTTGGCTTGGCAACACACAAGGGCTTTTTTTTCCACCCAGGAAGTAACAATGCCAAGATTTCTTTGAGAAAAGCCATGACAGATAGTAGTATTTCTGATTACAGCCAGGATGGGGAAAGCATGGTCCTCCAAGCATTAGCCAACACCCTTCATTGGGGAGATGTAATGCTGAAGGTGAACTACAATACAGTGCCTCTCTAGCCCTTTTGTGGCTGCTCCCTGGTGGTGCCAGTACTGCAGCCACAAGGTTGTGAGTTCAATCCTGCCAGGCTCCAGGTCGACTCAGCCTTCCATCCTTCCACAGGTCAGTAAAATGAGTACCCAACTTGTTGTGGGCAATTAGCTAACACATTGTAAGCCACTTAGAGAGCACTTGGCTGATAAACGGTATAGAAATACACATGCTATTGCTGTGGCTCCCCCATGGCCACTTAAAACAAGGGCATTATCCACCAAAAACTCTGCAGGACCTCAGAAGTGGCAGATGTTGTCATTGTTCTGCACCTGGCCATAGACAGACAGATGCTTTTCAGATGCCCTCCTCTGACCACTAAATGGATGTAAAGTGCAGGCGGGGGCTGCAGCAGCTAAAACCTGAGTCCAGAGCACGTGTTTTGGTCACTGCAGAAGGCTGACAGAGAATTCCAGCCTCTGCAGTGACACACACAAACTTACAATGGCATAAAGTGCACTTACACCTTGGCAAGTCACTAACAAGATGCCGGCCACTGTTAAGACTCCCAGCTCCCGAAAGCCTTAGCTAGCATGGTGAAGGACAGCTGCAGTCTAGCAACATCTGACAGCCATGCTTTCCACACCCATGGACTCTAGCAAGCGTCCTGAGTTACTAGAACATGAATGGTTTCTATAATACATTTTACACTATATAATGGAGAATGTAATCCATTTCATAATTATTTTCTAATATAAATGCACACTTCCTCTCCTCCTAACTTCAGGACTACAAAGTATTTTCATCGTATTAATGAAGAACAACCACCACATCTGTTTCTATACATTAAAACACCATATTTAGAACTCTGCCTGTACTTTCAGCGACTGTGTGTGTATGTGTATGTGCTTTCAAGTTGCCTGACAACTTATGTCGACCCTATGAATTTCACAGTTTTCTTGGGCAAGGACTATGCAGAGGTGGTTCTGCCAGTTCCTTCCTCTAAAACCTAGGCACCTAGTATTCCTTAGCAGTCTCCCACATACTAACCAGGCCCACCTTGCTTAACTTCCAAGATCACACAGGATTTGGTGCCTTTAGGGTGACTTTTTACAACATACGAAAATGTAAGACACTCCTGAAAGTGGATGCCCAGCTTGTGGCTTAGCTGGAAGTGTGTCTTTGCATGTACACAAATACTCATCTGAAGCTGCCCTCTGATTTCCTTGTGCTAAAATTGTTGATGTTCCTTATCCAGGAAGCAGAAGCCATACACGTCCGTCATTTGATCATTCTACAGTCTAGAAAAAGTTTGGCAGTAGTAGCACTGTGTATGTTCTGTGCTATGGAAATCAAGACTGTATCCATTCTATGCAATTATAGCACTTGGATGACACTTTGACTGTCATGGCTATGGCTTTATCCTATGAAGTCCCAGAATTTAGAATCTGGTGAGGCAACTGGAATCCTCTACTAGACGGTTCCAGTGCTATATTTCAAGAGAATACAATGGAAAATTCTAAGTAATTCATGGAACTACAAATCCCAGATTAAGTAGGACAGAACCATAGCAGTTAAAGTGGCTATAATGGTGCAGCACAGATACACCCTAATATAGTTGTGACTAAGACCGTAAATGGTGGGGTAAAATCGCCATGCTTACTGTGCTGATGAGGGGGATGGAAGCAAAAGCCATCTTTCTCAGGAGAGAAAACCACCCTGCTGACACTTGATCTGTTTGGGAGTTGAAAGCAATTTTCCCCCCACTCCTGCTACGCTTCACTCCAAAAAGTGCCTTATGCAGGCAGAATGGACCACTACACCAACATAAGGCACCAAAGGGACTCCAGCATGCACTAACAGATATATTAGTGCATATCTTTTGCCTAGAACTGCTTAAAGGTTCCAGGTAAAGGCGATATACTAATTACAGTACCAGAAAAATCTAACAGAAACATTAAAATCTTATCCCCCCTTTAAAAAACAAGAAATTCCTGCTCTTTGATACAGACCAAGATCTTCTCCCAACAGCTTTTCCCTTTACCATCATGAAGCCTTTTAAAAGAATAAATAACTAAAAGTTTCTCTGAAATGCTTTGAGCATGAAACAGAAGCAATGATAGGAGATGCAGAGGTCTTCTGTGCATCACCTTTCCATTCTATGTACAGATGCCACAACATTTGCCAGTCGTTGCACTTTCATAAATGCAGGCTTGTTTATATGCAGTGCCTATTGAGAGGCTCAGCATCTCATATTCACGTACTTTTAAGGAGTTGTACCAAATTCCAATGTAAAGAAAAAGACATTAATCGCCACCCAGACTTCTCATAAAATTCCCATGATACTCAGCAGTTTTTCAGTAGCAGGAAAAGAATCCTGCACTAGAGAGGTAGTACTTGCACTGGCACCACATACAACCAAAAGTTTTAAAATGAGAATTAAATGAAGCAGATCATTCATCCACCAAATGTTTCCTTCAGCAGGAAATCTGTCACATTTTCTACTTAATACAGGAATGCAGGGTGGGAACCATCAATGAGCAGGCTATCATTAAATTGTGCTCCTTCCATCAGGAATCCAAATGTTCATGGAGATTATGCTGAGATTTCAGTATTTCATTAAAAGTCTGAATGGTACACTCACCTTTTCATGCTTACAGGCAAGATTCTCAGCTTTTGCTAAGCCCACTGCAATCTGAGTCATTCTTTGTACATGAATGCTTTCCCTCATTGCGCCGGTCAAAAAAGAGGAAAGAAGCTGCACTGACCAGCTGTCGGGAATAAGCTGCAGAACACACACAGCATCAAATTCAGCTGCATGATTATTTAGGAGATCCACAGCAGCCATGACCAGTTCATGATCTAGTGTGCCAGAATTCAGGTATGCTGAAAGCAGCATATGAAAAAGTTTCCGTCTGTAAGGAAGGTCTTTGCTCTCAGAATTCCATACACAGTAGTCTTCAGCAGCAGCAAAGTCCTTCAGTTCATGAACCAGGATATGTAAAGCTTTGTCATGCTCTTCCAGTTTTCCATATAATATTGCACATTCCATATGAAGATCTGTTCCACTGATTTTATCTGCAATATTTAAGCAGAATCCTTGTCAATGGAAGAGAAGGATATATTTCTCATATAGGCACAAGGCCTTTAAAGACTAAATTGGAAACCAAAAAGTAACACAAAAGATAACTGAAAAGTTTCCCCAGCTCTTGGCACCTGCACTTGAGTAGAAGGCATTCGTCCATGTAAATTGATTTGACAACTTGCAAAGCTTGGAAAAGTGACTTTTTCAAACCACATTCCCAGAATCCCATAGTCAGCATGGTTATGCAGTTGTGGTCCAAATAAAAACACAAAAAACCAAAACAAAACACACACACAGAAACAAAAACCAAACCAAAACACCTTTCCTGAGCACTGGGACCTCCAATTCTCCTGGATGCATCAGAACCCCACTCATCTGGAACAGCTTTTTAGGAGCTATGTGCTTTCCAGTTGGATTCTGCTCAATATTTTTCTCATTATTGGCAACTCAGTGTTGTTTGTTACCTTTAATGCAGG
Organism: Iguana delicatissima; assembly: GCA_948472985.1. Classification (NCBI taxonomy): domain Eukaryota; kingdom Metazoa; phylum Chordata; class Lepidosauria; order Squamata; family Iguanidae; genus Iguana; species Iguana delicatissima. Next base: position 95,713 of record CAOKZL010000792.1, read on the forward strand.
GTTAAACACAGTGTTAAGAGGCCAAAGGTCTTGGGGTCACCAGAAGACCTGGCTAGCTTTCACACAAAACTAGATTAATCTTATGTATAGTGGGACACAGATTCAAGTGCCCACCATGACTTCATAACATGAGCAAGTTGCACACAAACGGTAGCCCAATACCTACAATCTTGCTCATTCAAATAAAACACTGGAAAGGTTTATCAACCAGGGAGACTGTCTGCTTACATCATATCAAATGGATATTTCCTTATGGCCACACTGACCTGCCACAAGCTACATGTTAGGATGGGGTGGGGAAATCAAGGCCCTACAGATGTTCTTGGGCTACAGGTCCCATCAACTTTCATTAGCTGTTAGGGTAGATGAAGCTGGTAATCCACATCAGAGGGAACACAGGTGCCCAGTCTTATTTTAGGGATTACTGGATCCAGCAGTAAGCTATCCTGTTTAGTTTAGTTTATCCTGCTATGCTGCACCAAAGACTGGTATCGATGAAAGCCATTTACATTTATCCCAGTGATAACTTGTCTTCCAATCATCCCCATACAGTGTTGTCTTATTTTTTTCCCTCCCATCCATGTCATTTCTGTGCCTGTTCCTCTACAGTATATAAACCAAGGCTGGGCAGCTTAATTTCAAAAGCTCCTTGCAAGTGACCAGTTCAGATCTCTGGCAGACCTCCTTTGGCAGCCAACTGCACAGGGAAGAAGGAAAAAGAAAAGGTGGTTGGAGGAGACAGAGAAGGAAGGAGGATGGTCAAGCACACTGTTGATTCTTGGTTTTGCTCAGCACTGAATTCAACCATATCCATTGCTAGCATTCATTCATTGCAACATGCATTCAATCCTGCCCTAACAGAGAAACTCAGAGGGATTATGGCCTGCAATAAGGAGGAAAAAATGTTCTCCACCTCCTATTATAAATATGTTAATTTTCTTACCTAGAACAAAATGCACTCTATAAAGGTCAGATTTTCGCAGAAGATTGCGTAGTTTTGCCTGTGTTTTGGCTAATTCCTCATATCGTTCTGCACCCAATGATTTTAGATGTAGTACTTCATCCAGGTAAAGCACTGCTAGATGGGTATGGAACTTCTCCTTCTACCAATATAAGAGACAGTCAGTCAGTTCTAAGATGATCTACAAAAAGCTCTGTAAGAAATTCTTATTACTGGTTGAAAAAATATGAATTAAAACAAAATTTTAACCCAAAAGATTTAGTAAGGAAGTCAGATATGAACATGTGCACAGGAAGTATTTGAAAAGGACTTTAGCAACTTCACCAAATTCCATGAATGCAGCAGTACTCATGTGTTGTAAAGACGGTAAAATTTCAGAGCACACAAACAAAAAAAATTCACTGTGCCTTTCAGAATACGCTTACCAGAGCAATTACTCAAATAACACAAATCCTATTATCTATACATTTACATGGCATTTTTAGCACTACAGCTTTGCCATTCCCCTCTCATTTGCATGTCTACCATTCAAATTCAGTGGTTTACCTAGGCCAAAGTCTTCCCTGTTTGTAAAATAAAAATTTAAAAATTCAACTGCTTCTAAAGCATTCAAGTGATGCACACTTTTCTGTGTTTGTAAATACTACTTTTTTCAAAACACAATTCCATAATCTGTCGGACAGGAACAGCAAAGACTTCCACATTGGCTGTAAACAAAGTGGAGAGTAAAGACTTTCTCATCCCTAGTATTACCCCCCAATTCTCTTCTGGACTAGCAGAAAATGTTTGTGCAGCTGTATGCCCAATCCTCATACAGGAACACTTGACAAGGAACTTATCAGATCAGAGCTTGGAAAAGGCAGGATATCTGGATCACAGCTCCCAGAATTCTATCTCCAGCATGGCCATTCTGGGCATTCTAGTCCAGCATGGCCATTCTGAGTATTCTAGTTTTCCAAGCTCAGCGTGGAAACGGGAGACGTAAAAGCAACGAGGTAAACGTTGCATTCTGATATGAAAAGTTGTTCACAGAGCAGCCTTCATTCAGGACTGGTCAAAGTCAACCATTAAGCAGGCAAGTAACCTAATAATCAAGCGGATTGGAGGCTACCCAATCTACTTCCCTTCTCAGCACAAGGGTGTAATTGCAGCATCTCCAACAGAATCTAACAGAACATGGCTTCAACCATTTTCCCTTCAGCTAATCAAATTGGTCTTCTGACAGCAAATAATGAAGAGGTCAATTCTACTTTTTTAAAAAGTTTACCAAAATGACCAAAGTAGCACCCTTATATTACTTTGTACCTCCCAGTGCTACTACATCCCTTCTCTGAGTAACTGGTCTATTTAAAAGACTGGGCAAGCAAATAGGAGGGAACGGAAGAAATGTTAAAGACTACAAGTTATTAGTGTTGCTTTGCAACACTTAAGGGATCAATGTGAATGATCTGATCTTGGCAAAAGTTCAGGGAACTGAATGCTCCAACACCACCACCACACTTTATAAATGTTACAGGGCTCATTATAATACCAACTTACTTTTATTCTTCTCTCTAGAACCAAAAATTCTAAATATTTTACTAGTGATATGGGATATTTGTTAAGGCAGCTGATGACATCATCTGGATTAAAGCTGTTCTTCTGTTCTTCTTCCAAAGGCCTTTTTGTGAAAATGTATACTCCCACCTAAAACAAGATACATTTAGAAAACCATGACACACTTTGGTAATCACACAAATTTTTGATCCAGATTACCACCTGCTTTACTCTCATGTTCCTTAATACATTCAAAGCGACCAAATGGATCTAATCTTTTGTAGTTCTCCCCAGTCACTGAAAGAATGACAAAGAACAAGAACACATCTTTCAATGGAAAAAAAAAGCTTAAAATTCCATTACACATAATAGAATTTGGGAAAGAGGGCACAGCTGAGCTGCTATTTGCCTCTTTAAAAATACTAGCCAAATCAAAAACATAATGTATAAACTTTTTCTTTTACAGGGCAGAGGGAACCACTTTGGTTTAATGTATGATAAACAATATCTAATACAGGGCCGAGAAACATTTGGCCCTCCTCCTGCTTTGGATTTCAGATCCCAGAAGTCCCAGACAGCATGGGTACAGAGCTGTGAGAGCTGCACTCCATAACATTGGAGGGTAGAAGTTTATCCCCACCCCAATCTAATGCATTCCTCTTATACTGTAATCCACATGTGTCAAACACAAGGCCTGTGGGCTGAATCTGGCCTGTCAGGCCATTTCATGTGGCCCTCACACCTCTCCTGCAGCTGTTGCAATCCCCCCGCCTGGCAACCCCGATCCCCACATTGCAGGCCTCCAGCTGCCGGTATTCTGAAGAGGGGCCCAGCAGCCAGCACTCGCGATCTACTTCTACTTCTGACTGCTCCTCTGTCCAATTCTTGCAAGCCGTGTGGAGCACTGCTGTGGGTTACAATGGCAATGCTCTGCACAGCTCGCAAGAGTTGAACAGGGGAGCAGTCAGAAGTAGAATTAGATTGCAAGTGCTGGCTGCTGGGCCTCTCTTCAGAATCCCAGCAGCCAGGGGCCTGCAATGTCGAGATTGGGCTCACCAGTTACAGAGAGGGTCTGGGGGGCAGAAAGAGGCACAGATCAGAGCACAATTATTTGTTCTGCCTGTCTCAACTGGGACCAAAAAGTTAAACAAAGTTAATGTGATAAACAGTGTTTGGTAATATTTGTCTGATAATTAAAAAAATAACTTTCTGTTTTCAAAATTCATTTTTCAATAAATTGTACAATAGTTAAATATCTGCTTGCCATTATTTTTCCTAGATTTCTAGGTTCAGAACTAGTTATTATTAAAAACAATAATAAACAAATGCAGAGGCAATTATTTAATATGATAAAAAAGTAGATACATTTATATAGTCCTACAGATCCAACTGCCCCTTTGAGGACAACCATAATGCTGATGTGGCCCAAGATGAAATTGAGTTTGACACCCCTGCACTAATCAGTTCACTCCAAAATTAATATGATGGCAGACAGCTTCAGAGATAGATATAGCCAGCCCTCCATATCAGCGGATACTGTATCCACGGATTCAACCAACCAATGGCTTGAAAACATTAAAAAAAAATTCAAAAAGCACACTTTGATTTTCCCTTTTATATAAGGGACACCATTTTACTACATTGTGTATGAACAGACTTAAAGGTTTCAGAAACAGAAAAAGAACAGAATGTGAAGAACTCACTACTACAAACAAGGTATCCAAACAACAGCAATCTCAAAAATCATTTCCCGAAAGAATCCAGTAACCAACCTCTTCATTTCGCTGCAGGACCCAGTCTGCATACTTCCACACCAGTTCATGGTCTGAGCAGGAGGTCAGGAAGTCGACAATATAATCATAAAGGTCTGTGCGTGTGGAGTCCTGAATGTCTCCATTAACGATTTTTACCCACAGCTGAAGTACAGAAGAAATATAAAACCAACCAGGATTAATTTCATGACAATTTATACATTGTTTTTCCTTGAGGCTATTAAGTTAATAATCGTTTACCCAAACCCTGTGAAGTTGTTATGCAAGTGTCAAGAAAAAATTTATTAAGCAGAATTTAACAGATGGGCACTGGTGAACCTTGCACCAGCATTGGGAGTCTTAGAGCAAAGCAAGACATCAGACTTGAAACAGAGCTAACCCCATCCATCTTCATAGCTTTCATGTTGTGTCAGGTGCACACTGTGCATCATATAATTGGCTGCTGCTGGCATAGACAAGGAAACAACTTAACTATGAGATATTTGTGCCTAAGTGTTATAGGGAGAGGGCAGTACAGAACTCGCACTGGGCCTGCCATTTTGGGCTAAAGTTCTCAATCTTATGGTAAGCTGTGGGGACAGAATGAAGTGTTCTGCCATCCACTTCTGCTCTCAGTTTCCAGTGTTCTGGCACATAAGTACAAAGATACCAGAATGAACAATAAACATTCAAACATTTTTTTAAATTTAGCTAATTGCTACAGATAAAGGTTAGACTTGGATACGAAGGCCTTATGCAGAAGTAACAATAGGCAAGCTATTGGTTTTTTAAAATCACATTCTTTTACTACAGGGCAGTTAACTATAGGAGGTACTTCTGCAGTTTCAAAGAGTTACCCTCAAGCATTCAGGACAGCTAAATACAAATGATAGGGGCAACAATATCACAGCTAGACAAGAAAAATGCACCTAGGATGGGATTGAAATGAATCCATATCAGGCCTTCTACTGTACAGATACACTGAGGAAACTAGAAGATTTTAAGAAGGGGAGAGCCGCTCAGAAAAGTCCAGGTTTCTACCATCTTTCTATTAGCTGAGGGATCTTCCTGGACAGTGACAACAATGTATTTACTAGGCTTAAACCCATACAAATGTGATAATTTCCAGTGGCCCAAACTGGAACAAGAGCCAGTTTTTTTCACTAGGAAGCATTTACATGTTGCTTTGATTTCCTGGACACATGGTGGCACTCTAACCTGTAGTGCTGCAGCATCTTGACCATTCGAGTGATACAGGAGCCCAAGTGCAAAAAACCTGTGAAAAAAAGAAGAGATCAAAATGGAAATGACTAGAAACATTACTTAGTATTTGCAAAACAATTTGTGCAACTAACACAATTGATATATCTCTTTATATGCCCCACGCTTGCGAAGCTTCTGTAAGGCAGTCTTATATGATTTCCATCTTACAAGCAGGGAAGGAGACCGCATTTCTGCTTTCTGCAAAATGGTACAAAACAGAATCAGAAGCCAATAATTAAAGATCTAAACTAGTGCTTAGACAGTCCTATGTTTTAAGACTATCCAACAGTAGCAGGGATCATATTTGTCCCCTTATCCTCTGAAAATAGAGACACAAACATTGCCTGTCAAAGGATAAATATATCAGCTGTAGTTTTGCTCTGACAACAAACAGGAGGACAAAAGGAAGACTCAAAACCATCTGTACTGGGTTGAGTCAACCTGATGGCTTGGGAACCAAGGTGTTCCCATTTCACACTGTCAGTTTACATGTTTGTTAGTTACATTTATCCTCCTCTTTCCTTTGATCAGCCCAAGGCAGGACAATACATGTGATTCTTCTCTTCCATCTTTACTTTCACAATAACTCTGTGAGAGAAGTCAAGCTGAGAGTGAGTGACTGGCCTAAGTCACCCAGAGAGTTTTGTAGCTCAGTGGAGGCCAAGAATCAGTGTCTCCCAATTCCCAGTAAAATACTTAACCATTGTCTCATACTGGCTAATGACAGCCACTCATCCCAGCAACGTGCTCAACGGTGCTACAGACAAGGTAAACTGCTTTCTTTTTGCCAGCAAGGAAAGATGATTTGGTTTATACACTCTTATCATTGTAAGAAGGTTTTCTAATGGAATATTCTGTGCTTTATATCACCATCAGATTTTAAAGGCTTTCAAAATTGTCTTACTGTTTTTTAAATTTGATTGCTTAATTGTTTCTTAACTTTTGTACTTTACATTGTTTCGGCTCTGCTTTGTTTTCACCAACACTCTAAGCTGCCTTGGATTTCATACTGAGAAAAAGCTAGGATACATATTAAATAAATAAATAGATTAACTCAAATCGGGGCCCAACAGGTGAGGTGGACAAGGCAGGGAACCCTGCTGCAGTTCACAGGGTGAAAACCCCAACAGCCCTCTTCCTGTTTCTCAACTCAAGCAGCAGCAGGAGGGATTCAGGCTGGGAAGGACAGATGCTGCAAGCTCTTCAAAACCCAGACTCAACTCAACGTACTCCAGACTGCTACAGTTACACAATAAGCATCTCAGTATTGGGACACAGCTGTTAGTAAGCAAAAAGGAACTTAGAAATACAAAATTTAACATATACATTATAAAAAAGAGGAAAGATGTTTATTTGGAAAAGTATCATGATCTATGTAATGTGTTTTTGTTTTCATGGTTTCTTTTCTATTTGTAAAATAAAGCAGGCATAATTTTTACAAATAAGTTCTGGATCAAAAGCTTCATCTTGTTTCAGAAGGGCATGGCCTCCTAGTTTATCATCTATGTATCTATGTCTATGTCTGTATCTGTATATAGATACCAATATCTAGCACTCTAAAGAGACTATGCAGTACGCTCCAGAGGCAACAAGCTTACTTTTTGTGCTTTTCCAGCCATGCAGCACTATCCGTGAGAAGGCAGGAATTTTCAGAGACCAGCAGATCTAGAAGGCTTTCATGATTAGATTCTGCGTAGAGCTTCAGTAAAGCTGTATCAATGTCCTCCCTGTAGCCGTTTGCAACGTCAGTGCTGCGCACCTCACTCAAGTAGCTCATGAGAAACTGCTTGCACTTGACCATCTTCTCCTGGTCCCCTTGTGTCAGCTGGTTTAAGTCAGCATATTCATGGAGGGGAGGGTGAGATCGCATGAATGAAGAGGAAGTAGGCAACAAGAAGGGGTAGAGGGAGATCAGCTCCCGGACATCAAGCTGGCCGCTTCTGTAATTACAGTGTCAAACTAGATGAAGCAAAGAGAAAGAGTACACATGGGCACACACCACACAATGTGTGCACACACACAGAGGATACTGAGCTTTCTGCACAATATTTAAAACAATCAAACACTGACACCCTCTTTTATGCTCTGACATTTTAGCAGTCTGTAAAATCCCCAAAGGGTCGTGAGACAGAAAACTGGCACCCAGACCTGCTACAATTGCCCATCCTGATCTGTGCAGATTGGGCTCTACATATATACACACACATCTGTCACATGTATGTCTTAATGATCACACTCCAAGTTCATAATTACCTGTCTCAGTATACTAGTTTGTCCAGTTCATGATGGGCAATTTCATGGGCCGGGGGGGGCATGCTGCAAGGCCCAACCTACCAGGGGCTACGCCACCAGAGAGGTTTTCCTGCCAGCTTACTTCGGTAATGGCCAAACTCCCCAATACAGCCACAGCTGCCACCAAAATTCATAAGCAACTACAGCAAATATTTATGGTACAGGAGGCTAACGTTCTCCAACATCACAGAAGCTTATCAACTTGCAGGATAGAGGTTTATTTTATCTTTATCCTTGCTGATTTTGTGGTCACCCTGGTGCCAGGTACAGCAGCACTAATTTCAGCAGCTCTGTTGAGCCCATACTGCTCTGTTTCATTACAGTGCTATTGTACATGCATATGTAGAGGTCCTTTCAATTCGTCATTCTCAAAGAGCTGCAGACTGTTACCTAAATAATTAAATGGAGGAACATCTGAGCCCTCTTGCTAAAGGATCGACATTTGCTCCTATTTCATTCATGGATTTGGAAAGCAAACCTAAAACCATCATTAGCAGGGGACTATAAAATAATGAGCATATACACAATTCTAACAAATGTTATGTGCCAGTCTTACATATGGGCTAAGACAGAACATCTGGGGGGAAAAAACATTTTTCCCCTAAATGTCTGCCACAAACACTGTAAATATTAAGCTGATTCCAAATCTGGTCTGTGAAATCAGTCACATCTAACAAGTGGTGAGACATGTCCTTTGGCAGAATAGGTAGATGCCACAAATCCAAGCATACTGGAATCAAAGGGTGCATCCAAAGGTGTTGGATATTTGTTCAACTACACCAAGAAGTGTAATTTCAATTTATCCTTGATCCCCTGTCTGAAAATGTCTTTTAAGTATTCCATTTCAAATCACATTAAAATATCTCCCAACTTAAGACATCTGAAAGCCAAGCACATGGATCTAGTCAATGCTCAATTAACATTGAAGGTGTATTTCTCACTCCATATGAAAGCTTACCTGAAAAGTTCTTTTGCTTCGAGGAACTGAAGCTGTGCAAACTGTATAAACCCTGCTTGCTGTAGGATTCGTTTATACATTGCCTAAAAAGAAATAAAACCAAATCCAAAAAAATAATAATAATTAAAATGTGCAAACTATTTACTAGTGCACTAGTTGTGTCTCCCTGAAATGAGGAATAAGCCAGAACTGGGCTGCCTAATTTCATCTGCTGTACATGTATGCGTTGTACTGTCTTACACAATATGCATAATCAGGCAGCTGAAAGACACCAAAAGGTCATTGTGAAATTGCAAAGCAAGCCAAGTTGTAAGCTATCAACCTCAGCGAGACCTTAGTGGACTACAAAAGATTGGCAAGTGCATCATAGGAAGAAGTCTAGAAAGGAAAGTGACTCAAACCATCTCTGAGCTATAATCCCAAAGATGGCCCAAACTCAAGAACATCTATACTGATGACTACAATATCAAGAGAAAAAAAAAATAAACAACATAAAAAGACACACAATGATTTCATGCCAGGATAAAACTGAAAGAAAACATGACAAGAGACCTGTACAATGATTGAAATCATAATAAATGATAAATAAAATAAGTGATAATAAAAATCATAATTACCTATGTGTTGAATAGAATCTTTTGTATATTTTGACTTTCCTAAATATTAACTTAATTTTGTCCTAATCATAGGCAATATAAAATTACATGTACATTAATGCAGCTCAGTTGAATTAGCCAAAGGATTTCATTGCTTTAGCCACAGGCCATTGCAAATATCTTCCATTTATCAATAATTTGTTTGGGGAGGAGACTATTCATTATCATTACATCCTATGTAGCCCCAGTACAGTATATTACATTTATTACTAGTTGTGCTTGATTGTGGAACTACTTTATCAGTAATCCTGAGAAACCAGCTCCACTGGACTCATCTTTCCATCCGCTCTCTCTATTCTAGCTGGCTGTTGTCAGAAATTTGTAGCATTAAGAGCAAAGTTTCATTCTTCACCATCTCTCTCCCCATCTTCTTCCTTCTGTGTTGTGCTTTTAAAACCTCCAACCATAAACTGTTTTTTCATTTTTTTTTAAATCCTATATGACCACTCTAGAAGCCTTTTCAGCAGAAGAGCAAGGCAACAGTGCAGAATTAGGGGGCACAGTGAAGAGGAGGAATTACCAAAAGGTACCTTGGTTACATATTCAAATCCTTCCATTATTAGAGGAACACTAGCTGGATAGGACCTATAGTGCAAAACATGCTTTAAATATTGAAATATATGCTATAAATGTTTATCACCAGCTTCTGAACTTGCTACAGTGCCCATCTGCTAGCAAGAACACATTAAATCAGTGGAACTTGCCTCAAGGCATTTAGATCAATGTTACAAGATAGAAGAGTCATTCTGTGATTTCTCCAGTGGAAAATGCAAATACATTAGAGCTCCTCATCCCCTCCAGAATTTTTCAGCTTCTCTCTTAACCATCTAAACTAGCTTTCTGGATTCCTAGTAGTTTTTGTATACAGCAGTAAAAAACAAAGTACTTCTCTCGCAATATAATATTATCAAGCATATTAAAATGAAGCTTCATCTTCACAAGCTGTTTGCTACATAACCAGATGTATTTGAAATACTAACACACCTGAAATTTCTCTTTTGGAATATTCCTTCGGGCTCCCTTTGCTAATACTAGTGCTTCTTCAACTCTCTGACTGGCCAAAAGATCCTGAATCTGTTTTTCCAGAGGTAGTGGCACCAAGATGTATACCCCTTTGGTGGTTGCTACAATTACTTTACCTAAAAATTAAAAAAAAAAATACCAAAGCAGAACATCCTTTATTCATTTTAAACTTTATCAAATGACTTTTTAAAAACACAAAGAGAATAAGTCAGTGAGATACATACACTGAATATATTTTTTAAAAGGAGAAACATTCTTACAAATGCAATACAAGCCAACAATTTGTATTACACCCAAACTAGAACTGTAGCACCAAGCATTGCAAAACTCTTTTTAAAAGGAATAGAATAACCTGGTTCATATATCACTACATATCCAGAGGGTACCATACAGGAGATGGTTGGCCAAAACTATTAAGGAGGTCAAAGGAAATCCCAAGTTTTGTTTGGACATATGTAGTTACAAGAGCAACAGCTGAAAATGATAATTGGTGTGGATAGGTATCTTTTTTCAAATCTGGATCTTCCACTTGGACTAAAATTCCTAGAATCCTCAGCCAACATAGGATCACAGAGTTGGAAAGACTCACAAGGGATATCTAATCCAACTCCCCACCATTTAGGAATATACAACTAAACCATTCCTGAAAGATGACCATCTAACTTGGGTTTAAAGACTGCCAAGGAAGGAGAGTCCCACCACTACTGAACAGCTATTAGCATAAAAAGTTCTTTTTAATGATTAGATGGAATCCTTTTTCTTGTAATTTGAATCTATTGATTTGTGTCTTAGTCCCTGGGAGCAGCAAAAAACAAAAAAACAAAACAAAACAAAACACCAAGCTTGCTCCATCTTTTACATGACATTTCATCGATTTAAAGATCAGTATCATATCATCTCTCCACAGTCTCTTCTAAACACATTCAGTTCCCTAAGCTGTTCCTCACAGAACTTGGGTTCCATCTGGGATGCCCTCCTCTGGACACAGTCTTCCAGGTGACGTCTGATCAAAGTAGAATAAAGTGGTATTGCTACTTCACTTGAACTGGACACTCTAGCTCTGTTGATGCAGCCTAGAAAAACACTGGGGGTTTTTTGGCCACTGCATCACACTGCTGTCTCATCTTTAGCTTGTGGTCTATTGAGACCCCTAGATCCTCCACGTATCAAAAGGGAATCAAAATTTTCTGTGACTGCACTGCAACATGCAAAGTGCAGAGCATGTTCTCCTTGGTTTTCTGAGGAGCTCAGGGCAATGAAGCACTTGGACAGAAGACTAGAGTGGTAGTGGAGAAAGACTTGGAATGAATCCAATCAAACATGGGTTAAGGCACATTTTAGAACCTACTTCGCAGCAGTGAGGGCAGTGAAGAAACGATTCTTTGCTGCCTCTGTTACATCAGCTCAATCTCATCCAGTGCAGCTCATCTGGGTAGTCAAACAGTTATCACAGCCTAGACTTCTGACTGCTAAGAACGAATCCTCAGAATAGTGGTATAATGAACTTGCTAAATACTTTGGAGAGAAATTGCTCAGGTTCATTCTGGCTTGAACTCCACACTGAAGGTACAGTCTGGGTAGATAAGCCACATACTTGTCCAGTTTTGATGTACAAGTTTCAAGTTGTTCAACATGACAATGTGGACAAGTTGCTTGGAGAGGTGAGCCCAAGCATTTGTCTGTTAGCCCTATGTCCATCCTGGCTAATTAAAATTGCTAGAGGACTGAGTGATTGGGTAGTTGAGGCTGAAAATGCTTCTTTGAAAAAGGGCTATGTTCCAACCTCTCTAAAAGAAGCAGTTGTAAGACCTTTGTTGAACGTACCTTCAATGGACCCCCACCTCCCTAGTTAATTACTGGCCAGTCTATAATCTTCACTTTCTAAGTAAGGTCCTAGAACAAGTGGTGGTAGGAAAACTCCAGGTTTTCTTAGATGAAACAGATTACCTAAACCCATTCCAACTTGGGTTCAGGCCTACTAATGAGATAGAAACAACCTTTGTCACCTCGATGGATGACCCACCCTGAGAGTTAGATGGGAGAGTGAGTCCACATTGGTCCTCCTAGAATTTTCAGTCACATTTGATACCACCGATCATGGTATCCACCTCGGTCATCAGGCTGATAAGGGACTTGAGGGCATTGTTTTTGCAGTGGTTCTAGTCTTTCTTGGCTGAACATTTCCAAAGGAAGGTGCTGGGGAACTGTTTTCAGTCCTTTGGGTATTAGCCTGTGGGGTTCCACAGGGGTCAATACTGTCCCCTATGCTTTTCAACATCCACATCAAACTGCTAAGAGAGATCATCCAGACCTTTGGGGATGGGTATCTTCAGCTCTATCTCTCCTTTACGACTGATGCCAAGGAGACTGTGGTAGAACTGAATTACCGGCTGGATGCAGTAAAGGACTGGATGCAGGTGCACAGACTGAAGCTTAATCCAGACAAGACAGAAGTGCTGCTGGTCAGTAGGAAAACTGAACTGGGATTGATATCACAGCCTGTTCTGGATGGGGTTGCATTCCCTCCAAAAGATCAGGTTTGTAGCTTGGAGGTGTTATCGGATCCAGCGCTGCTCTTGGAAACTCAGATTGCTGCACTGGTCAGTAGTGTCTTTTATGGTGTGCCAGCTGCACCCTTTCTTGGGGTTGGCAGATCTGGCCACAGTTGTTCATGCCCTATTTACCTCTTGTTCATACTACTATAATGGGCTCTATGTGAGGCTGCCCTTGAAAAGTATTCAGAAGCTGCAGCTAGTGCAAAATGCAGCACCCAGCCTGGTGTCAGGTATGCATTTTAAAAACCATATAACACTGGTCCTGAAAGCACTGGTCCTACACTTCCAATTTACTTCCAAGCTCAATTCAAGATGCTGGTGTTGACCTACAAAGCCCTAAACAACATCAGACCCAAGAGATCTGAAAGACCACCTCCTCTCATACAAGCCTGCCAGAACTTTGAGATCTTCAGAGAAGGCACTGTTGCACACCTCAACACCTTGTGAAGTTAGGTTGATGGGTATGCATAACAGTGCTTTCTCTGTAGCAGCACCTCAACTGTTGAACTCCCTACCCAAGGAAGTTAGGCTGGCCCCATCTTTCTAAAGCTTCTGGTGGGCAGCCAAAATAGTGCTGTTCCACGTGGCTTTCAGTGTTTGAAACTGCTGTTTTAACTGTTTCAGCACTGGCCTCTAGGATTGTTTTTAGATTGCTTTTAAAAATCTTTCAAGAGTATTTTAATATGTTTTTTTTTAAAAAATTAAATTGGGTTTTATTTGTTCATCAACTCAGGAGCCTTTATGGGTTGGGAGACGATACACAAGTACTTCAAATAAATATAAGCCAAGATATCAGAGAAACCCAGACTTACCAAGCACAGTGCTCAGTAACTCCTGCTGCAAGTGAGAATACCTAACAAGTCACAGAATATCTGTCCTTGTAGGGGAGTTTTAGTTGTTGTATCTGAATCTGACAAGACTTGGCAGTCCAATAAGGCCACAGAAATAACACTAAAATAATGGCTATTTATCTAACTTACTAGACAACGCATGTCAAAGTGCCAGGACTGAACATTCCGATAAATCCAATAAAGAAAGTCTATGGTTTCTGTAAATTACTGCTCCTGCTTGTTATGGAAGCAATCAGGTAGGATGAACTGGCATACTGGCTAGTTGGCATTTTGTCACAGCCGAATGTATCCCCTCGAACAAAAAATATTACTGAAGGCTGTTTAGAACATAAAGTTGAGGGGACTGTGAAGAGCCACGAATATCACCTTAAACTCCTTGGATTATTGGATACAAATGTAATAAATAAATAAAGATATAAAATGCAAGAGCTAGCAAATCTTCATAAACTGTCCACATACAAAAATACTTGCTGATGCCTCCACAAAGACAATTTTTTCCTTCCAGTTCGAGGAAATGAAAGTTCAGATTTGCTGATGTTTACAGTTACACTTATGTTTACAATTTATCAGCTGTCTTTCCATGGAACAGTTAGTTCAAAGCAACATCTTCACAAAGTGCTCAAAGAGCATTGTTTGCAAAACTTCCCACTTGCCTCCATTTTCTGTTACAAGTACCGCTTCCCTCTGAACTTACAAAAGATTTGTTGGTGGTGGTAACAATGGAATACATCTAAAAGTCCCCAACTGCTGGCAGAAAGCCTCTTCCACTCAAAGAAGGTTTGTCTCCAGTCTAGCAGAATCATTCTTATGCCGGAAAAGTGACACAGAAACCAGGTAATTTCTTCCATTTACCAAAGCTCTCCATGAAGAACTTTTTATAGCCCACATGAGTTTATGCTGCTAACAAAACGGCAGTCCATGTTCACAAAAAGGATTCCACAGTGTGTATTAACAGGATTCAAAATACATTTGGTCCTCCCTATCCACAGACTCTGTATCCACGGATTCAACCAACTGTGGCTTGAAAATATTTCACCCACCAAATACAAAATTCCAAAAAAGCAAATTTTGATTTTTGCCATTTTATATAAGGGACGTCATTTTACCACACCATTATACATAATGTGATTTCAGCATCCATGAATTCTGGTATCTACTGGGCATGGGGGAAGTTCTGGAGTCAAATCTTAGCAGATACCAAGGGCCCACTGTAAGGAATAAATCTGAAAAGTTTGAGAGATTTGTCCAACAAATAACAAAAGAATATACTAAGGGCAGTCTTCTTCTACTAAATAGGTTCTTCTACTCTTAAAAAGCTAACAGTTTTTCCATCCCTAAGGTTTAGACGAGAGAAGGAAACTGTGGAAGGATCACAGATCCAGGTTTTGACCTCTGGGGAAAAAAAGAAAGTAATTCTTAAAAAATGCTTGTGAAAAAAACTTCTATCCTATTTCTAGCTTGGGGCATGGGATGTCCTGCACCCAATTTCTGATGAAAGCCACTACTTGTGGAAGCAGCCAGAAGCAGAGAAAACAGACTTTTAAAGGTAAAACAGGTCTTGGGTACACTTTGCCTACATTGTTTAAGACTCTGACTTCTACTCCTCACTGCCGACCTGGATATTTTACAACTGCCAAATTCTATGAACCACATATATTTATATATGCAACTCATAAACTATAAATATGCATGTTCACACCATGTATTATAAGCACAGCATCTGGATATCCCTTAGCACAGACTACCACGTAAACTATCGAATCTATGCAATAAAAACGTTTAGTCCAAAGGGATGGGTCTGTCAAATGCAGACATGCTGAAGCAGTATGGTTACTGGAACAATGTAATGCATAATTTTCAAGTGAGAAACAACTAGGAAAAGCAGCTTGACAGTGAATTCTTGACAGCTTCTTTTTGTATTTGGAGAACACTTAGATTTTCTCCAGAACAGTTATTTTAAAAAGAAAACCCTTAAATACATATACAGTTCAGAGGAAAGGCAAGATATAAATGTCACTAATAAACAAACCTACATAAGTTTAACCCAATAGTACCTTCAAAGTCTTGTAGGATATGACCATCCTTAAAGGACAGTGTCTGTTTTTGCTGTTGGTCCAACATACTGTGAACTGTAATGAACTCTTCATCCAAAGCAACCACATAAGGAAAGCAGATGGCAGCACCAATCACATTCTCTGACCAGTGGACAGGAGCACGCTGGGAAATGCCATCAACAGTGGCAAACATACCTGAAAAAAGAAATTACAGAGGAAATATAAGAGAAGGGCCTATTTCAAACTTTTGGTCCTGGTAGTTAAAGCTTTGCATTCTAACCTCCCTCAGTACCTTGCAGCTCAGCTTGTGTCGTACGTTCCACCCAGGAATTTGAGATCTATAGACAAAGGATTATTATCTGTTCCACCAACATGTACAGATCCGTCAAGGCTGCAAGCCTTTCGAGATCTGGCTCTGCATTTGTGGAACAGTCTTCCTTTGGACCTCCGACTATAGGAGGATTTCATCAGTTTCGTAAACGGTTGAAGACTTTTCTCTTTGACTCAGCATCTTTAGCCATTGAGTTGTCTTTAAGGTGCTGAGATGGGTAGTGACTGGTGGGGTGTTGGAGATTTCATTCCATGTATGGTTGTGGTGTTCCGTTTTATTGTCTTTGTCCCTGATTTTGTATGTCGATGTTCCACCCTTTGGTGTAAAGGGCGTTATAAATAAACATTGTGATTATATTACGATTAGAAGAGAAATTTATCAAATACAGCGGCCCCTCCACTTTCATGAGGGTTTGGTGCATTGAACCTTTGCAAAAGAAAAAAAATGCAAGTAACTCCTCCCCCCGCCCAGGTAAGCAAGTGAGGGGACGCACATGTGTGCCTTCACTCCCCATGTTCCCCTTCCATTCCCTTCTGGGGCTCCCCCTCCTATTCCCTTGCTTTCTGCTTGGGTGTGCATGCTTTCCTTCTCCACACCTGAGCAAAAGGCAAGCAAATAGGAGGGGGGAGCCCCATGCGTGGAAAAGGAAGGCACACATACGCCTCCACCCCCCATTCTACCTCCCATTCACTTGCCTCTCGCCCACATGCATGTGCCTTCCTTCTCCACACCCAGGCAAAAGGCAAGCAGATGAGAAGAGGGAATTCCATTTGTGGAAAGGGAAGGTGGGTGTGTGCCTTCCCATCATTTTCCCCTCCTGCTCCAGCAAATGCAATGGAGAGAATGACGTAGAAAGGACCATATATGCCTTCTCCATGCATTGGGCTTCCTCCCCATTCACTTGCCTTTTGCTGGGCACAGAGAAGGCAGGCACATGTGCCTGGGCAAAAGACAAGCGAATGGGAGGGGGAGGATGGGGGGTAGACTAGGGGAACGCACATATGCGCCTCACAAATAATCATATTCACAAAGGTCAAACCCACAAATGTGGAGGGAGAACTACAACTAGTAAATTGACTGTATTTCACACTGCAGGAATGGACATTTTAAGAGTACCTCTCCCATGTCATGGGAGAAAAGAAAACAATAATAAATTAACTAAACAATTTTCT
Organism: Iguana delicatissima; assembly: GCA_948472985.1. NCBI lineage: Eukaryota > Metazoa > Chordata > Lepidosauria > Squamata > Iguanidae > Iguana > Iguana delicatissima. The sequence goes on from CAOKZL010000792.1 coordinate 113,116, forward strand.
GCTCTCTGAGGCATCTGCCTCCCATTACTTAATGGTAGGAGAAACCTTACAGATTTGTCAAAACTGCAAAAATTAAGGAAGAGAAGATGTACTGCTACTGACTTCAACCAACTATTCTGTATTTCACTTGCCCTTTGTTTGCATTGTTAAAAGGAAAGCAACATTAAAGTTCACTCTGAGACAAAGACTTGGTCAGGATCTTCAGTGTCATTTAACTCACTGTTCAGCATAGGAACAATGACAATATTCCTAACAGCTGATCATCCAAACTCTACTTCATCTAAACTCTATCCCTCAAGGTAGTCTGTTCCACTTTTCTACCACTAGGAAGTTTCAATATAAGTCATATTCTGACCTTGAAGGCATCATGAATATAATCTTAAGCATGTTTATGTAGAAGCAAGATTCAACAAAACATTTATCATATAACATCCATTTAATTATCAACAGTGGGCTCTCATCCTTACAACAATCTTGTTTACACAGTGGGTCACTCTTCCAAATTCAGAGAAAGCTGGAGATCTTTTATGCATTTTATGTTTGAAAACATCCAGTGAATATGAGCATGTATTAAATAAGAGGCCATTTTTACCTCCCAAGAATTCATACAAATTATTATGAATGGAAGTTTTACAAAGACAACCTTCTTTTTATGACATGTAAAAGGAATTCCAGAAAGTTTCTTTTTTCTTTTTTTCTGCAGTGCTGGACAAATATGATTTGTGCCTGTTTTTAAAGAATGTCTCTATTATTAGGGAAGCTACAACTCCTCAAACATAAGTTACTTTTGAGTATTTAAATTAGGGTGGGGAACATGCATGCTTCAAATACAATTTCTGCACCCCAAAAATGAACCCCAAATCCTCCCCAGATGCATACAAGCATCCTACCCTTCTCTCCACCCCAAATAGCTTGTTTTCCCTCCACTTCTCCTTCAAAACCATGACAGGAAGTGTCTTGACCTCACTTCCTATCACCATTGTAAAGGAAAGAGAGAGATTTTTAGTGGACTTGGGGGACAGCTCCATGAGCAACATAGACAGGATTCCAGCTTACACACTGTTTCAATAAAGGTTCTCTATGTAGTTCACAGGTAGAAATATGCATCCTGCAGCTAGCCCACCAAAGCCATTCCTTCGCGATCAATATATCCCCAACTGAAAACAATGAGGAGAGGAAGACAGAATTGCTCTTCTGGAAACCTTGAGGGGCACAGTTCTTAACTAGGCAAGGTGTGATCCCCTCTCTCCTTCGTTTTAGCCTCCAAGGCATTTTTCAGTTTTCACTGCAAACTGGAAGTGCAGATTGTGCAGGCTGTATGGCTGGAAAATGGAGGATAGATGTAGCTCTCAGACCTTGTGGTCGCCCACCTTGATTTAATTAAAGTGTGTCTTCTTATAGCAGGGACACCCTGATAAAATTCTCTTCACAATTTGTACTCTGCCTGAGCATGCCAGCTATACTATATAGCAACATATGAGCTTCCATACAGTATTAAAACTCAAATTTAGCAAACCTGGAGTATCACTCATTACCTGTTCCTATGACAAGTTAGGAATAGCAATTCTTTCAGTGGGCCTGAACATGTGAAGCATTCAGCTCTAAACAGCACTAGTTTTCAAAGTGATTGCTGTTGTAAATAATGGTTAAAGATGCATTTGCTCTGTGTGTCTGTATCTGCCTTCAAGCTGCCTGTCACCTTTTGGTGACCCCATGGGGGTCATAGGGTTTTCTTAGGCAAGGAATACTCAGAGATGGTTTTGCCAGTTCCTTCCTCTGAAAGATAGCCTCTAGCACCTGGCATTCATTTGCATTTTCACATCAAAGTATTAACCAGAGCACACCTTGCTTAGCTTCCAAGATCAGACAGGATCTGGCATATTTAGGGAGGAAGAAAATAAATGGAAGCATAAACCAATTAACCCATTGTTGTGTATAATATTCTTACACAAGCATCACAGTTGTTAACAGATAATGGCCTTAACTTTAGCCTACTGTGCACACCATTCTGTGAACTTATTTTTAAAGTTTACCTTTAACTTTCTTAATTTATCTATTAAGCATCTGTATGTTTTCCTGCTGTGAAATCCTAGCCTGTTTTGCTGAAATAGGATGTCGTAGAACCAGCAGGATTTAGCAGAGCATTGCCCTTTTCACTTAGTGTTTTCAACTGTCTTAACAGTGTTGTTATTTTTAATACTTCAGTGACAATATTGTTCATATAATATTGTTCCTATTGTTTGAGCGATTACACTCTTATCTCAGTGGTTTTACAGAAGAGCAGTAACAACTTAAGAGAAACAACTAATAAATGCAATTAGAAAAAAGAATATGCTCACATTTGGCTGGAGCAAGTTTTGCTGGGCCTTGAAGAAAGACAGACAAGACAAATACAGACAAGGCAAAAATATTTCAAATGGAAATGGAATGCTCACTGTAACCTTACCTAGTCCTCCAGGTCCAGCCAACAGGAACTCTTGTCTGCCTATCCTTTTCACAATTGGCCGTCTCTCTTCGCTAGAGTAAGGAAACAGATCCTGGGAGACCCCGGTGTTGTAATTCAGTATAATGTACTGTGTGGTCAAAGCAAGGCATAAATAGTGGCCATCTACAGCCACAGCACAGGGCTGCTCCTGAGTGGAAACTTCCTTCACAATCTGGACTCTGTCTTCATAAACCAAGAATAGCTGAATGGTCCTCCGTTTGACAGAAACAATACAAACCTCAACACAGAATGGGTCCCCACTCATGGGGTTCTCATTCAATGTAAACGTCAAAGCTCCTTTGATGCGAGCCCCTGTAGGGATGGGCTCCAGGTTCATCATGTTCATCAGTGTTATAGTATTGTCGCAAAGCACAAGAAGGCGATTAAGAGCTGAAGCTGCTTTCAACTCCCCCACAGCCTTCCGAAAACTTAAGTATTTATGCAGCTGTTTGGTGACAGAATAAGTTACTTTTTCTGCTGGTGAATTTTTTTCCTCCAAGAGGAAGTGGCAGATAGACCCATCGTTGGTGCCAACATAGAGGTTCCTTCCACAGCATTCAATGCATTCAATATTGATCCGAGCTTTGTCGCCCATCAGCATTTCCCGCTCAACTACGGGGACAAGCTTGAAGGCCTTGACACTCATTGCGCTTTCCAGATGCCCTGCTGAGCAAACAAGAGAAATAGTATTTTTAGTCACATTCATGCCAAAGAGATAACAAATTGGGCAGGTGAAATAAAGAAGCTTAGGTCCTTTGATCTATTTCCTAAAAAGCAGTGCATAAAAGACAATGCAAAAACAATCCTACAACAGATAATTAAGAACACACCAACAGCTAATGCACAAATAAAGTGTCGCAAAAATCTATGGTCTGGGAAACACCTGTGCAAATAACAGTATTTTAAAGACGTGTTCAAACAGTTTCTGTTTCTCCAGTCACATATGTGGGACTTCCAAAAGATGGGTGCCACCACCAAGAAGGCCTAAAAAGTCAAGCAACATCCTCTTGATAGCGGGACAATGAATAAGGCTGCCACTCTTCAACTAATTCAACCAATAAGGTCTTGCCTTTTAAAACTCAGTCCGACCCACCAGAAGTAGTCCAGAGACAATCTAGCAATACTTTAGTGTACTATGTAGTCTGATAATATCTTCCACAGGACCCAAACACACCAGTGCAACAGAACTGTGTCACATCCCTCTTTAACCATACGTACTGATGTGAACTACTACTGCTCTAGACAAAACATGAATAATACAAGTAGCAGCTTTTACAAGTGCTATGTCTTAAAGGTACCAGATCCCAACTAATATTGGAAGCTAAGTTGGGTCAGTCTTGGTGAGTACTTGGATGGGAAACTGACAGCAAATACCAAGATGCTATAGACTGTATTTCAGATGAAGGAACTGGCAAAGCCACCTCTGAGTATTCCTTGGCAAAACCTTATGAAATTCGTGGAGTTGCGATAAGTTGACAGGCAGCGATGTATGTGTACGTACGTACATAGATACACACACACACTCCATAAAGAGGGAAGGCTTCTGCCTTTATTCCTTAGTTGTAGGCTTCCTGGAAGCATTTTGTGGGCCTCGTCCACCAGAGCATTCCTTCTGATTTACCAGCATAGCAAATAATTTGCAGTTTTCAAGTATATGTCCACAGTAACTATATGTGAGAGATATTTAAAATTTAACAGCACAATCCTACATGTTTACTCAGAAGCAGGTCCCACTGTGCTTAATAAGGCTTATTCCATAATAAATTTAGGATGGCAGTCTCAATATGGGAAGAATATTGGTTTAATCATCATAAAACTTTGGTAATTTTAACCATTTTGTTTAGCAACTGCTAAACATTAAAGCATAAGATAGAAGCATTCATTACAATCACATAGAACACTTCTGGACACCAATTCTTACTGGGGGAGGAATATTCCAGTGATCTGCTTCCATTTAAATTTGCATTAATAGGCGCAGAAAATAATTCTAAATTGTACTCGTAGATGATAGTGATCAAAACTTAATCAAATCAATGTTTAAATTTGTTTTACTGCAGTAATCAAATCTAGTCTATTCTTATTTCTATTAGAAATACACACACAAATCTCTCTCTTAATAAACTGTTTAGTTTCACCCAGAATAAATACTACCACAGTTACTTAAATAGTTTGCACAACTGGCAGCATAAAGGAAGAGCAAGGAAAATAGAACACATCATTGCAGCAAAACCCTATACTTAGAAATCCCATTAATCTCAACAGGACTTACTCTCAGGTTGTAAAGGACCAAAACTTTATTAACTTTTTAATCAGGCATATATACACATACCATAAAGAGTTAGCGTAGTAGCGGGACTCAAGAAACCGGCAATTCAAATCTCACCTCAACCACAAGCCTGTTTTTTAGGCTATTATTTTAGTCTCAGCCCTCCGAGTATTTGAATGCCGAGATAATAAGGACAGCCTATTTCACAGGCTGTTGCCAGGACTGCTGATAATGTTCAACTACTTGGATCATATGTAAAATGCATAGGTACTCTTAGCATTACCAATCAATATAGCAAGGGCTGATTAATTTGATCTTGAATGCACAGCAGTAATCAGAGAGAAAAAAACGGAACTAAATGTTACTACGTACATGCAGACGCTTATGACAAAGTGATTAAAGTGCTATTGTGAAATTCAACACATCTGTTCCTTCAAGAAGAATTCCTATTAATCAGAATGAAACAACACTTTCCTTAATTTAAAAATTATATTACGCTTTCAAAAAAGCTTATTAACTCAACAAACCTAAAACACGCCATTGATTCAAGACATTCCTATTTATGAGAACATACCAACAGAGAGTGTTTTGAATACCTCGACTTCCCAAACTGGCCTACCATTAGCATTTTCAAAAGTACAGCACTGCTTTCTCTCTTCCTGAAAGTGAGGCAGGAATCTGTGTGTGAAAGCAGTGCTGTAGCATTTCTCTTGGGCTTCTTAAACAAACAGAAAGAATGGTGGCATTTTTTCATTTTAAATAAGATGGACGTTTTCCCTTTCATTTCATTTCAGTTTTTGCAATCGATGCAACAAGCTCTCCATCAACAAATGCTGGCATCTCAATGCGCTCTAGAACTGGGAGTATAAATTCCCTGATCACATACACGCCCTGTCTATTCAGAAACACACTGGAGTGCCTCTGCACCAGTCTTCCAAAGGTCCAAGGAGGCAGTGAGAGATTGCCGCAGACAAACCTGCACAGCCCTCCTTTCCCCCTCGAAGGGGAGCTTCCTACCCCACTGAACGATCCTTCATAGGATCGGGCGCATACCTAAGCTTCCCAGCCGCACAGCGAGGACCCGGCCTTCTGCACCCCCGCTCCGCCCCTAGCAGGAGGCAAAGCCAGACCAGGCTGAACCCAGGGCACCACGCCCACCCCGTTAACCCTCCACCAAGCCGACTGCCCCTCGGGATGTGTGGGGGTCCGGCTGGGTAAGAGGCCCCAGCAGGCGGCCGGAGCGCCGGGAGGCGGCGGCGGCGGAAAGCAAAGAAGGGCGCACCAGTATGGAGGGCGAAGGGGAAGCCGCAGCGGTGACTAACCCCCGCCCACCCTGGGCCCTCTCCTGCTCACCGGGCCGGTCGGAGACGGGGCCTTCCCTGGGCGGTCTCTCCTCCTCGCTCTGCTCCCCTCAAGGCCCGCCGAGCCCGGCGCTCCCCCGCCTCACTCGAGGCCCCGTCGCCGCCAACCGCCCTCCTGCCGCCGTTGCGAGCCGCCACGGCGGATTCTTCCTCCGGGGGCGGTTCCCCGGCCCTTCCGGTCACACGGCAGGCGGACGAAGAGGTTCCTCCCGCGGGTTGACGGGCGAAGGGGAAACAGGAAAGGGAGGGGCGCGCGGGCAAGCAAACCAACCGGCGTAGGGTGGCGCGTGTGGGTTTTGTTTTCTCGGTTAGTACTCCCGGCGCAACCCTGCGCATGCGTACTCGGGAGGCCTGTTGCGTTTCATAAGCGACTTCCCCAGTTGGATGTGTGCGTGTGTCGCGTGGGAGCCGCAAGGAAGAGGTAGCGTTGCCAGGGTGAAAACTGGAGAGGGCGCCTCCGCCTTTCTGGGCCGTGGAGAAGAGGGCGTTTCAACAGGTGCTGCTTGGTAACAACGCAGCACCCGCGGAAGTTCCCTTTTCCGCGCAAACATTTTTAAAGGTACAGGATGCCCCTCCGGTTTTCACTCTGGCAGCCCTATGGGAGACACACACACCCGGACTGCGTCCTTAATTTGTGCCGTTTCCTCACTAGACTGTTACAGTGCTGTCATTCCACTTTCAACATCCTATGGAATCCTGGGGTTTGCCTTTGAGGGCCCTCCCTAAACTGCAAACCCCAGGATTCCGTACCGTTTTGAAAGTGGAAAAACAGCGCTATAACAGTCTAGTGCGGAAGTGGCCCTAGCCTATTGAGAATAAGGAAAGACAGCAGAATTTTTTGTCACCTCTGAGGTGTGGCATTCCCGAACACCACCCAGTCCGAGTGCGTCCAAGCGAATTCCCCCGTTTTCAAGTACGTGTGCGTTGTTTGAAGCCTTACAAGGAAGCAGGTCAGAGGAACTCAGTGGACTACATCCAACAGCTAAGGTAACCCAACTGGAATAGACCCATTGGATCAATGGAGCTTCCATGAAGTGTTGATTCACCAAGTTTTTACTGATTCCGTGGCTATAATCTAAATCGGAAGAGAGCCAGCATGGTGCACTGGTTCCAGTACAGTAGGACTGGTTACAGTAGGACTGTGAGAGATCAGGATTTGGATTCCCGGTGAGTGACTTTTTGGCCAGTATTCGCTCAGCCTTAGAACAATTTTTGCCATGATAGTTATCTCACCTTGGGGTCCAGGTAAGTAGAGTTGGAACAAACAGAGTTAGTCCAATGGGATATTTCTCAACAGGCATGGGATTGAGCCAAGAGGTGTATATAGGATTGTAGCCTTAGAGTACAAACCTAGGCATATTTATTTGGAAGTCAAGTAAATGTCATTGAGTTCAATGCAGTTTATCCTCTGGTAAGTTGCTATATATTTATGGTTTTAGACTGCATTCCTGTGCATAGTTACAAGGTGCCTCTGAATAATTTGCATAGCATGACTTACTTGCTTATGTAGTTAACTTTGGGAATTGTATACAAATGGAGAAATTTTTTTTTTTTTTTAAAAAAGTACAAACTGTCCAATTGGCCACTGGAATGTATTAAGGTGGGGTTGTATTTTGCACTCTGATGATAATTCTTATAACAGGCATTTTGACTTGTCTTTTTCAGAACAGCTATAGCAATACACTGAGATCCTCCATACCGAGTAAGTGGTTAAGGCAAAGCTGGTATGTAGAAGGGATGACCTTTTGCAGTCTCCATCCAAACCTCCTGGGACACTGAAGACCTGAAAATGTGTTACCTCATGCACTTTTGTAGGAGTTTTTTCTCCACTTGATTCCTGAAGTCTTATCCTAGATTGGTAAACAGTGAACTCCCATGGAAATAAAATACATCAAATATATACTGTGACAATTACACTGAAACTTCAATGCAATCAACTATATCACTATCTTTTTATAATGTCAAAGTATTCAAATATTTGAGGTTCTGAAAAACCTAAGTGAAATGACATACTATGATTTATTATCCCCACTCATTGTTCACTTTGAATATATGAAGGATGATGTATTTCAGGATTAGAATATGATGGTTAATATGCCATTTGTTGCAAAATTGTCATCAGTTATAAAGAGAAAGAAGAAAAAAAAGCATTCTGTCAGTAAGAGGATGGATGATGATGGCCTGAGAGCTGGTATTTGTGCGGAAACAATTAGAGACAGCAGCAAAGGAAATAAAGAGTTTATTTGAAAAATGGTCTTTTTATGTTTTGGAATGATAAGATGGAGGACAGCTGTATATTGGGAACAATGCACAATGTTGGGAACACTGTAAAGAAGAAAGATTATATAAAATTATAAAGCAATATAAGTAATTACCAATTTACTGATTAATATTTTGAATTATTGTATGGTGGGAATGTCTACACCCTGGGGGCAGTATTTTATTAATTTTTGTAATTGATACAATGTAAAGAACATTTTAAAAAGCTTAAACATAACTAATATAATTTCAGTGAATTTTTTTGCAAAGTTTAATCCATTGGTTTCACACTGCTGTCTGCCATTGAAGTACCAGCATAAAACTGAGTAACATCAAGAAATTAAATTTGATTGCTCAAACAAGCTAATAGGTATTTACCCCATTCTAGGTATTAATTAGCTGATCAATGCTAAGATATGTGTCACTATCAGCACTGCTTTATAAACTCTTTGTAACATGTTTACACTCATTTACACTGTGACATAATTGTCAGTTGCTACTATTTGCATTTAGTTTTCCGCTCATCTCCTTGCTTTAAATAACTGCATCCCCCACAACATGTGTCTGCACAGCAGGGCTGGGAATTATGCAAGCCTCCAGGTGTTGTTGAGTTGCAGTTCCCAGCAACCCTATCCAGTATAGCCAGTGGTGAAAAATACTGGTAGTTGCACTCCAACATTGGGAGAGCTGCCCCTTTTTCCATCTGTGGTGTACATATGCACACACATCCTAATTTAGGATACAATTTTAACCCATCTAAAGCAGGGCTGACAAAACATACCACATGGGATATATGGTCCCCTTTTGTGTCAACCTCCTAGATCCGTCAGCTGAACACTACATTCCAAAAGGGTAAAAGGCAGATTACAACTATAAAGAAACCCTTCTAAGTGTCTGTCTGTATTAGATCATATACACAGATCATTCTTCTGTGTTCACTTAGAAACCCACTGTCATGAGGTTTGTTTCCTGGCACAGGTACATGGGATTCCTGGCAAACTTATTTTTTCCTCATTAGTTACCTGTACTCATTCTATCTTCTATAGTCATAAAGAAAGTGATAAGAGTAGGTTACAGGACAAAGACTTTTTTTTGTTGGGTGAAAACAGCTTTAAAACATGAAAGAATACATCAAGAAATACTAAATACTGTATTTTCCTCCAGCTCTAACTCCCTTTTTGATGAGAATTTAGGCTGCAGTCCTATGCACACTTACCTGGGAATAAATCACACTCTATTCAGGACTCATTTCTGAGTAGGCATAAATATATAGGTCTAACTATTTTATGTATAAGCTCTTGTTTTATTTTTGTTTGATGGAAATAAATAGCTATATGAAAACAAAGGAGGGAAAACAAGTAGCAAATATCACTAAGAACCTGTAACAGTTACAACATCAAATGTGTTGTGGCGATTTAATTTGGCTAACTGTAACTGGTTCAACTGGTTTAGAAAAGATGTGGAGGCTGGCTCAAGCAAGCATTTGTAAACAGTAAAGCAACTTCCTAGGTTAATTATTTTCTTTGTGATGGTGTAGCAAATAGTAACCCAAGACCATACTATGAACTCAGAAAGATGGAATAAATTAGATCTCTGTCTAATTGATCATATAAACGTTACATCTGGTGACCCTGAGTAGGGCCTTAACCCAAATAACACATTACAATCCACATCTAGTTCAGGAGAATGAGTATTTTAATATTAAATAGAGCAGGATGGTGGTGGTCCTGAAGTCTCTTTAAAAGGTGAATTTCCAGAACCTCCTGCTAGCCTCCGAGAGAGACTGTTCACTTCCTTTTCTTAACCAGACAAAGGAGCAATCCAGGGCATTTTAAGAGGTTGAAACCAGCTGGTAGAAGGACACATGCAACCACAAGTGACACTTTGCCTATTCCTGTACAACAGTGTAACTATCCAATATATGTCTGGTCAGTGCAATATCCATTTATATATGTAAGCCCCATTAAAAAGACTGAAATGTTTGTGTAAGCATTTTCTGGAGTCAATCTGAAATGTACTTAGGACAAACAAAAATGAGGGGCAGTTCATCATCTGAAACAGTGCCTATTTTCTTCAAATTTCTGGTATATACATAGATTATGTGAAGAAAAATCTGTGTAAACTGAAGGCTAATGTAAGCCATGGCAACCAGATTAAAAAAAAAAAAGTAGACATGATCCTTGTTTGCTCCTGACCATACTGACTACCTCATTCTCACACATTTCTCCATGAACAAGAGACCAAATATTTTGCATGTCTGACTGAACAATGTCAGCACCATTCCCCCACGCTCAAGATTTGTGACCAGCTGCACAATCAATACCTTAAGTAAAGTGTCTCTCAATGCACTTCAATATTTTTGCTATTGTTCGCTGTTAATTTTACTGGAATATTCCAGGATCTTTCCCATAAACGATTCCATCATGACTGTCTTGTGTTCAAGTATGTTTTTAATACTTTAGTATTAGAACCTCAAGTATTGTGTACATTAGTCTTCTGACAGATCCAGCAGCAGGGGTTTGAATCACTGGGCATGATCAGCTGAGTCTCTTTTCCTCTCAACTCCAGGGCCCCTTTCTCCTTTTTCCTATTAGTTCCTGTACAGCTGTCTCCTCCAAATGAGTATGCAGAACCAGCAGTATCAATTCATCTCTGCTCACCTCCATAGGATGTTGAAAGTGGAATAATAGTGCTATAACAGTCTAATGCAGAAATGACCAGAGAGAGAAAACAGAGAGAAATAAGAATGCTTTGTACAGTGTAAACGTCTGGTTTCTTTTTAAAAAAATTTTAATTGATTATTATTTTTCATTGTTATATTTACAGAGTGTATAACAATTATTATTTGGTTATGGGTAAGATCTACACAGCTTATGAATATAGGAACATATAACAAATGTACACAATATCCAGATTAAACAAGGGAAAAAAATCAAAGCAACAAAAAACAGGTTAACTCCAGTAAATGCACATCTTCATCTTATCTAATTCAATCTCCATAAACTATCAGTGTACACTGCCGGGTTCAATCGCCGCCTTTTCTCCCTTACCCCACCATGCAAAGAAGGAAGTGAGAGCTGCCCAAAAGAAAAACGCAATAGCGAAATCAGCTTTCTTCAATAGATTTATTTGGGCTGTGACTTGGGCCATTTCCACACTACTCCGTTATAGTGCTATTATTCCACTTTCAACATCCTGTGGAATTCTGGGATTTGTAGTTTCCTAAGGCGACGAGCTCTCTTGCTGAGAATCCTACATGCCCCTCCCTAAACTGCAAACCCCAGGATTCCACAAGATGTTGAAAGTGGAATAATAGCACTATAACAGCAAAGTGTGGAAATGGTATTGCTTGAGAAAAGCCTATGAAAGGCATCCGATCCCGTCTGATCTTGGAAGCTATTAAGCAGGGGCAGCCCTGGCTAGTACTTGGATGGGAGACCACTAGTGTATATCAGGCAACATCTCAGAGGAAGGAAGTGGCAAAAGAACCTCTGAGGATTCCTTGCCTAAGAAAACCCTATGGATGTCCTGGTGTTGCCATAAATGGGCAGGCATTTTGAGGGCAATTAGAGAGAGAGAGAGAGAGTTCACTGCACATACACTTAGGTGGAAAAAAGTAAGAGCAAAGAATGCACTCTCTAATTCAGGTCCCAAGTGTGATGTTGTTTTGTTTTCTTATTAGTTTTAACCATTTAAAGACGAATGTGTGGTTTAAGAGGGCAGAGCCCATTCAGAGCCCAGCGGCCCCTCCCGAAACTGCAAACCCCAGGATTCCATAGGAGGTTGAAAGTGGAATCAGGGCGCTATAAAAGTCTGGTGCGGAAATGGCTTCAGCCTCAGCAACAACCACTTCCACTCTTTCATGGGGTACACCGGAGGATATCGCAAAATTTCTATAAAGGCTCAAAGCCTACAGCTGCGGACAGCATCAAGTTATATTGCAGGCTAATCCCAGCCTACAAACGGCTATATGTAACACGAAGGGGGATGGATTCTATTTGCATGGAAATTTATGCTGCCACAGCTATCTTTACAATGTTTTTTAAAAAAATTCTCATTAAAAGTTTTTTTACAAAGGCGCAAGAAATGCCCACAGCAGGGATAGCCAGGCGAGTGGTGCCTACGGCGAAAAGAAAAGAATTTCTCCATACGTTTCTGCTCACTGCTCTCACATCCTCCCTGCGACTTTCTTTGAAGCTTCCAGTATACACCCGGAAACTCCCAATCCTGACTGAGAGACATGTTCATTTTTCCTATCTCTTAGAAACTCACCTCAGCCCACTCCATGCCTTTCCATAGGAATTGTGGGTAACCGGAAAGACGAGAGAGACGGAATGCCTAGGTGCCCGGCCAATCAGGATCGCGTTGGGAAAGATGGCGGCGCGTGGTGGTTGCGGGCGTTCTGCGGTGGAGGAGGAGGGACGCGGGAGCGGGAGCGGGAGCGGCGCGCGAGGGGACTCGGACCTTCTGCTGCACCCGGAGCTCCTCTCCATGAATTCTTGCTGCTGACGCTCGAGCAGGTGAGCGCGCGCGCGGGGAGGCGGAGGCGAACCCTCGCGCGCCGGTCAAAGGGGCGGGGCCAGCGCTGCCCGGGGGGCTTCTTAAACCGTTACTGAGGGCCTGGGTCGGTCCAGGCTTGAATCTTACATTGCGGTTGGAACACCAGTTTCTTCAACCGCTCCAAGTGAGGTCGCAGGCTGACTTGCTGGAACCTGGTCTGGCCTGCTTCTCAGGCGTAGATGCTCTTGGCTGTGTAAAAATCCTCGAGGGGATCTTTCTTTATTATTATTATTTTTAAAAAAAAGGGGCAGTAGGGAAACAAATGCCCAGAAGGCACCAGATCTTGAAAGCTAAGCAGAGTCAGCCCTGGTTAATACTTGTATGAGGTACTGCCAATGAATACGAGCTGCTGTAGGCTGTATTTCAGTGGAAGGACCTGAGCGAATTCCCTCTGAAGATTCCTTACCTAAGAAAGCCCTGTGAAATTCATGGGGTCACCATAAGTTGACAGGCGAGTTAGACATGTACACAAGGTCACCAGAGGAAGCTACAGTTAAAGATAAAGGAAGGGAGTCCTACTTTTACAAAGGCTCTTCTGGATACCTGTTGTTTCATACCGTTATTAAGGGCATCAGGTTTCCCTGGAAGGTCTAGCAGTATGTCATGTTCCTTTGTAAATCTGTTTGAATGTTGTCTTTATAGTTCCCATTTGGAGAAAGAATATTAGGGAGTGGAGATGCCTTGGGCTGGGTCCTTGTTGACAAACCTATCCAGTATTAACACAGAATAATCCTTGTTACCATGTATGAAGGTGCCCTGTTCTAAGAAGTTTGCATATGCAGAAAAAATATTAGGGAATGTGGATGCTTTGGACTGGGTCCTTGTTGACAAACCTATTCAGTATTAACAGAATAATCTTTTTTTTTTAATCACATATGAAGATAACCTGTTCTGGGAAGTTACAAAAATGTGTCAGAAAATATGAGGCTTTCATGTGTCTTAAAGTCACACTTAGCCTCAGAGGAGGACAGTAGCAAACCTCTGAACAAATCTTGCCAAGAAAAAACTGTGTTAGCTTCACCTTAGCGTCACTATAGGTCAAAAACATCTTGAAGGTACACAACAACAAGAGCAAAATGAAGATGAACAACATGATATCAGTTGACATAAGAGTTATTTTAAAAAGGTGGGTTCTTGAGCTAGCTGATGTGGAAGGTCTGCAATTGGTTTTTCCCTGTGTATGAGGGCTAGTGCGATGTTTGTGTCTATTGGCTCCCTTTCTTTCTTGCTTGCTTGCTTGCTTGCTTTCTGGAAGCCAGTAGCTCAAAGACCAGCACCAGGCCAGGGTTCACCATTTTGAGTATCGTTGCTTTAATATACATAGTTATGTAGAATGTTTTTTCTCACAATCCTATTTTTGTATTTCTCTTCAACAGAAGAATATCCCAGTTGAAGATGAGGTGAAGGTCAATAAAGATGGCCTTACTGATCTCTATGTTCAACATGTTATACCACTGCCTCAGCGTGAGTTACCAAAAACTAGATGGGGAAAACTGATGGAGAAGAAAAGAGGGCAACAGGTTCGAAGCATGACATTAAAAGGTAATTCTGCATCTGGTCCTTGGAATCTGAAATCCTTCAGAAACATTGACATACAAGTACTGGCTGGGTCCATTTAGATCAATTTTTCTCAAGTGAGTGGGACTCTCTGGGATTCTAGACCAGAAGTTTTCCCAGCTGTGCCTGGAAAATAACACACAAAGCCCATGCTTTATAAATAGCTATAGTCCCCTTCCTTCCTTCCTTCCTTCCTTCCTTCCTTCCTTCCTTCCTTCCTTTCATTCTCTTAACTACAGTCTTCTTTCATCAGGGAAAAAAGTTACCTACCCATAACTGTTTTATATTCACAATTGCTATTTAGTCATGATTTTGCCACGATCATATCTTCCTCACAGCCTACTTTATGAAGCATCAGCTGCATGGGGAAGTGGAGGTCCATCCTGCTGACAACCACAGTGCAGTTGAATGTTGTTTCCATCAGATATTGGGGCCATCAGGCCAGAAGAAATTATGTAGTCAAGTACTTAGTTAAGTATAAACTGATACAGGATTCCAGCCACTAAGACAATGATTTAAAAAACCTAATGAAATCATTTTAAAAAAAAATAGTAGTAAGGAACATGCTTAGGTACCACCCCCACCTCCCAAAAAACAAGTTTAGGTAACAGCAGAAGCAGCTCATACTAGGAGTCTACAAATATGAAGGAATTCCAACACAGAAGAAATCATAGCAAGAGCATGAAACTGGTTCTGAGTGGGATTTGTATACTGCTGACGTGCAGAGTTGAGTATCTAGCTGCTGCTGAATAGCCAAATAAATTAATTAAAAATGTCTGGTGTAACATTTGTGTTTTCCCAAGCAATTGTGTCTCCCTTGCCTAACAGGAGGAGCCAATGCAAGGCAGTTCTGCCCAGCTTGGCAACAGACAGAAGGGACAAGGACCTAGTCAACCTTAGAATAAGTGTGATAGCTGACCTTGGGTCTGTCTTGAAAAAAACCCTTTGCATAGAGTTTTTGTGGGAAACAAAGATGTTGCCCAGTCCACAAATACAAATAGAGGAGCCCTGGCACTGAAGCAAAAGTCTCAGCTGTTGGGCTCTAAGACTATAGCTTAGAAATCAGGTTTGTGACATCAGAATGGATTCATGTTCTGGCTGAAAAGAGAGATCTGATGTTTCCTTTTATTAAAATTGTAGATTTTTTTGTTTAAAAATAGAACTTATTTAAGCTTGACTGTGGCTGGTTTAAATATATTTAGTATAATACCATCATCATTCCTATTGTATTTAATTAATTGTGATCCCTGAGGATATCAGCAGAATGCTATTTTCCTCCAGATAATTTTTTTTTTGTCACTTTCAGTATCTTATGATGCTGCTGTAAAAAATTCCAAAAATTGGATCGAAGAAGTGTTGTTAGGATGGTGGTGGTTTTCTTTGTGATTTTCTTTGCATCTGTAATTTGTTCCTAAGGATGTTATGTTCCCATTTTTTTGTCCAGCGTTGCTCCTGTAGAAAATCTAAGAAAACGACCTCTCATAGTGTTTGATGGTAGCTCAACAAATACAAGTATAAAAGTAAGGAAGACAGAAGATGGAGCTGTTGATGGTCTAAAACTTGCAACTGGAGGTACAAGTACAACTTGCAGAAGACTCTCTGTTCCTTCAAATTCTTCAGCAGGCATGTCTGTTTCCACTCATTCACCGGACTTTAAAGTGGAATCTAGGATTAATGAAGCTAAACAGAACAATATTAGGATAAATAACAATATAACTTCTAGTCAAAAGTCGTCACCATCGGTGCCTGTAACAGGAACTACTATTGTAAAGTTAAAGAGAGCAGCTCCAAAAGAAGAATCAGAGGCATCAGTAAGTATACTTTCAGTGATCTGCAACTGTATTCTTTATCCCTGACTCTGTATAGGAGATCACTAGCACTTTATGCACTGATTGTTCAGTGTTACCATAACTTTTATGCTGACACAATTTTATTATTGTTAAAATGGATATAAAACAGTTAATGAGCTTTGTTCTCTAAATCACTGTATTCTAGACTACAGTGGCCTTTTTATTTTTGTAAGAGTTTAGGGCCCAGAGCCCTTGCGGGAAAAAAAAGGCGAATAACTCTCCCCACCATCCAAGGGAGCACTCCCCCTCCCATTCCCTTCCAGGGCTCCCCCCTTTATTTCACTTGCATTTTGCCTGGATACACTGCCTTCCAGATGCCTGGGTGATGGGCAAATGAATGGGAGGGGGCAGCTGTGCACCCACAGAAGGCTGCGCACATGCCTCCACCCTTTCACTTGCATTTTGTCTGGATGTATTGCGTTCCAGGCACCTGGGTGATAGGCAGGTGAATGAGACGGGGTAGCTGTGTCCCTGGAGAAGGTGTGCACTCATGCCTCCCCCCTTCACTTGCATTTGGCCCGGGCACACTGCTTTTCAGGCACCCAGGTGATAGGCAAGTGAATGAGAGGGGGTAGACATGTGCCCGGAGAAGGCATGCGCTTTTGCGTTTCTCCCTGGACACGTTGTCTTCCAGTCACCCAGGCGATAGGCAAATGAATGGGAGGAGGAAGCAACATGACTAGAGAAGGCTTGAGTGCAGGACTGACATTTGCTTACCTTTTGCCCAGTTCCATTTAAGGAAGACGTGCCCCCCAGACAAAAGGTAGAGAAATGGGAGGAGGAGAATGTAGGGAGATAGATGGGAGCCTCATAAATAATCAAGTTTGTGAAAGTCAAAACTGAATGTGGAGGGGGGACTGTATTTGAAAAGCTAGAGAGATTTTTTAAAAAACATAGGAAGCTTCATTTGATCTCCCCCCCAAAAAAATACCCACATTTTTGGGAAGATGTGTTTGGTGTGAAATAAGTTTTAGAATACAATATAGTAATAATGAATATATTATACCATTTATTTACTTGTAGTTATCCATGTTGTATTCCTTCAACTTAGCTTGGATCTTTACAAAGATAACCTGAGATAATAAAATCAATTGAAGAAAATCATTGCCATCACTCAGCTGGATACCTTCATCCTCAAAAAGCCTTCACTGGATAGGACATGGGGAATGCTGCTTGAAGGGGGATCTGCCCCAATTCAGGTGGATCTCAGTTTGGGGAGGTTCTCTCCCTGTCTCTAGCATTTCCTGAAGCCAGTTCCACATTGTTCCAGAGATCCCCCTTGATTCTCTAAAGAGGTTTTGTAAAGGAGACATGCACAAATCTCAGAAAGTGAAGAAGCATCTCTTCCGTGAACTTCCTTAGGACTTGAGACCCAAGCCAGTATTTCCAATACACTATCTAATGGCCTGAATCCAGTTGTTAGGTCTAACTAGAGTAACCCATTTAATCAATGGGAAGTCGGCACTTACCTCATTGGGTCTACTCACAATGGGGTTGACAGTAGGCCAAGGGTGGGAATTATTCAGTCCTCCAGAGATTGTCAGAATGCAATTTCCAGCATTCATTAACATTGGCCGCACTCAGTAAAAAAGCTGGAAGTTGCAGTCCTAACGCATCTGGAAGATCGCACAGTTCCACCTTTCAATTTAGGTCAAGTTTCACAAAAATATTTTGACCCTGAGGTTAGGAGATGAATTGTTCTTTTCTTCTTGTGTCTCCCAGTACCATATTTTTACTTCTGCCACTAGATGGCAACATAAACCATGTTTCAGGTATTTTGCCATGGTAGTACAAATGTAAATCTAATGTTGTTTAATTTTTTCCTCCCTCAGAATGGCCTAAAGCCTACGGAATCAAAGAAAAAGATCCAGCATGTACAGTGGCCATGAATGCACAAGGTGCTGAAATGTAAATAATGTTTAGTTTTCATTTCAGGACATACAAGTTGTATTGAAAAGCGTTGCAGATTGTAGTGGATTCTTCATAATGTTAGTAATCCTACAGTATGAATCAGGCACCATATTTTAGCCCATCACCAGAAAAGCACTTCTTGTATTGCACTTTGGGTTACTTTCTTGCCCTGTTAATGGCTGGTTTTGATGAAACAAAATTGTTCTACCACATTACCTTTGAAATTCTCAAGTGTACTGTAGTTCAACCCTTGCATGACCTATCCATGTTCAGTTGAACAGTATTGATTTATTCAGTAAATACAAATCCCTGTGCAATCATATCTAGCTGCAGTGGAAGAGTGTACTTCCCCATTCTTCTGGATTTTCTATGGTAATCAAATAGATTTTGCACAAAATAGTTTATTAGCAGGGCTAGAAAAATATTCAAATCTTTGGTGCTTGTACCAAATAGTTCAAAGACATCTGGACTTTTCCAGCCTTGCTATGAGACTGTTACAGATGTAGCAGGGGGAAAGACTAGACTGTGTCGTGTCTTTGCTTCAAATTGAAGTTCTTGTTATAATGGAAGATAAATAGATTTCTGTTGTCTTTGGAGATACACAGATGGACACGTGTATAGATTGTGTATACAGAGTATTTAAGAGAAAAGTAGTATGTAAACAAATGTGCTTCTATCCGAGTACGTAAGTATTTTTGACAAAATACTTGGTACATTTGTGTAAGACCTTGCCTGCCTGCTTGTCAAGTGGCTGCTAAAATTTAGGAGGAAAGCTGACATTTATTTGAGAAGTTTGAAAAGAAGGTATTAACTTACTGTACTGATGAAAAGGAATGGAAGTTTGCAAAGAAAAAATGTGGCAAGTTTGTTTGGAACCGTATGATTCTCCTTTAGATTGTGTGAAGCCTGTCCATGTTGAGTATAAATGTTTGAATCACACTTCCAGGCACAAAATAATATTGAATCCTATGCACAAAAGGAATCGTCTTCATTTAGATGCTCTGAAGATACTGGCAGCATCTTAGTGGTACAACTTACTAAAATTTCAAAACTGATAAATTTTAGAACTGTTAATATGCAGTTATTGTAAAATGAAATACAACTGTAGTAAGAATGGTCTAAAACAATGAGTAATTCAGCCAGTATTGAGCACACTGCTTCAGGGATTTCAGTAAGACAGGTAAGTATATACTACGCACCTATTTCTAATGTATACTAATGAGAAATAGAGGCCATACTTGTCTTCCTCAGAATAAGTGCCACTGAAGTTAATGGGATTTGCTTCTGAGTAGACATGCTTAGGATTGCACTGCTCATGTACAACTTCCACTAGATCATAAGATGTAAGTATGGTGTGTTTGCAGTGTTTGCCTCTTCCTGAATACTTCTGCAAGTTTTGTACTTTAGTACAGCACATTTTAATTTTGTGTGTTTTGTATCTGAACAGCTGTCTTTTTATTAGCCTTATCTGGTTGAAATAAACTGAATTAAAAGTGAACTCTTAAGTTGTGTGGACCTGCTGTATGCTTCACTTCTGTCTGCTGTCTGTGATTGTGCAGGTGTACTTCTACACAAGTGCTTGCAAACCAGGCTTGCAGCTCAGGTATATTTTTTGAAATCACCTTTGAACCTGGATGCCCATATGTCAATGGGCCAGGACTGAATTTGCAAAGCTAAAGGTAGAACTCCAGCTGTGCCAGTTCTGGAGATGTCTAATCTGGCCACAGTGTCACCTGCCTTAGTTACCTCCCAGGCTACTGTAATATACTCTCTGAGGGTTAATATTGAAAAGTTTTTCACTGATCAGGAATACTGTAATATGGTAGTTGATTCAAGCTGTTTATAGGCGATATGTGACTTCTGTGTTATGATAGTTTCACTGATTCCCTGTTTAGTTCTAGACACAATTAAAAGTGCCACTTTTTGACCCCATAAAGCCTGATGAAAACATTGAGCCCAGATTATGTAAAATATAGCTCTTTCAAATTATTTTCCCTCATGAACCTGCCCAGGTTTTAAGATCTTCAGGGGGCATCTTTCTCTCTGTCCCAACATTCCCAGAGGTACGTTTAGTGTGGATGAGAGAGGGGGCTTTTCTGTTAGTCACCCTCAGGTGTTGGATCAAATTTCCAAGCGAGGCTAGATTGATCCACCAGATTGATAGTCCTCCTTCTGGCAGGAAAAGATTTTTGTTCAGCCACTGGTGTTTTAATGAAATATTGTAATTAATCATTCATCCAGAATGTTTTAATTGTATTTGTATCACTCCTTTGAGTTCTGTTTTTGGCAGAGAAACAGGATATTAATTTAATAAATAAATGAAGTGTGGAAATATGGTATGCAAACATCAGCTTCAAAAACTAGAGTTTTCAAGTATTCTTTATAAATGACATTGTGGTAGTTCTGCAGTGCTCCAAATATTTCTGTAAAATGGTTTTGCTGTATAATCTATTGAACAGCATTCTTTATTATTATACCATACAGAAGAATACAATTTTTACTTGTCAAAAGAATGTCCAGAAGCCAGCCTGAAGGAGTGCAGCCTAGTAGATGGCACATGTTGTGACCACAGCTGCTTCATAGTTCTTCTGAAAAATGCTTTATACACTGGAATTCTCAGTGAAACTCTCATAGTGATGTGAAATATATAAAGATCTGTAGCAGGGTCAGAGTAGGAAACACAAAAATTCTCAGTTTTAGAAGAATCTGGTTGCTAAGAGGGATGGAAAGAATATTCATTATTAATTCCCAACTCAAAAAAATAGATTTCCTGACCATCTGGAAACCCCATCAGGAAGAACAATAGACCAGTAAGAATCTTACACAATTCTCTCCCAGTCCTGAAGTGTTGTGGAAGAATTGTTTTGTGTAGAAAAATGCAAGGAATTGTGAAGAAAACAGGATTTTTGTGCAAAAAATGTCTTTTTCTATACAGAATAATTCTTCTACAACACTAGGATGTTTGAATGTAGAGAACATATTGTGAA
The DNA here is from genome assembly GCA_948472985.1 of Iguana delicatissima. NCBI lineage: Eukaryota > Metazoa > Chordata > Lepidosauria > Squamata > Iguanidae > Iguana > Iguana delicatissima. The sequence continues at coordinate 134,352 of CAOKZL010000792.1, forward strand.
GGAATTATTTGTTTTCTCCTGCATTAGGGCAAACCAATGTAATTATTTGTCCTTGTATTCAAGGACTAAATAATCAAGGATTCACATACCTAATTGTTAAAGCAGGACAAGTTGCAATTAGTGCACATATTCCAGAGAGACAACAGTGAAAAAAGTATGAATTACTAAGGCAGAAATCCTGTATACGAGAGTTGGGCAAACGGTAGCCTGTGACCTTCCATGTGGACCACAGGGCTGCTATTATGGCCCACAGGGGCCCCTCAGAGGTCTATCCCCCCCCCAAAATGATCTCTAGCGATTGTGGAGGACATTTCCATTGCATTTGGAGTTCCCTTGGATCCAGAGGCAGGGGAGGGTTGAAGCACATTTTTTTTGCTATATTTTTGCCTTAAAATCAAAAATGTCCTCTAGGGGCCAGGACAGTCCCAAACTATGATGAGAATTTCTCCATGTCCTCTGGAGGGCATTTGGTGGAGGAACTATTTTGTTTTTGTTTTTTGTTTTTTTAAGGAATGGCTGTGGACAACTATGTACTTAATTAAAGGGAAGGGATGAAAGTGAGTTCATCTCTCAATATCAGCCAGCAGGGATTGTCTCCCAAAATAGGAGAAAAGGAGCAAAGAAGCAATGTGTAATTCCCTTGCACTACCTTACCCTGGCTGAGGAGGAAAAGGATTCCTATCAAACCTTAGCAGCACCAATGTGTAGCAGGATAAGTATGGCGATGTCACACCTGAGGTTCTGAACAGTGCTTGAATTTATTCATTGTACAAACATATTGAATAAATAATACTGTAATTTTGCATTAGCACTATAGATAAATCACTGCAGCTATTTAGAGATAGAATGTAACACTGCTTTGTTGCCTAATATTTAAGAAAATGGGGCAATTTGTGTTCATGCAAGGAGTAGTCAGCCACTTAGCTGTTCATTTCTAAAAGGGTTTTTTGTAACAATCTCTTTGATGTCTTTTATTGGAAACTGAAAAATGTCCTTTTTTTTCTTTTTATATAAAAAGATGAGCTATTTTCTTCTATTTTCATAGATTCAACATGTTTAAACAAGAAGAGCTAGACATTTTCCCTAAATGCTAGTATTTATTAGAAGTAAATTTTAAAATACCACCATTTCACCAAAATACAGTAGACTTGTTAGAAATACATTTTCTTCATAAAATACATGGTGGAATGAAATTTCAGAACTAGTACCAGAAACTGAAAATGTACTTTGTGCAATGATCTTTCAATATCATGCAGTCATGTGTTCCATTTAAATTCCATGCAATCTGATCCTGTGTATGTTTATTTAAAGAAAATCCCACAGAGTTCAGTAGGAGTTATTCCAATGCAACAATGCACAGAATAGCAGCCTTAATCCTTTATTTTAAGGCATGAGACAGAAAACATTCTATGTATTTCCTATATATAATCCCCTTCACATCTGCCATGAGACATGAGAAATAATGATTTTTTTTATCCAGCTAAACAGTGCTCATGGTAATCTTTTGGGAAGTACCATTTTCAGAAGTATATTGCTGTTGTAGTTGTACACTGTATCCATCTGCTAAAAAGAAATGTATACTGATAATGTCTGAACAACGTACAACTGATTCTTGAATTAAATTTATTGACTTAAGATTTAGTGTCAAAATCACCTTGCTTCCTTTTTTCCAATGCATTACTACTATCTATGAAAAAAAAGTTAACTGATGAGTACATAGGTATATTGCCATAACAACAAGACACCACATTTTTACTTCTGATCCAAATCCATACACATCATTACTCATTTTGGAAAATATATGCATTTGTAAGAACAGCTATTTAAAACCACTTCTAAATGTCTTTCCCACACTCAGGGCACAGGATATCATCCCTTTCTGTAAGGAAACCACGGCCCACTAATGACAGGGAGCACTTCTTACAGTTGAAGCAATCATTGTGCCATTGGCGTTCCTCGAAGGAGATATATTTGGTACCTCCAAGTCCTGAAAAAGCAAAATAAGTCATTAGAAGAAACCATGGTGCATCTCCATGTAAAACCATTTGGACAAAGACCCACATCATTAGGTTGATGAGGAAATTCTGTGGCCTTAAATGGGTGGGAATGTTGGTCAGAATCCACTATGGTAGTTCTGAATGCGTAATTTAGAGTTACGTGCTTGGGACTGTTATGTATTCATTATCTCTACAGAGTCCTATGTAAGGAACATGAAAGTCCTCCATTCCTTGCTTACCAGCAGTAGACACTGTGATCGACAGAAGTCTGTTCCCCTGTCAGTTGTTGTTTCCAACACCCCTTGCATCAACAATCTCCAGCACATGGGAGAATTGCAACAGGGTTCCTGTTTCTGTTTGTCACACCCAAGATAGGTCACTGGGCAGTGTGGAAACAACAGTCAGCTGCTTCCTGAGCAATGGGAAAGGATCCCATCAAGTGCAGTGGCTGCTTCCCAGTAAGTGTGGATGGGGGGAGTAGGCCAGGATTCCGTGCGCAGCACCATAACTAAGGCGCTTACATATCCATAATCCCATACAGGATCCTGGCTATTGTTTCTTAATTGATCATCCACAAGGTATCCATGGATAATTCTTCATTCAGGATGCTGGATTCCTGTTAATCCCTAGATAAAATTATTTGGATAATCAGTTGTGCTACAAGTTTTTGATGTGTGTGTGTGTGTGTGTGTGTGTGTAGACAAGATCTAAAAGTCACTCCTTTACATTATGTTAGATAATTCTTATCAAAACATCTGATCAGGGTGGTTTCCAACAGAATTTGAAACATGGCCTGCCAAAAGTGTCAAATCTTTTAGCCTCACATGGGCTTGCATTTGTTTTGGAGAGTACCTCATGCACTGGACAATAATAAAATCCCAAGAATATTTTAAAAAATGAATAGATAATTGTAGTATTTAAGAATATGACATTCACATTTACGTGTTTCTTGTCAGGAAAATATATTTGATTGTTACATGAAACCTATTGATCCTTTTGTTTGCCTAATGTTTGCCTCAGCCTTTCAGAATGAAGTATCTACAGTGCACCTTTGATATTTGTGGGGGTTCCATTCCAGGAAACCCCCCGAATAGTGAAATTTGTGCAAGCTCATTTCCCATTGTATTCAATGGCAGCAATGTGCCTGTGGCTGTTTCAGTACATGCATGCATACATCACTGCCATTTTAGGTACAGAACACAAAGTGGTGCTCAAATTTACATTTCCAGAGATTAGGTAAGGAGGACCCACCTTATATTATACTATATACTGCCATCTTGACTAGTGGCCATTAGTGGCCTTAGCCTCTACATAAGTATTTAATCTTGTTTCGTTTGGCAACTATCACTACAACAGAACATTATTCAAGGGAAGTAAAAGTAACTCAAAATTCATTTTCCTTGTGGCCAAGTCTTTCAAATTCTTGCACTAGCATTTATAGCACTAGTAGCTATTTTCTTTTCACCTGCTTCTTTGCAGCCAACCCAAATTTAGTATGCCTTTAAAAATAAGAAGTGGAGCATATTTTTTTCTTTTTGCATTTCTTAATTGTTACACGTAGCATTGATACCGTTGCTGAGTGAAGCCCAGTAGCTTCATGACTTAAATATTAAGTGACCCAGCTGATTCCATAAGCCTAAACACTGCCAAAGCCAGTTGTAATATTTTGTTGTGTATTCTGTACTCTATGCAGAACTGATTTACTGTAATTTTTTGTGGTGCTGATGATTCTTTCCCTTTTTTAAAGAAGATGATAGAAAGATACTTACCACTTATTGGATTAGTGCATCCAGCACACTTCTTAGCATAGAGGCTGCAAAAGCAGTTTAGGCAATATGCAAACTCATCCCGGGAAGTAAAACGTTGTCCAGACAGCTGTTTTTTGCATCCAGTACATACAAAGCACTCCTTGTGCCATGGCTGCTCCCGGTAAGTAATTCCTCCTGTAGTGATTGGCTGTTTAATTGTATTTTTAAAAGAAAGAGAGAAAAGAGTTTGCTGCTTACGTACTGTGTGCCCTTCATTTTCACTCCTTTTCTCTCTTCTTATAATAAATATTATATTAAGGGTCTTTCAGATTAAAGCCTGGAAGAGAGAGATTTTTTTGGTTGTGTGTATGTTTACTGGCTGGCCAGGTTTTAAATTCAAAAACCCTATTCCTGGAGACTTCCAGGATTAAAAATTGATTTTTCTTAATTAGAGAGGGGGAAGGGAATGGAGGTATATCAGTTGATCCAGGACAGTCCTGGTGTAGAAAGTAGCCAGAAAAGGGCTTTCTATGGCCCACAGCCTGCTCTTTGCTACCCCAATCTATAAGCAACCTTGTTTTACCTCTCTAATCTTCTCAATACCAGGTTTGTAAGATTTACCCTCTAAACACCTGAAATATAGGTAAATATTGTATTTTTGAAAACTGGCACCATGTTGTTATACATTTAGATTTCACAACTGTTGACCACTAGTAGATGTAGATACAGAGTTGGCTTTCAGTTTTTGGTCCAAACTAAAACAGACCATTTTCCCTAGATATCAAAGTGGGAATACACATGGTGTTGCTTATGCTTTAATAGAGTGCCATGTTTGCATCAGGAGATGACTGCATGAGATAAACAATACCTTCTTGCACTGGACACATTGCATAGCAAACTGCTTTTCATAGCAGGGGACACAGAAATTTTGATTGTCTTTGGGGATGAAACTCTTTGTTCCAATGGGCTGTTGGCATCGATGGCAGATAAAGCAGGTCTCATGCCAGCTATTTCCTTTGTATTCCATTTTGCGCGTACCTGTGAGGGAGACCATAATAGGAAATTCTGGTTCAACTTTCATATTACTACCATGGTTACTATCAAGGAGAAGTAGTAATCTGTGTTCCGCTTCCAGGAGAAACTGGACACATACTTGGCAGAATCTGGGCTTGTTTAGAAATTGGAAAAGTTCTTTAAAAAAAAAATTGCAGCTCCCACAATGCCCCAACCAGCGTGGCCTCTGAACATGCTGTTTGGGAGAATTCTGGCAGCTGTAGTCTCAAAAAGGAACTTAGTCTAAGCTTTGGGGTTGGCATTATCAGTGAACTGTTATTTGCCTCATATCTCATAATGTACATAGATCAGTTCTATTACCCAGTTAGTTCTTCAGTAAGGCTACTTCTTCCCCTTTAATGGCCTTTCATCAGCATTTACTAGTGAGCATTCCTTTGTGTGAAGCAGTTTATTCCTCCCATTTCTCCTTTTATCTTCTGTCAGACAGGACTTTGGAACAGAGGTCTTGGATCCCACTTAGCAAAATGAGCCCAAGAAGCCTCCAAATGTGTCTACATTTTGAAGTAGAATAATGCATGTTACCACATAAAGAGCCACTTCCAACATCTAGCAAGACCATTTAATCCAGAACTACCAAACTGCATCAGTGTCCACATATAATTCCTTTGTGTGAATGACAGCCACCCTTGTTGGAACTGAACCTGCCTTCTAAGGCTTTTACAGTCACATGAGTGGCATTTGGCACCATCCTTAGATCATATTCTCTATTCAAATTACCAAGCCTCCACTGAGAGGAGCCCTGGTGGCGCAGTGGTTAAATGCCAGTACTGCAACCACAAGGTTGTGAGTTCAATCCTGCCAGGCTTCAAGGTTGACTCAGCCTTCCATCCTTTCGCAGGTCGGTAAAATGAGTACCCAGCTTGTTGGGGGCAATTAGCTAAAATACATTGTAAACTGCTTAGATAACACTAGTTGATAGGCGGTATAGAAATAAATGCTATTGCTATTTGTCCTTTTATTGTTGAGCTTTGAGGAGATGACAGTCACTTCAAGGTGCAGAGAAGATTTCCTAGCACTGATGAGCCTAGGCAGATCACCAAAATGGAAACTTTCTCATGTACTTCTAGCAAAAGTCAGACATCACTGGTATGCAACAAAGAAAACCACTAAACTTCCTAGCTTCTTGCCGATGCTACCAGATTCCCCATATGCTGAGCTATCTCGTGTTGCATTGATATTTCCTCTTCACTGATGATTGCCTAAATAATCATATAACCCATTAGGCTTTCTTGGAAATGTCTGCAGTTTATTTTTCCTTCAGATCTCTCTTCAGATCCCTCAGAACCCTAGTTGTGTTCATTTACATCTATCCCACAATAATAACAAATTACTACCACCTCTCCATTCTTTTGACATCCAAGATGTATTAATGAACTCTTGCATCTTCCGTTCTACTGCCATCATCTTGTCCTGAAACCCACCCATTCTGGGATAGAAGGCCATCTTCCAAGATGGCCATTCTTAGAACTCAACTGCTGGTTGAGTGTTGAATGCAACTGAGTTAGGCCCATTTTGGAGTAGCTGCACTTGTGGATACCAGGTCCGTAGAATTGCCCAGGCCAACATTTTGATAGTCAGGACTAAACAGTGAGCACTTAAACATTGACAACAACAGAGGCTCCTCACTTTCCTGTGGAGCAATTTGAAATAAAAATCACCTGGAAGGCAATGTTTAAACTTTCTCCAGGCATATACAGTGGGCTTTACCCAGGCTGGATCTATATGTGCTTACGTGAATATAACAAAGAAAATGATCCTAAACCGCATGTTACTTATTTAATATAGTATGTGGTATAGCCCAAATAGATTGTTACTTCAAGTTGCAGGTGAAGAGTTGGTTTAATCCTTCTCCAGAAATAAGCTTCCCTTTGCTTTGCATATTAGTAAATTAGGTTACTGGAGGTCTAGTTTATTGTTCAGAAAAAGCTGTACTACTTAATCCTGTTAATTTTATAAACTGGCCCTGAATAGCTAAACAGTAATGCCTGGCAATCTCAGCTGGCTCAAACACATTCTGAAGCTCAGATCTGCCTACAAATAGGACATTTTTTGCTCTCACAAAAGAGTGTGTGAGTGAGAGTGAGAGTGAGAGAGAGACAGACAGACAGAGAAAGAATGTGCGTGTGCACACTTGCTGATCCACAGTATAGAAACAGACCACAGCAAAAGAAATCCAGATCAGAATTAAAGAGACACACAATTTAAATTCTTCATGTGGTCCTTTTTGGCTCTTGCACTGATATCAGGCAACATATCACCATACGGTCAATGAGCCATGTTATCATCAGCTGCGGTTCAAAGAGAAATTGCTACTACGCACTATGACTGCAAGCAAGCTTTTCATTTAAATCAATATACTAAAGATTGCAGATATTTTTACCTATTTAGTTTTATTTAATAATAGTATTTCTGTATCACCTTCAAGGGGATCAACAAATAAAAACTAGTTAATAAAAAGATAAAAACATATTTAAAACACATTAAAATGCTCTTTAAAAACCCCTCAAAGCAGTCTAAAACCAGTCCTAGAATCCAGTATTGAAACAGTTAAAACAATAGTTTCCAACATTGAATACCAGGCAGAATAGCACTGTTTTGGTTGCCTGCCACAAGCTTAAAGGAGATGGGGCCAGCCTAACTTTCTTGGGTAGAGAGTTCCACAGTTGAGGTGCTGCTACAGATAATAGGTAGGATTTATCCTCCTAAGATCTGGCTTTACACTAAAACGTCTGATATATCAGAATGTTTTTTAAAAGTGTGCTATATTCGAACAATATAGCCAGTGTGTTAGCAGATAATCTTGCTCTATGACATTCAAAATGACTATTCACATCTTACCAGTAATTGCATTTTAATTAATTTTGCTTTTTCATTACTATAATTGGATTTAGATAAATAAAAATATAATTATTACTGAATTATTGTTATATGACTAATACGCTAATAATAATAAAGAGTAGGCGGACAGCTGAAGCATCAACCCTTGACAGAATGAAAAGATACTCTATGGAACAAAGCTCATCTGATAACTAACAGAGCTGGATGATTTCACCAGGGAGATGGTTGAGTCTACATCTTTAAGACAGTTTGAGATTCTATTCCATCATCACTACTATGGTATGGTCCCTTTGGGGCCTTTGCTGCCTTTCAAGGTAGGACAGGATAGCAATATCATTTCCAAGATCAGACAAGAGCTGATGCCTTTAGGGTAGTTTGTGTTTATTTGTTCCACACAGCAGGGACTAGTCAGTTAGCAGTTGATCTTTCTGGCCAAATATCAGGTAATGAAGTTTTATTATTGCACTTACACTCCAAGTGCACGCCTGCAGTCAGATCTGCTTGGACCCCATATATTATTATTTTTGAAAATCAGTACTATATTGGAGCTAAATACAGGGACCATTTGAATCTTCTTCATTTTCCCTGTGGTCTGGCTTAAAAGAACATCTCTCTGGTCAACATGCAGGCTGTCACAATGCTTGTTTGTTGAAGCTGAGTAAAAATTCTTGTGACAAGTAGCGAGAACCAGGAGGGGGCACCAGACAGAAAGCTATCTAGATAGACTAAGGTATCACTCTCTTTCAAAATAATTGCTGGGTGCTCAAACTTGTATCATAATAAATCTATCACTATCACTACCACTCCTCATCTGCTTTATTTATATCTTGCATTCCCCAAGACTTTAACATTTCACAGATGAAAACTAGGACACCCCCAGTCAAGCAACATCAGAGTGTTGTTAAGGAGGAAGAACTAGGAGAGGTTGCAGCTGTTTGCATTTGCCTCAGTCTACAAGGAAGGACAAGATTCTGCCCCATCCTCTCCTCTCCTCTCCTCTCCTCTCCTCTCCTCTCCTCTCCACTGAGTTGAGTGCAAACTACTTTTGTAGTTTGAACTCAGTTTGCAGCAGTTAAAGCTGAGGACAAAGTGGGAGAAAAAGGAACTGGGACATTTGAAAAGCAGATAAAAAAGTTGGACAACAACCAACTGGGACTCAAGGCAGCTGCAAGACTGCAATTCTGTGAGGCAATCGTGGTTTGAGGTCTTTGGGCAGGCCCCTAACAATCTTTTCTCTGCTTGGCAGCTGACTGTGAGATGGAAGGGAAGGGAACAACCACAAGAAGAATGTATATGTGTGATAAGGTTGGGGCAGTAGGTGTACTTTTAGAAGAGGCTTTTTTGTGTATCTACCAGGCCTTGTTTGTTGGCCCAGTTTTTCACCTGTAACCCTTGCATGTTTTCTCATCCTTTCTTCTGTTTTTAACATCTTTCCACACAAGATCTATGGAGGAGGAAAAGATAGCAGAAGAGGCCTGTTGGATGAGTCCAAAGGCCTGTGTAGTGCAACATTCTGTTCCCGCTGTGGCTGATTAGTTGTCTGTGGGAGGTTCACCAAGAGGACAATTCCACCTTTCATCTCGTTTTCCTCTTCAATTGACAAAGAGAGGCATTCTGTCTCTGATACCATAGAGGACTTAAAATTACCCTGACTGGTAGCCACTGGTATCCTCTCCGCTGTGAAATTATCCAGTCTGTTTGTAAATCAAACCAAGTTGGCAACCATAAATCCCATCATTTAACTATGTACTACATGAAGCAGTACTTCTTTTTATCTGTCCTTAATCTGCTGATGTTCATCCAATGGATGAACCTAGCTTGTAATATTATGGGAGGACTCTTCTCCTTATTTACTTTCTCCCCACCATATATAATATTATACATCCCATCATGTCTCACCTTATTCCCTTTACATAATAATACCTTCTGACTGGCAGTTTATTTTAATCATTAATTAATTTTGTAATTGTGTCATTAATTATATTTGTATGCTGCCTTTCTCCTGGAGTGGGACCCAAAGCGATCCAAGCTCTAGAGCAGCCAGTCTGTAAGCACGTTAAATGTTGTAACCTATGACCACAGTCCTTTCCCTTCCAGAATGTATTACACATTTAGGAGTTGCTGCATGTTGCAGGACAAAAAGTCCTTTGGGGCACTAGGGGAGTATCTATACTGTATAATTATAGCAGTTTAGTCCGACTTTAAGCACCATGGTTCTACCCTCTGGAATCCTAGAATTTGTAATTTCAAGAAGGGCACTTCAGATTCTTCACTGAAGTGCTCTAATTATGTAGCACTAAAGAATCCTAAGGACCACCCAAACTAGAAATCCTAGGATTCCCTAGGATGGATCCATGGCACTTAAAAAGGGATCAAACTGCTGTCATTACATAGTGTGGATATACTCAAAGATCTGAGAGGGGAAAAAATACATCTTTTATCTTCCCACAGAATCTTGAAGTTGTAAAGGGGCCATGTGTCTAATGAGTTAAAAGATCTTGAAATACATGTTGGGAAATTCAGGCTTGAACCTCGCATGGTTTCTCCAGACATCCCCCATGTATCATGGTAACAGGGGCAAAAGGAAGGCAAAATAAAACCAAGGGAAAAGTTTCTGGAAGGCAAGGAAGAAGAAAAGACTCTTGTGTATTTTGAGTGTGTGCAGTAATATGGCACATGCACAATCTTGGACATTTTCTTTCATATGAAGTGAGGTAGGATGAAAATGAGAGAAGTTCCTGCCTCATCCACAACAGCATGGTGGATTCAGTCCATCTGTTTTGAATATAGTTGCATAATTGTGTGTTTTATACTTTCCTGTCTTGTAACCAGAACCTCTCCAATTTTAATGTCATGCCTCATCAAGCATAAAAATTAATTTGAGGGTAAGTGACATGAGAGGAAATTCAAAAAGGCTTTTTTTTTCAAAAAAAATACCAGTGATCATCTGCTGATTACACACTGACTTCTTGACTTATAAGAGCTGCAAACTTTTTTTTGGGAGGGGAGTTAATTTTTATCTCTATCTTCTGACTCACCCAGTATAAACATATCTCTAAGCTATTTCATTCCATTCACCAATGGAAGATCAAAGCATGTTTAATTGGCTTTGAATCCATGATTCAGGAAGTTGAACAGCTGCTAGCTTTTGAGAGCATGTCTGAAAATGAAACAGTTCTATGAACAATTGAGCCTCCAAAATTTTGGGGATAACTTCTGTCATTTTACTTTTAAAAATTGATCAACTGTGAGCATTTTTATAGCCCTGTCCCCCAAATTCAAAAAGATCCCAAGACATATGAAGAAGATGGCAATTGTACAAGGAAAGTTGGTACATGTGGTGGTGCTGGTAGGAGTTGAGAGTGATCTGCCTACCATTCCTTTCTTTCACCTGCAGGGCATTTCTTGTCACCATTGATACAAAACTAATTGCCTTTAAAAGGAGGGTGGTTCCAGAGGCCAGCATCTGGCAATACAATCCTAAATGCACAGTGAAGATCTGTTTGTAAAGAAGGTCTTCCAGAAGGTGGTCCACGTTATCTGAAGGACTCGATCTTACTATAAGAACCTGGCTGAACAATAAAGTCTTCAGAAGAGGTGCTTCTCTGGATCCTTCTCCCTACACAGGCACAGAGAGGGCCTTCTCTGTGGTTGCCCCTAGACTCTCAAACTCGCTTCCTTAGGAGGCTAGGCTGGCTCCTTCTTTATCGTCCTTTAGTCGGCAGATGAAGATCTTTTTATACCAGCAGGCTCTGGGAAACTGATTGTCTTGCGAGAAAAGGGCTTGCTTTGTTTTCAAATCGATGTTTTAAATGGTTGTAATTATGTGGACATTAATATTATTTTAATCATAACTTTTCCTATGTTTTTAGCCACATGTGCCTTACCTGCAGTTATTTACTTGTAATACTTTTTATTTTGTAAGCTGTCTTGAGTCCCAGCATTGAGGAAAAGGGAAGGCATAAATAAGGGAACAGAACAGAACAGAATAGAATAGTCTGGTCCAAATTGGTAGCCCATTTCCACACTAGACTGTCATAGTGCTATTATTCCACTTTCAACATCCTATGGAATCCTGGGGATTACAGTTTAGGGAGGAGCATGTACAATTCTCCTCCAGAGAGCTCTTTGGCCTCAGTAAACTACAAACCCTAGAAGTCCACAGGATGTTGAAAGTAGAATAATAGCACTATAACAGTATAGTGTGGAAATGACTGTAATTTCTACCTTACGGCCATTAAGAGCATGGCCAAAATCCATCTGTCAATGCCGTAGACAAATTGTGGTCCTCCAGAAATTGCCATACTACAACTTTCTAGCAATTATCAACCTAAAATCATCAGACTGAAAACAGAAGATAGGTCCTGTACCTTTAACAGTTGTATAGAAGAGAAAGTTTCAACAGGTGTTGCTTGGTTGCCTGGCTGCATGAGAAGTAATATTTGCTGAAATTCCCTCTTTGACACAACCATTAAAGGTACAGCATCTGTCTCTAGTTTTCACTGTAGCAAGCCCATTCCTCACCAATGGCTATGCCATCGAGGGCTTCTCCTGCATTTGTTAATCCCAGCTTTGGAATCGATGAGACTTCTGTGTATTGAGTTACCATTCAATAGGTCTACCCTGTGCATCTTCTTTGGTTGACTGATGGGGTGATCAGGGCAGAAGGCAGATTGTGACGAAAGAGAGGATAAAGAAGACCAAGGGAGCTCATGGTACCACTCTATTCTGCTTTGGTTAGACATCTGGAATACTGTGTCCAGTTCTGGGCACCTCATTTCAAGAAGGATATTGACAAGCTGGAGCATGTCCAGAGTAGGGTGACCAAAATGGTGGAGGGTCTGGAAGCCTTGCCCTAAGAGGAGTGGCTTAGGGGGCTGGGTATGTTTAGTCTGCAGAAGAGAAGGTTAAGAGGGGACATGATAGCCATGTTTAGATATTTGAAGGGATGTCATGTCAAGGAGGGAGCGGGCTTGTTTTCCACTGCTCCAGAGACTAGGACAAGGAGCAATGGATTCAAACTACAGGAAAAGAGATTCCACCTAAGCCTCAGGAAGAACTTCCTGACAGTCAGAGCTGTTCAGCCGTGGAATATGCTGCCTTGGAGTGTGGTGGAGTCTCTTTCTTTGACAGTTTTTAAGCAGGGTCTGGATGGCCATCTGTTGGGAGTTCTTTGATCTGTGTTCCTGCATGGCGGGGGTTGGATTGGATGGCCCTTGTGGTCTCTTCCAACTCTATGATTCTAAGACCATGGGGATACAGACCTCAGGCCATCCATATCAGAATCATAAAGCCATAGAATCTTAAGAGTTTAAAAGAACCATAAGGGCCACCTAGTCCAAGCCCCTGCCATACAGGAACACCCCTGAAAAATGCCCATCCAACTTCTGTTTACAGACCTCCAAAGAAGGAGAATCTACCACCATCTGAAGCAATCCATTCCACTGTCAAACAGCTTTTACAGTTAAGAAGTTCTTCCTAATGTTTAGGTGGAATCTCTTTTATTGTAATGTGAATCCATTGGTTCATGCTCTATTGGATGGAGCAGCAAAAATTAAGCTTGCTCTATCTTCTGCATAATACCTCTTCAGACATTAAAAGATGGTTGTCATGTCACCTCTCAGTCTTCTCTTCTCCAAGCTAAAGTACTAGCCACTTAGTATGATTGTTACCATGCCATACACCCTCATGCTTTGATATGATTTAATTGGCAAAATATATTAATTGGCAGATATGTTTAATTGGCATAAAATATAAATCATACACACTTATGGCTGAAAGGCCATGTGGAGAAGAGACACTGGCTGGAAAGCAGGTCAAAGATAACCTGAACATGGCTGGGTCATAAGTTCACTGAGAATTAGCCAGGAAAGCCTAATGATTCTAAGCTCATCCTCTCAATGAAAACAATAATCAAGCCCACATGGAGCAGACAAGCACCCCTGCTGTGTGAATTTCCTACCGAAGCCTTGCCCAGTTACATTACCCAGCCAAGACATTGAAACAATCAGTCCATTCCAGACCCCTTTTGTTTAATCTGCCAGAAAGCAATTAACTCAAATAGAACATAAAAGCCCTCCATTTTGAGCAGGCCAGTACAGTACCTGAAATGCTGGACATCACTATGTCACTCTAAATTCTGATTTGGTCTTCCCTTAGACACAAATCTAAGCCACACTGCTGCTTCTTCACTATTCTTCTGGAATGATAAATATTGCCCACTCTCTGAAACTTCACTATCAATCTTTCCTTCCTTTTCCTTCAGTTAGCTGCTGTGTGAATGTGTGACTGTTTGTATCTTGTGTGCATGTGTGAATGAATTCCCCTCCATAAAGCACATTTTTAGTTTACTTTTGAATATGTGGCTGTTTCTTTCCTGTGTGACCCTGTAAACACTGGTGGAAAGATCTCGTTAAGTTACCCCCCTTCTCACAGACCTCTTAATTTTGAGCTAGTTAATTCCCGTCTGTCACATGGATGTACTGGCATTATGGGTGGACCCCTGAGTCACCCACATTTTGGGTGACACTATGGCAAGTTACAAGCAGAGCAGGGAATCTCTTTCATGCAGCCATGTGGGAGAGGGCACTTTGGATATGCTCCCAATTAGAATGTGAGAAGATGTATAGTGAAATTGTCAGCAGATATGTTTCATAGATGGTAGCTGGGTCAAATGCAAAGTTAAGACAAAGGAGCACACAACTGATTTCAGAAAGTTTAGGATTAGGTGACTTAAAGCCAGAGCACAGAAAAATTGCTTTTTGGACTATAACTCCTCAAATTTCAATGTTTTGCCTAAAGCTCATTCCCAAAGCAGACAAAGTTCTTACCTGGCATGATGGTCTTCTTGCACTCACTACACTTGGAGGAATATTCATTTGAGTAACATTCAGTACAGAGAAGGTGCTCTTCTTTTGCAGCAAAAGGTTTGTCCACCAGCGAGTTCTTACACTGGAAGCAGTGGAAACAGGTTTCATGCCAGTGCCGGTCCTTGTAGGATAGATCCTGGATTAAACCCAAACCAGAGAATGCCCTTAGCAAACCAGCTGCAATGTTAAGAGAACTATCACAGTATGCATAGGGACTGAGTAATCAAGAGAAAAAAACAGCAAAGGTCATATTCAGATGAAATCAAAGTCAGCCACCAGTTTGCCAAGCACAAAACTTAAGGAATGAATGGAACGGGGCCATGGATCTGTAGTTCTTCATGCGTTTTAACATATACAGCTTACAATATTACATCTTGACACCAACTCAAAAAGAGAATACAAGAAGATGCCAATTTACATAAAATTAGCATATGCTGTTTTACAACTACAGATGTAAATTTAGATACCATTTGTTGTCAATTGCCATCAAGCGGATTTCAAGTTATGGTGACCCTATGAATGAGAGATCTCCAAGTCACCCGGTCATCAGCCACCCTGCTCAGGTCTTGCAGATTCAGGCCATGGCTTCCTTGATTGAGTCTGTCCATTTGCAATGCAGTCTTCCTCTTTTCATACTGCCTTTTATCTTACCAAGCATTATTGTCTTTTCTAGTGGGTCAGGTCTTCTCATGACATGACCAAAATACAACAGGTTCAGTTTAGTCACCTTGGCTTCTAGGGAGTTTGGGCTTGATTTACTCTAGGACCCATTTATTGTTCTTTTTAACAGTCCAAGGTATCTGTACAACTCTGCTCCACACTTCAAATGACTTTTCTGCCTATCAGTTTTCTTCATGGTCCAGCTTTCACAACTGTACATACAAGTTGGAAATACAACAGCATGGGCAATCCTGACTTTGGTATTTTGATCACTACAGTAAAGAAGAACACTAAACCAACCATTGTGCCAAAGTACAACCTGAAAAACTTCTCCATAGAATTTAACAAATACAAATAATAATAATAATAAAAAAAGGATTTAACAACAGTGTGAAAAATAGATTTGCACTATTAAGCCTAATTGACCCAGAGCCAGAAGAACTCTGGACTGAAGCCAGGGACATTATCAGGGACATCATCTGTGGCCAGAAAGAAAGGAGAGGCTGCACAAGTTTGCTTCTGCCTAAGCCTACTGGGAAGGGAAGATTCTTCTCTCTTCAGTCCTCTTCTCCCTTTTGAGTTGAGTGCAAGCTACTTTTTCATTTTGAACTAGGTTTGCAGCAATTAAAGTAAGTTGAGGACAAAGGGGGAAAATGGGAGGAGGAAAGAGGAAGGAAGAGGGGAGAAAGAAATAGTGGCATATCTAGTGTGAACAGCACCTAGGGCAACCCTCCACCACTGCTGCTGCTAAATCTTCCAGCACCCCTTGTTTGGTGCTCCTCTGGCATTGGCATCTAGGGCATGTACCCTACTTCCCCCACCCTACATACACCTCTGGAGAGAAACAGAGACATTTTAAGAGCAGCTGAAATGGGAACAACAAAGGATAACAAAGGATTAATCAGGATTGTCCCTGCCAAATCAGGACAACTGGAAGGGTACACTATTTCAAAAGTTGCTTTGGAGACTTCCAGTTACATGCAGTGCAGGGCTTTGTAGATGCATACAATTGCATAAGAAGGTCTTGATACAGGAATCCTGCGTCATTAGGTTCAAAATGATAAAGAGACACAGCATAGCTTTAGCACAGCCCACCCGTGGACTAATGTGGAAACATCCCTGGCAGTAATCGGCAACCATGTCTCAGAACTCCCACACTCATCAGAGGTGAAAAAAGAGGAAATCCTCTTTGCAGGCAGGATAACAACATTCCATCTAACACACTTGGAGCCACTATCATCTGTAGACCCTTCCCTCATTCTTCTCCTTTCATCATCTGTTGCTCTAGAAGCAGGATTTCTTGTGAAATCAACAAGATTCAACGTGCATAGATGGCCAATGGGTCAACTGGGAGTCCAACATCTATATAAACTGGGCCAGAAAGGGGTAGAAGAAAAGCTTAGATGGATGGTTCTTACTGTCACTATTCTAAAGACACTGTTCTGCTATTCCATCTTGTTCTCCTTAATGGATCTTTTGTAACAAGGGAAAAGATGGGAGGATTTGGGGAAAATAACAGGAGAGTTACAAGTGGAAGCTTTCATTGTGAGAACCCCTTCATAGAATTATGTGACGGGTGCAGGTCTTCCAGATCTGCAGTGTGTGGCACTCCACATGTTGGAAGGTTGTAGTTACCATCAGCTCAAGCCACCATAGCCAATGGAAAGAGATGACAGGAGTTGCAGTCCTGAAACTGGAGAGCCACAGATTGCCCAAACCTGTTCCTTGAAGAACAAATGATCAACACAGCTTCTCCTATAGAAGTCTATCAACAGAAATACTGGCTCATTAGGCTAATATAGACAGAGTGAGTGTTTTAAGGCAAATTATTTAGAAAAAAAATATTACTTAGAACAAAAAGAAAAAAAAATCCAAATAGTTTAATCTTGTTTACTTTTAAATGGCCTGATACATGTTTGTTTTTATAGAACTTAGTTTTCATAAATGATCAGATTCCTTGCTTTTCATTTGCTCTGTTCTGTATTATCCTTCTTTCTCAATTTCTCTTCCTGCTCCTTTCTGTTTTGTTTACATAGCTCCTAACCAGAATAGCAGGACCTTGTTTTAAAAACATAAATCAAGAAGCTCAGGCTCCATGCCAGTTCCATTTCCTCATAAGCATGCTTCCTTTGTATTCTGGCCCTTTATTCTATTGCTGCTAAACAGAATGTAGAAAAAAGTGCAACGGTTTTGATCCTTTGCAGAGGATAATTGACTTCCATGGGACACAGAGACATGTGATTTCCTAATGGACTATGATCATTGTTGGATTTCTAAAAGGATCCTAGAATGCAATACATGATCTAAATTAAGTTGATCATGCTACCTAAGTACATACATTAGGGGTGAGCAACTTTGGCAGGTCAGATGTGGGAACCAATTTAATACCCACAGCAACTTATTAAAGGCTGCAGTGACTCTAAACTACTGAAATTTAGTGGTGCATTGGTAGAAATACAACCTCACTTCTGGTTTATAACACTGTGGGCAGCAAGCATATACCTTGTTTTAAAGGACATATTCTTTTAAATGAGTGTGTTTCTCCTTGGAAACACAGTGCATGCTTCCCATGGACCTAGTTTTAAGGTAAAAATGCAGGGAGGCATATACTGTGGAAGCCATGAAAAAAAATGGGTGGGGATAGTGCACCAGAGCCATGGGCTCCAAATTTCCTATTTTTGGTGCACAACATGCATTTAGCCCCAGCTGGTGTACTGGCACAGTAAACATTCTTCTGTTGTTATGAAATATGGCTTCAGGGGAGTAGAGATTTATTGGTAGCAACTGGGCATCACCATATTTTAGTGGGTCCAAAAATGGTACCACAAAGGCAGTAATACACTGGAATACATTTGCTTTTTTATTCCTGTCTTACTAGTAAGTGGTTGTTACTATGCTATCAACTTTTTTGAATATGCTGTGCTGTGTGTGTCAGTCTGTAAGCAAGATGTGTGTGCAAACTGTTCTCCCTATACACAGCAACATTTTCTTAATCCTTCACAAGAAAAAAAAAACAACTCCCCCCAAATTTCTGGCATATAAAATGCTATCACATACTTTATCTGCCCTTGTAAAAAAGGCTTGTTTGAAGAACACGGAGAGATCGGATAACACCTACACTCCCCAAATCCATCCATCAGGGTTGAAAAGTTCAGCTGATTAATTCCTTGCTCTGAGATTTGCTGAAGTTGGGCCAAGCTTTGGGATTCTTGAGTGTCAACACATGCAAAAGGCCCAAGGGATTTAAAAGATCTTAATCAAAATAAACTCTGGAAAGAAATTGCTACTCTCTCTTTCTGCCTGTCATCTCCGGCAATCTTTGCACAATATGAGCTTGGTTCTGATTCTGTTTTGGGTTTCTCTGTTTCTGCTTCTGTGTGCTGCACCACATCACTCAGAGAGGGGCACAGTTGATGAAGCTGGACCTACTGCCAGTATTGTTGCAAAGGCCTTATTGTTGTTAATACATTGATTAAGCCAATCGAAAAGACACAAAATCATCTTGCAAGCTTTCAGAAACACAGCATTCTTCTTTCAAAAGCTTGCAAAGAGAACATTGTGCCTTTTTACTTTTTTCAAGAAGAGTGATGCAATCATTCCTCCACATTCGCTAGAGCAGTGGTTCTCAACCTGTGGGTCCCCAGATGTTTGTGGATTTCAGCTCCCAGAAGCCCTGAGCATTGACCATAGTGGCTGGGGCTTCTGGGAGCTGAAGTCCACAAACATCTGGGGACCCACAGGTTGAGAACCACTGCTCTAGAGTTAAGGGTGCAGGACCCACACAAAAGTGGAAAACCACAAACACCAAAATGTGTGTCTGTGTCTGTAGAAAGGGGTTGAGACATGGCAGGGAGGTTGGGCACTCAGGGTCAGGAAAAGGAGGTGGGTTAGTCCCTATATAGGAGCCCTGGTGGCGCAGTGGTTAAATGCCAGTACTGCAACCACAAGGTTGTGAGTTCGATCCTGCCAGGCTCCAAGGCTGACTCGGCCTTCCATCCTTTCGCAGGTCGGTAAAATGAGTACCCAGCTTGTTGGGGGCAATTAGCTAAAATACATTGTAAACCGCTTAGATAACACTAGTTGATAGGCGGTATAGAATAAATGCTATTACTATATTTCCTTTCTTGCCCATCTCCTTCCTTGGCTGTGTGTGAGAAAACTTTGGGAGAGGGTTTGTGGTGCTGTGAAATTGGGCTGCAATCCAACCTTAGCCAGCCAGGCAGTGGCTGGTGGAGAAGTAAGTGAAGGACCAGAGGCAGGGCTGCGTGACCTGACTGGAGCCAGTGAGAAGTTTTCCCCTGGAAAAGAAGTGCTTGTGATGAGGAGGGGGCAGGGCTTGGAGAAACTCACAAATAATCACATCTGTGAAAATTAAACCCACAAATGTGGAAGGCTGACTGTACCCCAATATGGGCTTTGGAATTTGTCTTATGATCAATATAGTGACCTTTTACATTAGTATTATTCTGTTTCCAGAACCAAATGAAATCATCTACAAGATACTATTTCACCGATAGAAGTAATCACACAAGATATGAAAGTTCTGTGAGCAGATTGCCTGGGATTTTTTTTCATTTTACTTCAATCCAAAACTGAATTGGGAGAGGAAAGCGTTTAACCCTTTTCTTAGAACTGTTTTCTTACTTCATCTCATCCTCTTCCCTAAGCAGTTCTTAGATTTACAGGGAGGGGCATTATTTGTTTCTCTCATTCACAGGATCCCCATTAACTGAAGTCATCTTGATGGAAAGTAACAACAATAACAAATATTTCACTCTTTGATGGTATTACATTTCTGTTCATTAATATGATCAGGTGTGGACACTCAGAAAGCCAATAAGTTCTTTGTGGTCAAACATTTGGACCAGCCAATAAATTCTTAAGAGAGAGGGGAGAAATCCAGAGGGAGGGAGGGAGGGAGCGATACTTTCACCAACAAGATCATGTCTGTGTAAGACAAGTGCAATGGATATTCATAATGAACTCTTATTTCTGAAAATGTGAAAACATCCGACAACTGAGACATCAAGCAGGCTTGGGTTGTTTCCTGGATGACCTTCTAGCCTGCGCGTGGGCAGTGTAGGACATCTGATCAAATAATTAGGTCAGTGAAAGGCACATCCAAGGTACCTTGCTATCACAGCCAATTGGCTTTTTACATTCCTCACAGGTATTGGCGTACAGGCTGTCGTAACACTTGATGCAGTAGGGGTTGTCCTCCCTCAGGATGTACTTCTTGCCAAAGAGGGTCTCCTTGCAATAGTGGCAGTCGAAGCGTTCTGTCATTTTGATGTCAAAAATGTCACCAGCCTGTCAATGAGAAAAGGAATAGCTACAGGTTAGAATGGTATTGTCCTAAATACCTCAAGAGCAGGCATATTACTTTTGATCATGAAGCACTATTGTCCTTGATATGCAAGAAAGAGAAACGTAGAAGTGTTTGTACTAGTAAAGCTGTTGGTGTTAGGTGCCTTCAAGTAAACTCCTACTTATGACAAGACTCTCATAGGGCATCCTTGTTCAAAGGACTCTTGAGTATCAACACATGCAAAGGGCCCAAGAGCCCTTTGCCTTCTTTTGAGGCTGAGAGAGTGTGGCTTGCCTGAGGTCACCCAGTGGGCTTCCATGGCTGAGTGGGGATTGGAACCCTGGTCTTCCAGACTGCAAGTCCAACATCAAACCACTACAACAAGCTGGCAGTATACTATTAAAACTGGTGAGTAATTCTGGATAGAAGTAGGTGTAAACCTCCTCTCCCCCACAACTGGGTCTCGTTAATTAGTGGATGAAGAAACAGCAAGACTTTAAAGGTAAAATCTCATCTTCAGATGGCATACATGTTGTTGTTGTTGTTGTTGTGTGCCTTCAAGTCATTTCCAATTTATGGCAAACTTAAGGTGACCCTATCATGGGGTTTTCTGGGGGCTGAGAGAGTGTGCCATGCCCAAGGTCCATGGCTGATCAGGGAACTGAACCTTGGTCTCCAGGTTCATAGTTCAAACCACTACACCACACTGGCATATACTTATCTTCCCCTATTCACTGAATGCCACTCTTAAACAACTAAATGGGACTGTGGTATGTCTGCCAATGTTACTAAGATGGACACGTTGTGCCTTGCTGACCTGACATAATACAGTTTCATCTATTGTCTTCATCCAGAGCTTGGAAACTCCAGTTCTCATAAGGGCCAAATGACACAGTGGATGAAACTGGATGAAACCCAGCCAGTCAGACTCACTTTCAGTTGTAGAATCCAGCTTGCAGTCAGAAGGACTAAAAACTCACATGAGGGAAATGCTATAGGGAATCTTGGGAGTGAAAGGCCACTCAAACACACCAACATGAGTCTCCTGCAGTCAAGGCTTCCCTTGTGACATCTGGCTTGACTCTCAGGCAATATCAGTATCTTATGTCTACTCTTTCTAGGCGTTACATAGGCCATGCCGCTTTTTGATTCTGCTCTGGTTTTAATCATACACAAACGTCAAGGAGACCCAAAAGCCATTACATGTATTCATCAGCTTACTCCCTATGTCTCTAATCAGTCAGCAGCAGGGCAAGGAAGATAGCAGCGGAATTCATTTGCACTGGCTTTGTCAAAAAGGGCTTTCCAAAGGCAAAACACTTGGTCTTCACTTCCTGGCATTTTGCAATCATCATCAGCACCAGCAGTTGCATGAAGTAATGTACACAGCACTTCCTTGCTGGTTGTCAAAAATATATGAATTAACCACTGTGGGACAGAGGGTCAGTCTTGGCCCACAAAAGCGAAGGTTCAAATTCTCTCCCAGCTGTGAAGCTCACTGACTGATCAACTTTGGGCCAATTGTACTCTTGCAGTTTAACCTGCTTTTCAGAGTAGAAGATAGGGAGGGAATATTAAAGGGGGATACACATGTGTGCTTCCCTAACCTCTTGGGCCATTTCCGCACTACACAAAATAATGTATGTTGTAAAGAGCACATGCAGTGCATGTAGAAAAAGGTTCAGGCTCAGTCCTCTTCCATTTCCATTTACAAAAGTCAGATAGCAGATGATGTGAATTAGTTCTTTCTGCCTGAGCCTATGGAGACACCCTGCCCTTGTGATCTCTTCCAGCTCTGTGATTCTACATGTCATTTGTCCAGATATTTAAAGATGGCTATTGAGCCACCTCTCAGTCTTTTTTTCTTCAAGCTAAACATACCCAACTCCCTATAGGGTTCTTCATAAGGCTTGGTTTCCAGGCCTTTGTTAATCTTAGTTGCCCTTCTCTAGGCACATTCTATCTTATCTATATCCTTCTTGAACTGTAATTTGCAGAACTAGATTCAGTACTCCAGGTAAGGTCTGACCAAAACAAAGAAATTTTGGCCCAGCTCTCTAATCTGTTAAGGTCACTTTGATTTCTGATCCTGTCCTCTGGGGTACTAGTTACCCCTTATAATTTGGTATCATCTGCAAATTTGATAAGAATGCCCTTTTTTTTCCATTATCCAGATAATTTATGAAGATGTTAAATAGCACTTGGCTTAGGACAAAATTCTATGGCACCCCACTAGTCACTTCTCTCCAAGAAAAACAGGAGACATTGATGATTACCCTCTGAGTTCAGTTGGTCAGTCAATTACAGTACAAATCCACCTAACAGTAGCATTGCGTGGCTCATATTTTACTAGCGTGTGTTTAAGGCCCTTTCCACACGGGGTAAAAAAAATGGCTTAGGGCGACCTCATCCGGAGGTCGTCCACACCGTGGAGCGCGCTAGAGCGGTTTGAATAGTGGAGGTTCCACACCTCAAGCCGCGCTAGCGCGGCCGCAAGGGGTGGCGCGTCGCGTTTTTTAAAAACCACATTTTATGCGGTTTTTACGAAACGCGAGCGCGCTAACCCATTGCAGTGCCCCGTGTGAAGCTGCAGGGATGCGCTAGCGCATCCCTGCAGAGCTGCCCGGGGGCGGGCTTCCGGCTGGCGCGCTGCCCTGATTGGCGGAGCGCCGCCGGAAGTCGCCGGCCGCCATTTTGGGCGCCGTCGAACACCGCCGAAACTCGCCAGCGTGTGGAGCGGCGAACGCGCGCTCCCCGCAGGGACGGAGCAACCCATTTTCAGGTAAGATCCGTCCCTGCATGCGCTGCCCCGTTCCCCCGTCCCCCATGTGGAAAGGGCCTAAGAATATCATGGGGACCTTGTCAAAGGCCTTAAATCAAGACATGCTGCATCCTCAGCATTCCCTTCATCTACCAAGCTTCTGACTCTATCCAAACAGAGATAAAATTAGTCTGATGTGACTTGTTTTTGAGACACTCATGTTGACTTTTAGTGATCACAACATTCCTTTCTAAGTGCTTACAGACTGTTTAATGATCTGCTTTAAGATCTTTCCTGCTACTGTTGACCCTGCTTAGCTTCCAAGATCACATAAGATCTGGTACCTGTAGGGTACCAAGACCCTCTCAAGAGGCAGAAAAAGACAGTTATAGGAAGTGGAAAATAAAGCTCCATCTGTTGTAGTTTGTTGCATTTGGCAACCAACCCGTATTATACGTACATCAGAGTAGAATTTTACAGTCATTAGTTGTAAATCTACACAATACTGTGCATGATCAATACCAGGTCAGGGATCAATGAAAAATGATAGCTGATCAATGCCTGATCTGTTCAAAATGTCAGTCAGTGACAACAGTGTGTGTTCGTCCGGACATTTTGTAATTGATAGATAAAGTAAAGCTTATGGAATTGGGTAGTTCTGGGTGAGGCTCTTATTCAACAAACAAGGAATTTTACAAAGGGTTCAGATATTATCTGTGATTTGTAACTTTCCTGTGGTTTCACAATGCTTCCCTCATCTGTTTTCTCACCAGAAAAAAGCTTTTATGGCACCACCATCTTGCTTCAACTGCAGCAACTCTTTTAATGGGGGTGGTGTGGGGGACCCAAAATTAGAAGTATGAACTATAATGTACCGTAATCTATAGTAAAGATGGAAGTAAAGTGCTGTAAAGTAATATAAAGGTAGAAGTGATGTGATTCTCAACCTGTGGGTCCCCAGATGTTTGTGGACTTCAGCTCCCAGAAGCCCCAGCCACTATGGTCAATGCTCAGGGCTTCTGGGAGCTGAATATAGCAATAGCAATAGCATTTATTTCTATACCGCCTATCAACTAGTGTTATCTAAGCGGTTTACAATGTATTTTAGCTAATTGCCCCCAACAAGCTGGGTACTCATTTTACCGACCTGCGAAAGGATGGAAGGCCGAGTCAACCTTGGAGCCTGGCAGGATCGAACTCACAACCTTGTGGTTGCAGTACTGGCATTTAACCACTGCGCCACCAGGGCTCCCACATCTGGGGACCCACAGGTTGAGAACCACTGACTGAAGACAGTAACATAAAAGCAACAAGGAGGCAACACTATTAATTTTTGCAAAAAAAAAAAAAAAAAGAAGAAGAAGAAGCAGTAAAATATAATTTTTTCCAGTATAACAACTGATATTTACTTGTTGTTGCTTGTTGTTAAAATATGTTTGAGGAGTTTCAAATTTTGTTCAGTGTTTTTTTAAAATGATTAAAATGATCATTCTCTTAAGAATGAGCTTCTTTCTCCTTAGACAACTTGCCTCCTTAAACAAGAGGTGGGGAAAGGTGTCTGGGCATAGGAGGTAAAAAGGCAAGCTGTGTCCTACCTACTGTGCCCCTTCTGTGTCTGTTGCAAGAATGTGGGTGGTGGTTTGATAATTCCACAGTATAACTTTTCTTGACCTTTGAGTGTATGCCAGGCCCTGCAGGGCAATTTAATCTCTGATACATTCAGGATGTATGCATCCACCTTTCAGAGCAGTCAGTCTCAGGCGACAGCTTTCATCAAACGAGTGAGACATTGATGTGTTGCCCAGTATTGAGTATTGCAAGTTGTCTTATTTTATGGGTTGCCTTGACTTCTCTTTTCCTTGAGACCTACAATGTGAAACTTACAAACATAAATGAATCAACAATCTAAGACTAAGAAATGGAGCTGAGCTTCTTATTCTCACAGAGATTCTTATTTTCTCAGTCTAGATGTAAAATTTTTCCTGGAGTTCATGTAAAATATTAAAACAGTCATTCTTTCCACACCATCTCTGAAAATATATCTTCTGTTCATTTTTTATCTTTTTAAAATCTTTTTGTGCATGTAACTTTTCACTTGATGTAATAAGTACCGGCAATTGACAGAAGAAACCATTGTCTGATTTGGAGTTATACATTGGGTTTCCCTCACCTGGTGCCGTGATTCATGAAAATGATGGGTTTTGCAATCCAGTATATGTGGAGGGCACCAAATTGAGGAACACAGTTGCACCAAGTATGTAACCCAGCATAAGTTAATTGCGACTGTAAATCATTGAGACTAATAGGAACAAAACAGCACATTCTTGCTGAATAGGACTCTATGGTTTCATCCCTACACCTGCTTACCTGGGAGTAAGCTCCACTCAAACCTCAACATGGTTTTCTGCTAGACTGTACACTTATACCTCCCAATTATCCAGAGAGTAGCTAAAACAGATCCAATTTCATGCCTGGCCCCCATCCAATTGTAAGAGATGGTTACTATGGTGACTATTCTGTCTACATTAAATAATAAATTTGATTTAACAACCTCCGGGAAGTATTGTAAATGGGATTTATAGCAAACCAGCATTGTGGATCTAAGGCAAATGTATTATGGCAGAAAATGGGAAAGGATAATAAGGCACACAAAGCCACCTTGGATGTCTTTTTCGCCAGAAAGCAGAGTTATATATATTTATAATTGAATATATAAGTAAAGCTAATAAGACATGAAAACTGGTGTTGACTTACTTAGATGTATTTTGTCAGCTACGCAGATTATTTATCTCAATTATAGGCAAAAAGCATAACACACATGGAACTTGAAAGAAGCACTTGAATGATATTTTGATAAAAATCATTAAATTTAAAAAATGCAGTTTGGAAAGATATGTTTCTTTTAGCTCTTGGAGGGGAAGCATGTACATATACTTATTCCCATCATGGTCAAAACTACCTTTGTTTTCTGTTTTTTCTGCTATTGTAAAAAATATAATAACAAGGTCCTTTGTTGCTCTTAAGAAACAGGAAGTATTGACAGAGGCAAAAAGAGGTAAAGAGCTGAGCTCTCACTTATTTATGATCTTTCCTGGGGCTTAACCAGCATGGCACTTAGAAGTCAAAATTGACTCAATGTGAATTGACACAGTGCCATGCCTCTTGCTTGCATTTCCATTCAGAAGCAGATTATTTCACCCCTCCCAAAAGGCAAAAATAATTATTCCTACCCAATCTCTTGCTATTGTTCAAATTTTGGTGTGTGTGTGTGTGTTAAAAGGGTCAGTCCTAGTCGCTTACTGTATTGTATATTTTATAGGCAATTGTGACTGTTACTTTATTCTATACAACCATTGTCCTCTATCTAGCATCCTAGCCTAACCATTCTATCCTTTGTTAGTTACAGCAAAATCTCGAAAGGTTTATTGCTGATTCCTGGGGGGATAAAAAAGGGATCTTTACTTACAGGTAGGTAGTTAATGGTACCCTCTGGAGTTGGGATGGGGAGTCACATCCATGAATAAATGGGCAACACAGTGACCAGCTGGCATGGAGAAGAGGAGATGTACAGCTAGCCAGGGAATCCTCCACGCTGTGCAAGCAGCTCTTCAGATTTCTGTTCAGCCGTCTGTGTTGTGTGGAAACAGGCGTCTGCCTTCACAGCCTAGTGAAAAACCCCTGTGTATCATTTTACCATATAAGGAGACAAAGCACTGGAGAGACTCACTCTTCGAGGCTCAGTGCAGCTGGCATCTAACACAATCCTACGGGAAAGACAGCCTCTCCACACACCTTCCTCCCTCAGGTCATCCCAGTACTGTTTATTGCTTGCATCCCCGGATGCCTTTTTGTCTAATTAATATCTTGTCTAATTAGCATATTAATATCTTTTCAGCCCTATGTTTGTCACAGGATTCTTGTTGTCTTTGTTTTAAAGCCTTTATTCCTTCTAAGTAATGCCTTTCAGTCTTAAGCAATTGTTGTCTGTACCAGGAAAACTATATAAGCATATAAAATTTATATATTTACTTACGCAACCATGCAAACATCCACACCTATCCCCAGTTTTATCTTGTACCTTTTCACAGGTACTTAAGGTCATAAATAAAAGGATTATGGTGCTCTCTTCTTCCTCTTCCTCTCCCTCCTCTGGCTACTGTAAATTTGTCCTACTGTGTAAAGAAAGGGTGATCAAAGGTCGTATGTTTCAGAGTGAAACCATTGGTCTACCTAGTTCAACGGCATCTCCACTGACTTGCACTTGCTCCCCAGGGTTTTGGGCAGGATTTGAGAGGTGTAGTTATGTGGCAGGAGGGGATAGGAGCACTGCCCCCAAATAAGAATTCTGCCCCCTCCGTGAAATTTTCCTTCAGGACCTCAAATTTGTAGCACTGCAATAACTTAAAAATTCAGCTGAGAAATACAGTTCAAGCATCCAAAGAAAAAGGACAGGCAAAGTTACCAAGGGACTGTGAACAAAATAAATAGAAGAGTTCTAGGTGTGAACAATTTTCAGTGCCTTGATCTTTGCAATGGTAGAAATGTGGGAACAGAAGGAAAATTTCACTGGAGGGCAATGCCTTCCAAATTTCATTATGATATGTGTGTGTGTGTGTGCTTGGGTGGAGGGAACGGTGTTCTTTTGCAGATCCCAAAGGTACACCCCTGCAGGGGTCCTTTCCAGTGTTTGGAAGTAATGTCTTAGGCCCTTTCCACACGGAGGGGCGTGAAATGTGGGGAAATGGGGCGGCGCACGCGGAAACGGAGCTTACCTTGATGCAGGTAGCTCCATCGCTGCGGGGAGCAGCATGCGTATGCCGCTCTACACGGCAGCGGCGTCCGGCGGTATCTGGTGGCACCCAAAATGGCAGCTGGCGGCTTCCGGCGGCTCCCCGCCAATCAGAGAAGCGCGCCAGCCGGAAGCCCGCCCCCGGGCAGCTCTGCAGGGATGTGCTTGCACGCCCCTGCAATTCCACACGGGGTGCTGCGACAGGCTAGTGCGCACGTTTCATAAAGACCACATGAAATGTAGTCTTTATAAAACACGCGGTGCCACCCCCGCGGCCACGCGAGGGCGGTTTGAGGTGTGGAACCTCCACATTTCTAACCGCCCTAGCGCATTCCACGGTGTGGACGACCTCCGGGTGAGGTCGTCCTACCCCTTGTTTTCCCCCGTGTGGAAAGGGCCTTAGAAGTAAGAACATAAATAAGAAAGTAACAACTCCTATTACCTGGGACCTGATAGAAGGTCCAGACTAGATGTGATGTAGGAGGCTGCTTGACCCTTTCTCATCTTTTTTTTTCTTTCTTATAACTAGTTCCCTTAAAATGTTTTTCTATCTGTTGGGTGGAAGGAGGAATATGGGAATCTGACATGTTCTTGAAGGCAGGGATAAAAACAACCTGAAATAAGAAGACAGTGAGAGAGAGTGTGTGGCAGCTTCTTCCCCTAGGGCTTTTCCATGGTTAAACTACAGGATTCCTTTTAAACAAAAGAGAAGCTTAAAACTGCAATGCTGTATTGTGTGTGTTTTTTAAAAAGAAAAATTAACTCCCTATACCCTTAAAAAATTAACATTCTTACACTGTGATGTCATGGCACTCTTAACACTGTGCTACCAAAAAAATGACAGCAGCATTATGGTGTAATAGCAACTTTGCAGCATGACACTGTCCCCTTCTCCTTTAAATTAAAGCAGTATGCTGTCAAAACACCATTTGGCTTTATGGTATTATAATACAATATCTTTCATTTTAGGGCACAACTAGGGCTGCAACATTAGATGGAGATCTGTGACCCTACAGTTCACAGGTGTTTCAAGTACAGTATCTGTTTCCAGTATAGATTCCACTTGCTCTTTCCCTGTTCACTCTCCCCAACGCAGAGATTGTAATTTTTACTGTTTCTATTTTACTTCTTTTTAACTTTTAGGACAAGACAGGCACACTGCAAGGCAAGCCTGAGATGCCTTTGGCACCTTCATTTCTCCTGTTGACCTCTACCAAGATGTAAATACAACTGCACCTTCACTTTGTAGGATAGCCAAACTCTTGTGTGTTTTAAAAAAAGAGAGATTGAGAGAGAGAGAAGGACAGAAAAAACTCTTGCCTGGCAAGGATAGGGGAGTGAACAGGAAAGAGAGTACTAAAGAGGGTGGATAAAAAGAGCAAAGAGGAACAGTGGTGGGCTTGGAGGTGGAAAAGAAACGGCAGAGAAAAAGAGAGAGAGAGTGCACACACCAGGATGGAGAGAAAGATTGCTCAGGATGGGGTTCAGCAGAGAAAGACTGCACAGAGAGAGAAAAAGACTGCTGGGGGCAAAGCAGGGTGTAGAATGCAGAAGTTTAATAGAGTCCATTGAAATCATCTTGTCCAGGGCGCCCTCAACAATGGAAGCACTACTCCCCTCCTTTAAAAAATTCTAGCTAGTAAACACTTTAGCAGTCATTAAAAGATGGACTGAGAAAAACATGCATGGGAGTCATTGGTCCAGATCTTACATCACTGCAGCAGAGTGTAAATATCTGCTGCTGGAATTACACGAGGACTGCATTATGCAACTCTTACATTGAATGACGACATAGTATGATGTATGTGGATCAGTGGGTGCCGTATATGGCCAATAGGTCATTGCACACTCACAGGGCGTAATGTGCCAAGGCCTCCCATGCTATTCTCTGTACCTTATTATTCAACCCTGCTTCTCCCTCGATCATCTGAATATGTTCATTCTGCATTCTCCACCAATTTCATCCTGTGCCCATAGTGAAACTTATCATGCCTACATCACCAGCAGGATTCTGGCCACAAAAGGCAGCCATTGCAAAGGTTATACTGTGTTGTGCTGTGATAGTTTCAGCTTTACAATATGCCACTGATCATGCTGGGCTAAAAGGCATCTACAATCTTAATGGGACAAAAGAGGGCCCAGACAAGTCTTGTATCCTTGTCCTGACACATTCATTGCATGTTACAAGGGCTTCAGAGAACACTTGTAACCCTCCCTTGGTTTCCCATGGCTTCTTCAGTTTTGTTACCTGCTGTGTAAAATCTGTCAAGAAAAAGACGGAACAGCTGTGTAGTGATGTCGTGGTTTGAGCCTTGGACTACGGCCATTTCCGCACTAGACTGTTATAGTGCTCAAGGCCCCCTTCCTAAACTGCAAACCCCAGGATTCCATAGGATGTTGAAAGCAGAATAATAGCACTATAGCAGTTTAGTGCAAAAATGGCCTACAACTCTGGAGACCAAGGTTTGATTCCCTGCTTGGAACATGGAAACTCACAGGATGACATTCTCAGCCCCAGAAAACCATGTGTTAGGTTCATCTTAGGTCACCATAAGTCAGAAATGACTTTAAGGCTCACAACAATAACAGTCTTCAGATTGCTACCTAATGAAGACCCTGCATCTGGAAATATCCCCACATACATTTCTGTAATCTGAGAAAAGACGGAACAGAAGGAAGGGAAAATGCACGATGGCAACACTTCAATGTCAGCCTGTTGTTGAACACCAGTTACTGGGAGACAAGAATGTGTCCATCCTGAATTTGTAGCTGCTTTTCTTTTCTTTTGTAAATGTTATGCAGAAAGCTACACAGAACTGTACACAACACATGGTTTGTTCTTGTGAGCTAAACTTCAAGGGCAAGCTAAACTCTGGGGAAAAAACATACAATGTGTGGTAGAAATTTATTTTCAACAATCAGTGACCAGGCATTTGATTCTGTAGCCACAGATGAGAGAGATTCCACCAATTAAAGTCCAGAATGGGGTGGAAGCCTTCAGACCTTCTAGTATGTGAAAGGGCAGAAGGCAAGGTCACAGCTCATTAAAGAAAGTGTCACAGGATATAGCTCAAGTTTAAGAATTTGGGTTATTAACTAGGATCTTATGGAAAAGTTGCCAGGGCAAATAAAACGCTCTTGAGAGAAGAATTGTTCAATAGCACTGTAAGCTACTTCACACATAAATGTCTGTTTTTAAAAAATGAGCTTGGAGTTTTCCTGTGACTCTTAGAATCACGTGCATGCTCCTATGTGGGGATGTGTTTGCACATTACCAGACATGTCTGGGCAAGACTCAGTATAGTCTTATGATCTGGGTGCTGAACAATGACTCCAAGACACTAGGGTTCAAATCCCCATTCAAACATGGAAACCCCAGGTGAGCAAGTCACACTCTCTCAGCCTTAAAGGAAGGCGATGGCAAACCTCTGAATAAATCTTGTCAAGAAAATCCCATGACAGTGGTGTGGTCAGTTGTATTGAAAGCCACTGGGCAGTACAGCAGAACCAACAGGGACACACTTCCCTTGTCCAGTTCCCTGTGTAAGTTATCCACCGAGGCAACCAAAGCTTTCTTGGTCTCATTTTTGTTGTTATGTACCTTCAAGTCATTTCTGACTTATGTGACCCTAAAGTGGAGCTATCATGCTTCCTAGGAGCTGAGAGTGTGTGACGCACCTAAAGCCACCCAATGGGTTTCTATGGCTGAACGAGGAATTGAACCCTGATTTCCTGGATTGTAGTCCAGCTCTCAGGCCACTATACCACACTGGATCTCTCTCTTTTTCTCTCTCTGACTGTTTCCACACTAGACTGTTATAGCGCTATTATTCCACTTTCAACATCCTATGAAATCCTGGGTTTGCAGCTTAGGGAGGGGCCAGTTGGCCCCTCCCTAAGCTGCAAACCCCAGGACCCCATAGGATGTTGAAAGTGGAATAATAGCGCTATTACAGTCTAGTACACAAACGGCCTCTGTCCCATAACCAGGCCTAAAACCAAACTGAAATAGATCTAGATAATCTGTTTCATCCAGAAACCTCTGGAGCTGGAAGGCCAATATTTTGGCAAAAATGCTATGTTGGACACCGGCCGATAATTATCCATTATAGAGGGCTTTAGGAATGGCTTTTTCAACAGAGGCCTCCTTCAGGTAAGCTGGAACTCTGCATTGTTATAAGGAGGCATTGACTATTCCCTTCACCCACTCAGCCAGTCCCCCTCTGGCCTGTTTAATAAGCCATGAAGGGCACGGGT
Organism: Iguana delicatissima; assembly: GCA_948472985.1. NCBI lineage: Eukaryota > Metazoa > Chordata > Lepidosauria > Squamata > Iguanidae > Iguana > Iguana delicatissima. The sequence goes on from CAOKZL010000792.1 coordinate 166,653, forward strand.
CTAGCATACATGTGGTTCTCTCACTTGGATGCTTCTCTCTCAGCATGAAGACAGTTTGCTAGATGGCTGCACTCAAAATACATTCTTTTGTGACTCAGACTCAGGACTTGTTGATTCAAATTGACTCTGCAAAATTTCAAGTCAGTGATTATTCCTTTGAGATAATGGTTTCACACAGGAAAAATGGTTTATCATAGCCTTGAAACAAGTACGTTTTTTTCAGCTGCTTTACCACACACAGAGCAAACTATAAACAACAAAAATATCTCAAACTTCCCACTTCCTTCAGAAATAGCAAGCATAGAGCCCTTTTCTTCCCAGGGTGGCATGGATTTTAACAGCAGGTCTACAAAGAGGAGGTGATAGAATGAGAGTTGAGGAAAAAAGGAATGAGGAAGTGAAAAAGCATAATGGCGAGTTTCCTAGTAAAAGAGCAAAAAATATAAAATATAGCATGGTGTAGATATCACTGCTGTTTGTCTCATGTGCAAATGTAAAATGAAAATCCAAATCTCTCCAAAATAAAGACAATATATGATGCTACCTTAATAAGTTTATTTTAAAAATAATGATGTGAGTCATTGCGCAAGAAGTAATCTTCAAAACAAAGCAACTGAAAACTGAGCTCTTTGTTTAGCATTATAGCCCAGCTTCTTTCACTTTTATGTTGAATGTTTTCAAAGCAAATGAGAAGACTATATCTTTAAAACAGATATTTGAATCGCAAGAAAGAATCAGGGCTACTTTCATGGAGCAATACAAATAGCTGTCGAGTGAGTGCTGGTGGAGGGGGGGTGGCCAACTCAGCTGTCATGTTAAGCATCTTTTCAGGTCTGAGGCCAGAAGTTTCTAAAGAAATAATAACAGGCATCCTCATGCCAGATTTTCCTGTGGATTGCAGGCCATGAGGAAGGAACAATGAGGCAGCAAACTCATTTACAGTCCCCAGAAAGATTATGTGACATATACACCTCTGTTCTCCAGTGAGTAGAATAGCCAAAGAAATCAGAATAATAGCCAGCAGGCTACAAAGCAGTATTTTAGCACCTTTGAGATGAACTGAAAGAAAGAAGTTCGTAGCAAGAGCTTTTGCAGACTGAGGCCATTTCTGCACGTGACTGTTATAGCACTAGGATTCCACTTTCAACATCCTATGGAATCCTATGGAATCTGCAAACCCCAGGATTCCATAGGATGTTCCAAGTGGAATCATAGTGCTATAACAGTCTTGTGCGGAAATGGCCTCAGTCAACTTCATCAGATGTATGGAGTGAAGTGCCTAGGGACAGATGTTTATACCCATGAATAAGCAAGTTTAGTGTGTGTGAATAGCAAAACCTGTGAGTTGGTGGTGAGGTAACAGATTCGGTTAAAGGATGGTCCTTGAGGGATAAAGTTGGGAGGAAAGATATTGCCTAAATCCAAGATAACCATAGGAATAATGGAGGGAGGTTCTTGGAATGTAGCATAATGCTGGCTGGGAACCAGAAAGCAGTTGTGGTAAAAGGGGCAAGAGAGCTCTCATGAGGCTGGGATGTTAACTGTTATACATGTACTTTCCTTGTTTCCTGCAATGATTTCCTGGTTTTCTCCAATCATTTCCTGACACACTAAATGTCTGCCCATACTTTCTTCACTCCATGTATCTGATGAAGTAGATTCACTCTACAAAAGCTTATGCTACAAACTTCTTTCTCTCACATAGCCTCAAAGGTGCTATGATATCCCTCTGCATATTGATCCAGACTAACACGGCTATGGCCCTTTCCGCACGCGGCGAGGGAAACACTCCCTGCTGCTACTCACCGGCTTTTTGGTGGGTTCGTTTCAGTCCGTCCTGACAAGGAGCAGTGCGAGCTTGTCACTCTGCACTGCTCCGGCGTCCAAAATGGCGGCTTCCGGTTGGTGGAGGCTCCCCACCAACCGCTGAAGCTCACCAGCCTAAAGCCTGCCCCTGGCAGATCTGCAGGTTCGCACTGGTGTGCGTTTGCAAATCTGCACCAGAGCGCGGGAACGGAGTGGCACGGAGTGGCGTGCTCCGTGCTTTTGAAAAACGTGTAAAAACATGTTTTTAAAAAGCACGCTGCATGACCACTTCGGGTCGCTCCAGAGCGGACTGAGGTGCGGAACTGCGACAAGTAGTCCGACCCAGTCCGCTCCCAAGGTGCGGACGACCTCTGTCAGAGGTTGCACCGCGTCGTACTACTTACCCTGTGCGGAAAGGGCCTATGTCTTTGAATGCAGCCAGCAGGCTGTCACTGTTGTGCTCAACAGCTGCTGCTTCAAATGTCTGCCTCACTCTAGAATGGAAAGAATATTCATTATTATTCATTCTTAACCTGAAAAACAGGTTTCCTGACAATTTAGAAAACCACATTAGGAAGAATACTGTATTTGCTGGAGTATAAGCCTCATTTTTTTCCCTGAAAAATACTTTTGAAAATGTGGTGTGTCTTATATGCTTTTGGTGTATATTATACGCCAGCAAATAGTATTTGCCAATGTATAAATGGGGTGCATCTCATATATGGGTGCATCTTGTACACCAGCAAATATGGGTAATAGACAGCAAGAATCTTGAGCAAGTTTCTCACAGTATACAAAGTGTTGCAGGGGAATTACTCTATGCAGGAAAAAAATGTGTTTTCCCCACAAAAACCTGTTTTCGGCATAGAAGGCACTGTTTCCTGTGAAGAAAATGGGATTCTTGACCAAAACACCTTGTTCTACAAAGAATAACGCTTCCACAATGCTTCAGAATGTTTGAATATAGGGAGAAGCTCCTGCAGCGGGGACAAAACTACCATAATTATTCATCTCTACATAAAGGGAGTAAATAGTCTAGGATTCACATCCAACTTCACTCTGTCTAATGGTAGAGCCAGTCTTGGTTCCTCTGGTAGGCTTACTTACTGATATGCTTGGCATCAGCATCAGCATCAGCAGCACTGTAGCAGACTGTTTCCCAGCCCTGCCACTGGAGGAACCAACATAGAACCAGATATATGCACAAGTTAAGTAAATGGCAAAGTGATTCCTACTCCCAAGTAACAGTGCAGCATGAGGACATAACCAAATTCTGCTTTATTCCTGTAGTCACAACAGTGGCTTTAAGTGACTTTAAAATGCAAAAGGACACAAGATCAGAGTGTTTCTTTAAAATCTCAGTTAGCAAAGATGTTTATAGTATCTCCTCCTCAGTCTTTTATGTACCAAACAGGTAAAAGCGATCGCAAGTCATGGAAAGTTAGGTGAAGAGTGAGAAGAAGACTATTCATTGTGTGTTTCTCATCTGAAGAAATATGCTTGGGCATCTTCCACCTCCATGCGCAAGGCCCGGTAACACCATTAAGCTCACCAGGGTAAAAAACTGACCTACTAGCACCACTGTCCTTAGTCTGTCCCTCTTGCCCTGCACCTCACAACTGCCGTGGTGTTTTCTGCAGCAAATGCATCATGTGTGGAAAGTAAAACACATGCACAGTCCAATCAGATCTTCCCAACACACAGGGGCAGATTTTAATTCCATATCTTACATGTTTTCTGCAATAAACATTCATAAACAATGTCACATGAAGTGCTGTGCTATCATATGACTCCCCCCAAAAAAGGTAGCTGCCTGTTCCTAGCCCTGCTGGGTCTGATAGCAGAAGAGGCAGCCTATAAATAAATCCTAGTTATCATATTTGTATTATAAAGGGAAAGCCACACTCTTCATTCATACTCAATTTCTAAAACTCATGAACCGTGAAACTGGCTCAGCCAGGTTTCACGCAGCTAATCATCACTGTCTGGCAAAGCGATGCTACTGAACAGTGGACTAGATTTATAGTAGAGCAGCCCAGTATAGAGCAAGTCTAGAAAAAGAATCATTCCTCTAATAATGATTTGTCCTATATAAAAGAAGAAGATCTAAGAAGGATGTTAAAAAAAAAAGCAGAATATCTGCAGAGAGTATACGAAAAGAGCTCCAGAAATATTGATAATGCATTTTGTATTTATGTTTAGTTAAAGCAAGGGGGGGCTAAGGGTGACCTATGCACTACATGTGGGCCCCAGGTCATTTTTGTGGCCCCTAAAGGCACCCAAGGGTAAAAAATGCAATTCCTCCCAAAATGCCTTCAAATGACTTCTAGGGGAGGTGGGGGGCATTTCTGCCTAGAGGGTGTTGGGGGGGATTGTGGGAAAACATTTGATTTTTGCAGGGGGGCTCAGTGAGGGAGGTCTGCCCCCAGTCTTCTATAGTTGCCCACTCCTGGATTAAGGTATCCTTCAAACAACAACAATGCTTGCTTTGTATGTAGAACATTGGCGCTTTCAGGAGACAGCTAGCATACCACTGCCATTTCTGGCCAGATAGTTTTTTTCATGCGTAAGTTCAATTAATGCAATGGAATTTGGGTTATGGATCAAAAGAAAGTGATTTAATTTTCAGGGACACAAAGCATCAACTGCTCTGGAGATTTGCTTCTGAAGAATTTGACTTCTATTCTCAATCCACTGAACTGAACTTAGGTTTGAAACAGTTAGGTTGTATGTTGTAGCACTTCAGACTGAAATAACACATCTTTTCCCGTTCACAGATCATTGGCCCTTGGACTGTAATACATACTGAACATTAAAAGAAAACAATCACCCATACTAATCTACACAGTCTGCAAATATTCATATACACAGTCTGCAAATATTCATATACAATCAGTCTAACTGCCCTGTACATGCATGCTTTGTAAATGAAACACAGCACTCCCTTGAGATCACTTTAAAGGGCAATTCAGTGTGATGAATGCTCTACGATGGGTGTTTGGCAGCTGTTAATGCTACTTTGCACAATGATTATGACAAAGTCTCACACAGATTAGTGGGCTTGCCCTCCCCTTTAGCCTTCAGTACTTCTAAATATACAACCAGGATCATCTAAGTTCTCAGGAAAAACAACAGGAAAAGAATACAAAAAGCTACACAGGATTCTGTTACCTTTTAATGTTCCAGTTTCCAAATATTCAGTGGCAAAGGGAAAATTTAAAGTAATGAGAAGTGTTTTCCCATAAGAGTATTATTCCATCTCCATGAAGCCAAAGCAAAAAACTTCTCCTTTCTACTTTTTTTACTTTGTGTGAAGAAAGAAATTCATGATAAATGTGACAACTCTACAAGCAACCAAGCACACAGGAAAGTATAGCTGAAATTGCTCAAAGTTAAGGATTCTGATGTACTAGAAAAATGCATAGTTCCTTTAAATGTTGGACATCTTTTATTTGCAAAATTGCAGCCTCACAGAACATTAGAGAATGCTGAGTCCTTTTATCATGCATTTGGGATGGGTGTTTTTTTTAAAGGGAGACAGAAATAATCCCTGCATGGCAGGAGACTGGACTCAGTAGCCCTTGTGGTCTCTTCCATTTCTATGATAATAATTAAAATATACAAATAAATTATTTTTCCAGATCAAGACGCAAAAGCTCCAATAGCCATAGCTCACATCTCACAGCCATTTTAAGGAACCCAGTTTGAAAGGCTGTATCTGTCTCTTTGTGATAGGTGATGAAAATATTGCATTTCAAGACAAATATAAAATAACTGGAACTGCAGGAACTACAGAATCTAATTGGGAATAAGTCCCAGTGAACCCATTGTGTGGTATATTTGCATACGATCGCACTATTGTAATGCTACTCCATATTCTCTTTTCTTTTTCAGCAAAAGGATAACGAGGCATTGAATTCTCTTAACATTTTAGCAACCCAAAGCATGTAAAAACAACCTCTGAGGAAACAGAGCACTGGCTCTTGATTCCTGGTTTGTCCATGGTGGTTTTTAAAAACCATGGTGTATGTTGATGTTCCTTGCAAATAGTTAAAGAAGGAAAATCCAAACGTTCCTTTAAGACTCCCTTGGGGTCTTCCTGAAACAGCACTGCAGAGTGATAAAAGGAGCGAGTGCTGAACACAAAACCAGTATTCTCTTTGCGCTTACCTTGCTGGACGATGTCTGTGTGTTCTAGTCAGAGAGTGAAGGGGGACAAAGGCCGGCACGGAGGCTTACTGCTTTATTGGATTACCCAAACTATGTATTTAGCAATTAGACCATCAAGAGTTCCTTTGCCAGATGAGCTATAAATACAGTTATCTCCAAAGAAGCAGCCATCCTGGGCGATAAGAACCACAGCCATCTCTGCAGGAGCCAGCCTTTTAAGGAATCATTTGTTCACGGGGCCGCTCATCTGGGATGGAAGCAAGAGCGTGGCTTTGCCCTCTTACTCGTGCAGCCATTCAATGTCTTACTCAGGGCTAAACATGTTTCTGGGCATTTTTGCACCCAGTGAGTCCTATGTGGAGCTTAGAATTATTACTTTTTGAGACTACAAGTCCAGAATATCCAGTAGCCATGCTAGCGAGGAGGTTCTGTGTGATGTTATCCAAATAAATAGCTATTCCAAGGAATGACCTCCAGTTGGTTTCTGTTCTTCCTGCCTTCCATAACTCTGCTTAGAGACAATGACATACTTTCCAATGGTCCAGTTTTATCAGGGACAGTCCCGATTAATCCAGTTTTTCAGCTACTTTAATAAAGTCTGATTTCTCTCTCTCCTCCTCCCAACTTCTTCCTTTGTCCTAAACCTACTTCAAGTGCTGCAAAGTGAGTTCAAAGTGCAAAAGTAGCTCCAACTCAATTAACTCAGAAAGGGGGAGAGGAGAAGAGGGGGCAGAATTTTGCCTTTCCCAGGAAGTTCAGGTGAAATAAAACTGCTGTAGCCTGTCCTAGCTTGTCTGTAATTCACCCTTAATAACTTATGTCAATAGGAGTTTCTCTTCTTTGTCCAACTGGCATTTCCTCTGGCCATGATAAGTCTTAAATCTTCTTATGAGTAACAGTGTGCTTGTGAGTAAGATAAGGGAGGCAGGAAATTGTTGTGGCTGGTAAACCACATATACAATGAAAGGGAAGGAGGATACAGAGAAGAGGAAGTGTTTGGGTGCTTTCTAGGTGACAGCTCTGATTAGTCAAATGGCATGTTTCTTGGTATGTTGATTAATGCCAAATAAAGGAATGCTCAAATAGAGCTTTCAAAGAACTATTTAAGGAGATTGGGGCCTCCCTATTTAGTGCTGTTATTCAATCTTTCTTTCCTTGGTGGTCTTTTGCATGTGTGTGTGTTTAAAAAAATGGAAAAAACATGAGAATTACAAATGAAAGATGGCATTATCTGCTCCCATCAGCACACCTCTGTGCTTGAGGTAAAGCAACATCTGGGGGCAGCTTTGTCAGTGAAGGATCCTGGTGGAAGTAATCTTCTCAGCTGAACCTGGGGCCAGTTCTGCATTAGACTGTTATAGCACTATTATTCCATTTGCAACATCCTATGGAATCCTGGGGTTTGCAGTTTTGGGAGGGGTTGGGTGCCCCCCCCCCGAAACTGCAAACCTCAGGATTCCATAGGATGTTGCAAGTGGAATAACAGCACTATGACAGTCTAATGTGGAAGTGGCCTGGGACTCAGGACTTGCCTCAGCCTCTTCCTCATAATGTGAGTTCCAGAACTTGAAAAATATATTTTTCTAGGTTCTGAAAGTCTGGAAAATGAAGAAAGTGGGCTTGCCTGGAGCCTTAGCAAGTGCTTTGCTATACAGTATGCCCACTCAGTTTTTTGTGTTTTTTTAAAGCATGTTGTGTAGCAACCACCATCTGTCATTCTATGTAGCTGCCCATCATGAGTGTGGATACAGTGCCTCTCTCCCACTGCTGAAAGTTGTTTGGGGGCTCTCTGGAGTTTGTGGCCCAGAATGTGAACTCCAAGGTACAGTCTTAACTGAGCCACTGAGCACTTGATAAAAATACCTGTCTTTGGCTACATTTTCAATGCTTGTTCATTATGATCCTTTTAGATTCTAGATGGACTACACAGTGTTCTATGCCACTATGGAATTAATGGACAGCATCTCTCTCTTTTAAGAGAAAAAAAGTTATCAGTTTTATTCAGTATGTTTGTATATTTCTAACAGTAAGCCATTGTATAGGCTCCTTTGCTGTCTATATATCTGGGAACCCCTTCCTTCTCCATGTGTGATATTACATGATGTGCTTGATATAATAAATGGCTCAGTTTGCTTAGGGCAATCCTTTCAGATTGGGAGCATGCTTACCAGCAGACCAAGCCCTTAACCACTTAGACAAAAGCTCTATTCAGCCATACTGTTATTTGGATTTAATTAAGACACACAGAACAATAATAAAGAGGACCTCTGTTACTTTTCTCATCATCCTCCACATGTCAGAGCTTGGAAGAGTGATTTTTTCTGGACCACAGCTCCCAGATTCCCTAGCCAGCATGTCCAGTGGTTCAGCTTGTAATTAGTTTCCTTTTTCCAGTAATAAAGTATGACAGAAGTCCCCATCCTCACACAGATACCAGCCCTGGGTTCTTGTCAGCTCACCTTGTACCTAAACCTAAATGTACCTAAACCCTGGATCTATAATTCAGAGCCATAAGATAGTTAAAACATGGGTCCGGCAAATGTACTCTTTTTCAGTTCAGGTTTCTATACATGTGTCTTATTTCCTTCCAAACCCTCAACTGGTTGATACCCAGGCAGAGATGTAGAACAAAGCAGCAGCAAAAGTTTATTGAATGCAGACCATTTTAAACATGAAGCATGTACACTGGTTCAATTCTTATTTCAATGTGGCAAACTGTTTCTGCTTTTAACTTTCCCTGAATTCCGACCTCAGACAATTCACAACCAGCTCTTCTTTCTGACTTCTTTCTGAGGCTTTGAGGCTCATATGAAAATGTCCTTTGTATCTTATTTATTTGGAAAGGAAGAGGGAAGAGTTATACTTAGTCATAGACTTACTTTTCTCCAAAATCAACAGGATCTTAAGAGACAGTGTGGTAGAGTGAGAATGAAACATAAATGGTGAGAAAGTTGCTGCAGTCACTTGCAGCAGCTGTGGTTTGTTTGTTGCCAGAGGATGTGGACAACCACACCTGTAGCAAGTGCAACTTGCAGCAAGTGCAAGTTGATTGCTCTGTTGGAAGAGAAGATCCAGCAACTCAAGGCATCTGTATCTACTCTTCAGTCTATCAGGGAGCATGAGGTTTTCTTGAGACAAAGCAAAGCAGACCATCCTGGATGAGGACATACAGGGCATGTCTCAGAAGAGGAGGTCAATTCTCAAACACAGGAGGTAGATATTTGGAGGAATGTGACACATAGAATTAGAAAGGCCAGGGATCTTTCTGTGAGTTTGGAGCTACAGAATCGATTTGAAACTCTCTGCCTTATCAGTGAGGAAAAGGAACAGGAACAAAAGCAACAATGTCAGTCCTCGTAGGAAGTGCAGGAAGGAATCTTGAAAGATTCAGCACATGGATTGGCAGGGGATAGAGGAAATGTGTGGTGGCGGAAGGGGACTTCCTGCTGAGGGGAACAGAGCAGTGATTGTGGGCCCGACAGGAAGTCTTAAGAAGTGTGTTGTTTCCCTGGGGTAAAGATCGATGATGCAACAGAACCGTTGACAAAACTCGTCAAGCCCACTGACTGTTATCTATTCCTTTTGGTTCGTGTGGGAACCTATGACACTGCAAGCCATAGTCTTCAAGTGATCATAAGGAGTTATGAGACTCTCAGTAGGAAGCTGAAGGACCTTGATACTCATATCATTTTGTCTCCGCTCCCAATTGAAGGACCCAGCCCAGGGAGGAGAGAAAAATAGTCGAGGTGAACAATTGGCTGCGCAGATGGTGCTGCCAAACATAGCTTGGCTTCTTGGGTGATGGTGTGCAGTTTCATGAAGATGGACTTGTGGCAAGTGAGGGGTCGCAGTTGGCAGGAATGTTTTTGCTAAGAGTCTCACAAACCCAGTCAAGAGGACTTTAAACTGTGGGGGGTAGGAGACAGCATTTGTGAGGGCAGCAGTTTTTCAAATGCTGGACAACAACCTGAATATTAAAAGGGAGAACTGGGTGACTGGTACAAGAACCCAACAGTGAGAGGAACAATATCTTAAATAAGTAGCTGGGGGAATGATGCATGGTCTCAGATGTCTCTACACTAATCCACAGAGCATGGGAAATAAGCAAGATGAACTTGGAACTCTTAGCACATCAAAGCAAATATGGTAAAATAGGTATAACTGAAACCTGGTGGGATGAGTCAAATGATTGGAATGTAGCTATAGAAGAGCATAACCTATTTTCAGAGAAATAGGTCAAACTGAAAAAGTGGAAGAATAGCATGATATGTCAAATATGTTTACATCTATGGAGAGAATAATGACTTAAATTTTGGAAGCCAGGTTGAGAGCATCTGGGTAAAAATCATTGTCATTTTGTGTGGGGGTCTCTTACAGATGCCCAAACCAGAGTGAGGACTTAGATGATGACTTCCTGGAAGAGATGACCAAACATTCAGAAAGAGAGATGTTGTAGTAATGGGAGAATTCAACTATCCTGATATTTGTTGGAAGTCAAACTCTGCCAAGAATTTAAGGTCCAACAAACTCTTCACTTGCCTTGCAGACAATTTCATTGTCCAGAAGGTGGAAGAGGCAACAAGAGGATCAGCTATTTTAGATCTGATCCTAACCAACGATAACCTGGTTATTGAAGTGGATGTGGTGGGCTCCTTAGATAGGAGTGAACATCTGCTATACTACAGAAAGGTGACACCAAACATACTCAGACATATATTCTAGACTTTAAGAAAGCTGATTTTTTAGTAAACTATTGGAGATACTGGGTATGATCCTGTGGTCAGAAATACTAAAAGAGAAGGGAGTTCATGATGGATAGGAGTTTGAAATTTGAAGGCACAATTTCAAAGAATTCCAGTGAGGAGTTAAAATAGGAGGAGTCTAAAAAAAATGGATGTCTGAAAAACCTCCAACTTAGCTAAGATTTAAAAGTGCCATGTACAGGAAATGAAAAAAAAAAGAGCAAAATTACCAAAGAGGGATTTAAACAAATAGCCAGCATGTATAGGGAAAAGTTAAAGTCAGAGAAGTTAAACTGCAGGATAAATTTAGAGAGGGTGTTGCCCACCTAACCCACCAAAAAACTATGTCCTGAGGCTCCTAATTATTTTATATCAAACATAGTGAGCCATAGAGATCTACTGGAAGGACACGTAGGCAGTGGAGCTATGGAGATAGATCAAAAGAGTAGCCTGTTTTCTGTCATGCATCCTAGGTGAATCTTGCAAATAGCTCACAGGCTATTTGAATAGATTTTCAGCTATAGCAACACCAACAGGAGACAATAAGTCTCTGGGAACAAATAAACAATGCAAACAGCCTGGAATGTGACACCTTGAGGTATGCATCCCTGGATGAGAAACTCATCTTACAGGAAACTACAAGGATGTTTGGCTGTATTTTCTTTGAACTACAAAGCTGAAATCCATCTTCATAAAACTGCAGCCATCTGTTCCCCAGGACATTTTTTTCAGCTCTGTTTACCACTATAACTAGCCCCCCTTTTCTCCTTTTTTTTCGGAGTTCTCCCAGACCAGCAAACCATGATGCTGGTAAGCTCCCCTCAGTCTCAAAAGACGTGGCTGAGATCAGCTTTTCGCTCGTTTTCTCCCAGCTCAAGACTTCTGGATTGGTACAGTATTACCCCAAAACCCTTGTGTCTCTTTTCTCTTAATTTTCACCTCCTTCTAAATTTCTATGGTCTTGTATGCTTGTTGGAGTGAGTGCAGCTGAGTGATTGTATGGATTTTAACATCTATGTCAATAAAATACTTAAATTTGAACAGTTAGCCTGATTCTCTGTGATCCAACTCCGTAAACATTGAGCAAAAGATCCTTAATTACCCTGCCCTCGTTGCATGCTAAAGCGGTGTTCATAGCTAATTTTCCCCACAAGTGATCATTTTGACAGGCGTTGGGAATCCCCCTAAGGGGCCCCCAGCAAGCAGGGTAACAAGGGCAAAAACAATAAAAAGGCCTGTTTTGGTTACATCTGTAGCAAAGGAAGAACAAGGGAATGGTAGGGTCACTGTGTGGAGGAGATAGCGAAATGCTAACAGAGGGCAGTGAAAAGGCAGCACTACTGAACACCTTCTTTGCCTCAGTTTTCTCCCAAAAGAAAACAGCATTCAATCTGGGGGAAATGGAGCAGACAATGCAGTAAGGAAAATGCAGCACAGTATAGATGAAGAGGTAGTACAGGAATAGCTGGCTACTTTAAATGAATTTAAGTCTCCATGGCCAGATGAACTACAACCACACATATAAAGAAACTGGCAGAAGTAATCTCAGAACCACTAGCAACAATCTTTGAGAATTCCCGGAGAACAGGAGAAATCTCAGGAGAATGTAGGAGGACAAATGTTGTCTCTATCTTCAAAGGGGGGGGGAAAGAGGACCCAAACAATTATTGTCCAGTCATCCTAACATCCATACAATGAAAGATTCTAGAGCAGATCATTAAACAGACAGTCTGTAAGCACTTAGAAAAAAATGCTGTGGTCACTAAAAGTCAACATGGGTTTCTTAAAATCAAGTCATGCCAGGCCAACCCCCCATCATCTTTTGGATAGAGTTACTAGCTTGGTCAATGAAGGGAATGCTCTGGTTATAGCATACCTTGATTTCAGTAAGGATTTTGACAAGGTACCCAATGATATTTTTGAAAACAAGCTAGTAGAATCTGGGCTAGACAATATTACTGTTAGGTGGATTTGTAATTGGTTGACTGACTGAACCCAAAGGGTGATCACCAATAGATCCTTTTGCTCCTGGTGGGATGCCACAGGGTTCTGTCCTGGGCCCAGTGCTATTCAGCATCTTTATCAATAACTTGGATGAGGGAATAGAGGGCATTCTTATCAAATTTGCAGATGTCACCAAATTAGGAAGGGTAGCTAACACCCCTGAAGACAGGATTAGAATTCAAAATTACCTTAACAGATTAGAGAGCTGGGATAAAAATGTATTTCAGGGAGAAATGTAAGGTGCTACACTTGGGCAGAAAAAAACACAAAATGCACAGATATAAGACGGGTGACACTTGGCTTGACCTTAGTACTTGTGAAAGAAAGCTACGAGTCTTAGTAGACCACAACCTGAACACGAGTTAGCAGTGTGATACAGCAACTTAAACAACTGATATGATTCTAGGCTGCATCAATAGAAGTATAGTGTCTAAGGCCCTTTCCACACTGGGCTATTAAAACGGTGCAGAGCGACCTCTGACGGAGGTCTTCTGCACCATAGAGTGGACTGGGGTGGACTACTTTTTGTAGTTTCGCACCTCAGTCCGTTTCAGAGTGACTGGAACTGGTTGCACAGCATGCTTTTTAAAAAGGGGCTGGGTATGTTTAGAATGGAGGAGAGAAGGTTAATAGGTGACATAGTAGCCATGTTTGAATATTTGAAGGAATGTCATATAGAGGATGGAGCAAGCTTGTTTTCTGCTGCTCCAGAGACTAGGACACTTCCTCAAGAGCAGTTCAGTAGTGGAATACCCTGCCTGGTGGAATCTGTTTCCTTGGAGGTTTTTAAACAGAGACTGGATGGCCATCTGTCCAGAATGCTTTGACTGTGTATTCCTGCATGATGGAGGTTGGACTGGATACCCCCTGTAGTGTCTTCCAGCTCTATGATTCTGTGATTCTATGGTATAGGAGTTAGAGTATCAGACATGGGGCCCATTCACACTGCAGAATTAGAGCACTTTGATTCCAGCTTAGCTGTCATGGTTCCATATCCCCTAAAATAAAATAAAATAAAATAAAATAAAATAAAATAAAATAAAATAAAATAAAATAAAATAAAATCTGTGCTGTGTCCTGTTTCAAATGCAGTATAATAGAAAGATACCAGAGTTATTGCCAGAGATGTGACTTTTAAATCCACTGTTACCCTGATTTCTGGGGGTCCCGTGAGGGACACCTAAATGCTCTCCAAAGTATACAAGTTGGGGAAATTGGTCAAAGAGCACAAGCTAGCAATACGAGAGGCAGGGCAACATAGCGAAATATTTTACCTAGTATCTATGGGGTCAGGCCGAGTCAAGGAGCAAACAGAAGTGAAATAATAATTGTTGTTTCATTGATATACAATCAAACAAGTGTATGCAGCAGTATTGCATAACATGCAAGGCTTTATGTTGGACCTCCAACACTCAAAATGCATTGGCTTTCATTAAGGCATATCTTAGCATGTAAGGAGTGATGAAACATTCAGCACTTATTTTAGGGGGAGGGTCTTCTTATGTAGAAAAAACAGGCTGAGGAAAGGCAAACCTAATGTGTATAAAAAAGGTTAACTGCTCCTGTGAAGACAGCCAGAGTGGTGTAGTGCTTTGAGAGCTGGACTATGATTCTATGGTCCAGGGTCCATCCCCACTCAGCTATGGAAACCCACTGGGCAGCCTTGAACAAGTCAAATTCTATCAGCCTCAGAGAAAGACAAAGACAAAAACCGCTCTGAAAAAAATTCTACCAGGAGAACTGCATGATAGGTTTGCCTTAGGGTCACCGTAAGTTGGAAATGACTTGAAGGCACACAACAGCAATGACTCATGTGAAAATCAGCTGGATGGTAAAAGAGAGACAAGTTCTTTCTCTGTAATTGGGAAAAAAACAAACCAACCAACCCTTCCAGAGTAGATTTTATAGGCTGAGCTCACATTTTGTAAGCACACTATTTTGACTTTCATACACCAGCTATCCCACACCCTCCAACTGTCCTGATTTGGCAAGGACAGCCTTGATTAATCCTCTGTTGTCCCAGTTTTTCAGCTACCTTGAAAATGTTCCAGTTTCTATTTCCTCTTCCCACTTCCCCTGTTTGTCATCAGCTTGCTTCAGTTGCACAAAGTGAGTTCTCAGTTCAAGAGAAGTTTATATTGATTTAACTCAGCAGTGAGGAATCTCACCTTTCTCAGTTGGCTCAGGCAAAAGCAAACTGCAGTAGCCTCTTCAAGCTTATCTGTTTTTCCCTATTAAACCTTTGTCATCTTGACCATGCTGGATGTTACCTGGCCTCATGTGTTTCAGTTTTCTTCTGTGAAATGTTGGGAGTTATGCCATATTGACCTAAGAAGTAGGAATTGAGCAGTTCCCTCATGTTGTTGAACTGCATCACCCAGCATTCCTTATCATTGGCTGTATGGCTTCTTTTTTTAAAATTTTTTATTAAAATTTTCAATGAAAAAAACAGTAAAAAAAAAATGCTCCCCACTTCCAGACATCAATTTTCCCAGCTGAATCTGAGTTTAACATTCCATTTCATATAAACATTCAGTTCCATACATTATCTCTATTTTACAACAATCATAAGCTATTACTTTTAGCTTATATTTTACTATTTACATTTTATCTTTTATCACCTCATTTTGTCTTCCTTCTTTCTCACAGCCTTCTTTCTTTTCCCCTATTTCATTCTTTTATCCAGTTCAATACCTCTCGCCATTCTCTTTCAAAGCCCTGAGTTGGCTTATTTTTAAATGAAAAAGTTAGCTTTTCTGTCACTACCATATCCAGGACTTTGAATTTCCAATCTCTTATATCAATATATTTTCCTTCTTTCCAGTGTTGAGCATAAGTCAATCTTGCTGCAGTTATTATATATAACAATGTCTTTTGATGAAATCTTATTTCTTTTTGTTGCCCTAACATATTCAACAAATAAAGTTCTGGCTTCATTTCAAAATTAAAACCATACATTCTTTGAATTTTATCATGTATTTCTTTCCAAAACCTTTTTGCTATTTTACAGGTCCACCACATATGAAAAAAAGACCCCTCATTCTCATCACATTTCCAACATTTTCCATTCCCATTTCCTCTTATTTTTTTCAGTTTTACAGGTGTCATATACCATCTATATAACATTTTATAAAAATTTTCTCTTAAATTCAAACTTGGTGTAAATTTTACATCTGTCTTCCATGCCCTCACCCATGTGTCCAACTCAATTGGATGTCCTATATTTTGAGCCCATCTAACCATGTTATTTTTAACAGTTTCTGGTTCCATCTCCCTTTGTAACAATATTTTGTAAAATCTGGAAATTCTCTTTTTCTGGTCCCCTTTCATCAATACACCTATATAATTTTTGATCCATTTTAAATCTCTCTTTTATTTGTCTCCATGGGAACCAGTTAATTTCATGGCCTTGCTCTTTTAATTCCTCTTCTGTACTCATTCTTAACTTTGTACCATCCTTTTTCAATAGCTTATGTGGCTTGAGTTCATAGGAGCTGCAGACCAAAGATGTGTGGAAATCTGTACAATTCCCCTCTCCATCCCCAGCCTCCATTAAAGTAGATGTCTGTAAACATTTAGGTAAATTTCATTGAGTCAATAGGTCTAGCCTACTTGCAGCTAGCAACCAGATTTAGGCCTTACTGTTTACCAGTTTCTGTATATAGTTAACAAAGTCTGTTGTAAGGCCCTGCTTTGGGGGTACCCAATATCAGTATAGTTTGGATGGGCACCATACCTAATTGGCATCATATGTAATCGGCAACACATTTTATTGGCTCTGATATCAAATTCAAGCCTGAAAGGTGACAGAGAGGTCAAACTGAGCTAGGGAAAGAATTTGACTGTAAATGTGAGAAGCATAGGTCAACTCCAAAATTCCTCCAGGTAAGACTGAGTCATTTGTCAGGCAAATACACATCATTCCTGTGGATAATGAGTTAGCTAGAGGGGAGGAGTCTTATTAGGAGCTCCCAAGGGTGTGCGCTAGAGGCGCGTGCAGTTGAAGTCCTCTACCTGAATCCTTCAAGTTCAACCCTTGGTAATCAGTAGAGCAGACGTAGCTTATATAGCTGAATTTGAGAAAGAAAGCCTGGTTATTCTTTCTAGAACTACTCCCTGTGCTACTCTCTGTAGTATCAAGGATGGAAGGTGAGGGAGCTGCTGCGGTCACCTGTAGCACTTATGGGATGTTTCTTTTCTTACCACAAGATGTTCTCAGGTACACCTGCGCCAAGTGCAAGCTGGTGACCTTCTTGGAGGAGAAGGTACGCCAGCTGGAGCCACAATCTTCATCTTACTAGGGAAGGTGAGGAGTTTTTGGTTAAGGCAGAGAAGACCTTCCTCAAGATCAAATGCGTGGAGGAGCTGCCAGATCAGGAAGTCCGCACACTGTGCCAGGAAATTGAGGCTTGGAGGAATGTCACACGGAGGATTAGAAGGACCAGGAAGGTAACAGAGACTCTCACCATACACAATAGCTTCAAAGTTCTTGGCCTTACTAACGATGAGGAGCACCAGGAGGAGGGAACAGAATGTCAACTAGATCAACACTCCCAGCCTAAACAGAATGCCCAGGCAGCCCTAGAAGAACATGCTTGTCGAGGAGCCCAGGACAAGCCTCAGAGGAGGCAAGTTCTGGTTGTTGGGGACTCCTTGCTCAGAGGAACTGAAACAGCAATTTGCAAGCCAGACAAGCTCAATCGAGAGGTCTGCTGTCTTCCTGGGGCCAAGATCAACCACATAACAGAGAGACTAACCAGGCTGGTCAAGCCCACTGACCATAAGCCCCTCATTGTGGTTCATGTCAGAACCAATGACACTGCGAGGCGCAGCTTTTACCACATCGCAGGGGGAAAAGGCCCAAATTATATTGGCCAAGTAGTACAAGCGTCCAATGGTGGGAGGAGTGGAAACTATAGTTCAGGACTTGCAGGAAGGGCCCGGAGACTTAAGTGTCTCTACACTAATGCACTGAGTATGGGAAACAAGCAAGATGAACTTGAACTCCTAGTACAACAAAATAAATACGATTTGATAGGCATCACTGAGACCTGGTGGGATGAGTCTCATGATTGGAATGTAGGAATAGAGGGGTATAGCCTGTTTTGTAAAAATAGCCTAACAAGAAAGGAAGAGGAGTAGCCTTGTATGTCAAGGATGTTTTCACCTGTGAAGAGATCTGTGACTCAAACCCAGAAAGCCAGGTCGAGAGCATTTGGGTAAGAATTAAGGCAGCGAGAAACAATAGGGATATTCTGGTGGGGGTTTACTACAGACCTCCAACCCAGGCTGAGGACTTTGATGACGCCTTCCTGAACCAAATGACTACACATTCAAGGAGGAGAGATACAGTAATAATAGGAGATTTCAGTTACCCGGATATATGTTGGCAATCAAACTCTGCCAAGACAGCAAAGTCCAGCAAGTTTCTTGCTAGTCCTGCAGACAATTTCATGGTCCAGAAGGTGGAAGAGGCTACAAGGGGATCAAATATTGATCCTGACCAACAGGGATGACCTTGTTAATGAGGTAAAAGTGGTTGGATCTTTAGGGGGGAGTGACCATGCCCCATTGGAATTTGGCATTCAGTGGGAGGGAGAAGATAAGTGTAGCCAGACACTCATGTTAGATTTTAAAAAAGCGGACTTCTGTAAACTTAAGGAGATGCTGGCTGGAATTCCGTGGTCAAGAATAGTGAAAGGGAAAGGAGTTCAGGAGGCATGGAAGTACCTTAAAAGGGAGATACTGAAGGCACAGTCTAAAACTGTGCCAATAAGGAGGAAAAATAAGGAGGAAGGCATCTGAAGAAACCACAATGGTTGACTAAAGAACTCTCAGCTGAGCTCAGTGTTAAGAGAAACATGTACAGGAAATGGAAGAAGGGAGAAACCACCAAAGAAGAATTTAAGCAGGTAGCCAGGAGATGGAGGTCAGAAAGGCTAAAGCACAGAACGAACGTAGGCTGGCCAGAGACATTAAAAACAATAAAAAGGGCTTTCTTAAATATGTCCACTGCAAAAGGAAAAAGAAGGAGACGATAGGGTCGCTGCACAGAGAAGATGGCGAATTACTAACAGGGGAAAGAGAAAAGGTAGAACTACTTAACACCTTCCTTGCCTCAGTTTTTTCCCAGAAGGATACAAGCACTCAACCTGGCGGTTGGGGAGCAGGCGAGGAAGCAGGGGAAATGAGGTACGTAATAGGTAGAGAGCTGGTACAGGAATATCTGGCCACACTGGATGAATTCAAATCTCCAGGGCCTAATGAATTGCATCCTAGGATATTAAAAGAACTGGCAGAGGTCATTTTGGAACCGCTTGCTATAATCTTTGAGAAATCCTGGGAGGACAGGAGAAGTTCCAGCAGACTGGAAGAGGGCAAATGTTGTCCCCATCTTCAAGAAGGGAAAAAAGAGGACCCAAATAATTATCGCCCAGTCAGCCTGACATCAGTACCTGGAAAGATCCTGGAGCAGATCATTAAGCAGTCAGTTTCTAATCACTTAGAAAGCAACGTGGTACTCACGAGAAGTCAACATGGATTTCTCAAAAATAAGTCATGCCAGACTAATCTTATCTCTTTTTATGATAGAGTTACTAGTTTGATAGATGAAGAGAATGCTGTGGATGTAGCATATCTCGATTTCAGTAAGGCCTTTGACAAAGTTCCCCATGACATCCTTGCAAAGAAGCTAGTAAAATGCGGGCTGGACAAGGCTACTGTTAGTTGGATTTGTAATAGGTTAACCGACCGAACCCAAAGGGTGATCACGAATGGCTGCTTTTCATCCTGGAGAGAAGTGACTAGTGGGGTGCCACAGGGTTCTGTCCTGGGTCCAGTGCTGTTTAATATCTTCATCAACGACTTGGATGAAGGAATGGAGGGCATGCTCATCAAATTTTCAGATGACACCAAATTGGGAGGTGTTGCTAATACGCCAGAGGAGAGGATCAAAATTAAAAATGACCTGGACAGATTGGAAAGCTGGGCCACGGCTAACAAAATGAAATTCAACAGAGAGAAGTGTAAGGTCCTACACTTAGGTGGAAAAAATGGAATACAGAAATATAGGGTGGGGGATACGTGGCTGGATAGCAGTATGTGCGAAAGGGATCTAGGAGTCTTAATAGATCACAAGCTGGACATGAATCAGCAGTGTGATGTGGCGGCCAAGAAAGTCAGTGCAATTCTCGGCTGCATCAATAGGACTATGGTGTCTAGATCAAGGGAGGTACTGGTACCACTCTACTCTGCTTTGGTTAGACCTCATCTTGAATACTGTGTCCAGTTCTGGGCACCCCAATTCAAGAAGGACATGGTCAAGCTGGAGCAAGTCCAGAGGAGGGCAACCAAAATGGTGAGAGGCCTGGAAGCCATGCCCTATGAGGATAGACTTAGAGAGCTGGGTATGTTTAGTCTGCAGAAGAGAAGGTTGAGAGGGGACATGATAGCCATGTTTAAATATCTGAAGGGATGCCATGTAGAGGAAGGAGAGGGCTTGTTTTCTGCTGCTCCAGAGACCAGGACAAGGAGCAATGGATGCAAGCTGCAGGAAAGGAGATTCCACGTGAACCTCAGGAAGAACTTCCTGACAGTCAGGGCTGTCCAGCAGTGGAATATGCTGCCTCGGCGTGTGGTGGAATCTCCTTCTTTGGAAGTTTTTAAGCAGAGGCTGGATGGCCATCTGTCGGGAGTGCTTTGAGGGTTTTCCTGCATGGCAGGGGGTTGGACTGGATGGCCCGCGTGGTCTCTTCCAACTCTACATTTCTGTGATTCTATGACTCTATAATAGGCTTAAATAGAAGCTGGACTTTTCCAAGGAGTCTGACTTTGAGGAGCCCACCAGGACACTGATTGACAGATATCCATCCCTTGGACACCTGGATTCTTTCCTCTGTCCTCACAGCACCCACAATAGACAACTATTACAACATTCATCATGTCTTTGTCAATCAAAGCACTAAGCCCATCAACAGGTGAAAGACACATTGTCCACAACAGGTTCCCTTTTGTCTTGCATCTGGAACCTTCATAGCTACAAGCCATTTTCAGGGTATAAATACCCCTGATTTGAGGAGGCCCACTGCAGTCTCTTGAAGATCTACCCATCACTCTGCCGGTCTGGCTCCTGAATGAGAACTGCCCTTAGGTCCCATCTAAGCCAAAATACATTTCTGCTCTTCACTACTCTTCTGGACTGGTAATTATAAATCCCCCCAAATCCTTCAGGCTCTCTATAATTTTTCCTCCCTTTCTCTTTCAGGTAGCTCTTGTGTGAATGTGTGATTGTGTGTATCTTGTGTGCATGCATGAGTGAATTCCCCTCAATAAAATCATTTTATCAAACAATTTTGCTTGGTTTTTTGCTTGGCCTGACCCCGTTAAAACTGAGTTTAAAGATCTCGCTAGGTTACCCTGCCTCTTGTAGTGCTACAGCTTGTGCTCTGGTTAATTCCTATTCCCCATTATTTAGAGCACATTGAGGTGTCCCCCATGGGACCCCAGAAATCAGGGTAACACTGTGACAAAGAAGCTCCTTTTTACACAATCTTTTCATGCCAGGAGAGTCCCCTTTTTTCCTTGTCCTCTGTTTTGTTTTGTTTTGTTTTGTTTTGTTTTGTTTTGTTTTGTTTTGTTTAGCAGCATACAAATTGAGAGAATGATGGAAAGCTAGATAAACATGTACTTTTGGTTCCAGGATGGAGCAGCCTCTCTGAAGTAAACAGTGGAATGAAGCTTGAGCTGGGAAACAGTGGGATTCTAATCTAACCAATCCTACTGTAGTAGTGTGTGCCTGCCTACAGCCAGCAAGATAAAAGGCATCTGCCTCCAGAATCCCTTGCTGAGCATGTATGTATAGCAAAACCAAGAGAAAATGGGAAAGCAGATGTCTGCTTTAGCAGCTACCACCTCCCCTCCAGCAGAAGTCTATATATCATAATGGTAATAAGAAAAATGGAGGCTGGTGGGGAAAACAATCTGGATGCATTATGGAAGAAGCTTTCAGTTGGTCTCTAGAAGATTCAGAATGTTTTGGTTTCCTTGGTTAGGGCTTATTTGACCTGGAAGTTTTGCTTCATTCGTGCATGCTGTAAGTTTTCAACAAAAGGTTTGCCAAAACATGCTGAACTGCTCTACGTTGCAGTGTAGGAACATATCCCTATTATTTCCATGCTATTTTTCACCTCTGGTACAAATTTTTCTGTTAAAAAAGTGATGTCCAGAAACAGATTGACCTTGTTAACTGAGGTATACCTGTAGAATTCAAAGACATAACCATGTCAATCTGGATCAGTACGCAAAGGGATATTGCAATACCTTTGAGACAGGGAGGAAGAAGCATAAGCTTTTGTAAACTGAGACCATTTCCTCACTGGACTGTTATAGTGCTATTATTCCACTTTCCTCAAAGGCCCCTCCCTAAACTGCAAACCCCAGGGTTCCATAGGATGTTGAAAGTGGAATAATAGCACTGTAACAGTCTAGTGCGGAAATGGCCTCAGTCCATTTCATCAGATACCTGTATTTTCCTTTGCTTTTGTGTTTTCTGCTTGTTTTCTCTTTTTTAAAAAAACTTAATAAACAAACCCTGCTTTGATAGTCATCCCTTGCCCTTTTCTACAAACAGGAAGATTTATAACAGCTTTTGTTTTGCAGCTGCTTTCTGCACTTTTCTTTCTCAGGCCAACTGTAGCATTTCTTCATGCTTCTTTAGCTGTTGCGAGAGATCATGCTAAAATTACTTCACTCATATTTATATTCATTTCGTAATCTAGCAGTCTAAATCCTCATTAATCTGGACAGGCTCTCACTTAATAATATGCCTAGATATAATTATCTATTACTTGCGACAGCACAAGTCACTGGTTGCAAAATA
This sequence comes from Iguana delicatissima, assembly GCA_948472985.1. NCBI lineage: Eukaryota > Metazoa > Chordata > Lepidosauria > Squamata > Iguanidae > Iguana > Iguana delicatissima. The sequence goes on from CAOKZL010000792.1 coordinate 189,252, forward strand.
AGATAAAGTTTAAATGAGAGAAAACTTCATCTGAGTGAACTGTTCACATTTTCCACTTTATACCAACTTGTTGTCCTTAATTTATGCATGTGATCCTGATGAGCCTGCAAGTACTTAAAGACCAAAATCACATTTATTTCATTAGAAAGTAACGTGCTTACCTGCTTTTAGGCAATTTATTTTTATTTAATCAAGCAAGACAGCACTTCCTTGAAATGTTATCAGGTGACTGCAAGGTCTGATCTTTTTCTTAAGTAGATGGAGTGCATTACCATGAATATTGCTCCTTTATAAAATGCAGTCCAGCCTTCTGCAACACAATGCACTCTTCATATTTTAGACTCTAACCCCCATAATTATCCACAAATGGCCGTACTGGTTGAGGCTAATAGTCTAAAACAGGAGCCTAGGGAAAGTTAACTTAGTCTATTTCCTTTACACTTTGGTTTGGAAGCCTCTGCTATCATGTGGCAATAATCTCTGCATTTCTTTCTGAACATTTCAGTTGAAATATAGATTTTGAAACACTAAACAAATATATGGCATATATGTCTTAGTACAACAAATCAGTATTGTTCATTCACATTATAACTACATTGCTAGTGAGTTAAAGTGAGGCCCTTTTCAAATATAATGGGTCACAGAGTTTAACTTCTTTGATTTCATTTTTTTCCATTTTTGATCTGTTCTTCAAAATGTACTCTCCTTTTTTGCCTGGAAATAGGTGTATGGTGTTGTTCTGACAAGGGCCAGTAACTGACAGTTCCATTTTGTTAGTACCAATGACCTTAAAGCAGACTTAGCATCAGTCTGATATCATTTTAATTGCCATGGCTTCCTCCAATGGAATGTTAGGATTTGTAGAGAGGTACTTGGAATTCTATGCCAGAGAACCCTTGTGCTTTCATTCAACGGAGTGCGCTAAAGAATCTGAAGTGGTCTGGAGATATTTGATATCAGAGTGCAGCAGGGTTAGAGCAATATGAATTTGTGGTAGAGACTGGAGTAATTTACTCAGGATGCTCTTGGAAGGTAAAAAAGAAACAGTTATGTCTATTGTCTCAGAAAATGCATCTTGAGATAAGGAGACAGTCAAAAGAAGTTGACCTATACTTAGTTACAAGAGCCTCTAAAAGCTGGCTGTCATGTGTGGGGGTATGCCAGCAGCCATTATTAGAGTGGAGCTATATGGATGCTCCCTTCTCAGTCAAGATGAACAAAGCAACTAACTAACTTCTTGAAGAAGGAGGTGATCTCAACAGATAAATGTGAGGAAGAAGCAAAAGGCTTGAATACATAGACCAAAGAAAGATAACAGAGAACTGAAACAAAAGACATACATTATCTAGCACTGATGCCTCCTTAGTCCCAGTGCCCCTTCCGAGCCATACTTCAATCCACAAGATTCATCTTCTCTATCAGGAACTGAAAGTGGTTTCTAGCTTGGTGAGATTATCTACAATCATCTCTTTTGATGGACAGTACTTCATCTCAGTAAGTTCCTTTTGTTATAGATATTTCAGAAGGCAATATTTCAGAAGGCAATATTTCAGATTAGTTTTCTTGGTGTATGAATTGTCCTTCTAAGTCTGTGTGAGTTTTATTCAAGTTTCATTGTCTTCTAGAAATTCTATAGGCTCTGATTCATTTATTACAAGGTCCTATAGCAACTGGCATAGTCACATAAATTCTTCGCATGCTTTGACATCTGACACATGTTCTGCTATGGTAGATAAGACTGCTACAGCATCTTGCTTGACCCACGTACTATTTCACCTTCATAGAAGAACAGGTTTCCCCTGGTAGATATGTGCTTTGGAGGATCTCCAGCACACTCTGCATCTGTGTAAATCATTAATCCTGGATTACTGGTGGCTTATAGCTTTAACTTAGATGTACAGTGCCCTTAAGTATCTATCTACTCTTTTCACCACATTCCAGTCCTTTTTACTCTGTGAACTGGTTTTCATACAAAGAATTCCAACTGCTGAGGCAATGTCTGGTCTCATGGTGATAGCTAGGTATACCAGCTTTCATATGGCACTCCTGTATTGTTTATTATGTGATAGAAGCTCACTGTAGTCATCTTTCTTGAAGTAGTCTGCTTCCATAACTGTGACCTCTGGGCTGGCCTCCTTGAGACCTAGTCCCAAGAGGTTGTGAAACTTTTGTTCTTGACAGAGAGATACCTTTCCTTTCCCTTTTTTTCTGTTTGTATTCCCAGGTAATAAGTGATGTCTCCCAGCCTTATTATTTCAACCTCTTTATGGAGAAAATCAGCTTCATCTTGAGAAGCCAATATCAAATAATCAGCATAAGTCAGTATGTAATTCCATTTATCATTTTTATATTGTGTCTAGAAGGAAGGGTCAGCTCTGCCTTATATAAATTCTTCTTTGGTGAACCTTTTGTTTAGTTTTTCATTCCAAGCTCTGGCAGCTTATTTTAGATCATAAATACTTTTCTGAACTTTGCAAACAAGTGGTTTGCTTCCTGATTTCTCAGATCCAAGAGGTTGTTTCATGTAGCTATCTTGATTTCTCCATGTAGCAAGGTGGTCTTGGCATCTAAGTATTCAACATGCATCTTTCTGGATGCTGCTATACTTAAGAGTTCCTTTATTGTGGCATCCCTCACTACAGGGAGAAAGGTCTTATAGTCTTCACCATATTTCTGTGAATAGCCCTTGACTACTAGTCTGACTTTTGTATTGCTGGATTTCTTCTTCTGCATCTTGTTTGAATTCGACAACCCATTTGCATTCTATATGTTTCTTGCCTGTTGGTGGTTCTGTGAGTATCCAGGTTTGATTTTTGTGAAGAGCCTCTATTTCTTTTTTCCGCTTACATGATTCTGCTGCAGGCAGTCTTTCAATTTCTTTCCAATTTGAAGGCTCATATGGTGCCACTTTGAAAGATAGGACAGCTTTCAGGGTGTTATGCCTTTGTTTAATTGAGATGAGGTCTGAGGTCATGTGGTGCCTTCCAGCTCTGAACTTCCCTCTGTCTTCTCTGCATTCCTTTTCGTTTCTGTATTTGCTTCCATCCCTTCATTTTCAGCAGGTGTTTAAGGTAGGCAGACTTCATCTCTGCAATTAGACCAATATGTTGTTAGCTCTTCTATATTGTGGTCTTCTTCTGCATGTTTACACCTGTTGTCTCTGTTTCATCTAAGCACATAACACTTCTCACTGTAATTCTTCCTGTTTTCAGATTCAGAATCCTGTATCTTTTGCCTCCTGGCTCATACCCTACCTTAGTGCTGTTTTCAGCTCTGTCGAATTTGGATCTTTTCTCCTTTGGTAGGTGAGTATAATCCTGAGATCCAAACACTCTGATATGTTCCATACATGGTTGTCTCTCATGCCAAAGTATAAGTAGAGGTTTATTGGTTGCTTTGGTTGGCAGCCTGTTCTGTAGGTATGTAGTCTACAGGTATGTAGCATCACAGTCTCTCCCGGTATTGGTTGGGTAGCTTAGAGTCTAGCAACACAAACATCACCATTCCCAAGAGTGATCTATTCTTTCTCTTTGCGATTCTTTTTTCTTCTGGCATGCAGGAAATTGCATGCCTACTCTTTCATGTATGCTTTGGGTGTGGTGTGACATATACTCATCAGAATTGTTGGTCTGAAGAGCTTGAGGCTTTCTGCCAAATTTGTTATTCACAGTGGCAGCACATCCCTTCACTATCTACAAGCTCCAGCTTTTCTCTATGAGTAGATAGGTCACACAGTACCTGGAATAATCAAGGCTAGTAAATAATGATTCCCTCCTTTAGAGGTGATGTGAATGGATCCATACAAATCCGTGTGCATGACTGCCTCTTTGCTTCCAGCAAGTGGTACTTAGGATTGTCTAATATATTCCTTAGATCTACAGCATTGAGACTCTCTGGGATTCCACAGGTACAGCCATGGCAATTGTGGTGGCATCAAAGCACTAATAATGTTGTATGTGGATACTCTCTGTTTTCTAGATTAAGCCCAAGGAAGGAATCCAACACAGTTTCCTATCATGCAACTGACTAAACATTCAGCGGCAAAACCAAGGACAGAAAAAGAAGCACAATTCATTGGGGAAGCAGTTTGCACACATGGTTTTGTGCACACAAAGCAGAGGAACAAATACACTACTTCTTGCGCAACTGGAAAAATCATGGACCTTCACTAGCACACTGTTTCTCTTTGCTAACATTACACTGGATTTAGCCCAGGATCTTCACAACCAAGAACAGTATTAAAGCCATCTGTTGCAGCTGTTTCCTTTTTCTTTTCCTATTTTTTTTAAAGAAGCAACCTGTGGCTATTTTGGAACACAGTATGTGTTAGATAAATATTTTTTTCTATGGAACATTCATTTAAGTCAATAAATCATCAGGAGACGTACGGTATGTCTAGTATCAATGGATAAGGGCAGCTTCTGAATATAATTAGAGTATCCCAGGGGCAAATATGTTCCAACAAAGATAGTTGTTATTATTTCTGTAACAACAGAAATAAATAGTTTGCAATGCTGACTAGGGTACCCACTGACCTACAACACAGACGTTTCCCACTTACCTCCCACCTAGATTATATTATTTTTTTCCTATGACACAGAGCTGATCAGATGTCATATCTGAGAGGTCACTGTTGTTTTTGCTGAGAACTTGAAGATCCACCAGCTGAAGTTAGGTGCAAAATACTGTCTCAGGGAAAATGGGCTTGGGGCAAAGTTACACACATTACAAATCAGGTAATAATGCAGCTGTTGGATGGCACCTTCCAGCATTCCTCACTGCTGACTTAGACTGATGGGAGTTACAGTCTAACAATGTCTGGATGGCAGCATTGTGTCCATCCTTGCCCTATGTTAAATACATTGGCAGGAATCCTGTTAATCAAGCAAATGTTTTATGCAGTGGCCCCTCAACTTTTGCAAGGCTTCAGAGTGCAAACCTCTCATGAAAGTAAAAAAACAAACAAACATGCATAACTGGGGTTCCCTGTCCATTCTCCTTCCTGGCACCCACATTCTCTGGCTTTCTTCTGCCCATGTGAGTGACAGGCAGGCAAATGGAGGAAGAAACACTCCTCCCTACTCCATTTGTCTGCCTGTCACCCATGCGCCCTGCTGCTTTCCTACCTGTGCAGGTAATAGGCAGGCGAATGGAGGGCGAAACACTCCCCCAGTTCCATTTGCCTGCCTGTCACCTGTGCGCTCTGCTTTTGTGCCTGAGCAAAAGGCCAGGGAATGGTAGGGGGAGAATGGAGGAAGGGAAGGGGCGGGTCTTGCAAATAATCAAATTCATGAAGGTGAAACCTGCAAATGCGGAGGGAGAACTGTATATGTCTTTTTATGAATATTGTACAAACAGTGAGATGCCTGGAGTGCTTCTGGGAGCAAACCCACCATGCAGTTTTGTAGCAGTTTTGAGAGGTTTTTGGCCACTGGGGGAAGGAAAGCACCTGTGAATGGGGTCTGGGAACTGTAGAGATCTTCCAGGGGCTTCAGGGACTGCCAGACTGGCTTACACCCTGCCTTCTCCAGTCCTGCTTTAAATGAAACCAAAAGTGGTGCCAGGGAATATGACTGCATCCCACTTCTCTCTGTGACAGTATCTTCCCCACATGGCTGATTCTCCCGTTAGGCGGTTAAGTGGCTTATTTATTATTTATTTATTGTATTTATTTGCCACCTTTTCTCCCAAAGTGGGTCCAAGGCAGCTCCAAAAAGTTAAAAAAAATCTTTATTTAAATTTAAATTTAAAAACATTAAAAACATTTAAAACACATAAAATTATAAAACCTTACAATTTTTTTTTCAAAAGAACTTAATACGTAAAAGCTCCCCAGCTCATTCATTAAAAACCTGCTTGAAAAGAAATGTCTCTGCCTACAAAAGGAAAGCAGGAAGGGGGCCAGCTGAGCCTCCTGTGGAAGAGAGTTCCACAGAGTGAAGCAGCCACTGAGAAGGCTCACCCTCTCCATGTCTTCACCCGGCGAGTCTGGGATGGTAGTGGGACCGAGAGAAGGCCTTCCTCTGCAGATCTTAAGGCTCTGGTAGGTTCATATAGGGGAGGTTCATATAGGGAGATACAGTCTTTTAAATAGTCCTCAAGCACCAGAATTTGGGTGTCATGAACAAGCAATATATTGTTAGTTATTATTGTATTTCTTTTACTGCCAGAAAGTGTAAGAGGTAGATTGTGAGGCTTTTTAATTTTTTCATTGTTGTTACCACTACTGTTATCATCATCACCCCCACCATCATCATCATCATTATTTTCCAAAATAAGTTGGCTGACTTTGGCTAATAGGGTCTTTGACTTGGCTGGTCAGCATTAAGCAGCAAAATGTCTTGGCCCATCCCAGTCTGCCTCCCCCTATTTTTGAGATATTTCTCCATTAAAAAATTCTTTTCAAAATGATGTTTTCCTGTGTTCCTTTGTGACAATTCAAATAAAACACCTGGAATATTGAGGCAATGCCCTTCCTTTCTTGAATGCAAGTATAATGGTAAAAGTACCATGTGAATGGGAACAAACTTAGGATAATTTAATTAAACTGTTCATTTTTTTTTTAAATCTAAGGATACCATTTGGACTGTCTGGAAAGTATGAGGACAGATAATTGCATTAATGAATGAGTCAAAGTTCAATGTAAAACTAGAAAGGCGGCTTGTACAGTGACTTCCAAGCTCTCAAATCCTGGGATTATGACACTATTTTTGCCTTATTGCAAAATGCTCTTAAACATGTTATTTGCTGTTTGCTTGAGAACAGTATTTCCCTAGTTTTGATTTTCTTTTATGTGTGTATGTGTGTGTGTGTATTTAAAATTGTTATATAGATGCCATTAAGGCCAATTACCATGTATACTTTATTTTCTTTCTTTTTCCTTTTTCTCTTCTTCCTTTACAGAAAGCACTTGGAGTTCTGAATGTTCAACTTGAAAAATCTAGGAGATTTCAAAGACATTTGCAGTAGCTATAGAGCAGTGGTTCTCAACCTGTGGGTCCCCAGATGTTCGTGGACTTCAGCTCCCAGAAGCCCCAGCCACTATGGTCAATGCTCAGGGCTTCTGGGAGCTGAAGTCCACGAACATCTGGGGACCCACAGGTTGAGAACCAGTGCTATAGAGAGAGCTTAGAATGTCTTCCTTGAGCTTAACAAGATTTCCCCTCTTTCCTTTGTACTTTTTGTAATTATTGTATGCATGGGCATGTGTGCCTTAAAGTCACCTGTTGACTTATGGCAGCTCCATGAATTTCATAGCGTTTTCTTAGGCAAGGAATACTCTGAGGTGGTTTTGCCAGTTCTTTCTTCTGAAATACAACCTACAACACTTGGTGTTCACTGGCAGTCTCCCATCCAAGTACTAACCAGAACTGGCCTTGCTTAGCTTCCAGTTATCATTTACATATGTGAAATTTAATTAGCAGTGCAGATTAGAAATACCTTTCTACTCATACTTTACTAGAATTAAAGTTAACAGAATTTATTCCCTGACAAAAGTGAATAGGATTACAGTCCTACCTACTAAGATGGAAGCAAGTCCAATTGACTTTAATGGGACTTACTTCTAAGTAGACCTATAAAAGGCTTATACCTATCTATCCATACATCTTGTGAAACATTTCTGGAGTCTGAGCCCTAAAACAAAAAAACTAAACCCTTTGTATTATAGCAGCTAAAGGCCTTGGACTTTACAGATTTGAGAGTCTTGATTTTATCTGGTGTTTGTATCCAGTGAGGAACATGACTCTACCATGAGTCTTGCCACAAATATGCATGTTTTTGTCCCTAGGGGAGAAAGGTTTGTGGTTACAATGCTGTTCAACGCTGTAATCACTCACACTTTTCCCCATTGCATTTGTTGTGTTCTGCTTCCAATTACGAGACACTGGAGGAGATGGAGGTGCTGTAGAGGGAAGATCACTGCACAGTTAACCCCATTCCATGATCATCTGTTAATCATAATCATACTTAACCAATGGTGGCTCATGGCCCAACCCAGAAATGGACATATATTCATGCAACGTGTCATTTTTTTTCATGAACATATTTTATTAGTTCACTCTGGTTGAAAATGTGGCTTCTGATCCATATATATAAATGAAGTAGTAAAATCTACGTCCTACAAGAACTCTGTAAAGAAGAATATCTCCTCCATTAACAATCTTCCTAAAATCCCATCTCTCTTGTACCACCATTAGACAACAGGTGGGACATCCCACACCAGAAGTAAGTGTTGCACTATAGTGGTAGTGCATTCTCAAGTCCATACATCAATTTGTAATACTGGACACAGGAATTTGTGTCTGAGTAAATATGCATGGGCTTGTGCTGCTGAATCATGACCTTAGGGTCCTTAAGATAATTTCAGAGTTCATATTCCTATCATGAAGCATGTTGGTATGTTTTTATTATATTGTATTTCTATTGCTCTCTCATGGAAGCCGCTGGGAGGAAGAGTGATCTTGAAATGTAAATGATATTTATACAATTTGAGGCCACAATCAGAAAAAGCCCTGCTATTGCTGCCTGAACCTATCATAGGGTGTGATGCCTACTGCATTCCATCTGGCAAGTGGAGAGAGATGGTCCCTACATTATGAGGAGAAGAGAGATGGTCCTTACATTATAAGGATCACAGGTCATGAGAAGCAATGGTGGGAAACTTGTGAGCTCCAGATGTTGCTGGACTTATGGACTATAACTCAAACCATCTGTGACTATTGCCCATATTGGCCAAAGATGATGGCAATTGATATCTATTGAAGTCCAAAAATGTAGGGAAAGATATTTATTTGTTTTTCAGATTTTACCACAGAGGATTGCTGGGGTCACCAGTCAGGAAACTGGACAAGAATTTTATCATTTTATCATTTCCCTCCAACAAAAAATTAGCGATAATAGGAAATCCTGACCCTCCCTAAGTCCAGTGTCACTTAATGAGTATATTATTTAATTACACTATCCACATTGATCTACATAAGTGATGCCCAAGGTATCTTAGATTTAACAAACTGTTATGCTGCACAATCTGTGACTTCCACCACACAAACTTTCTTCTCTGTCTTTGCCAAGTTTTGGAGGTGACTCTGAATATTCAGGACAGAAAATTTCTGGAGTTCTTTTCTTCAGAAAAACAAAGCCTTTTAACTGAGGAAAGCAGTTATCAGAAGGGGAAACACTTCAGTTTGATTCTTACAGTTGTCTCTAGAAAGCAGTTGCAATATGTAGTGAAGGTAATGCAGTTTTAACAAAGAAATGCAATACTGGATGGATGCTAGGTTCATTATATATCTTTAAAAAGATTCTGTAAGCTTTTCTACAGCCCATATTGAAGAGGCAAAATGGAAACCTATAGCCAAATCTGTCTGAGTTTTCAAGCTAATTTAACAGTTTCCTGTCAAATAGCTGCAGTTTCAGTTCAAGCTCTGGGTTTTTCATCAGTACATTTGTAATAAGTCTAAAACGTACGATGAAATGTCCCAAAGTAGTAGAGGTTTTAAAAACTCTGCAATGATTTTCAGGATCCTGTATACTGCATTGTGGAGTATACAAGCACAAGGGATGGGGAGCTGATGTCCAGGTCAACATTTTTTGCTCCATACAACATCTTTTTGGAATGCTATTATCAAGGACTCCAACTGAAATGAACAGCAGCTGGTTCCAATTAGATCATATCAGTTTCTCTCTTGAAAGCCCTTGCTAAAATGATTTCTGATGCAAGAGGCTAATTCCTAATCCTAGCAATTTCTTGCATGGCTTGCCGAGCAGACATTTCAGCTACGAACGACTTCCAAATACTCAGATATTGTAACTAACTGGCCCTACTTGAAATTTTTGACATGATATGTCAGCATCTTCTTACTGTTTTAAAACAGCAGTTTCAAATACCAGACAAATTTTTGGAACATCTACAGTACTTCACTGAAAAGAAATTTTGGGACATTAGTAGCAAATCTGGATGAAAACAGAGAGAGAAAGAGAGAGAGAGAAAGACCTGTAAACATTGTACCTTGTGGTTTTAGTGACGCAAAGGTCGTAATCAAAACCAGCAGTAGTTTCATTCCAGTGGCCAAAATGAAGATAAAGTCCAATGAAGAATATTTCTGACAAAATAATTTATTATGTCCACATCCATTAAACAAGTTGATATCAAATTGTCTTTTGAGGGAGCATCACTGTTGGTATTCTTGCCTATTCCAGTATTCACATGAACAATGCGGACAATAGCACCCATGCATGATGATGCTATCAGACAGCCATAGTTTCTTATCCTTTAAAGAAAAGATGGACGTTGTGTCTGGGTCCTCACTTGAGTTTAAAGGGCCTTACAACATAATGCTTCTTTTGCGCTGTGTTTTCGACTCGGAGAGAAAGGAAAGCCTCATATTTGCATAATTTTGACACAAAAAGAGAAAATCTGCCCCTCCTACACCTAAACTTACTAGCCTCACTGCTTTAAAGACTTTCCCCAGAAAACTCACTTCTGGTTTCCAAGAAGGGCAAAAGCAGATAAGTGTGTAAAATATTTAGCACAGAGGCCGCTGAGGCTTCTGAGCTGAAAGGACAGATCATGAAATAGCATAGTATAGTGGTGAGTGTCAGACTGGGACTTGTGAATAGGGTTGTCCTCATTCATGAAAACCTTTGGGTGACCTTGTCCAGTCAACTCTTTTCAGAGTTGTGAGGATAAAGTGTCAAGGAGAAGAGTTACGTACTGGAGCTCAATGAGCTCATAAAACCAAATAAGAAAGGAGATAGGTTTTGGTTCTGTACTGTATACATTCTCTTTACTGATAACAGTTAACTTCCTCTCTGCAGGTTTTAAGCCAGACCAGTAAGTGAGTACCTGTCTATGAAACACATATGTGAGTGGATTGACTTGTATTGAGATAAAATGTGCTCAATATCTAAGGGAGAGGGGAATGAAGTACCACAGCATACCATTCTTCTCCCCTCCCACTGTCTTTCCCAAAAAAAACCTGATACAGGACTCCTAATTGACAAGGCTCAGTAATAATTTTTTGCCCATCTTCCCCAATTGCAATGTGGCCAGGCTTGCTGAAAATTAGGGATGGGCCAACTGAATCCTTGAATCCTCAAATCCTGGGTAAGGATTCAAGATTCCCGAATCCGAATCCCTGTGCCAAAAAAGGCAAACCGAATCTTTCGAATCCACCAACCAAATAGATTGTTGGAGACCGGGACACCTGAAAAGCAGGGAGAGTGGGACTCTTGAAAACCTGGGAGACCGGGACTCCTGGAAACCTGGGAGACCAGGACGCCTGAAAACCTGAGCAACTGGGATTCTTGAAAATCTGGGAAACCAGCCATACAAGGGAAGATAGTAAATACGTGAGCTTTTCCCTTGGAGTAATAATGGCCTTTGCTAACAATTTCAGAAATCTAGGGTTGTATTCTAAGATATTTAAATTGAACATTTCATACTGAAGTTCAGTACTTGACTGGAAGCTACAGGCTTGAGATTTCAAGGACAGCTGAAACATTCCTTTGCACAGCTCCCTTGCAAACATCTTTGAGACACAATTCTGGGGTTTGGAGTTTTACCAGGTGTCACAACCTTCTCTGCCAAAGTGTGCTGATGCATCATCAAACTACAAACCACAGGATGCCAGAAGGACCTATGCAAAGAAAAGCCAGTTTTCACCTGGATTATCACTGGACTGTAATATGTGGCCCTGTTTATACAGGCAGGAAAATGTGGGATTAATCCACATTTTCCTGCCTATGTAGAAAAGGCCTTCATGTCATTTTCAATCTGGGGAGATCCTGAGGCAAAACTATGACAATTGTCTTGGTCAGATTTCTTCAGAGGGAGGTTTGCCTCTGCCTAGGCTTTTGCTAAGGCCAAGAGAATGTGTCTTGCCCAAGATTATCCTTCTTTCCCTTGCTTTTTAAACTCTTTTTAAAAAAAGGATTCGAAAGATTCAAGATTTGTGAGATTCGTGGATTCCCAGAAACTTCCAGGGATTCGGATCCAGAAAATTCTGGATTTGTCTCATCCCCACTGAAAATTAATTTTGAGTGGGCCTACATCCGAACAAACAATTTGAGGATGGGAGCTCTTGCAGAGCCCTTACCTTTTATGCTCAGATTATTGTGAAAGAGCTAGAAAGCAAGATATGCTGTCCTAAAAATATGGAAAACCCTTCCATATTTGTCTGTGCCATCATTGGCAGAACTTGGAAAAATCAATTTCTGCATACTAGGAGACTTTTCATGCCCACAAAAGTAACTTTCCAGGCTGTGCCTGTCAGTTGGCTTTTGTTCTTGTTTTCTACCACCCTGGAATGAGGCATGTAGTCTGTGCAAGAGACTTGCACAGGTTCTTTAGGCGATGAAGACAAAAGCTATTTCTGCCATTATCTGGCAAAACATTTGCTTCAGAAAACAGCAAAATATAAATATCGTCTTCAGCTTTTATATATGGCTCTGTACATCATTTGCTATTTTGATCCATGTCATTTCATGCAACTGACTGCTATCTAATACAACCACTTACACTTCTTATAATTGAATGGGAAATCATCAAATCAAGGTAGTTTTAGATAAACACTTAAAATATATCCATATCTTGCTTTCTCAACAGATAGTGCTGGAAAGTGCTGCATATATATATATATATATATATATATATAGTTTGCATCACAGCAAACATTTTCTCATCCTGCCAAGAAATACAGGTCACATTTTAATTTTCAGTTAAAGGTTTAATAAACTGATAATTAACAAATTGACCAGGGTTGGTCATGCCATGAAGCACAGTGAAGCAACCTGCTTCAGGCAATAGTACCATTGATAGACTAAGACGAAAATTGGTGTCTGCAAGACTTATCAAACTGTTGGTCCTGGGAAGGTAAGGGGCTCTATCTGCATTCTGCTTCAGGCAGCAAAATGTACTGTGTCAGCACTAGGACTGATTAAAACAAAAATATTACTTTCCCCCCATTCAGGACTGGCCATTAATACCAAACTGCAATGGGTGATTCACTTTTAATTTTTTGTTGTGTGCTCATCCCTCTCTCTCTCTCTCTCTCTGTTCTCACAACAAAAATAAAGGAGAGAAAATTGACTCACTGTTGTCAAACTTATGGTTGTTTAGCAACCCAGTGGTAGCTCTAAGCAGCCGGCTCATTAGAGGTCAATAGATTAAAGTTTATTGGCCCTCTTTCAGTCAGCAGTAAGTACATCTTTATTGTGCGCTGGTTGTTGCCCTTTTAAAGTCAATGAGCAGCAGTGTTTCTTATCAGAGTTACATTTATACATGTGCCTAATCTTGGGAATGACAGCTTCTGCTGCTGTTTCAAGGTGTCACTTTCACGTATTCACAGTTTGCCCTCTGCCCTTCTCTCCCTCCTCAACCTGTACCAAAGAAAAAACAAAAAAACACATTCTGAGAACTGCTCCCTCCTCTCTGCGGCTCACTGATTCATCTGCAGAGGTGGTGAATTGCTACTGATGGGTTGTGTTCAAGGTAGTAAACAGTGACATGAAGAACCATGTACAGTGTAGAATACCCTTCAGAGTTTCCAAATATAAAAACCACCGAAGGGATAACAGTTGTTCAGATGATATACTCCTATTATACAGTGATGTGTCTGAAATAACCTTCCACTGAAAGAAGCATAAGAGTACTTAAGAAGAGCTCTGCTGGTTTAGACTACATAAAGGCCTGTCTAGTCCAGCATCCTTTTCTCAAAATGGCTAACCAGATGCTTCTGAGAAGCCCGCTTCCCAGAACATAATATCCACACACAACACCATTTTCTACATTCATCCTTGCTAGCAGATATTTGTCTCAGATGTTAAGCCATTCCCAGCATTGTGTAAAGCAGCGGAATGGAGAAGGTAGATTGGGATCTCATTAGCTGGAGGATCTGTAGTAGGTCTGCAAGAATTTTTTGAACAAGGTCAGCCAGGGAGTTCCGTGGTTGAGTGAGGGACTTGAATCTTGAAGTACAGGACTCGAATCTGCTGCACTGATACTCTGTACAAAACTGTTTAGTCTTTTTGTATTCCAATACTGATCACAGAAGTAGTTTTATTGTGGTGCAGAGGGGCCACAGCAAAAGATTTCAGGTTTGGTTGCTACCAAATCCAGTTCTTGTATATAAATAGGCCTCTGCCCCAAATCTTGGAGAGTTTCTACTCTGATTTCTATGAGAGCTATCCCAGGTACTGAATCCTCAAATAGTTCCCATAAAACCTAGAGGAGCTCATGTGAAGCAAAGCTTGGGGGCTCAGCTCATTGGAGAACTCACATAAATCCAGAGGTCCTGTAAAACCCAGTGTGGATTTACTGTGCACAAACAGCAGTTGCCTCTACTGTGGATGGTGCTCATCCATCACTGGGTAGCTCTGAGGGGACCAAACTACAGTCCTGTGATTTAAACTAGTTTATAGCATATTCAGTATTTTTTTCCTTGTAACTGTGACTTTTTACAATGACAAGAATAGCTATCACTGACATAATAAACAGATTAAATAGCAGCATATCCAGAATGCAACTTCTCCATCACTAGACAGTTGTAATCTGCCCCCTACTCTCTGTGAGTACTATAAATGGTCAGATGGTCTCCTGGCAGTCAGATGTCTGTGGTTTTCTTTTAAAGATAAGAATTAAGATATTCATTCATTCATTCATTCATTCATTCATTCATTCATTCATTCATTCATATGTATATAAAGTATTTCTATATCACCTCTCAGCCTACTAGGGCTCCTGAACTGATGAACGCATAAAAAACAATTGAAATAATACAAAGATAAAAACATTTTTAAAGCACATTAAAATAATCTTCAAGGCAGTCTAAAAACAATCCTAGCATCCAGTGTTGAAACAGCCATTTCAAATACTGAATGCCAGGCAGACCAGCACTGTTTTGACTGCCCACTAGAAGCTCAAAAAAAGATGGGGACAAGTCTAACTTCTTGGGTAGGGAGTTCCATGGTTGAGGTGCTACCACAGAGAAAGCATTGTTAGATATAACCACAAACCAAACTTCACAATGTCTTGCGACATGCAACAGGACTTCTTCTGAAGATCTCGCATTTCTGGCAGACTCATATGGGAGGAGGTGATCTTTCAGATATCCTGGCCCCAAATCATTTAAGGCTTTGTAGGTCAACAGCAACACCTTGAATTGAGTTCAGAAGCAAACTGGAAACCAGTTTAGTTCTTTCAGGACCAGTATTCTGTGGATTCTAAACTGCACAACTTACTTTATTGCTTTTGGAATAAACTTCATCATGCTGTCATTACTGAAAAGGGGTAACTAATTGTAAGGAATTGTCTTAATTTAACTTATTGCTTTCAAGCTCTTACTTTAACTACATTTAAAAAGTAACTTTCCAAATTCTGGTTGCTTTTGACATAGGAAGTTTTTAAGAACAAATGTGAAAGTATTTTGCCTGGATTTAGGCTGTCTTTTCTGAAAAATAAGTTCCTGGAAAATTCTTTTTTAAAAAATTCCCAGAAAGGATTATGTGCAAAGGAAATAATAATCAATTAAAAATGACTTGGTATGCTTAACATTTAATGAAAGAACTAAATAAACTCTTGCAATACCTTATTAGGAATATTGTCCTTCAAAAATTCTTCAAATGTTTCCGATACAGTGGACTGGAATCCAATTCTGAATTCCTGCTAAGAATCCACTGTGATGTGATTAAAAGGGGCTGAATGGTATTTTTAAAAATTTATATTTCATATAAAGAGTAAGAGAGCCCGTGTATTATAACAATTTGAGTATTGGATTAGAACACCAGAGACCAGGGTTCAAATCCCTGCTTGGACATGGAAAATTTCTGGGTGACCTTGGTCAAGTCACACTCTCTCAGCCTCAGAGGAAAGGCAAGGGCAAGCCCCCTCTAAACAAATTCTGTCAAGAAAACCTCATGATAGGTTTGCCTTAGGGTCACCATAAATCAGACATGACTTGAAGACATAACAACAGTATAGATTAAGGTTACTTCATTTGGAAAATTTAATTAAATGTGAGAATGTGTTGGCATCAACCTATATAGAGATATGTTAATCAATTATACATATTGTCTTTAATTTATATCCTAACTTTTCTATTAAAAAGATACCTTCTCCTGTTCTCTGCAACCACCCCTTCTTCTTGCATCCTCCCAAGCCCCACAAAGGCCCATCCAGGCAGCTTCTTAGGGCCATGAGGGTGGCAGAGTATTAAAACTTTAAGAAGGCTGCATGACTTGCCTCAGTTGTCCCAGTAAAGTCAAGGCCAACTAGACTTTGGAAGAATTACTTTTTTGGACTTCAGTTCCCTCAGGCAGTGGGGCCAACACAGCCTCAAAGTAACGTTTCCAAGCTCTGAGGCCAGCACTGAGTACATGCAGTGACATTTTGTTTACTTGAAAGATGGTTCATGTCAGAGTTGTCAGCCCTGGAAAGAGACTGAATTAGGACGTTCTTTCGAAGAGCTCTTGTGCAGCTGTCCACAGCTGTGGAAGGGAAAGTGCAAAAGAGAAAGAGAAGTGGGGAGAAGAAAGAAGGAAGAGAGATGGTTAGAGAAACTGATCAGAAGAAGACAATTCCACTATTCACTTGATGGCATTTTGTTTTCAAGAACTGTGGCTTCAAAATTAAGAGTTTACTAGCCTCTTGAAAATACAGCCCCATGTTAATCATACTTGTGCTTATCTTAACTTTTTGTGTTATCTGAAAGTGTTGATGTCATTCAGGCACATCAGCTTGTTTGGTGTCTGCAAAAGCAGCCAAGCACATAAGCACATGGAACATATGACCAGCGTGCATACTTTTGTGGCCAGGAGATGAACCTATCTTGCAAAAAGTTCCAGCAGAGTGTGACAGAGCACTGGTCTTCTTTGGAGAATGTCCCATGTTCAGTTCACAGTATGTTCAGGCAGGACCAGGAGAAACTCCGGTCTAAAACATGGAAAGCAGAGTTGGTAGCATGGGCTGAACTGAGCACAGTCAGCTTCTTATGTTTCCATGAACCCAATAGTCTTAGACAGAGCATGGAAACGTTATCTTTTTAGACTACACCTCCAGTATGGCTATTGTCCCTTGAAGGCATTCTTAGCATATATCCAATGGGGCTTTCAACATATATCCCACTGCTATCTAAACTAAATGTGGAGATTCCTTTCAGGCAATCCCACCACAGTGGCCAAATGTGGAGGTCTCTAATCATCAAATGTGAAGCTTTCCATGATGTTCACTGCAATGAACATCATGGAACGTGTAAGAGCTTTTCCCCAATCCCCACCTGTGCCATGTGTAAGGACTCCCTCCTGCCTCCTTTGTGTGACACCAACTGTGGGGTCAGTCTAAATGCCCTCAAGGCTCCCATGAGGATTTATACTACTACTTTTATCCCCAACAGGACACCACCTTCCACCTTCAATGCTGCCAGCACAGAACTTTCTTTGAAACCAGTCTCTAAGAATGACAGTGATTCCAGAGACCAAAACTGTATAAAAACAAAACAAAAAACTTTATTTGCAGAAGTTAAACATACAGCAGCATATTATTTATATATGACATTTTAAACACCACACTGTCTCCTCTCAGGCTAAACCAGGTCCTTACCAAATCACTCAACTCAAATTCCTTTCTCTCACTCCAACCTCCCTCTAAAGCACTTTTTTCTTGTACTCTTTCAAACCTCAGGCTAAACTGACTTATTTTGCTGTTTGTTGTTGTGTGCCTTCATGTTGTTTCCGACTTATGACAACCCTAAGGAGAGATGGGGTTTGCCTTTGCTGTTCTCTGAGGCTAAGACAGTGTGACTTGCCCAGGGTCACCCACTGGGTTTCCGTGGCTGAGCAGGGATTTGAAGCCTTGTCTACCAGAGTATAGTCCAATGCTCAAACCACTGCACACTGGCTTCTAGTCAACTGACTTCTACTCTAGCTGAATAAAAACCTGTCATTCACCATCTGTGCCATGCAAATCTCCCCAAACTTTCCACCAATCAGCACATACTCCTTTCTTTCCCCACTGCCAACAGTTACTCACACAATAAATCCAGAAAAAAATTTGTATACAAATCCATGACATCACACCACCCAACTTTGGCAAGCCCTAAATTGTAATATGAATTGCATGTCTGTACATGAGTACACTCCTCTCTTTGTTGAGGGAAAAAGATCACATAAACTGAACATACATGCATCAGTAGCATCATTTGCACTCTGAGACATGTGCATAGCCTCAATACTTGGCCACACTAAGATTTTTAAAAAATGATTATGTATGGGTCTGATCCTACACCTCCAAATTTTGCAGGCCAATATGACACTCCCATTGTTGCAAATGTATTCATTTTCGCTCAGTAAATTTTGCAACCAAACCAGAGTCAAAGTATGGGGTTTTGGATTACCAGAGTTAATTATGTCATCTGCCACATCCAAGGTTTCTCTGTTTGTTTTGAGCTCAGCAGCCATCCTCAGAGTAATTTGACAGTGGCAGCAGCAGGGGCATTCCACACATGAATATATTGTCAGTTGCTGTCCCTGGTATAATACAAACTATGATGTGTGGGCTTGGTCTGAATGGGCAATTAAGAACCATTATTTTTCCAAAAGGCCTGTGCCTAATGGAGAAGTAAACTGCTAGATATGGTTTGTTGACATAGATCAACACATCTGCCTGCATTTTTGGATTTTCCTTGTGGGGGACACAGTGACGTAGCTAGAGCTTTTGCCGCCTGGGGGCGGTCCCCGAGTTTGCCACCTGGGGCAGTCCCTGAGTTTGCCGTCCCTCTCAGGGGAGGAGGACCTATTCAAAATACCAAATAAAAACTGCTCAATTAGCACTGGGTGATTGGACTCTGGGCGTTCACGCTCAGAGAGGACACTCTGCACGTGCTCAGAGACATGCCAGCATTCATGTGGTGGTGAGCACCCTCTGTCTCTGTCTCTGTCTCTGTCTCTCTCTCCCTCCCTCCCCCGCATTCTCTTCGAAGGGTCAGCTGCGCTGGGCTGATCCCCAGTCTTGGAGGTGGGGGGAGGCAGGTGCCTCTCCCTACTCCTTGGGTCCCCTTGTCTCCTCTCCTCTCCTCTCCTCTCCTCTCCTCTCCTCTCCTCTCCTCTCCTCTCCTCTCCTCTCCTCTCCCCTTCTCTCCTCTCCTCCATTTCTCCCTCCCTCCTTCTCTACCCGACCCAGAGGGTCTGCCGGTGTCGGCGCTGCTGCTTGGGCTGGAAACAGGTTTGACTCCAGATTGGGAGGGAGGAGAGGGGAGGAGCGGGGGGAAGGGACAGTCCCCTTTCCCTGGGCAGCAGACCCCTCCAGCAGACCTCCTCAGGAGGCTCCAGTGCCCACCTAGTCACTGG
The DNA here is from genome assembly GCA_948472985.1 of Iguana delicatissima. Taxonomy (NCBI): domain Eukaryota; kingdom Metazoa; phylum Chordata; class Lepidosauria; order Squamata; family Iguanidae; genus Iguana; species Iguana delicatissima. The sequence goes on from CAOKZL010000792.1 coordinate 208,593, forward strand.
ATATCTGCCAGCATGTGGAGAGTGGCCCAGTGCTGCCCCCAAAAACATGCTGCCCAGGGCATCCCCCCACTCCCCCTCAGTACGCCACTGGGGGGATATGGGTACAGGAACTGTCCTGATGAGTGTGTGCCCTTAAAATGTCTACCACTTCACTATACTCCATAGCACTGTGTTTTTAAAATAAGGGAAACCCAAATCTTTTCCCTCAAAAATTTGCCAGCCTCTATCATGCATGGAAAGGTTGTGATTACTGCATGGAGGAAATGCAATATGCCCTCCACATGTGGACTGGAGGCCCCTTTCTGTTACTACTTCATATAATCCTGGAATCATAATGCTAGTTCAAGGGCCTTTAGCATAATGAAACAATTTTTTACGTAGTTGCCAGTCACGTACATAACACTAAAATGTCAAGTAAACAAGAGTCAGTCCAAACTATAATTGCTAGGCAAAGGCAGTGAGGGTTTTGTTTTTCATTGCTCAGAGGAACAGGCTTTAGGCTCACTACAGCTACTTTAAGAGGATGTTTTTGGAATTTCAACCAAGGAATTTGCAAGCAGGAGGAGATAAAGCCCTTCTAGCAAGTCCAGGCATGTATTATTATTATTATTATTTTTTAATGAATGGAAGGAAATGCCACCAAAGACATTCTAATGCAGTTCAAAAGAGAAACAAGAAAGTCTTCATAATAATCTCAATTGCATTTGTTAGATCAGATTTTCCAAGATGCAAATTTGTATACTTTATTGGAACATTTAAAAGTGTCAATACTTAAATGTCTTGAAGGGAACTGGGAGAAGGAAAAAGCTTATATGAGACTCTGAAGATGAAAGCACATCTCTGTACGAATTGATCTACTCTGTATGAACTACCGTAGAAATTTTTTTTAGTGTCTGCACTATGATTCAAAGTATGTCTGCATACGCTGCCATCTACCTGATGGAGCGGTCATACTTATTACATCAAATCTTGCCATTTACAACAGTTCTCTACACATTTGAATTCCCCTAAAACAGTTCATCTCAAAAAATTTGATGCACTGGTCTAGCCATTTTTTCCCCCTAATTGTCAGGGACTGGAACCATATTTATTTGGGTTCATTGGCTATAGCTATTACTTTCTTTTCAGGGAACACTCTATAGACTAATAGCCAGTGCTCATAGACTAGCGCGGGTCCTTGGACCATCACTTTGAGTAGCACTGCTCATGGGACCAGGATCCTTCATCAGAGTTTATAGCATATACCTTCATATGAGAGTTATGCATTGATTGTGTCCTCTGCTGGCAGCCTGCCAAGGCTCCACAGCCGTGTAATCAGGCAGATAGCAGTAACTAGCAAATAGTGTTTGTTCTCTAAATCGGTCCAAGTTCATAGCAAGGTAAAGCAACTAGGTCTGAATTTACTAAGAGTCCAGAGAGGGAATGCTCCAGAGCAGAATCTATAGTTCCTGCAAAGGTCCAAGGTCTGGAGACCACGAGAAAGGAATACAGAACTCAGCAAGGCTGTCACCACCAATGGAGTCAGTAGGTTCTAGCAGCTTTCTGCTGTCCTGACCTCTAGTTATATAGTCTCAGTATCCTATCCAGCTGTGGCCCAATTAACAAGCTCTTCCTATATAAACACTGCCAGAAGCCTGAGCTCTCCTTTTTTCCACATGCATGGGCTGCCATAACTACTGTCCCTGTCATGTCTCTAGGGTGTGGCTGTTGGGAAGAGTTCTGTCTGGGTCCTGGGGCAGAGGCATGACAGATGGTTTGTGCTACATAATTGCATTGAATGGCAATGTTGCACAACTAAATGCATACCTGAATGCAAATGAATGTACAAGCAAATCCACATGTGCGCCTGCATGTTCTATGAAATCCCATGTATAGCTCCACTTCTGCAACATTGAACTGAATATAGACATTCTGTACTGGACAAAAATGCCTTCTGCAGGGGGCCTTACACATGCATAAGACACCACAGGATTCAGGCCTGTTTGTGTTTTCAAACTAAAATGGCTACCAAGCTAATACACCAGTCCATTCAACTTAATTTGGAGCATTATCCTCTCTCATCTATCCATTGTTTACATCCATGTGGCTCTGAATGTGCCACATGCCTCCTGGCATCTGGCAGATAAAAATAAATTATTGTATGCCTGAGAAGCAAAGCCTGCACTAGCAAAAACAGAAGCTTTCATTTGGGTGAGAGCAAACATAGCTATGAAGCAGATGAAAATATGTAAAAGATAATATGCAATTAATTTCCAAGCTTTTACTTTTGGAACACGGGAATACTATATAATATATGAATGAACAGAAGTGGGAAATTGACATAATAATTGCCAAAAACAAGCAAGGCCAGCAGTAAGAAGCTGCTTATTTCAATGCTATCTAGTACCTCTCTCCAACCTGATGTGTTGGACTGCAATGCCCCCCATACCTAGTTAGTACTGGCTGGATGATGGTAATTATAGTCCAACACATCCAGAGCCTGCAGGTTGAGGAACACAGCTAGATAGTGAGCACCTTCAGAAGCCGTTCACTCTTCAGTTTGTTTTTACGTACACTTAGCAACTCTATAGTATAGTTATACATCCGAGATGGGAACAAGCATATGAAAATAACTTTTCAGTATTCCTGTATAACTAGAATACAGAGCAGATTATAATTGCAGATTGCCCTTTGATTGACTGCATACAATTCAAATGTGAAGGGATTAAAAGTGATTGAGAATTTACAGGGAATAGTGTTGAGTTGTTAAGACTGGAAATAGGGTAGGGATGACTAAACAGAGGTGGCAAGCCTGAAGGAAAGATAGGACACCAGTCCAACCCAAGTAGATGGAGGCCAGATACTACTCAAGAGTGACATTTTAAAGGATCACAGTGCTTAAAATGTTTCTCCTAAGTACGCATTTATGACGTACAGAGTTGGCAAAAGATTTTTTTTCCACCAGCACAGTTAATTTTCCCTTGTTTAGGCTGCCTTTCAATGGCTGTAGTAGTTTAAATGGATTGATCTTTTCTACCTAGATCCAAATCACATTTCTATGATGTTAATATTATCCATTCATTTCAGTACACAGGACTCCACTTCTAGGCACACGTAGTGGGAAATAAATGCCACCAGAAACTATGGAGCATACTTCCAAGTAAATATAGGTCTCCAAGCTATTAGGTGCTCAAAGTGAAACATAATGTGATTCAGTAAGACCAGGGAGCCCTGGGCTCACGAACCACCTCAGCTGTGGGTCACTTCAGTGAGGCAATCTGTACGATGGAAGTTAATGTAGTAAGTGAAAACTCTTTTATCTTCAGCCTTTTCCAGCCTGATTCCTTCTAATTACACTGGCTTTATTATCTCCAGCCACTACAACCATGCTATTTGGGAATGACAGGAACTGTAGTCCAATACATCCTTCTGCTGCCAAACTGGGAGAAACTGTTATTTAGTGTAGTTTCAAATTTACCCATGGATGAACATGAGTGAATGGAATGCTCCCATATTGAGACATCTGCACAGCAAGCTCTGATAATGCTTAACATTTGTGATGATATGCCTTGACCAATTCTTTCCAAAATGTATTCCAACCAGTCCCAGATGTCTTTGGAAGCTATTCAGGAGTTCCTCATGTGGATGACCGGGGATGATGGGGACATTTGGTTAGACATCATCCGTAACGTCGCCAGTGTTCTGCTTCGATGCATATGATGCATGACAAGTTAATACAGGATGATATTAGGGCCTCTTATGAGTCTGGACACTGTCTGTGAATTGGATGTGTGCTCCAGCAGCACAGTGGTAAGTGAAAAAGTAAACCTGGAATTCAAAATCTACCAGTAGATCACTGGACGATTTGCAGCAGATCAGCAAGGGTTTCTGACTCAATGACAGAAGCAATGACAGACCCTCCCCCCACTGTCCTTCTAAATGAGACTGTTTGAAACCTTTATCTGCAGTACACCAGGTACAGATTTTTACCTGTATCTTAGGAGTAGGCAACTGTGCCCTCCAGATTTTTGGGCCAACAACTCGCACTACTCCTAACCAACATAGTCTGTGAAGAAGGATTCTGGGAGTAGCAGTTCAAGATCATCTGGGAGGGCCACAATTTATATGCAGATCATTGCACTATGTGTCTCATGTAGTGCCAGTGGTAACTGACTTTGCTATCTTGAGCCATCATTTACTTCTTGACTCCAGTTGCTGCACCTCAGGATTCTAGTGAAACAACAAAAGTGGAATTTTCTAGGCTGAACAGTATCTACATGGCGGCTCCAGAACATGTTCCAGAGTAATCTCTGCAACATGCATTACTAGTATGGTGGGCAAGTTAATGTGAAAAGTGTTCTTTTCAGCCAGGAAGTTGAAGAAAAGAGATGTATGGCTTGCCAGAGAATGGGTGCAGGTACTTTTATCCTTTATATGATGTTTGTTGCCTCTGTAACTATCATTAGACAACACTTAACATCTGCAAAATGCAAATTAATGTTTATATTACCATTAAGTGACAACTAAAGCCAGTTGTTGCTGTTGTTGTTGTGTGCCTTCAAGTCATTTCTGACTTATGGCAACCCTAAGGCAAACCTGTCATAGGGTTTTCTACGTGTTACCCTGATTTCTGGGGTCCCTTGGGGGACACCTCAATGTGCGCCACGTGATGGGGAATGGAAACTAGCCAGAGCATGAGCAATAGCAATGCTAGAGGAAGGGTAACCTAGCGGGGTCATTTTACCCAGTTTTTATGGGGTCAGGCCAACCCATAAACCAAACGAAAATGTCTAATAAATGATTTTATTGAATGAAAATCTCACGCACCAACACAATCACTAACACACTCGCTCAAGACCTATTAAGAAGCAAAAGAGAGGGGATAGGGGAACTATTGAAGGGATTGTAGCTGGGGTAATACTGCACCTTTTCCTTAAGTCCTTGGTCTGGGAAAAACAGCGGAGAAGTGGGGCTCAGCACAGAGAGGGCTGAGGGGATTACTCAACGGACAGAGAAACGGTCAGCTGGGATGAACGGGAGTGATCCAAAGAACCGTTCAAAAGCTGGGACTATTTGTAGGGGGAAAAGTACCTGGAAGGCTAATCCTTTCCCTGGGAGACCAATGGGTATTGCAACGAGAAAGGAGCTCCACAATGGTAATTTCCTTTGTGTGCTGAGATTGTGTGATGAGACTTTGCCAAAGTCTCAGGATCTTCAGCTGCATTGGGTTGTGGTGTGACTTCATGTAAATGGTCCTTGCCTGATAGGATTTTGCTCATCTTGGGGCAAACACGTTAATCCCTTCAAGTCGGCTTCTCAAGGGCTGAGGACCCTTTGTCTACTTTGGGTTTGCTCAGCTTGAAGTCTCCTGGGGCTGCATGATGGGGGATTTTACTGGCCTGACCTGGTTTTCGATCATTTGACCATTGCTGCCTACGTGCCCATACAGGTGACCTCTCAGGCACATTGAATCATATTTTAATATCAAAATTGTAGACCCCAGGACAGGGTTTACCAGTGAGATAACATAGGGGCTGAGAGTATGCAACGGACCAAAGGTCACCCAGTGGATTTTCATGGCTGAGCGGGGAACTGAACCTTGGTCTTCAGGGTTGTAATCCAATGCTCAAACCATGCTCAAATTGGCTCTACTAAAGCCATAGCACATGGCATTTTTTTTGTTTTATTCGCAAATAATTACATAAGGACAAAAGCTTCCTTACCAAGCATTTGATGAAGCATTGGGTAGCTATGCAGAACTTGGTACTCAGATGTCTTTTTAGATTCATCTTGACCATTCCATAAATGTCTAATCGCAGATGCATTGTTGTTTCATATGGCATATTTAAATATTATAATAATGTAACAAGCATATTTAAATATTATGATGAAAGCAGAAACAGGCCTGCCCTCTTGTGTCCAAGTCTGCTAGTGCTATATCTCTTTTCTCCCCCAAATTGTTTCGAATGCACCTAGTTTTATAAAATGAAACACAATTGGATGCTTTACCAGATTCACTGGAAAACAAATATGAAATAACTATACTTGCATAACAACAGTTTAGTTTAGTCTTTAGTGATGAAATAATTTTTATTGGGATGATAACTCTTTAATTTCTAAACAAAGCACTTTTACTTTACAATATGATTGGATTTGCTCAAAGGCAAAACTCAGTGACACTTAACAGTTATTTTGCTCAAGGCTCGGGTTCAGGATTTCATCTCTGATATAACAGTATGCTTGAAATCCCAAAGCCACTTTTAATATAAGGGATATTTTTAAAAAGGGGGGGTCTATAATTCACACATTAAAACTCACTAACCCAATGCATGTTTAATGTGTCCTTTTGTAGTGAGCTCTGTGAATAATTTGTGAGGTGGAGATCTGTGTTCTTTTCACTGTATGTTTACCATGAAAATATTTTGCGGAGTAACTTTCCTACTTAATCCACTTGTATATCTTCACTGGGTTTGTGTCCTCTCTGGCCATTTCTGCACTAGACTGTTATAGCATTATTATTCCACTTGCAACATTCTATGGAATCCTGGGGTTTGCAGTTGCAAGTGGAATAATAGCACTATAACAGTCTAGTGCGGAAATGGCCTCTGTCTCTGTCTCTCTCTCTCTCCCTCTCTCTCTCTCTCTCTCTCTCATGCACACACTGTAGTAAACACATTGTTGGCTCCACACATTTTTTTACTCCATGAGGCAAAACACAAAATGGTGCCATTTCTCCCATCCCATGTTCATAAGCTAACTAGACTGGTCACTTAACACTAGCAATGGGACAATGGCTTCCAGTGCATCTGAGGACAGAAAACTAGATTAGGAGGCACAAGACAGACCAATGGGGCACACATAGCTCTGTTTTCTATCTCAATCCCCCAGCATCCATTGCCTGAGACAGCCACTTTACTCTTTCTAATGCATAGTCAGAACTGTGCAATCTGTAGCCTGCATGTGACCCTCGGTGGGTCCAGTGGGGCCCTTTGAGTATTCAGTGAGACCCCCCAATTCTTCAAGCACCTTCATACATTTTTAGTTAACAAAATCACTTTTTAAGCCAATCTTTCTCCATTAAAACCCATTTTAAAATGCTGTTTCGGGAGGGCTTCCACCATGAAATGCACAGTCACCCACAATGGTGGCCACAATGAGAGGCTGCAGTCCTCTGAAGCTCTGCAGGAAGTCAAAATGTGGCAGTTCAGCCCTCTAGACTCTGGTTCAAAGGTAGGGTAGATTCTGAGAAAACATATCATAGCTGAGAAATCTTCTAATCTTTGAAACAGTTCTAGCCATCTAAGGACTGACATATCTGAAAAGACTCTTAAAGGATCATAGACATATATACGGATACCAGGGACTGCCAAAAAATCTAGAGCAGTGGTTCTCAACCTGTGGGTCCCCAGATGTTCGTGGACTTCAGCTCCCAGAAGCCCTGAGCAGTGAAGCTGGGGCTTCTGGGAGCTGAAGTCCACGAACATCTGGGGACCCACAGGTTGAGAACCCCTGATCTAGAGCAAATCAAGCCTGAACTCTCCCTAGAAGCCAAAATGACTAAACTAAGGCTATTGTACTTTGGACATATCAAGAGAAGACATGACTCATTGGAAATGGTGGTAATATTTGCTAAAAATGAAGGCAGAGTGTTACCCTAATTTTGGGGGTCCCTCAGAGGACACCTCACTGTGCTCCACTTGATGGGAAATGGAAACTAGCCAGAGCACAAGCGATAGCACTGCAAGAGGCAGGGTAACCTAGTGGGGTCTTTTTACACAGTTTTTGCAGGGTCAGGCCAAGTCAAAAACCAAAGCAAATGTCCAATAAATGATTTTATTAAAGGAAAGTCTCACGCACCAATGCACTCTCGCACACACGCACCCAAGAGCTATTAAGAAGCAAAAGAGAGGAAATTTGGACAGAGGGAGTATTGAAGGGGTGTTGTTGAGGTAATACTGCACCTTGTCCTGAAGTCCTGGGTCCGAGAAGGCAGCAAAGAAGTGAGGCTCAGCACAGAGAGGGCTGAGGGGATTGCTCAACAAACGGTCTGACAGTCGGCTGGGGTGACCAGGAGCAATCCGAAGAAACGCTCAAAAGCCGCAACTACTTATAGGGGAAAAAGTACCTGGAGGACTAATCCTTTCCGGGGGAGAACAATAGGTGTTGCAGTGGGCACGAAACCCCACATTAGCGTGATGAGATTATTAGGTGTTGCCAAAGTCTCCAGAATTTTGGAAGTGTTGTGGTGTGAATTCTGATCCCGCCTGATGGGATATTTGCTCGACCTGAGGCACACACACTAATTCTCTCAAGCCAGCATCTCGGGGCTGAGGACCCTTTGTTTCTTGTGTCTTTTACCCATCTTGAGGTTTCCTAGGGCTACATGACTAGGGATTTTACTGGCCTGACCTGATTGTCGGTCTTCCAACCGTGCTTGCCTATGTGCCCTTTCGGGGGACCTCTCTGGCACACGGAGCTATATTTTGATATTAAAATTGTAGACCCCAGGGTAGGGTTTCTCCCTCGAAGTAACAAGAGGGAAAAGAGGAAGACCATATTACAAATGGTTTGCTTTAATAAAGGAAGCCAAGGCCCTGAGTTTGCAAGACTCAATTACGGTTAATGACCAGAGTTCAAGGAGATCTCTCATCCATAAGCTGAAGCTGATTTGATGGCAAATAACAATTCATAAATCAGAAGGAATACCAAGCGTTATTTAGTTCACATGCTTGACAATGCAGGAATCCCCACCTTGGACAAAAGGCCTTTAGACAGAGACTCTGTCACATTTCAAGGTAATCTTCTCCATAGCTGAACAGCTCTAACTATCAAGAAATTCTTCCTAATCACCTTTCTTGTAATTTTAATTCAGAGTTCAAGTCCTGTCCTCCATAGGAGCAGAAAACAAATTTGTTCTACCTTTCATCGTATCACTTCCAGCCTTCCCTTTTCCAGGCTAACCACACCCAAGTCCTGCAAGCTTTCCTCGTAGTGTGTGGTTTTCAAACCATTTACCATCTTGGTCGCCTGTTGAGGGACTTCTCAAGCAATTGTGGGGTAAAGAATAATGGAGGAATTGGATAAAAGAGGAGAGGAATCTCTTGGTGAATTCAGAGGGGTAAACTGTTAAAATTCAAGGAGTTCTTTATATTCAGATCTTTGCTCTCAGTTTTCTACAATTCACACCACCTTCCAAATCATCCAGACAATTTTCCCAGTGTATATTGCTGTTCTTTCCTATTACAACCAAGTTTGAGAGTTTAAAAGTACGACATCCTGTTATGGTTCATTCCCCACTGTGGGGCTTTTTGTGTCATAAATGGTTGCTTTCACCATGGGGATGTTTTGCTAGTGGCAATGAAGTTGTGAGCATGTTCTCTAGGAACAACTCTAATCTTCCACCTGTTTTCTTTTCACCGGTTTTCCTGCTGTTATTCAGATTGCCTTCCAGTTGTTTTGCAGGATTGGTTGCAGGGAATAAGGCACTAGTATGACAAACGCACTGTGGCACCCCATCTAATAGCAGTACTATGGCATGTGCCTGAAATACACTCATTTCTATTGCTTAGACAAAAATTGTCAGTCTACCATACCAGCTAGCCTGAGAAACACCAGCTTAGACTTAAGTTTCAATAACTGCAGCTGGAAATACAATACTTTATGTAATGCAAAGTGTATAATCATGACAACTGTTAATGAAACTAAAACCTGCCAGTGATGTAGCCATGTTTTTCCCCACTTTACTGGGTCTCCTTTTAGAGGTAGTAATGCGCACATGAGCAAACAGCAGACCTGCAAAAACTGTCATTAGACTGGTTGCTAGGAACCAATATGCAACGGTGAAAGAGGAGAGTTGAAAGGGTTTTAAAGGAATAAGGGAACCTCTGCTCAGAGGGGAAAAGGGCAAGGAGACAGCATGAGGAAAGCTGAGAGAGATCCACACCATAAAGAAAAAAAAAGTGAAAAGCAATCAAAGGATGTAAAGTTGAGAACATCTCATCCCAACTGAGATCCTATGCCAAGCACGTGAAACACAATACTTTCCCTAGACAGCTATATATCTAACACCTTCCCTGCCTAGATATGTCTTTCTTTTGAATTGGGCCTTTAGCCCTTTGCACCTCATTCAACCTCTCCCACCAAGATGTCAAGTCCCCACAACTATCAGCACATGGGAAGGGAAGAGAGTTCATACTTGGTGAACAGGCTCATTTTGGCCTGGTGGGGAAGGAGATGGGCATACAGTTGCAACGCGTACCCTCCTATCTCTCCCCCCCCCCGAAGCTTTTCAGCTTAAGTTGCCTCCCTGCTCTCTCGTCTCTCCACTGTTATGCAGCTATAATAGCAGGCCTTCTCAGAGATTGATACCTGCAGTGGGGTTGGAGTTTGGGATATTGTGTGAAGGGCAACAGAGTAGCACTTCCCCTTCTGTCCAAAAAGAGGGTCACTTGCATGTAACTCAATCTTACACATGTACATATCATGAACTGGAGCTGATTTATCTCAGTTGAATATAACATGCCAAAGATACGTTTTCTGCCCCCTCCCACCAAATAACTCCTAGGTCTAAAACCAAACCAAACCAAACAAAAACAAACAAAGAAAAAGAAAACAGAACAAGTATTGCTTTAAATGTTTTCCTAATGCACACTTATAGCTATGGATACTAGCAGGTGGGACTCCATCTTGAGCCTTAAAAGAGACTCAAACAGAAGTAGAAATATTCCATTCAGCACCTTCAAGCATTTTAGAGATGTGGGAAATCCATGATCATATTTCCTGACTTTTTCCTACTTTTCTTTACAGTAGCATTGAGGCTGGAGGGCAAGTTGGATCGGGGTGTAACATTGCAGCAAGAGTTGACTCTCTCCGCTGTGCCATTTCTCTAATCTCGGTTCCTCATTCAATGTTACTACATGCCTTTGAAGAAAAACATTCAGGCAGCTGACTTTACTGTGCTTCCATAATTGTACAGATAGCTGCAAATAGCTGGGGTTATTTAAACATGTAAAACTGAGTATGAGCAAAGTTTAAAATCTCCCACAGTGCAGTTACTCCAGTGCAATCCAGGGATCCTTATGGCTGATTTTAAGTGAAAATCAAAATCACAAGAGAACTTCCCCAAATAATGTCTAATTTGTCACAGATAAATTAGATCATGTAGGACAGGAGGTCACTATTCATGATCAGGAAATAAAGGGAGAAGCACACATATATGAGGCTGCTGACTTCTGGGATCTTGGGGGAAAGTCTTTCTCTCAGTCCCACCTCTTTCAAAGGCATGTTTGGTGAGAGGATGAGGTAGGGCCTGTTACCCTGTGAACTGGGGGTCCCAGGAGGGGCGCCCAAATAGCCAAATAAAACACAAGATGGGGAAATTAACTCGAGCACTCTCTTAAGCTGAACGAGAGGCAGGGTAACTTAGCAGGGATCTTGCAACCCTATGTCTACAGCGTCAGGTCAGAAGAGCAGCCAGACAAGTTTTAAAGTAACAAAAATGATGTTTTATTACAGACAGACAAACACTTAAGACAACACAACCACACAGCTAACTAAGAAATAAGAAATAAGAGTTTTCGGGGGAAATGGGTGATACGACACCTTTCTCGTAGTCCTGAAGAGATTGAAGATGGTAGTGAAGAAACTCAGCGTGGGTTGCTGAGGGGAGCTCGCCAGGCAAAGCGGCAGCAGGGCGGTCTGGAACTTGGGAGCAATCCGAGGAAGTTCTCGGAACTAGGGGTTATTATGAGGCGAAACTACGACCGTGGGCTAGTCTGTACTTGGGAGAGAACAATGAGGTTTGGGCACAAGACAATGTCTCCGAAAGGTCAGAATTTAACATGACTGAGTTAAGTTCGAATTGACAAAGGAATGACCAGTATGCAGATGCAGCTTGCCTGGGCAGTGGAGTTTCCAGCTCGCCAGGGTGCCTGCTCAGGGCACGGGGCTCTTTGTATTAGTGTGCATCCTTAATGAGGTGTTTGTTTTGGGAGGTCTCCTAAAGCAAGATCTGGCAGTGTCTGCCTTACCTAGGTGTAAACAGAAATGATTCAGCATTTAATAGCCCTGCCTAGCTTCGTGCTTGTTTGGGGGCCTCACAAACACTTGGCTGAGGGTGGCAAAATAAGACCAAATTGTGATATCAAAATGATATCTAATGTCTACCGAAGCCAGGCCAGTTCACGGTGATAACAGGCCTACTTAGTGGTTGCTACCAGACTGTAGAATGCTCTTCCACAGGATTGTAAGTTAAACACCCTCACTGCTGTCCTTCTGAGGCTGGCAAAGAGTTTTGCTCTGAAACAGGCTTTTAGCCACTAATTAGCTGCTGCTGAAGAGCCTTTTAATGGGGGATGTAGTACTCCCCCTCCTTTCTTGCTATGCTTTTTTTAAAAAAAATTAAACTGTTTTAACTCACTTAGTATGCTGATGTATTTAATTGCTTTAGTCCAGTGGTTCTCAACCTGTGGGTCCCCAGATGTTCGTGGACTTCAGCTCCCAGAAGCCCTGAGCATTGACCATAGTGGCTGGGGCTTCTGGGAGCTGAAGTCTACAAACATCTGGGGACCCACAGGTTGAGAACCACTGCTTTAGTCACTTTTTAAAGCTACGCTGTAAAGGTTTTTAGCTAAATTGTTTTAATTTACAGTGCATGCTGCTTTTGCTCCTGCCCTGGAGGAAAAACAAAAACAAAATAAAATTGAAATAAAATAATAATAAAATAAAATCTACTTTTTGACCCAGGGCTGGATCTGGACCTGAAACTTCATTTCAAGTCGAGCATCCCAGCAAGGCCAGGCCTAATTAAATTCCATTTGTCTTTATAACCATGGTAGCTCTCTTGGAAGCTGTTGTGACTATATGATGGTTCCCAATTGCATAAATGGCACATTTCCATGAGTACTGCTGGGCCATGCTCCCAAGGCCAGTTCTTGTATCCTTCCAAGATGCACTTATAGAAAACACTGTGAACATATGTAAGCTGAATGGGTTCCTCAAGATTGTATTAAAAAGAGAGAGAGAGAAAGAAAAAGAAGTGGACAAATATTGGATCCAGTACATACTGTTCCTTTTGCCTACTTCCTCTACCATCTCAAAATGCTGTTGACCATTGGTATGCCTTTCCTCAGCTCTTCCACACAAATGTTTCTGGGGGAAAAGGCTATTGCACAACGTCAATAGAAAGCCACTGTAAGGTATGCTGTAAATAGCCCAAGTGAACCTTAGTGCCTTCATCTAGAACAGTGGTTCTCAACCTGTGGGTCCCCAGATGTTTGTGGACTTCAGCTCCCAGAAGCCCCAGCCACTATGGTCAATGCTCAGGGCTTCTGGGAGCTGAAGTCTAGAAACATCTGGGGACCCACAGGTTGAGAACCACTGATCTAGAACCAGTGTGGGGAATCTGTGGCCTCCAGATGTTATTGGATCTTGACTTATATCAGCCTCCATCACCATCACCTGTAGTCAGAATTGCTGGGGATTGTGGTCTAGCTACATCTGGAGAACGACAAGCTCCTTGTACCTGTTGTAAACATTTGGACTGGCAGCACTTCCCAACTGGTATCCCTGTCTTGTATAGACTTTGGGACTCATCCTTTCTTCTCCTGTCAAACACCCAGCTTGAAATCAATGGTTTTCACTTTTTATAGTGATTTATCTATGGGCAGCTGAATTATTTTGCAGATATGAAATCTCCCAGAGGGCCAGAATGTCTGTAGTATTTCTAAGGATCGTCTTTCTTGGAAAATCAACTTCTCTTTGCCCTTCTTTTCTGATATGTTCATGCTCTATTCTGTATATCCTAGACACACACACACACACACACACACACTTTCTTCCATGAATTAACCAATACTGACAGATCTGTGACTTTCCATGACCCTTAAATTTTACTATCTGCTAGCATGTCAGGCACCGATTTTCTTCCACTCTTACCCTAGAGCACACTTTGCAATGATCGTCTCCCAACTTGACAAGGGCAAGGACTTATAGCCAATGAAGGGGCATCATCTGTATCTCTGTAGGACAACTGAGGTCAGAGGAGAAGACTGGTGGAAATAATAAGGACAAGCAGGAGCTGATCTGGTTTGAATAGACAAAATGTTGCTTTGGGCTAGCTTCAGTCCTGTCCAATTGCTTTTATAGATAAGACTCACTTATGAACATGGTTCAGTACCACAGAGTTGGACACTTCACCTATGGGTTTCACATTCTCCTGAAGGCATCCTATTTCAGTACCACTCTTATATTAAGTGATGTCTTCTTAATGTTTTATTGGGTTTGTCTCCTAGGCTATTTAACATATACATGAAACCTCTGGGACAGGTTGTCCAGAGTTTGAAGGTTCAGTGCCATCAGTGTGCAGATGGCATCCAACTTATCACTCCTGTCCACCACAAACCAAGGAAGCTGTTTTGGTCCTAAACTTCTGCCTGTCATCAGTAATGGACTGGATTAGGGTGAACAAATTGAAACTTAATCCAGATAAGAGGGTGGTGCTCCTGGTCAGTTGAAAGGCAAATCAGGAAACAGGCTTTCAGACTGGTGCTGGATGAGGTTGCAGTCTCCCTGAAGACGCAGATCCACCACTTGGGTAGGTGTGCTCCTGGATTCAACTCTGAGCCTGATAGCTCAAGTTTCAACAGTGGCTAAGAGTGGATTTCCACAGTTATACTTGTGCGCCAGCTGCATCTGTTCTTTGAGACAGTGGATCTGGCCACAGTGACACAGCCAAGTTGAATTACTGTAATATGCTCTAGGTGGAACTGCCTTTGAAAATGATTCAGAAACTTCAACTTATCCAAAGAATTGATTGCTAACTGGGGCTGGCTAACAGAGAACACACAGTTCCCTTGGTGCAACACCTTCACTGGCTGCCAGTCCATTTCTAGGCACAATTCAAACTTTGGTCCAGGTTATTTGAAGAATCATATTTTCCTTTATGAACTTTCCTGTGTTTTGTGATCTGTTGGCAACCCCCTTCTCTCTGTCCCATCACACTTGCAAAGACATCTAGTGGGACAATGGGACAAGGCCCCCCAGTCTCTGGAGCAGTTAGACAGGCACTCTCCCTACTTTCTTTTTGCAGACAAGTAAAGACTTTTCCATTTAGACTGGGATTTTGTTGATTGACTATGTAAGGGCCATCCCACCAAAATAATGGGCTGGATCTTCCTAAGTGTTGTACTGGTGCTTGTATGTATGTGTGTTTGAATGTGTTTTAATCAGGTTTTAATTTTTGATTGTTTAATCTTGTTTTAACTTTTGTATCTTGTGGATTCTTAGCAATATGCTTTTTAATTTGTTTAAAATGCTCTGGTGGGAAAAGCAGACTAGAAATAAATAAATACTTATATACATACCTCTCTCCCTCATCAGCCATTTATTTAAAGCGCATGAGTGAGGCCCTGGCTCAAAGGCAGAGGGCACACCTTATATACAGAATGTCAGGATTAAGTCTTTAGAGCAGTGGTTCTCAACCTGTGGGTCCCCAGATGTTTTAGAACTTCAGCTCCCAGAAGCCCTGAGCATTGACCATAGTGGCTGGGGCTTCTGGGAGCTGACATCCACAAACATCTGGGGATCCACAGGTTGAGAACCACTGCTTTAGAGTCTCCAGTCAAAAGCATTCCAGTCTGTAAAGAGTTCCCATCTAAGATCCTGAAAAGCCATTGTCATAAATCAGAGCAGATAGCACCTGGATAGCCAATGTAGCTCATAGGAAAAAGGTGTGCTTTGGACCATTTCCACATTATACTGTTATAGCGTTATTATTCCACTTTCAACATCCTATGGAATCCTGGGGTTTGCAGTTTAGGGAGGGGCCGGCCAGCCCTCACTAAACTGCAAACCCCAGGATTCCATAAGATGTTGAAAGTGGAATAATAGCACTATAACAGTCTAGTGCAGAAATGGTCCAGAATACAGAAGGTCCCGAGTTCATTTTCTGACATCTGCAAGTAGGACAGCTTCCTGTCTGAAACATGGAAGTGCCACAGCTGACTGGTGTGTTCATCACTACCCTAGATGGACTAAATATCTAACTCGGTGTAAGACAGCTTTTGATATACTAATACCAGAACGTACTTTTCTGTGGTTTACCATCCCCAGCTTTCATATGTGGCCACACATATAGCGGAAGCTCAGTTTGTTTGAATGTAACAATTCCATTATATCTCTGCAGTAACTTTAAACACAAAAAGAACAATGAAATAATGTCATAAGTGAAAACAAGAGAGAGGTTTTGCATGAGATTTTGTGATATAGTTCACTTCATCAGATGCATCTGATAGAATGGACTATACACTGCATAAATTTGCTAGGCTTTCAAAGGTGTCACAGTTGTTGTTTTTATTGTAGCTACTGCTACGGCTACACCACTGGAAAACATTTTGTGTGGCAGTCTTGAGGCACATTAACACCACGTGTACAAAAAATGATGGTGTTTTCCAAATACAGATCCAAAATGTTTGCTACCATTTTCTACAGGGAGATAGAGTTAGTCCAAAATCTTTATAAACAGCAGGAACTTTAGCTGCTAGATTTCCTGAGTGCATCACCTGAGCTAACTCGGACCTCTTGGTTTTGTAGAGATTCCTCAAGAGCAAGGAGTACAGTACAAGATGGTTGCTACGGCAACCTGTGTCAGGCTCCAGAATGACAAACGTGCTTCATTTTGCTGTACGCATGGTGACATCTGTTTCAACCAAGAATCCAAACCTGTTGGGCAAATATACGAGCGCCTTATCTGGTGGGCAATTTGCACCAATGACATGAAGGCCTGTGTACAGTAACAAGCAGCTTGCCAAGAAAATTATGACAAGTGAAGGCGTACAAGAAAAAAGATAACTTTTAACAAGATTACATCAAATCTCTATGGGTATTAACAATGCTTGGAAAAGTGAACTCCTTTTTTTTGACAATAGCTCCCTCCTCCGTGGCCAAAATGTTTAACTTTTGCAAGCTCTGGGATGATAATACATCTAGAGCAGAATTCTCAGATAAGGTCAGTCTGACTCCCTTCTGCCTTCTCTCCCTTTCCTCTCTTCCATTCAGTGTGATGGGATGTCTGAAAGTGCTCACTAAATCTCTAACTGACAGCCCGAATGGGAGAAGAAAAGGCCTGGCTCTTAAGATACTAAGCGGAGTTGATGTACTAAAACAGGAGCCTCGGGGCATTCCAGTCTGATGCATGAATGTGACATGCGCTCCCTGGCTGACCTTGAGCAAATCACTTCAGCCATGTTCCTACTTGACGTCTCTGGCGACCCTTCATTCAGCAGCAATCAGAGGGCAGAGCAGGAAGTGTGGGCCTTTTCCACACAGTCGACGTCTCCTTTGTTCTCTCGGTAGAGCCCCGCTGGAATCAGAGGGAGGTTTGTACCTTGGCCTTTCCCCTTCGGGCTTAGCAGTGGGCATGTTCCTTCAGCAGTTCCCTTAGTCACAGCACTGACAGTGATGGAGGCATGTGAGAGGTGGGGAACAAAGGTCACTGGAGCTGAACAAAAGACACTGTACTGAGGGCCTGGGATTACAGATGAATTGATGATGGCAGGAAGCATTATATGTACATACCTGATGCTAGGTGTGTTTGAAAAACGTGCTTTTTAATTATTATTTTTTTACAAAATTCAGCAAAAGGGCAAAAATTAATCAACTAATATAGCAAAGTGCTACTGCATGACAGGCAAACTGAGAAAAAGTTGTCAGTGAGAATTGCTTCTCTCTCTCTCTTTTTATTTATTCAGTAAGTAAAATTTTTCCAGAGATACAACATGGTGTAGTGGTTTGAGTGTTGGACGCTGGGAGACCAGGGTTTGAATCCCCACTTGGCCATGGAAATCTACTGGATGACCTTGGGCAAGTCACACTCTCTCAGCCTTAGAGGAAGGCAAGCACAAGCCTCTGAACAAATTCTGACAAGAAAACCCTGTGATAGATTTCCCTTAGGGTGGCCATAAATCAGAAATGACTTGAACATACACAACATAATTGTTGATGTAACCTCAGTCCATAACACAGGACATCAAAACATGCACATGAACAACAAATCAAACTGAAATCCAGAATGCCTAATAGACATTGCAGTTCCAATAAAAGTGATCCAAACACTCAGACCAGTCCTAAAACTACGTTAGCCATATGTCCAGCAGAATTAGCAGACACAATTCTTTTTCTAATTTTAAAAAGATAACAAGTTTTTAAAATGGCCACTTTATAACTGGCACAAAGAAATGCATTGCTTTTATTTATAGTCTGTCTTTCTCCAAATACTGGGCTTCAAGGCAGACATGATTTAAAAAGAGATACAACTAAAATCAGTCAATTAAAATATTTAAATACAGTTAAATAGATTATCATATTAAAACAGCAACCAAACCAAAAACAATATAAAAAGATTTATAGGTTAGGGATGGCAAAGGAAAAAAAGTACAGCTCCCTCCTCATTAAACACTTCTTTCTTAGGAGCCAGTCTTTTTTCCAAGGCTTGCCTGAATGAAAAGGAGGATATCCATACTACATTATTATAGTACTTTGATACCACTTTAATTGCTGTGGTTCCATCCTTAGGTGTCCTGTGAATTGTAGTTTCTTGAAGTACTTAGAATTCACTGCCAGAGAGCTGTAATGCTATAGTTCAGAGAAATGTACTACAGCAGTGCCAGCAATTATTTTTAAAGCATCAAGGGCAAGCTATTGACTATAACCATCTCTTTCTTACCTGGAAACTCGCAAATCACCACCAGTCCACTTTGAAAATTTTAAATATCTTATCAAATTAAAAATCCCAGAATTATGTATGAGGGGGCCATGACAGTTAAAGTGGTATCAAAGTTCTATAATTGTGCAGTACGAAGACGCCTACAATTTTTGCCTGTCAGCGGAAGAAGAACAGGACTGTGGCCAGCCTAGTCTCCTCTGGAAGGGGGCTCCACAATCTGGGAGCAGCAACCAAAAACTGACCTGTAAAAAATTAAATGAATTGAACATGTCTTCCCATTGGAATGGAGAGTATTTACATTTATCTGTGTTACAGGCCCAATTTAAACAGAGGGCAAATGCTTGTGGAGAGGCAGTCTCCTGGCTGTGATTGGTTCTGGAATCTGCTATCCAATAATTAAAGTAGCCTAATGCCTCAGGTGTATTGACCCTCCCATTATCAGTGTTGAAGTAATACTAGAGGTTCCATTCCTCCCAGCTGGTAAACATGGAATGAGGAGGGGTCCATCTTTTCCTTTGCCACAGGCAGCAAAATATATCGGACTGATATGCTGGTTTGTGCCTTTCATATGCTAGAGTTATCCTTGCAGGCAGTGCCTTGGAACTCCTTTGGTTGGTGCAGCTGCCTGGCTTCTGTGGTGGGTTTGTCGGGGGGGGGCGGGGGTCAAACTGAAGACCAAGCTATGATGATGGAGCTCTGACGTTGTAGCTCCTTCTGACAAGGCAGGATCTTAGCCAAGCCTTTTGTGTGAATGAATTTTCACAAAAAGCTCCTGAATTATGAAAAATCTGGTGACAGTTTACATTTTCTAAAGTGGTGCGTCTTGACGTACCAAGACACCATTTCTTTCTGAGAAATAGAAAAATTGAGAGTATCCTTTATAATCCTAGTAGATACCTGGGAGCCTGCTATGAGAAGATAAAGAATAAGAGTGCATTTTTAATTCTTTTTAAATCAATGTTTTAAAAGTAGCATTTTAACTGGATTGTTTGTTTAATGCAGTTTTCACTCTTGTGCTACTTACAGAGTCAGCATGGTGTAATGGTTTGAGCATTGGACTATGATCCTGGAGACTAGGGTTTGATTCTCCACTTGGCCATGGAAACCCACTGGATTACCTTGGACATATCACATGCTCTCAGCTCCTGGAAAACTCTGTGATAGGTTCACTTTTGGGTCACCATAAGTAAGAAATGACTTGAAGGTACGCAGCAACTGCTTTAGCAACTTTGACTTCCCCCTTCTTGTTTCAGCAGTCTGAGTCAGTAATAAATCCAGAGTGACAGTCCAGAGGAGAATCCAGTAGCGAAGTCAGCACACAGGCTCTGAGTTTCATGGGCTCTCCTTTTCTCACCTATGCTGGGCTGCAATACATGTTGTCCTTTTCATGTCTCTGTGTTGTGGCTTTTGGTGAGAGCTCTGTCTGTGTTTGCAGCAGAGTCCTGGGACTGGGGCATGATAGTTCTGTGCATGCTTGCAGAACAATTGGCTACACAAAGGACCACACTTACACAGTCTGTGAGAAAGCACAACCACTTGCACAACTATCTTTATGCTAGTGCAGTGCCACAGCAGGATTCCAGCCAAACTTCACATAGCCAGTCATACCAGTTAAGGTGATAGGGAAACTGCATCCAAAAATTGTCAACTGGGGACTAATACTAGGGCCAGTAACAACACATATAGCAACCTAAACACAGCAAGGATCTACTCTCTTTTGGAAGAGGATTCCAGATGTTGTTGGACTGAAACTTTTGTCACCCCTGACTGTAGGCCATGCTGGCTGGAACTAATGGGAACTGGAGTCCAGAAATATCTGGAAGGCCACAGGGTTTCCTACCCTTGATTTACATTTTTTCCATCATCCCTTATTTGCAAACATTTTTTTTGCCATGCTGTATTTGCCATGGTCCCGGATGAACAGACAACAGTGAAATTCTAACAATAAGAATACAAGAACAACAGTAAAAGCTATAAAAAGTATTTAAGCACAGGTGTGCATTAGCCACTTAAAACCCCACAATTAAATACCAATCAGGAATGAATAGGATTTTAAAGATCTCAGATATAAAAAAAACCTTATAAGGCACAATCATTTTTCTACAGGTGGGCTTTTGGCAATTGACTGGTTGATTTTAAAAATTAGTGATACAGACCCAGGTCGTGCATCGGGAGATGCAGCTGTGGAGACATAGGTACAACATTGTCCATTGCTACACTCCAAAATCCTACCTTTGCAACTTTACTGCCCCACCTAGTCATTTCAAAGGTGCTGGAGAACAGGGAGATAAGTAATGACATGTCCGGCTGTCTCCCAGTCACAGCGTGTATTAAGACAGAGACTGCTACAGAGATCCTGTGGAATCCTGCTGCAACTGTCTGTCTGACTCTGTCCCATGACCAGGAGAGAGCTGGGTACCTTATTACTGCCCTGCTCTCCAAAACCTTATGGGTGGGTTTGTGGAGGGGACGGGATCTGTGAAGGAGGCTTCAAAGATAAGATTTGGGAATACCTTTGGTTATTGCAATCATGCAAGAACTGTAAATATGAATTGGAATAATTATGATGTCATAAATTAGGCTTACAACATCCTAATTATTGAACCAGATGCCAGTCCTTGTTTTAAATTGCTTTTGATTCAGTTGTATTTTGTATTATAATTTGTATTACAATATTATATTGTGTTTTGGGTTGGAACACAGTGGGCACAACTCCACTCATCCCACCCTACCCCACACACAAGAATAGCATCAGCTTTGAGAGGATGATGGGATATGAGTCAAATAAATAACAGTAACTCCTGTCCTGAGCTCCCTGTCCTAATCCTCACTTATCGGGCAGCACCCATTGTGGCTGATGGTGTTCTATTCCCCTGTTGCTTGGGAAATGGCTGACTTATGTCTCCTGTTGTGACAGGCAGAAGTGGGAGTCCTATCATCATTTCTGCCTCACACCAGAGATCTTTTGTGCAAAGAGGGAGAGGCAGTCTTCTGCTTCCCAATCAACTGGGGAACAGATCCCTGTCCATCACAGCAGCTGCTGCCAAGTATGTAAGGACTGGGGGACTTTCAGGTCCCTTGTAGCCCTTAAACTAGGGAATAGGTAAGGACTTGGGATATAGAACAGTCACGAATGTGTAGCTCAAGGGAATTCCAACCATGGTATGTATCTGATGTTTTTGTATGTTTTAATTTGTACTGGTTTTAATAATTTGCAAGCTGCTTTGAGTCCCAACATTGAGGAAAAGGCAGGATATAAACAAATGCTACCACTACCGCTGCTACAAGAACAACTGAAAAGATTTTTGTTCCCATCAGTGCCCAATCCATCTCTGCCAGATGTCCGAGGAAGTGCCTGGAAGCGATCTCTAAAGTGGAAAGGCAAATTGTAGTCTATGGGTAGTTATGTTTGATTCCCCTCAATTTTGAAGATTTATTCCATGCAACAGACTCACTCTGGATGAGTTGGGTTGTAATTCTAAATAGAGTTGGAACACATAAAGCTTTTCATTTGCAATTATCTTTCAGTTCTGCTTAGCAATAAAATTAATATTATTTTCTTGAGCTTAATATGCATTTCAGACATGATAACACACCCGGTTTTCACCTGCGAGACAGTCTAGAACAAGGAAAGAGGGATGGCCATTTCACAGTCTGGCTTGTTATGGCTAGTATAATCACAAATGTCTGAGAATTAACACATGGCTTTCCTAGGGGACGCAGAAAACTACAGGGAAACTCAAAAACAACATTTCCTGAGAGTTTTCCTTTGATCTACCCTCCTTCAAGCAGCTGACAATGAAATGTCTGTCAGAATAATGGCAGATGGTCAACCGTTATTTCTATACTGGCTGGAATTGCCACTGGCTGCTCTGCATGCAACATGCAACCAATGTACTGTCACAAGATGTTATGATGGCTGCTAACATAAGTGTGCTTCAGACCAATAGTTACCAGCCTGTGGGTCCCCAGATTTTTTTTTTCAACTACAGTTTCCAGAATTGCTCAACATTAGCTATGTTAGTCATGACTTCTGTGAGTCAAAGTCTAACTACATCTGGGGAACACATCTGGGGACCCATGTTTGGTAAGCACTGTTTCAGATAGAATTTGTAGATTATTAGTCTATCAGTAGCTATTTGTTATTACAACTAAAATAGAATTTCTGTGATCAGCGGTGTGTTTATAAAAAACAGCTACTAATGAGAAAGAGCAGGAGATAGCTGCCTCCATCACAAGTTGCTTGCATCTGACTGATCGTTCATGGGGACTGAGACAAGACAGGACAATTTTTTCATCTCAGCCAGCATAATCCTTATGAGTCATTAGTTATCTGCCACTGATCTTATTTGGAGGCAGGCAAGGTTTTCAGGTCAAGCCATGTAAATGGGATGACTTGGTCATGACTTACTAAGCCAATTGTCTTCAGGGTTTAAAATAAGAAATGTTTTTGATCAGGGCACTATGCTCAGATGGTGTTTGATGTCATGACTAAAAAGTATGAGCTTAATTTGTTACTTGAACCCACTTTCCTGCTGGAAAGACATTATTGAACAATTTTGTAAGCAATGTTTTAAACAGTATGACACCAGAACACAGCATTAGGAGCCACTTTTCCGTTTGGCTGTCTTATAGGACTGCTATAAGATTACTGAGATGATATTTTTTGAGCATTTGGGAAAAGCACTACATGAATTCTTGATAATGTTCTCTGAAATTACAGAAACTACTTGCATTCATAGTAATATATTCTCAATAGGCAGCTAAATAATAACCCGCTGTAGATCTAGCCAAATGCAGAATTGTAAATGACAGGAAGGCTGAATACATATTTTATCAACAGAAGCTGGTTGGATAAAAGGCCCTCCTTGTCTTTTGGAATCCACATGCTTTACCAGCAATCTGAATGTACAACTATTTTTCATGCACTGCTCTTCTCTGTCCACTAGAGGTCATGTGCCAAACGTCCTATTATTCTAATTACAAATAGGAGTAAGAACACAAAGGAAGCAGCTAAAGAACACACATTTTCAGATACAAGATTGGGAGGGCCTGGGGAAGTGTGTTTATACCACTTTTAATGATTCATGGGGAAGAAAAAGAAGGAAGAGGAGGAGGTGGTGGAGGAGGGGAGAAGAATTGTACCTGTAAAAGAAGAACTGTAATATTAATGGGCAGCAAAACAGTGTATGGTTGCTTAAGGACTGTCTCCTTTCTTTGGATATGAGAATTCATGGCTGAAAATTAATACATGGGTTCACATAACCATCCTGCCTCCACACACCCACACTGAAAGAACGCATGTGGGTGTTCTAGGCTCATGGCAAGTGATCATGCTTCCTGATGCTATTATAACCAGTTGTCACATCTCCCCAATCCAGAACTTCTCATAAGAATTACAAAGAACTCTTGCAAAGGAGGGGTGAAGACAACTAACTAAGACACTTTCCTTCCTCACAAGGCATTCTCTGCACAATTTTAATTGTGCATAGGTAGGATTCCTTCTTGTGTCTTCTTGTGTAGAGACGGAGTCACCCTGAATGATCCTATGCTCTTGCCCCACCCCAACACTCTTTCAGTATGTGGAGGGAACAGAGAGATCCTCCTTCATGAGGTGTGTGAATTGGATTGACTATTTGTACTTGTTATATATGGAAAGGTAGTAGTAATGTAAAGAATACAATAGTGTATTTCATAAAACTATTCCTCACTTACAGAAAGTGAAATTAACCATCTACTCAAGCTTAAGGCTCATTCCCCCCACCTTCTCCCCCACCCCCCCTCAAAAAAAAACCCCCCTGGATCCAGATATTAACTGCTGCAGTGACTACTTTCACTGTCACTGGCAGCCATAACAAAAAAACAACAGTTGGAAAGATAGTGACTATCCTGGCTTGGCTTTGAGCAGGAGGCCCTGAAAGACACCAAGAGCTCTTTCACACTAAGCCGATACAGTGCCATGATTTCACTCTAACGGCTGCGGCAACGTCGTGTGGAATTCTTGGGTTTGTAAGTTTGGTCGGGCACTAGAACTCTCTGGCTGAGAATTCTAAATGCCATTCCCTAAACTGCAAGTCCCAGCATTCCCTAAGGTGGAACCAGAGGCCCATTCAGAGTACAAAACTATAGCCCAGTATTCCTATTTGACAGCCATAAATGCATCCAATGGAATGCAAAGACTGGAAGTTTAGGGAGGCACTGGAGCTGGATAAGAATTCTCTGGATGAGATTTCTAAAAGTCCTTCCCCGGGCTCTAAATCCCAGGATTCTACAAGATGGAATAATGGAATCAGTGGAATTACAGCACTATGATTGCATAAGGTAAATGGACTCCAGATGTGAACAGGCCCCAGGTCAATACAAGCAAGCAGGCAAGTAGGACCCCAGAGAGCTCCAAGTGGACAATTTTCTCCAAAAAGAGTTCAAGAGAGGATCCAATTTCTTCTCTCAGGCACTTTCTTTAATAGTGTGCTGTGGTGCAAAGGAGCCTGGACTCACCGGGTCAAAGCACCAGGGCATTTTATTACCATGATCTGCAATATGTCTCAGACTTCTGTTTTCCTTCTGAGCTTAGTGGAAGTGCTGAAGGAAAAACAGATTTTCTTGGTAACAATATATTGTTGTGAGCTATCCCTCTTTAATATAAAGAGCAGTACTTATGAGAGCCAGCATGGTATAGTGGTTTGAGTGTTGACCTATGACTCTGGAAACTAAGGTTTGAGTCCCTGCTCAGCCACTGGGCGACCTTGGGAAATTCACACTCTCTCGGCCTGAGAGGAAGGCAAAGCCAATCTCCCTCTGAACAAATCTTGCCAAGAAATCCCTGCTAGAGGTTCACCTTTAGGGGATGCTATTAAATTGGAAATGACTCAAAGGCACACAACAACAACAACAAATTTTGCTGTAGCTTGATTTTAAATGCTGGGATCCATTTGCTTTACAAAATGCCCACTCCTGGAGGACATGAAAACTGCTGGAATTGGTTTTCTACTGTGGACTAACACAGCTGCCTGAGTGTTTGATTCTCCTTGTGGGTGTGCTACGGGTGTGTCATGATGAATGCCTGCACTTCAGAGTTTAGTGCTTACACCACTGGGCATAAAAGACCATTCTCTTGTACTTGGTCCTGGTACTTCCTCTCTTCTCTATTAGGTTTTTCTTTATTGCTGCACTGGTGATCCACCAGTGGGGAGCATTGGTTCCCCAGGGCCCTTTGTCTCAGAGTCTGTGGCCTCTGGCGATCCTGATCATGGCTGTGGTGGCTAGGGGATTCTGGGATTTGTAGTCCAAATGTTTAACTTTCCCAGACTCTGCATCCTAATGTGGGCTTCTGAGGAAAGGGTCAACTCAGGCTTATAAACAAAGTGAAATGGATTTCACTTTAATGCCTTTGACCCCCTCCCTAAATTGCAAATGCCAGGATTCCATAGGATGTTGAAATTGGAATAATAGCACTATAACAATCTAGTGCAGAAATGGCCTTAGTTAGGAGTTTATGTATTCTTTGCCTGTGTTGTGCTTTTCAGCCTGAAGCCTAATGAGACTGGAGCATGGGAGAAGTAGGATCAAACCTGTCCAGCTCTGCTGCAGGGGGAGCCAGACTTTAGAATTAATCTCATAGTCTTCATTAATTATTGACCAACATAGTTATTTGTACTATCACCACGCTAGTTCATTACATAGGAAAAATCACAAGGGAGATAGTTCACAGGAACAATAATAAGCTGTAAACCTAAATTCTTTCCCACCACTGCCTCATTCTTCTTCAGATAAGGAGAAGATTAAGAATACACAGAGGTTTCAGCATACGTAATAAAGGAGTAATTAAAAATTAAAGAGAAAGAAAATCTTGCTACAACCCCCTTTTTGCCAGTTGGAACTTTCATGGTTTTTGAAACAGAAAACACAATCACTGTGGACAGTAACATTCAGATGCTATTTCAAAACTGGCAAGGCATAAGGGTTTAGGAACAACAAATAAGTGTGGAGCTTTCAGCCAGGAGTGAATTATTGTTACTCTTCTGAACGAGGGGTTTATTACTGCCATCTTGACAGGTCATTAACTATATTAGCCTGAACGGAAGTGGAATAAATAGTCTGTCACGCCATCATCCTTACAGCAAAGCAAAAGTAAAACAAATCAGCTATTTATGTCTCTCACACATTATACATTGCAATGATTAAATGCCATCTGTTAGTCCCAATGAAGGTTCTCAAAGTAGCGATGGTGATATGCTCCAAGAATTCTTTAGTTAGACCTTCACTCCTGCTGGCCACATATCACTTAAAGACCACGGGAAGCATCACTGATTGCTTAAATGAAGATGAATTTTTTGAACTCCTAACTATATCTAGCAACAGAAAAGAAATACATTTCCTGAAAGCAATAATCTGTTATTCAATAATGATGTGACAAAGGGCCCTTTCACACTATGTAATTATAGGACTATGATGCCACTTTAACTGTTGCAGCAGCACCCTATGGAATCCTGTAGTCTGTAGTCTGGGGAGGCATTAGAGTTGCTCTCTGGCGGAGAATTCTAAATACCCCTCCCCAAACCCCCAATTGCAGGATTCTATAGGATGTTTCATGGCAGTTATAGTGGAATAATACTGCTATTGCTGTTTCCTGTGAAAGGGTACCTAGAAGTCTCAGTTTTAGCTTCTTGCAGTTCACTAAGGGTGTAGATGACAGATTGACATGGAGGTTATTTATAATGCCTGGTTTGGGAAAAGACCTACAATCACTGAAGTTAAGATTTAAGCCTGATAATTTAACAACAGTACTTCTGCAACAAAATAACATTTTTACATAAGATTGATTTGATTATTCCATAAATCAGAGTATTTACTGATCTGTTGATCACGTGGCTTCAAAATATTAACCCTTAACAAATGTAATATATGTTCTGCTCATCCATTTAGCAAGCTAATAATGAAATACACACTGGCTCGTTCCTTGCAAAGATACAAACATGATTCCTGATAGTGAAACATTTTGTTAAAATAGACATCAGCCTAAAACACTACCATGCTTGCAACATTCTCCCTAATCCTCAGTCACTCTTAGTGACACATTTCCGACCTTGTTTTACAGATAGATTGTTTTATGCATAAAATCCATGAACAGAAGTGCGCATATGCTGAACACAAGAATATGCCAGGCACTGCTGTTAATCCCAGCCCTTATTTAAATTGCTTTGGGAATTATAGTTGAGGATGATTTATAAGTATTTTAATCAAATATAAGAAATCAATTCATTAATTAACGAATGTATGAATGAGGTGTGTGTGAAGTTCTCAGTGAGTTAGTACTGATGCCATGACCACTAGAGACAGACACCCTGTTTCTCTATTTCTCAAGTTTATTCCACTCTTTGAAAATTTTGATTGCTATTGTTGTGTACCTTCAAGTAATTTCTGACCTATGGTGACCCTAAGGCAAACCTATCACGGGGGCTTTTATAGGCTGAGAGTGTGTGACATGGTCAATTGCGAAATCAAACCATGGTTTCCAGGATTATGGTCCAGTGCTCAAACCACTGTGTTCAGTAAGTATCATTGTTAGGTGGGAGTGTACAGGATTGGTGAGAGGGGTCAAATGATGCTGAGCAAAGCTGGTGAAGATGACAAGGCCAATCTACCACATCACTCCCAGCTCTCCTAGCTTGCAATGCCTGGGAGATGGTTTCACCATGCTTAAGGGCTTATTCGGAAAGGAAAGAAGTCTCTGAAAGTCTCAAGATTTTCCAGTTCTTTTTGTTTTGATTTTCTTCGCATGTTCACAGTTTTGCATGCAAACTCTTCCTTGAAAATCTTGAGTTTCCCTCACTTCTCTTCCCTTGTGTTCTTCCCCTCCCTTTCTTATGTGTCCCATCTAAACTCAGGCAACATTTCAGAAACTGACTTTCACCAATTTCCACCCAGTCTTTTTTAATTACTATTCAGGCATTATAGTCAAAGTGCTTTTGCTATATCACACTAGTTAAGCATTGGGATCATTTTCTTTTCTTGCAAGCATTCTTTCTCCCACTTAATCTTTTTTGAATCTGCTGTCCTAAGATTAGTTACTATGTTTCTTGATGGTGGTCTTTTTACCTAGTTCCAGGATAACACAGGCAGACATGCATAGAGAGGGATATTTCATTTTGGGAAATACTTACTGGGTTAAAGTTTGCTTTAAATTCAAGAGAAGATAATTGGAAACTCTACTGTGTTAATATATACAGTCAGCCCTCCACATTTGCAAGTTTCACTTTTGTGGATTGATTATTCACAGATTATTTGCTGTCACCTCTGCTGCTTCCCTATGCCATTTTTAATAGGGATTGCAAGCTTTCTGAGACTGAGAAACTATGAGCGAGACTCGTAAGTCCCTCTTAAAAATGGTGTGGGGCAGCAGTGGAGGTGGCTGTAAGCCCCTCCAGCCACTCACTTCTGCCTTGTGGAGGAACTCTGAGGAGTCCATGGTGGGTTGAATATGGTGATCATACTTTTTTTGTGTGTTAAATATGGTTTGGGAGGGCCTAGAGTTATTCACAGTTTTTTCACTTTCACAGAGGTACTGTGCCCCTAACTTTAGCGAATGTGGAGGGAGGACTGTACTGGGCTAGGGAATGGGAGTCCTTGTAAGTGCTAGGAGTTTCCTGAAAATACTTCAAGATGGGAAAACCTTATGCCCCAGAATCTGAAAGGACAGGGACTAAACCAGGGGCTTTCTCATTTTTTCCAGTATGTCTGGATGGGTGTTGTTTTGTCTGTCTGTCTGTCTGTTTAAATCCGTCAACTCTCCTGACAACAATGGGAGGATTAGCTATGCCTGTTTTGGGGCAGGCATGGCTAACCACCCCAGATTGTGTCCAGCTGATTCAAAACTGGTCACTCTTTGCCCCCTCATCCCTTTCCCAAAAACTCTATTTTGGGGGGATTTCAGTTGCCATTGCTGGTGGGGAAACTGTCCACAGAAGCTTTCCATTTGGCCAAGCAAAGGGGCCAGCCACAGCTGACAATGCTGGGAGGTGAGGATTAAATTCTAAAATGTGTAATATATTTCTTGAAATATTTAGATAGCTAGCACAGATACATGCATACACATACTATGACTACAGTGTGCATCATCAGTGACTACTGGTTGGAGCTGATGGAAGCTGAAGTTCAGCCTCTGGAAAGCTATATGTTCCCCATCTCCCCCTCCCTCCCTCCCTCCCTCCCTTTCTCTTTCTGTGAGTGTGTCTGTGTAATATGAATACTTTTGCCCATAAATGTGCATGTGGTTTCTAGAAAAGAAATGAAGCAATATAAGTTAAGCTTCCATAATTCCTGGTAACTGATAATTTCAAGATGACTTTTGTATTCATTTTTTCCAATTATCTTCTCTTGAATTTAAAGCAAACATTGGGTTTGATTTTTCCAAGAGCATATGCACTTTTTCTTGACATCATGGGTGTCCATCCTGAAGCAATTTCTGCCTTTCTTTCACTTGAATAGGATTCATGTTAGAACCCCCATAATGGAAAGCTACTTCCACAATTTCCCAAAGATAACAGTCTGTTCACAGCCCATGCTCCATCTGTTAAAGTAACAAGTAATTAAGGGTAGGATGTTATCTTTTTCCTAGGAAAGCAGACACTGAAAATTTTCATGCCTAAGGCAATCCTACAAATTCATGGCAAAACTGAGGGTGTAATAGCTTAAATCCCAAAACTTAACCACATCTTAGTATTGGTGAACAAACACCACAACAAATCTATTTTTGTGTAGGAAAAAAATGGGAACATAATAAGCGTTTCATGAAGGACAAATGGGTAGTTAGTTGAAATTTAATGAACTGGGATTGCTATAATAGCTGGTACAAGAAGTACACTAGTCAATAGGCAATTTGATTAAGAAGATTAGGGATCAGAGGGAAAGGGCACTTATTTCCACACATTTATTTTAGTTTGCTTGGGCTTTCAGCAAGAGTAATAGTGTGGACTCCATTTCAAGCTGTGGACAGCATGAAAGTGCTTTGGCTACATTATTTTGTCCATCCATTATGTGGATGAGCAAAATAATTTAGCCATATGCTCCCGTACAAAAACACAACAAAGATTAGTGTCCTATGTGTTTGCTGACTGTTCAAACTGCAGGCTTCCACCTCAAGTCGTAAACATATCTTTCTCTCTTCTTCCAGTAGGATTTACAGAGTTTTATACACACTTAAGTCACTGAGCTCTTTCCTAGTTGGTTCTTATTTTTAAGGAACTATAAACCATTCATTCTGAAAACCACTTCCTTTCTGATTTTTCCCCCTGTACCATATATTTCGAGCTCCCTTGGAGTCTTAGCCACCTGTCATCCCCACTCACAGTTGTTGTGGTCTAAGAGCAAGCAGCTCATACTTTCACAGGTGCAGCTACATACTGTTGGTAGAAAGACATCCATCACCATGGTCTCTTTTACAGCACACTGTGCAAGCACTTTGATCTCACTTTAACTGCCCTGGCTCCATCCTATGGAATCCTGGAATTTGTAGTTTGGTGAAGCACTCAAGCTGTCTGGCTGAGAATTCTAAATTGTTGTCTTTATGGGTCTTCAAGTGGGCTCTGACTTAGGGTGACCCTATCATAGGCTTTTCTTGACAAAATTTATTCAGGCCAGGTTTGCCAATGTCTTTCTTTTAGGCTGAGAGAGTGTGACTTGCCTAGCTGAGCGGAGATTTGAACCCTGGTCTCCCAGAGTCCTAGTCCAGCACTTTCTCTGACCTTCTTCAGAGAATTCTAAACACGGCTCTCTAAACTGCAAATTGTAGGTTGGATCTACAACAGTTAAAAGGGAGTCAAAGTGCCATAACTGTGAAAGACAATCTTGCCACTTCCACAGGGCCAGCACTGAGCACCATTAGGCTGAGTGAAACAACTGATTCTGGAGGCAGACGCTGAATGGCAGTGGTGGCCATCCTTTCTCATCAGCTTGGAAGACAGAGTTGTACATGCCACAAAGCTGTTCCTGTACCAACTAAATTAACACGTTGTGAAGGATCCAATTCCTTTGTCAGCACCAGAGATGCACTTGTCAGTTCATCTACTTTTTGTGCACAGAATAGTGGGATAGTCTGTCTTGTTCTTTGCCTTTGGCAGCAGAGGGTCTTGAGTCACCCCATCCTCACTTGTTAATAATAGTTGGATCCCATTTGGGAGAAAGGCAGGATATAAATTCAATAAATAAATAAATGAATAAACTGGCATAAAACAGATATTGAGATTCTCATGGACATATTCTCTCTATTAGTTTTCTAGGGTGTTTTCTAGGATGTTTCAGATGAAGAGCTCCCAGAATTATGAAATCATTGCTTTTCTGGTATAAATGCAACCAGAATTGTAATCGAGTTTCTAAAAGTTTCTGACATTTTGGTGCATAGTCTAATATATTCTTTTCACATGGGTGGAATGTAAAATAACTGTAAGCTTGGAGAAAGGATGGTTCCTCACCGTCATCTAACTCCTTTCTCTTTTCTCTAATGTATTTGAAGCTCTCTAAAAAGTTCTGCTGAAGGAGGGAAGGAAGGAAGGAAGGAAGACAGATGGGGAGGGAGGGAGGGAAGGAGAGGGGGAGAGATTGAGAGAGGGAAAGAGAGAGTGAAAATTGTG
The DNA here is from genome assembly GCA_948472985.1 of Iguana delicatissima. Classification (NCBI taxonomy): domain Eukaryota; kingdom Metazoa; phylum Chordata; class Lepidosauria; order Squamata; family Iguanidae; genus Iguana; species Iguana delicatissima. The sequence goes on from CAOKZL010000792.1 coordinate 240,921, forward strand.
CACTATTTTATCTTGCTTTGGTCAGTGGTTTGAACAGCAGCTTGCTCCCAGCCCAGGCTTGTTAACTATAATTTGTAAACATCTCCCTCCCTTTCCCCATTGATTTCAAATGAAAATGTTCCTTGTTGCTGTTCTTAATGTGTTCCTTCCTTTCCCTAGAAGAAAGCCAACCATGGGTTCATGAGCAAAAAACAAACCAACCAACCTCAAAATAGAAAATAATTTTGCAATTCTACTCCCAAAATGTTTTTTCCACTCTTCTAACTCTTCAAAACATTTTTAAAAATGAGTGTTCATTCTTAAAGGAAGCAAGAGAACCAAACAAACTTAATTTCTGTCTGTAAACAAATTGAGGGCGACCTCCTGTGAAGACCTCATGAAAAGCGAGCCTACAAGCGATTAAAAAAGCCTGCTCCGAAATCACTCAAAATGAAGAAAGATGATTTATGTCATCCTGCCACATCCATATCCCACGTCTGCCCCTCTAGGAATAGGCCAGTCTATGCTAGGGATATAGGAAGGGCAAAGGGCAACAGGCAAGCTTCCTGCTTGCCCAGAAGTGTCCAAACAGGCTGATCCCTTTGTTCCGCAGCATCTCGTGGGGCCTTCAGGAGAGGCTTTGTGCTCTTTCCTAGGCACTCCAGAGTCACAATGGGAGATCAGACACCTTAGCTTGTGTGACTTTTAAAATACAGTTCTACCAGGAGCAATCAAAACTTGAAGAATTCAATACTCATTCATTTATTTAATGTTTAACATCGCACCTTCCTCCCAGGACTGGGACTCAAGGCAGCTCACAGCATGAATGAAAAACAAATATAGCTAAAAGCTCAGTTAAGTTATATGATTACAACACAAACCATGTACAGCATATTAAAACCACCAGTGAATAAAAAGCAATTTGAAAAGCACATCAGAAATTTGGGGTTTGAACGAAAATTACATTTTGCTGGGAAAACATTTATTGGGGAGGGGCAATGCTTTCGTTTTGTGCTCCATAGCTACACCTCTAGAACCATGTAGGGTACAATTTACAAAGTATGGTACAGGCTCCCCTTACTGAACTAAAGCAGCAGTCAGTAAAAAGGTGTGGTGGGGCCAGCTCAGGCAAGGTAGGCCCCTGTCCATGTGTTTGGCGTTCTTTCATTTTCAGCCCTGGATGCTGAAAAGAGCATTACTAGAACATTAATTTCTATGGCCATTTCTGCACGTTACCTTATCATGTCATTCTCCCATCACCATCATGGCAGCGCCTTTGCAGGGAAGGGAGCGTAAAAGGAATGCTCCCCTCTGCACCCAACTGGCTCCATATGGAAGGGTGCACAAGTGACACGTGTCTGCCTTCTGCAGCATAGCCAGGCTCTTTCTCATGCTGCACTGGGGAAGGAAACACCTTCATCATGCTTCCTGCCTTTCTGCATGGAAGGTAAGGACAGGAATGTTGTGTGATCATGGGCACTTAACAGATTTAATCTGTTAAGTGAAAATCCTGCCATCATGATGGGTAGGGACAGGACGGCAGCAGGGCCACAGTGACATCGTGCAGAAGCACAGTCCATGGACCTCTGCCATCCCATCCCCCTAGCGGGACTGCAACACCATGCAGAAATGGCCTATGGCTCAGAAGCAAATTATCATTAAATTATCACTGCCTGTTCTCAGTGGGATAGAGGGATGGATATCCAATTTGATCCAAGATCTGGCATAACATCTGTAAATCTAAGAAAAAGAGGGAAAGAGAAAATATTGACTAGGACTCAAGATGCAAAGAAGGAGAGTACAAAATACAATATGCTTTGATTTCGACTGTACATGCTGACTGTAAGCTGCTGAAAATATTGGACAAAAGATCATCCTTGTTTGCAATAGATTTAAGAACTAAAGCTTCTCTTTGAACTTGGTGATGCTTATTGGTGAAATTCACTTGCTTGCTTTAAAAAGAAAATGTTTCATGTTTTTTTGTTTCAGTTTTACATCTTGGAATTTAATATTGATTAAGTACGGAGTTCGTGCTCTCTTCAAGTGGGTGGACCACTGCTCCCATCGTATGTGAACACTGGAACAATGTAAGGGATAGTTTGCGAAGTGTGGTACATGTGTCCCTTAAGAGATCAAAATATTTATAAGAAAAGGTCATACTAGGGCTACCCCAGCAAATAGGCCAAAGTAGGTTCCCATTTCTCTCCCCCCTCCCATTTTGCCCCTTTGTCCTCAGCTTATTTCAGTTGCTGCAATCTGAGTTCAAAGTGCAAAAGAAGTTTGCACTCAGGTCAGAGTAGGAGAGGAGAAGATGGGGTGACCTTGCCCTTCTCAGTAGGCTCATGCAAAAGCAAAATGTATGGCATTCTCTCAGATATCTGTCAGGCAGGAGGCAGTAGACTCACTATTATCTGCTGGCAGTAGATAGAGTTAAAGCTGGTAGTAGACAGGACCAGAACCAAAAAAGGACAAGGCTATTTTTTTTGTTTGTTTCCTCTTTCCTCTTCTCATCCTTCCTGCATAGTAGGCTGCTAGGGAAGAGATAGATCACTTTACCAAAAAAAAAAAAAAAAAGAAAAGAAAAGAAAAGAAAAAGAAAACGCTTTGAAATGAGGGCAAGGGCTACCTGAGATCAGAGCAATAGGCATAGGTTGTCCATCCTTGTTTTACAGCCCAGATGTCAGGCCTGTAGCTATGGGAGTGAGGCAGGAGAGGAATGGATGCCTAGTTACCCCATATATCCTTTGGCTTCTCCTCCCATAGCAGGTTAAGACAGGACACAGTGAGCCTTTTTGCACCACACTGCTACAGTGCTATTATTCCATTTTCAACCTCCTATGGGATCCTGGGGTTTGCAGTTTAGGGAGGGGCCTTTAGAATTCTCAGCCAGAGGGCTGTTTGGCCCCAGTAAACTACAAACCCCAGAATTCCACAGGATATTGAAAGTAAAATAATAGCACTATAACAGTATAATGTGGACATGGCCCAGTGTTTTCTCTGAGGCCTTTTCCACACCGGGCGAGGGAGTCGCTCCACGCTGCTACTCACCGGACCTTTCGGCTCCTCGGTCCGGTCCACGGCGCTCCAGAGCAGTGTGTGCTCGTCAATACACACTGCTCTGGCGTCCCAAATGGCGAGTTCCGGTTGGTCAAGGGTCTCAATCAACCGCTGAAGCTCGCCAGCTAAAGCACGCCCCTGGGCAGATCACAGGCGTGCATTGGTGCAAGCCTGAGAATCTGCGTAAGGGAGCAGGCTCGCAGTGGCATGCTGCGTGCTTTTGAAAGACCGGAAAAATCAGGTCTTTCAAAAGCATGCTGGAGGACCACTCGGGGTCATTCCGGACCAGACTGAGGTGCAGATCTACCTTAAATAGGTCCGACCCAGTTTGGTCCCAGGTGCAGACCTCCTCCTTCGAGGACAGACTGCACCGTTTCAAAAACCCCGTATGGAAAAGGCCTGAACTGGGCGTAACTTGTTTGTGCCCCCATTTATTTCCTGGTGGAGGGTTAATAATGCATTTACAGGCACAACACCTCACCGGTTTTCATCTTAATTATGACAGCTTAGGGTTGCCAGGTTAGGAGCATACCAGGCCCTGAGATTTCAGAGCCAAAATGTGAAAGCTAGGAAGAGCCATAGATGATGATGTTATAAGCATGCTATGTTAAGAATCAACCACAGTTACTCAGAGCTTGTAATTCAGATAATAAACACCAACCTACCAGATGAAAAAATAGTTCTGTGGTTGGTAATTAAGTTTTCCAAGCTTTGAACTGAACAGAGAAAAAACACACTTATTCTCAACTCAACTTCCCCTGTACTCTCAACACACAAGTTGTAGTCCAACCAAGGAAGCTTTTCCAAGGTTTGCTTTGAACAGCATATAGCCTGCAGTAGAGAGCCAGTGTGATGTAGCAATTTAAGGGTCGGGCTGCTATCCTGGAGACCAGAGTTTGATTCCTTGCTCAGCCATGGAACCTACTGGGTGACCTTAGGCATGTCACACAGTTTCAGCCCCAGAAAACCCCATGACATAAGTCAGAAGTGACTTGAAGGCACAAAACAAGCTGCTCCAAAGAAACGTGCAGAAAAAAAAATGCCAAGAACATATAGTAATGTACGTATGTTGTGTGTGTAATTTTCAAGGCAATGCTCTTGCCCTGAAATTTGTCCCTCTTGCCCTGAAGTACAGATAAGATCTGGAAGCCATTTTTGTTATACTTAGGTCTCTCAAATACATAATTTCTGGCTCCAGGCCTGCTCCACACAACAACTGCTGATAAGGTTAGTTCATAATGAGAGGAAAAGCAAGATGGTCTTAGAAGTATCAGGAGAATTTACTTGGTCTGTAAATAAGATAATCTTCTGTGGAAGCTGTTGCCCTGACATAGGTTTAATATAAGTGAAGCGGGGCGGGGAGGGCTGACCTATCATTAGAAGGTGCAGGAATTTGGCCAGAATTTTGTGGAACACACTATACCCATTCATCCAGATGTCATTATGTTGCAAGTTGACAAACTAATTATTGAATTGACACATCATATAATTAGCAATGGGTCAGGTAAACCCACAACAGATTGGCCATTGATTCAGTTTGATGAAGGTCTCATACCAAGTGTGGTATTTGATGTTCTTATTTTGTCCTGTTTATTTCAATAGATCTGTGAATTGGGCTGAAAAAATCCTAACTGAAATAAACTACCTCTACAAGAGCAACAGTATGTAACACCAATGGATGGCTAGGGTGATATCTCCAATGATTTAGTAGCACTTTAAAATGAGAATGACCTAACAGAGACACAAGCCCCACCAGTTGGTAATAACAGATACTTGGCATCACAGAGCATTGGTTCACTATTTCAGTTAGAATGTTCATTGTCTTCAGGAATTTAAACAAATGAAATGCTTGAAATGAACGGGCAATTTGGGGTGGGATGGGGAATACCTTGAAATTCAGAATACTAATTGTAATTCAATCTTGGCTGTTTCTTAACAGAGTAGTAAAAATAGTACTACAACTTGCAGGAGGCTGAAAAATAAAGCTCAGATAACATAATAGTCTTTGTCCAAGTTAGGCTTAAGAAATGTATTTACGATCTCAAAAATATGCATATAAAGTGTTCAGTTTAACACAAACAATAATCAGCCAACTAATTAAATATTTGCTTCCGTAAATTGGGACATGTACGTCTTACTCGGAAAGAGGCACCTGCTGAAAAGTATGCAACTTCACCTTTTGCAATAGTACAAAAGATGATTTGTAGTCATGTGGTCAGGCTTAGCGTATGACAGGAATGTAATGATGTAGGCCCATGCAATTATATATGGGTGCCACCCTGGCATTGCACATATGAAAACGTGTGATTCAGTTTATGGCAACAACTGCCTGTGAATTTTTAATGTCTTTTGGATTTTTAATGATGTCTTTTCTAAGTGTTGTAAGTCACTTTTAGTCCCGATCTGGGAAAAATGTGGGATAGAAATTGTTTTTGTCACAGTGCTACCTAAGAATTACAGAAAGTATACAGGTCTGCCCTCTCATTAGGTGGAATGAAGATAGCAGTTAATGGGGAGCAGGGGTGGCAGTGGCAAAGTGGCCTTTCCCTCAGCCTGCCTTGAGTCCTCTAAAATAGCCCGCTTTCTTTGAGTGTCATGATAGATGCTGTCCTGGCACTAATAATGAAGCCAGGCTTCATGTGGGGCAAATTCTGCTCATTAACTCAGGCAGCAAAAACTCTCCCAAAATGTTTATGAAGGAATATTTCAAAAAGCAAAAACAAAAATTCAGGCAGCTCGCTACCAGACTGGTCTGTATTTGATGAGGCATATTTCAGCTTCAGGTAAAATTAATAGAAATATACCACAGATTTGAAGAAAATACAGCTCTGATTATTTGACTGTCACAAGCAATAACTTTTAGCTGTTATTCCTAGAAACTAACTTTTTATATTTAACCTCACAAAACACCTTCATATTTTAAAAAAAGTTCTTAATGTCTTACAGAATGAAAGAAAAAATCAGAAACATACTTAACACTAGGAGGCAGGATGAAAAGTTCACTGTTCAACCAACTGTTTTACTCAGAATGCATTTGATAACCATCTGGATTCATGCTCTTTCCCTTGAGCACTGAGAAGTTTCTGACCTGTGGGTAACAGTTGAGAGCAGATGTGGGAACTTAAGTCACTGCCCAGGAAAGATGTACACTTAGTGGAGTGGCTGAGCAGTAATACATTTCCAGTTATCAGATGGAATTCATCTAGGATACTGTCAACATTGAGGTGTGGATGAGTAGAATGCCTTGTCCCATAAATCTTACCCATAACATTTGCAAAGTGATATACATTATCTCTCCATGATGTATTCTTATTTAAAGCGGATAAAAGAGTATTTCATTTCCTGTTGTAAATTTCATACTTATTGCACAAGCATATTTTAAAGGCAGTGCTGTTTATAAAAGGAAATGAAAGGCATGTCTGCAGTAGGCTGTCAGGATATTATACAACTCTGGTGAAAACAAATATCCATCTGCACCATGGCAGAAATGTCTCAGAACTCCCCAAGAGAAAGAAAGATTTCTTTCTCTCTCCCTCGCTCCCTCTCTGTTGTGTGTGTGTGTGTGTGTGTTGAACATCTCATGACCTTCCACTATGTTAGGCTTTTCAGATATGCTGGATTACAACTCCCATTAGGCACATGTTCATAGGAAATGATGTGTGTTGTAACCCAACACATCTGAATGGCACTCTGTGTGTGTGTGTGTACATATAGTTTACATTTATTATTGCTACCCTGTATCATAAGATCTCTGAGCAGCCTTGATATAAGATGTTTAACCTAATTCACCAAATCTAAAGAGTAATATACTAATCACAAAGGAGTCTTCAGCCCACTAAGTACAGAATCTGCTGTATGGAGAGTGTTCTCAACCAAAGAGTAGCAAACAGGTTTTATAGGTTCACTGTGATCCTCTCATAGTGTTATCAGTGTGATATATTCCCATAGCCAATGATGGCTTTTCCCAGTCATTTCTGGAACTAGGCTTGAAAAACTGACATGCCTCCCCACCATCTTGTAAAAAAGCCTCATGTAATCTCAACACAATTCTGAGACAGCTCACACCCTTTCATGTGCCTGATATTATCTGACATATATCAGTGTCACTGGGGAAACTATATCTTCCATACCTCCCTTGCACCTATTTTAGGACCTTTTTGCACCCTACTTTTTCTCGAAGTTGTCTGGTGGGGATCCCGGCAGTGCTGAAAAGGGAGCACGCTGGGAGCACTCCCCTCCGCACTGGCCACACTGGCTGGCTCCCTGCAGAAGGGAGCACCATGGCCACCCCTCTTTCTTCCGTAACGCAGCCAGGTACTTTCCCAGGCTGTGCTGGGGCAGGAAGCACAGCCACTGTCCTTCTGCGGTTTCTGCAGGACAGGTGAGTCTGGGATGGTGGTACAATCGTGTGTCATTGACAGGGAAAACCTGTCAATGATTTAATCCATGAACACACCGCCTGGGGATGGGAGAAGGATGGGACTGTGATGACGTCATGCAGAAGCGTCATCGCAATCCTGTCCTTCTCCCGTACCCATTGTGGGATGGGAGGGTGCTGCAGAAAGGGCCTTAAACGTCAGAATAAAGAGCCAGAGGTAAGAGAGGAAAGAAAACATTGTCCCCCACATGGCAGTTGCTGTAGCTTCCAGAGCAGGAAGGAAAGTTACACGCTGAGGATTTACTTCTATGACTGGAAATTATGGATTCCAAATAGTGTCCTGAAGCCACTGCTCTTAAATTTCCACAAGACAGGCATCCTGTATGATGCTAGCCACACCAGTTTTGTCATTCTCAGTTCCCTTTTTGGTCTTTCCTAAATTCTGAAATATCTAGATCCCTCCTTTGCACATCAGCAATAAAGACTTTGTTGTTATTGGTCTGGCCTCGCCCCACCCTAGATGCTTCACAGCCTAAAAATCTGTGAAAGAAAGAAATAATGAGGTCAGTGAGTGAAAGGGAAAGGTAGATGATTGAAGTTCTCCCTCTAGCTCAGATAAAGAAGCCAGAAAAGAACTTTTGGGTCTGCAGTCTTCACCTGTATTGAAGTGAGAATTATGAAGCGTTAACAATTATATCTCTGAGCGAAGGACAGGAAATTGAGTAATCATGAGAGATGTGCATCCTAACACTTGAACAGGAATGAGAGCAACCACACCTCAGAGAATGTTCACAAAACTACATGAAGGTTCTTCTGCAGAGGTTTTATCACTGTTCGCTCCTTTATTTTTTACCCCCAAAGTTGATGTGAATGGTCCTTTACACACCACACTATTACAGTGCTATTATTCCACTTTCAACATCCTGTGGACTTCTGGGGTTTGTAGTTTACTGAGGCCAAAGCGCTTTCTGGCTGAGAGTTCTAAATGCCCCTCCCTAAGCTGCAAACCCCAGATTCCATAGGAGGTTGAAAGTGGAATAAGAACACTGTACAGTAGAGTGTAGAAAGGCCCAATTGCTGTCCACCTCCTTCTGAAAAAATGAAAGGACTGTATGAATATCTGCAGTTGAATATTAAATTGAGGAAGGTGCCAGTGCCCCATGTTATTAGGGGAAAAAAATCAATCAAAATTTTATAAGGTCGCAAGATGGTATATGCACAGAAACTGTGTTGGCAGTAGAGACAAAGGCTGGCTATTTAGTAGGGGGCAGAATTAAACATTTATTTGCAATTGCTTTATGCCTTCAGGTTATTTTCAACATATGGTGACCCTAAGCTGAAATTATCATGAGGTTTTCTTGGCAGGATTTCTTCAATGGGGTTTGCCATTGCCGTCATCTAATTCTGAAAAAGTGCGATTTGCCCGAGGCCACGCAGTGGCTTTCCCTGGATGAGTGGGAATTTGAACCCTGCCCTCCCACATTCCTAGGCCATTTCCACACTACACGGTTATTATAGTTCTATTATTCCACTTCCAACATCCTGTGGATTTCTGGGGTTTGTAGTTTACTGAGGCCAAAGATCTCTCTGGCTGAGAGTTCTAAATCCCCTCCCTGAACTGCAAACCCCAGGATTCCATAGGCTGTTGAAAGTGGAATAATAGCAGTATAACAGTGTAGGGCGGAAATGGCCCTAATCTGCAGTAGGGTGGCTCCCACTACACCTAACTGACTAGCATACTTTATTTATTACTGTATATATATGTTATATTTTTATTGTAAATTTTAAAAATTATTATTTTTGATTAATTTACCTTGTTTTAATTCAAGTTGTAAGCCACCTTAATTGTTATTTGTGAGAAATGGGGGATATAGATTAAGCAAGCAAACAGTGCCCTCATTTATTGTGTCCTATCCATTGTTCACAAGTGCAGTTAAAGCTAAGGAAAGAAACCTCTTTTCCCAAGAAAAAATTAACATTTCCATCTGAGTGCTTGCAGAGCAGAGGGAAGAGTATGTCATCGTCCATCATCATCATAATCGTCATCATCATTTTTATTTATACCTGGCCTTTTGCTCAATATTGGGATTCAAGGCAGTTTACAAAATAAGATAATGACAATATAGCTTTTTAAAAATGCAAAAGTTCAGTGTTAGAATAGAATTAAAGCATTAATCTGTGGTGTGGTGTAGTTGTTTGAGTTTTGGACTAGGGCACAGGGAGGCAAGTCACACTCTTTCTCAACCTCAGGGAAAAGCAAGGGCAAACCCCTTCTGAACAAATTCTGCCAAGAAAGCCCCATGATGGGTTCATCTTAGAGTCACTGTGTCAAAAAGAAAGGCACATGATGACAAAGTATTAACATTATTCAAATAAGTTAAAACATACAAATGCAGCTAGTGGAGCCATTGGAGTAGAAATACGATCTCAGTAACCAGCCCCAATTACCACTCTGGCTGCCTCTCTGTACCAACTGAAGTTCCTGAACACTCTTCAAGGGCAGCCCTACATAAAACACATTACAGTAATTCAAACAGGATGCAGCTAAGGCATGCATCACTATGACAAGATCAGGCATCTCCAGGAATGGGCACATTTGGAACACTGGATTTCCAGGTTAAAGGCTAAGTCCAGAAACCTGCATCTGCAGAGGAAAATTCAACACGGGCTGAATCCCTATTCCTTGATCTGCTTTTCAACTTATCAGGAGCACCTCTGCCTTGTCTGAACTGAGCTTCTCTTTGTTTGCCTTCAGCCATTCCATTGCTGCTGCCAGATACCAGTTTAGATACTAAACACCTGCCCTGGCATTAGACTGAAAGGAGAGATAGAGTTTAGGTGTTATCAGCATACTGGTGGCATCTCCAGACAACCTCTTCAGCAGTTTCCTGTAGATGAAATTGTACTTTTGCTGTTGAATAGCACAGGGAACAGAACTATGCCCTGAGGGACCACTGTTTCAAATGGTTAGAGATCTGCTACATTCTAGCCCCTGGGAAGATGGCTCAGATCACTCAAGGGCTTGCTGTGAATTATTTGCATAACACTTTGCAGATTTTCAGAAACTGTTTCCAATTTAAAAAAGAGCAAATGCTACATATATTTATTATGTAGACAAGGAACAACAAATAGTTGTAGATTCAAAAAAAAAAGACACAACATGTTAAGAACTGCAACACAGAGCTAATGGCTTGTGTGGGTATATAGTTAGAGGGCAGAAGGAACTGTGAACTTGTTATCTGTGAAGATATTTTCCTTAATTATATACCCCATAATATTTTATTTAATCATTCCTGTCTCAATTAGAGGTATTTTTGGTTAGCTGTAACACCTAGTCGTGATTTAATGTGTCAGGTTTCATTCTCTCCTGCTTTACCTCCTACCATGTATTTATAATCATAATTAGCTTGTCTCAGAACGATGAGTAGCACACCAGTATAATTAGGCTGCTTGGCTCCAAGGTGTGTTTCTTTAAGTTAAACCAGGAAGTGGATAAAGGATATATAGGTGTGTGGGATTAGAGCTGTTCAAAGCTTTGTGAGGGCGAGTGGGTAATGAGACTGTGTTACATGTTGTGAAATGACAGTTCTACCTTCCAAGTTCTGGAACGTGCATGAAGATAAGAGGCATCACCTTCTCAGACAGTAACTATCAAGCAGTGGTGTATTTAAGTCTTTTACCCCAAGTCTCAAGTCAAGGCCCTTTCCGCATGTGGGGAAGGAACCGCGAAAAAAACGCTACTCACCGGACTTCTTCAGCATCCGGGAGAGTCCGTCAGGATGAGGAGCAGTGCGAGCTCATCGCTCCGCACTGCTCCGGTGTCCAAAATGGTGGCTTCCGGTTGGTGGAGGCTCTCCACCAACTGGAGAAGCTCGCCAGCCTAAAGCCTGCCCCTGGCAGATCTGCAGGCATGCACTTGTGCGCGCCTGCAAATCTGCACCGGAGCACGGGGACGGAGCGACACGGAGTCACGCGCTCTGTGCTTTTTAAGAACCTTTAAAAGAGATTTTTAAAAAGCGTGCTGCGTGGCCAGTTCTGGTTGCTCCGGAGCAGATTGAGGTGCAGAACTACAAAAAATAGTCCGCCCCAGTCCACTCTATGGTGCAGAAGACCTCTGTTGGAGGTTGCTCTGCACCGTTTTAATAGGCCGGTGTGGAAAGGGCCCAAGTCTCAAGCCTCTACCTTCAAGTCTCAAGTCCTTGTGAGATACTTTCAAGTCAAGTCTTGAGTCAAGTCTCACATCTGAGAGCCAACTTTATATCTCAATCTGTATTCTAGAATTTCTGGATACAGTCGAATACAGTCAGTTTTAACAATTTAAGTAGAGTCAGCCCTCCACTTTTGTGATTTTGCCATCTGCAGTTTCGGAAGTGGGGAATAGGATCCTTCCCATTTGCTAAGCTTGCCTTCTGCTCTTTGGAAAAAATTTAGAAAGTTCCTCCTAAATGAAAGCAGGGACAGGCTGCAGAGCAGACCTCAACCCTACCTCAATCCTATTTGCTGTTCCCTCTGAGAACTGTGTCCGCACTTTGTGCTTGAGACAAATTGTCATGTGATCAGTAAGTTGTAAGGCTTCTGGATGAATGTGTTATGTTACTGAAACAAGGGCAGCAAGTCAGCCACTCAAAATATGCAAGTCTCAAGTTGAGTTGAGTCAGTGTGTAATTTTTGCCAGGTCAAGTCCGAGTCGAATCACTGAAGTGACTTAAGTCTGATGATTCGAGTCTACATCACTGCTATCAAGTAGATATTGGAAAGATGCATTAGAGGCAGCCTGAAAGGGCTGAAAGAGACATTGACTCACAGGAATGTAAGGAAACTATAGTAGGGGACTGAACTGGTCACGGTGGTGGGGTTTAACGCTTCAGATAGCTAGGAAGCTGTGCTAGTGATAGCACTGCTACTGGTGAGATGTCCCAAGTCAGACAGGATTTTGCTGAAAAGTCAGACTAAATGTTCCAAAGGGCTACTGGGCAGTGACGTAGACTCAAATCGATAGACTCAGATTCAAGTCAGACTTAAGTCGCTTCAGTGACTCGACTTGGACTCGACTCAGCCATAAATGACACACTGCCTTGACTTGACTCGAGACTTGTATATTTTTAATGACTGACTTGATGCCCTTGGTTCAGTAACATAACACATTCATCCAAAAATCTTATGACTTTGAACAATGCCTCCATCTCTTTTTGCCTACTAGTCACATGACAATCTCTCTCAATCCCAAAGCGTGGGCGCATTTCTCAGAGGGGAACAGCAAATGGGTTAGGCAATGGGCAGGCTTGAGGTCTGCTCAGCAGCCTGTCCCCACTGTGTATCGGAGAAGCCTTCTAAAACCTTCTAAAGCCTTCTAAAACTTTTCCTAAGAGCAGAAGACAAGACTTGCCCCCTGAGTGCAGGTGCATTTCTCAGAGGGGAACAGTAGGCAACGGGTTTGAGGAAGAAGGATCCTTCCTTCTAAAGCTTTCGAAGCTTCAGTAATGGGGAGTAAGATAGGATCCTATTCCCCACTTCCAAAGCTGTAGATGGCAAAATTGCAAATATGGAGAGCCTACTCTGCTTAAATAGTTAAAACTGGATTTGTTTCACTCTATCCAATAATTCTGGAATTTTGGTTGGGGTATAAAGTTGGCTTCCAGACTTGAGACTTGACTTGAGATTTGGAGGTAGAGACTTGAGACTTGACTTGAGATTCAGAGTAAAAGTCTTAAATATATCACTGCTACTAGGCAGAAGCAGTAGTGGGTGGGTGGCGCTATCAGTGGATCTTTCAGAGACAACAGCAATGACCCTTTAGCTAACTCTTATTAGTATTGTGCAGAAGGTGGCAATGATAAATTACTCAGGAATGCCTTTTACCTTGAAAAGTCCTATGATGAGAAAGAATGTTGTTGTTTGTTGTGTGCCTTCAAATCATTTCCAACATATGGAGACCATATCATGGGGTTTTCTTGGCAAGATTTGTTCAGAGGGGGTTTGCCATTGCCTTTTCTTTGAGGCTGAGAGAGTGTGACTTGCCCAGGGATTCTAATACTGATCTCCAGAGCCATAGTCCAATGCTCAAACCATACACCATTGTTACCCTGTAAACTGGGGGTCCCGGGAGGGACGTCCAAATAATCAAACCAAACAAGCAAAATGGGGAAAATTAGTTGGAGCACTCTCTTGGCTAACAAGAGGCAGGGCAACGCATCGAGATCTTTTACCCTATGTATACCAGTTCAGGTCAGTGAGGAGTCAAGCAGTTTAAAATACTAACAGTTTTACTAAGCAAGAAAAATAATAAAACTCAAGCATACCTAACTAGTGAGGAAAGAAAGAGAGTTCTGTGGAAAAATAAGCAATACACCACCTATCCGAAGTCCTGAAGACACCAGTTGGGGAGAAGGAAGAAAACCCAGTGTGGAGACCGAGGGGAACCTGCTGAGCCAAGCGGCACCAAGACGATCCGGCGAGAGTTCCGGATGGTTTCAGTGATTCAGCAAGGTTTTAAGTGATTTCAGCCAAGTCCAACCAGTGATTCAGCAAGAGTTTAAGTGATTTCAGCAAAGTCCAGTGAGAGTTCCAAAGAGCTCTCAAAAACAGGGCAACTTTTATAGGGACAGAATGACCACAGGCTAGTCTGGTCTTTGCAAGAGAACAATGAGTTTTGGTCTGGGGACAAAGGCTCCGAAAGGTCGGAATTTGCATGATTGAGTTATGAACCGAATTGACAATAGTAGCTCGGCTGTTAAGTGCCTGGCTTGCCAGGGTGTTTTCACAGGCAAAGAGTCCTCTTTGTCTTGCAATCAAGGTGTTTGTTTCGGGTGGCTTCCCCTTGAAGTGGAACTGGCTATATCTGGTACTTTACAACCATCGCCCATGCCTAGCTTCGTGCTTGTCCAGCAGAGCCTTACAAACACTTAGCTGGTGGCAGGAAAAAGGGCCGAATTATGATATCAAAATGATATCTTAGTTCACCAAAGACCAGACCAGAATGTCGTGGTAACACCATGCTGGCTCTTATGCTAAATACAAAACAGACCTTCCATCATTGTATCCTGGTGTAGGTAATGAGTATAGGGCATTCCCTGTCTCTTAACACAATGAACTTCAAAACTGCTTCTTAGGTTTGTATCAACCTTTCTGTAAAAATGGGATTTGAGGCAGTTTATGGTAATATTGAATAAAAAGTAAAATTGGAAAAGGAAACAAGTCCAGAGATTAAAACAGCATAAAAAAATAAGGACACATGTTAAAACTATGGAAAAACACATGTTAAAAAAGGAGTGGGTAGGTTGACAGAAAGTAATGTATGTTTCCTCCCACTCTTATGCCATCTGACAGGAAACAAAGCATCTATTGCATAAAAGCTTTGTTGTGGAGAGGTAGAGGTGGAAAATGAGGTTGACAATGAGATTATTTGACTATACTCGCACTGAAACAATTTAGTTTACCTGGCTCAACTGCTTCTTGTCACCACCTCCGTTGACTCCTCCAGGTGTTGTTGTTGTGTGCCTTCAGGTCATTTCTAAATTATGGTGACCCTAAGGTGAACCTATCATGGGATTTTCTGGGGCTGAGAATGTGTGATGTGTCCAAGATCACCCAGAGGGTTTCCATGGCTGAGTGGGGAATCAAACCCTGGTCTCCAGGATTGTAGTCCAATGCTCAAATCACTACACTATCCTAGTTCTCTAACACAATGTTAGAAATGCCCAATGACAAATAGTGTGGGGTGCAAAGAAGTCATCCGCTGCCTGATCGTCCTTCTACTACTACATACACATACGACTAATGACACAGTCACCTACATTTCCTGTTCACAAGTTTCCCTTTTCTTTGTAACAGCTTTCAAAGCAACTTTCCTTTGTCAAGGAGGTTTCCCATAGGTCTTTTTTGATCTACCAAACTTATCTTGTGCAGCAGCGGATGTTCATAGGCCTGGCAGTTATAGCTTGCTGATATCAATACTTGATGAGGGCGATGATAAGAAAAAAGTTTCTTCGGCTGTTCAGCAGCAGGTATTAAGAACTCAGCCTCCTTCAAGACAAAGAATAATAAAGTGCACTGTTGTAGTGGAGCCAAGTTGAAGAACCAGGACTTTTTGATTTACCAAGGGTTCTGACATCATCATACATCGGTTTCAAGCTTCCCCGTTCCTTCAGAGTTAAGCTGCAATCTTAGGAGTTTTGGAGAACAGAGAGAGAGATTTTCCCAGTAAGAATATGCTGTAGTTAGCGTTTTTTTTGGTAATACACAGTAATTAGCAGTGGGTTGTTTTTGAATGGGTTAATAAGTCCCATTAGATTGACAAAAGACCTGCTGGTAGAGATGAAACCTGGTGGGACTGATTTGTTGACATAAGTCAGCAAAGGTTTCTGAATTTTTGATTCTCCTTGGAGGGTAGGCAGGGCTATGGGGATTATCATGGTGAATGCCTACAGTTCGAAATTTACCACTACAGCACTACTGGATAAATCCCAAGAGAATGACTCATGAAACATTTTAAATGTCTTATATTCATGATTTTTCTGTCTCTAATTGTGGGGCTTTGCCATGTGCTGCATCCCACGTAAGGACTTTGAGATCAACAGTCTTTAGAGAGCGACCTTTCTCAATACTCCTGCTGACAGAATGCTGGTTTATGTGAAAGGCAGCCCCAGTGACTTCATGCAGACATTTAAAACACTGTGAGAAAGGAAGACAGATGGTATGTCTCATTAGAAATGTGCCCTGCCCTGCTACAGCAATTTAGTGCCATATCAAGGAGGAACATAACATTGAGTTTGCAGCTTCATTATGATGCTCAGAGGGAGAGTGGCAAAGGAAAGGAAATGTGCAAGTAATGTTGGGAGACCAAAGATTGCCCCATCCATATATAGAACTAACTTTCAAGTACCTTTGAAAGCTAATAATTATCTGGGTTTTTTTTAACAACCAGCAGAGATTGTGATGAGAGTGAAGAAATCTGTAATTATGTGTGCTATCTACAGTGCAGATCTATATAAGAAACAGACTCTGTGAGAGAGAAGGGGAAACAGACATCCAGACCAAGAATGGTTCCAAAAGAAGAAACAACAAGGAGTCTCCAAATCTCTGCTATACTTAATTTAAAACATAAAATAAATATATAAAGAGAAAAAAAATCAGAATTCATGTATGACATTGACATTATTTTTCAAAACCCTACTCATAAATCTTCTTGATGAATTGAAAAGCAATGAGTTGGATCTACCCTTTGTCATACTTAGTGCAGACTTATTAAAATCGCTGGGACTTAAGTTGACATGACTAATGCAAGTTACATTGATTACGAAAAGTCTTCAGTACAGCAAACTTTGATCCAACCCAGTCACTGTTAGCTATCAGTTCCCCAAATTCAGTTATTTAAATACCTTGCTCGTGACAACTCCTCCTCCTAAGTCCATCAGCACCTCCCTTGCGAATGTTTGAAAAATTAATTTGGATAATATAAATCTGCTGTTTTAAAAAGCTAATTTAATGTTGGTGGGGGCTAGAGAAATAGATCCCAATTGATTCCAGCAATATTTAACACCTACTTTTCAAGGCCAGGTTAAAATTAACTGGCAGGGATGGGGACGAGAATGTGCAGAAGTGCAGGAGGAACGCATAGAAGTGAGCCATAAAAAACTTTTTTTTAACAGCACATGTACTACAGCTAATTCAGCTGATTTTTAAACATGTCTGGAGATGTTTTTGTCTGGTGTATCTGTATCTGTCTGGTTGTCTGATACTCGATATCTACATTACCTGAAGTATTCTTCAGTAACTTTTGAGTCTCAAATAGTAAACAGTAAAATAGACCTCACAACACTGAACAAGTATGAAACACCCACGTATTTATAAATGGAACCATCCCAGAAGTTTGGGTACCTCCGAAGCCTGTTTATTGTTCTCAGGTTTATTATATATGGGATATATATGTGCCTAAAATTAAAAACATGGGCTGGCATTCTGCTTGGGACTCACATCTTTGTCAATAGCCTGAGGCGTGTGCAAAATTGAATTGAGTAGTTTTGTAACATCTATATTCACCAAGGGGCTGCCAAGATTCTACAACATTGTGGTGTCTGTCACACAATGGGAGCCAAGGAAGTGACTGCACATGAGAATGCCTGGTGCACATCAGAAGTGCCCAGTGTGCCCTGGAGCATTTATGCTGGTTCCCAGATGCACATCTTTGCAGTTCACTAACATTTCATTGCTTTTCTGCAAGATAGTTACCGATTTGTATAGTTAAGAAATGCCAATTATGATGCAGGATCTCAGTTGGTGTGATTAATTCATCCAAGAATTTCTCTATCTAAGTTGCCCATTTGTTGTTATGTGCCTTCAAGTCATTTCTGACTTTTGGCAGAACCCATCATGGGTGGTCTTGGCAAGATTTGTTAAGAGGGTGTTTGTTTGCCATTCTCTTCCTCTGAGGCAGAGAGAGTGTGACTTGCCCAGGATGATCCAGTGAGTTTCTATGGCAGAGTGAAGATTTGAAACCTAGTCTCTAGAGTCCTAGTCCAACACCCAAACAACTGCCCCAATACTGGCTGTCTGGGCTGTCCATATTTTTATATATTTTATCTATTTATCCACTGTAGACAGACCAATACATGTTTACCTTTTGCCGCTTTCCCCATCCCACTCTTTAATATTACAGTTGCTATAATTATTAATTTATAGGGACATTTACATAGTCTCATAAAACACTTGTAAGTTAGTTGCAAAACAAAAAGAAATCTTGATGCCATAAAAATAATACCCCCTGATTTATAGAATGCCAGTAATCAGAGCCAACAAAGCTGATATACAGTTGTAGCAAACAAAACAAGACAAGAAACCCAGATACTGGTTGCTTGCCTAAAAACTATCAACAAAAGAGACAGAATTCTGTTGAGAGAAAGTTCTACAACCAGGGGGAGCCATTAAGAACCCTGTGTCTTGTTTCGTTACTAGCTGCCACTCCCTTAGCAGCAGAACACAAAGCAAAACTTGTGTAAAAAGTTCAGACAGATAGCAACAAGTGGCAGCAAGCCTTTGTTTTGTAACCATGTATGGGGCAGTATATGCAATGTTAATTGCATATTTCCTGTTTTCTTTTGAACAGGAAATGGACCATATTATAGCCTTAGTTTTGTATTTTACTGATATTATAGACAAAACGAGGCTAAATGTGGAAACAGCTGCCTATTGTACCATATGCTCCAATTGCACTGATTTGACAGTGACAATCCTGATTAACACTGTCGTCCCACTTTCTCAGCTGCTCTTAAAATCTCCCAGTTTTTCCTCCCTTCTTCCAGCTCCCCTCCCTTTGTCCTCCGCTTCATAGTGTCATGGAATCACAGAGTTGGAAAAGACCACATCCAGTCTAACCCCCTGCCAGGAACACACATCAAAGCACTCCCACCAGATGGCCATCCAACCTCTGTTTAATAACCTCTAAAGAAGGAGACTCCACTACACTCCGAGGCAGCAAATACCACTACTGGACAGCTCTAACCATCAAGAAGTTCTTCCTGAAGTTCAGGTGGAATCTCTTTTCCTGTAGTTTGAATCCATTGCTCCTTGTCCTAGTTTCTGGAGCAGTGGAAAACAAGCCTGTTTCCTCTTCAATATGACATATTTTCAAATATTTAAACATGACTATCATGTCCCCTCTTAACCTTCTTTTCTGTAGACTAACCATATCCAGCTCCCTAAGCTGCTCTTTGTCTTCGTCTGCTTCCAGACTCTCCAACATTTTGGTTGCCCTCCTCTGGACACATTCCAGCTTGTCAATAGTCTTGAAATGAGGTATCTAGAACTGGACACAGTATTCTAGATGAGGTCTGATCAAAGCAGAATAGAGTGGTACTATTACTTTCCTCAATCTAGACACCATACTCCTATTGATGCAACCAAGAATTGCATTGGTTTTCTTAACTGCTATATCACACAGCTGACTCATGTTCAGCTTGTGGTCTACTAAGACTCTTAGGCCCTTTCCGCACGCGGTTATTAGGGCGGGCCAATGCATCTTGCCACGGAGGTCTTCTACACATTGGTGTGGACTAGGTTAGGTTTATTTACCTTCATTCCGCACATAATTCCGACTAAATGCACTCCATGTGGTGGTAAAGCGCGCTATTTGAAAACCGGAAGGAATTACCGTATTTTCCGGCGTATAAGATGACTTTTTAACCCAAGAAAAACTTCTCAAAAGTTGAGGGTCGTCTTATACGCCGGGTGTCATCTTTGCGGTCGCTGCATACGGTGGGGGCAGCTCAAAAATGGCCGCGGCCGCATCCCCACCGTATGAAACCACCCAGGGTGGTGCTGTGCACTTACCTGAAGATGCGGGGGGGGGAGAGGCTTGTTGTACTCACCGCTCTTCCCCCTTGCGCGAGCGCCGGTCGCGCTGCTTCCCCGCTTCCACCCCCACCCCCGCCTACAGCTCCCAGGCCAGGGAGCACTGAGGCGGGGGAGCGGCGGCGTTTTGGGCGAGGTTCCTTGCGCTCGCCACTCTTCCCCCTCGCGCGAGCGCCGGTCGCGCTGCCTCCCC
This sequence comes from Iguana delicatissima, assembly GCA_948472985.1. NCBI lineage: Eukaryota > Metazoa > Chordata > Lepidosauria > Squamata > Iguanidae > Iguana > Iguana delicatissima. The sequence goes on from CAOKZL010000792.1 coordinate 260,873, forward strand.
GCTTCCACCCCCACCCCTGCCTACAGCTCCCAGGCCAGGGAGCGCTGAGGCGGGGGGAGCGGCGGCGTTTTGGGCGAGGACGGAGGTGGGGAAGAGTCCGGCCAAGTTGGCAGAGAGGGGGGAAGGAGGGCTTCCCTCCAGGCCGGTGGGTCAGGTGGAGGGCAAGGGCCGGCGCCGGCCTCCCCCGCCCTCCTCCCCTCTGGGCACCCACCCCCCAGGCCCCCCAGCCCCAAAGAGCCGGGCGCGGGGTGCTGCCCTCTTCCCTCTTCTCCTCTGCTTCCCTTGGTGGAAGCAGCTGCGGCGGCTCGGGCAAACATTTTGTTTCCTTCCCAGCCCCAGCGGAGGAGGCCAACGAGGGGAAAGCGGTCGAGAGCCGAGGAGGGCGTTGGAAGAGGGGTAGTCTTATACGGCGAGTATATCCCAAACTCTGTATTTTAACTGGAAAAGTTGGGGGTCGTCTTATACGCCCAGTCGTCTTATACGCCGGAAAATACGGTAGTTTTCCAGTTTTCCAGATTGATCCAATTCATACTTTCACAGTGGTGCAGACACGTACATTTGCACCGATGTGAATTGGTGGTCAGGGGTGGGCTCATGGGAGGGGCCAGGGGGTAGTATGGACTTACGCACATATGCACTGATGTACTAAACCATGCAAAAAAAAAAAAAAAAAAAAGGCCAACCACAGCCGATGGGGCGGGGTGAGGGGGGTAGCAGGAGCGGCCATGGCAGAGGCAGTGTGGATTCATGAACTCGCGCTCCTCCGAATCAGAATGGAACATACGCAGTAGCTGTGCGGAAGAAAATGAGGGAGAGTCCACCTTGTTTCGAGCCCAGAAAATCTGGTAAGAAACGGCATGAATCGATTCACCAGCCTCGTGCAGAAAAGGCCTTAGATTCCTTTCACACATACTGTTGTCCAGTCAAGTGTCTCCCATTCTATATTTGTGCATTTTGTTTTTTCTCACATTTCTCTCTCTTGAAACTCATTTTGTTAGCTTTGGCCCAGCTGTCCAATCTGTTAAAGTCACTTTGAATTTTGATCCTGCCCTCTGCAATATTAGCAACCCCTCCCAATTTGGTATCATTTGCAAATTTGATCAGCATGCTCTCTACTCCTTCTTCTAAGTCATTGATTAAGATGTTGAATGGCACTGGGCTCAGGACAGAACCCTGGGCACCCCACTACTCACTTCTCTCCGGGATGAAAAGCAGCCATTGGTGAACACTCTTTGGATTCAGTCAGTCAACTAATTGCAAATCCACCTGACAGTGGCCCTGTGTAGCCCACATTTTACTAGCTTCTTTGCAAGAATATCATAGGGAACCTTGTCAAAGGCCTTATTGAAGTCAAGAAGTGCCACATCCATAGCATTCCTTCATCTATCAATTGTAAATCTATCATAAAAAGAGATAAGATTAGTTGAGCATGACTTGTTTTTGAGAAACCTGTATTGGCTTTTAGTAATCAGAGCATTGCTTTCTAAGTAATTACAAACTGTCTGCTTAATGATCTACTCTAGAAACTTTCCGAGTATTGACGTCAGGCTGACCAGGCAATAATTATTTGGGTCCTCTTTTATTCCTTTTTTTGAAGATGGGGACATCATTTGCCCTCCTCTGGTCTGCTGGGACTTCTCCTGTTCTCCAAGAATTCTCAAAGATTAATGTCAGAGGTTCTGAAATTACTTCTGCCAGTTCTTTTAATATCCTTGGATGTAGTTCATCTGGCTCTGGAGACTTGAATTCATTTAGAGTAGAGTATTCCTGTACTACTTCTCTACCTATACTGTGCTGAGTTTCTGCCACTTCCCCACCTGCTACCCAACTCCCAGGTTGAGTACTTTTTTTCTTTTAGGAGAAAACTGAGGCAAAGAAGGTATTGAGTAGTTCTGCTTTTTCTCTGCCCCCTGTTAGTACCTGGCTGTCTTTTCCATGTAGTAACCCTATCCTCTCCTTGTTTTTAGCTGCAGACATATCTGAAAAATCCCTTTTTATTGATTTTAATCTCTCTGGCAAGCCTGAGTTCATTCTGCACTTTAGCTTTTCTAACCTTCCCTCTACATATCTTGGCTATTTGTTTAAATTCATCTTTGGTGATTGCCCCATTTTTCCATTTTGTACACATTTCTTTTAACATTTAGCTCAGTTGAGAGTTCTTTAGTCACCCATTCTGGTTTCTTTAGACATCTTCCACTTTTCCTCCTTAAGGGAATAGTTTTAAATTGTGCCTTCAGTATTTCACTTTTAAGAAACTTCCATCCATCACGAACTCCCTTTTCTTTCAGTATTCTCAACCATTGAATTCCAGCCAGTAATTCTCCAAGTTTACAGAAATCAGCTTTCTTAAATTCTAGAATGCATGTCTGGCTACACTTGGCTTCCCTTTCCCACTGAATAACAAATTCCAATAGAGTATGGTCACTCCCACCTAAAGATCCCACCACTTCCACCACATTAACAAGGTCATCCCTGTTGGTTAGGATCAGATCTAAAATAGTTGATCCCCTTGTTGCTTCTTACACCAGACAATGAAATTGTCTGCAAGGCAAGTGAGGAATTTGTTAGCAGAGTTTGACTTCCAACATATATCAGGATAGTTGAAATCTCCCATTATTACCACATCTCTGCTTTTTGAATGTATGGTCATCTGCTCCAGAAAAACATCATCCAAATCCTCAGTCTGGCTTGGGGGGTCTGAAGTAGGCCCTCACAATGACATCTCGATTGTTTCTTGCCTGCTTAATTCTTATCTCAACATGGCTTCCTGGATTTAAGTAATAGATCAGGTGTAAATATCCTTGACATATAAAGCTACTCCTCCTTCTTTCTTGTTTGATCTATTTCTCCAAAATAGGTTGCACCCCCCCAATCACTGCAGTCCAATCATGAGATTCTTCCCACCAGGTTTCAGTGATACGAGTTATGTCATATTTATTCTGTTGTATTAAGACTTCATTTTGCTTATTTCCCATGCTCTGTGAATTAGTGTAGAGACATTCAAGACCATGTGCCTTTCGCACAAGCCCTTTACTAAAGCTGCTTTTCCTTCCACTGTTGATTTTTACTACTACTTGGCCTGCTCTTTCTATAACATTTGGGCTGTTCTCCCCAGCACGTGCTGAACTCCTGCCCTGAATATTACTGTCTCCCTCTCCTCAGTTTAAAGCCCTCCTGATGGGATTCGCAAGACTCTTAGCAAAAACATTCCTGCCAATAGCTGTGAGGCGCACCCCATCCTCTGCCAGAAGACCATATTTGTGAAAATGCAGACCATAGTAAACGAAGTCAAATCGTTCCTGGCAGCACCATCTGCAAAGCCAGTTGTTCACCTCCACTACTCTTCACTCCCTTCATGGGCCATGTCCTTCAACAGGGAGGAGAGATGAAATTACAACCTGTGCACCAAGGTCCTTCAGCTTCCTACCTATAACCTCATAATCCTTTGTGATATCCTGAAAGCTGCACATTACAGTGTTATTGGTTCCCACGTGAACCAAAAGTAAGGGGTAATGGTCAGTGGGCTTGACCGCTCTTGTCAGCCTCTCGGTCACATCATGAGTTTTGGCCCCAGGGAGACAGCACACCTCACGATTTATCCTGTCAGGTTTGTACTTCTGTTACTACAAAATGAGTTCAAAGTGCAAAAGCATCTTGCACTCAGATAACTCAGCAAGAGGAGGGGAGGGGAGGGGAGGGGAGGAGTAGAATCTTGCCCTTTCCAATAGGATCAGACAAAAGCACACTGTTGCAGTGTCTCCCAGCTTGTGTTCCTCACTGATAACTCTTCTTCTTTACTGATTACTCTTGCAGTGGCAGTGGCATAGCCACGTGTGTCCTGGTTTTCATCTGTGAAATTTTGGAAGGTACATTGACCCCCTAGACATTAGGCCATTTCCACACCTTACGCTTTCCATTGTCCTCTTGTTGTGATCCCGGCAGTGCCTTTGCTGGGATGGGAACACGACGTGAGTGCTCCTGTCTGCACCCAGCCAGCTCCCTGAGGATGGGAGCACCAGCGATACATGCCTTCCTTCCACAGCATAGTTGATCTCTTTCCTGTGCTGCACTGGGAGAGCAAGTGCCTACATCACACTTGCGCCCATTCTGCATGGTCACTGGCAATGGGAGCATTCTGGAATTGCAGGCCATTAAAGGATTTTTTCCATTAATGAAATATTCCACGATCGCAGTGGGTGGGAACATGTTGGCAGTGGGACCATGATGACATCATGGAAAAGCATGACTCGCATACCTCTGCCAACACATTCCCATTGTGTGACAGCGACACCATGCAGAAGTGGCCATTACTTTTTGCAAGCACCATGCCCTCTTAACTAGTGTCCCTATCATATAATTACTACAAGACTAGGTACATTTCTCTCTCTCTCTCTCTCTCTCCTATTTAAATTCTTACATTTTTAGATAGTTTACTTACTGAAGTTAAACTCCAGGAAGCCAAGACCTGTCTAGTCTTGTATTATCTTCGAACAGTGGACAACCAGGTGCCTGCAGGAAGGCCACAAGCAAGATGAGACTGCAGAAGCGCCTGCCTGCTCATGTTCCCTTGCAACCAGCCCACAGCATACTTTTAGAAGGGGAAGTAATATACAGCCACCATGACTAGTAGCCACTGAAAGCTTTATTCTCCATCAATTTGTATAATGCAGCTTTAAAGCTACTCAGGCTACTATCTAGTTCACTGCATGTACCTTTAACAACTTAGGACCTTTCCACACTACACTGTTATAGTGCTATTATTCTACCTTCAACATCCTGTGGAATCCTGGGGTTTGCAGTTTGGGGAGGGGCATTTAGAATTCTCAGCCAGAGGGGTCATTGGCCTCAGTAAACTGTAAACCCCAGAACTCCACAGGATGTTGAAAGTAGAATAATAGCACTACAACAGTGTAGTGCTGAAAGGCCCATAGTTAGCATAAACTAGGTTTTCTACTTTTCCTACTTTTATTTCAAAGGAAGACAGAGGCTTCAGTTTTGGGGATTTCAACTATTTGATACCCCCTGCAATCCAAGTCCAGGTCAGGAGTTCCATAGCTATAATTACACTTTCCTCAAGGCACTGCATTAGTTTTAATTTTGCTCCAATTTTGTGTGAGAAGGGAGAGATGGTGTACGGGGTCCTATTCAATGTCTTCACCTTTATTAACACCATCTGCTTTCTGTGAACTCTGCTTTTTTATATAACAGTATGCTTGCCTCCTATCAACACCTGTCTCATTTTTAAATCAGTTCCAAGTCAATGAGTAACCTAAACAGATAAGCTGTGTGGTGTCTCAGTTTAGCATACATACAGTCACGGAGATCTGCTAAATTATACAAGAATGAGTCATCAGTTCCTTTGCTAAATGCTTGGAACTCTTAGAACTGCCCAATCTGTTCCACGCTCTGATGGCTGTATTGTCAGCAACAATGTTCCCTGGAAACACTGGTATCAGTGTATTCAGGCACAGATTAATTATAAGTCAATTGCTGGTGACACATTGTGCCTGCATAATCTGTTGAAATTCACTGGTTGGTAGTGGAACATACCTTCCAACTGTCCTGACTGAGCAGGGATAATCTTTTGTCATCCCACTTTCTCAAATGTTTTTCGAATGTTTTTCTCTTTCTTCCTCCCATTTTCTTCCCTTTGTCTTCAGGTTACTTCAATTGCTGCAAACAGAGTTCAAAGTGCAAAAGTAGTTTGCTCTCAGTTAACTCAGCAGGGGAGAGAGAATAGGATGGAGGAAAATCTTGACTTTTCCAGTAGGCTGAGGCAAAAGCAAACTGCTGTAGCCTCTGGGAGCTTATATAGCCACTCTCATTAATAACTTCTGTCATCTTGACCATAGTCTGATGTTGCTTGGCCACGTGTGTCCTAGTTTTTCAACTCATGGCAACCCTAAGACAAACCTAACATTAGGTTTTCTGTGGGCTGAGAGTGTGTGAGGCACCCAAGGTCACCCAGGCGGTTTCTGTGGCTGAGCAGGGAATCAAACCCTGGTCTCCAGAGTTGTAGTCAAACACTCAAACCACACCACTCTGGCTCTTGAGTTTGAGCTGCCCTCCCACCAATGGTACTACCTTTCCATGGTTGTAGGATTGTGTGCTCCTGTGAGGCACGAGATTATGTTGCTGCTGGTAGAGTCTTCCAAGACTAGGACTTGGAAGGGCAGCTATGAAGATCCTCAAGTGTAAAGATATATCATTGAATACTAATGTTAGGATTGTCCATGCCATCATATTTCCAGGTATTCTAGGTATGATTGTGAAAACTGGACTGCAAAGAAAGCAGATAGGAAGAAAATCAACTCATTTGAAATGTGGTGCTAGAAAAGACTTCTATAGATACCGTGGACTGCTAGAAAGACAAATAAATGGCTTCTATTGCAAATCAAGTCTGAACTCTGCCTGGAAATGAAGATGACTTAACTGAGACTGTCATACTTTGGATACATCATGAGAAGATATGACTCACCAGAGAAGACAATAATGCTTGGTAAGGCAGAAGGCAGTAGCAAAATAGGAAGACCACATTACAGATGGCTAGACTCAATCTAAGAAGCCATGGTCCTGAATCTGCAAGACCTGAACAGGGCTGCTGATAATAAGACGACTTAAAGAAGGTCTTTTACGCATAGTGTTGCCATAAGCTGAAGTCAACTTGATGGCAGTTAACAAAAAAACAAAACAAAACCACAAGCTACCATGATTTTTTTTAACCCTGAGATAGGCAATTACTTCTCTGATGAAAACTGATTCTGGCAGCGCCTAGTGAAGGCTATTTTCTTTCTGATAGCTTATAGAAACTCAGAGATTGGCAAGTTACTTTAAGGAGAAAGGAATGTAATTTTCAAACCATCCTCAGTGAGCACTGGTAGGATGGTGCTCTGTATCCCAGAGCCTTATCCTACCATTGCTCAGTTATGGGTGACTTCAACAAGTTATCATAATAATTCTTCCAGAAGGCACCTATCAAAAATTTGCAGAGGTCTTAATCCTATGCAAGCTTACTGAAAAGTATTTATTATAATGCTTAATTGTAAATTTTTATCTTTGCCAATGAAGGAAAAATTTCCCATGTTTCCCTCCTATTTTTTTGGATTTTATCACCAGACTTTAAAAGTCCAGTTGTAAGGCATGTACATTGGAAAAATAAAAGAAATAATGAGCCCAACTAGCATTCCCAACTAAATGCAACTCACAAAAACAAGGTTAAGTGTACTTTGCAATGCAGAGTCCTGTTTTGAATATCAAATACAGGTTCACTCTCTTCCAGCATCTATATAAATTACCTCTTACCTATGCATATTTGTCAAGAAAACATTCACTTCCTCCTACACTGCAGAGAATGGTAGGAAAACCTACATGTCATCAGAGGGAAAGAGAGTGGGAGGATGGCTTGATATCAAGTTTAACACATTTCTCCATTTAAGGCAATGACAATGAGTGCTCTCATTTCCCTTGCAAATCAACATAGCTAACTCCTTGTAGTCAGATTTGCATTTGCTGCTTCTAAGTGTCACAACAGCAAACCATTCTGCACCTGCAGAATGGGTTACTTGGTTTATATAAAATTATTTTAGGTTAGGGTAAAGTTGGAGCACCTGTAGTACTTCAGGTACTGCTGGACCTCAGTTTCTGTCATAATGGCTAGTGATCAGCGATAATGGGAGTTATAGTCCAATAGCACCTGGGAGCCACAGGTTCTCCATTCTTATACTTGGTATATACACATGGAAGAGCTTTCAAATCTAGTCCCTGAATTTTCAGTTTGGCACACATCATCGTATCTTTGGTTCCAAGGGTCTTTTCACTTGTATTCCCTTTGCCCATTCCACAATACAATTCACGGTCAAGGCCAGCTAAGCACTTTATCACACAAGGCAGGTAAATCACAATTTGGCTGGGGCTTATCATATGACATCATTCCTCTTTTGTTGTTCTCCTGTGGGAGACTGTTTTGAAAGTGTTTCTTTTTATTAACACACACAAATATGTTAATTATCTTCTTTCCCCACTTTTGTTGTGCTACGATTTCCTATGCAAATGTTCAGTTGCTCTTTTATGCTGATTTTGGGTGGTCAGGGTGTGTTCATTGGGCACATTATGGATAGGGAAACATCAGTCCACCTTCAGTGATCAAGGAGAAGGGGTAGAAATTTCAATTTGATTTCCTTTCAATTGGCAAAGTAGGTGAGAAACTTTAATACATCTTTTCTTTATAGAAAAAAAAATGCCAAATGACCACACTCCTCCCCCAATCCCAACTGAGGTTTGTCAAAACTTTGCTCACTGCCCTCCACCCTACCTTCTTTTCCAGCTCTGTTTTGGATTCTGTCTCTCACACTCATTTGCACTCTCATTCTCTCTCTCCTTCTCTCTCTCTCTCTCTCTCACACACACACACACACCTGGAAATGTAAGTGGCAAAGTGCTTACAGTTTGGAAAAATATTTATTTCATTAACCTATTAATTTCTTGCTTTCTTCTAGCTTCAGACAAAACTAATCACTGGCAGATGAAAGCCAGCAACAGAATACATTAAAGAGGTAGATCAGTAGCTTCTGGCTTTCATCTGACAGTTATTAGTTAGGTCTGAAACTAGAAGTCTGATCTATCCCAATCAGAAAGCCTCCTGCCTGGTCTCAAAGATCTTTTTAAACATAAGACTGTTTTCATTTATATTTCTGTGAGAGACATGTGTGTGTGTATGTTTGTGTGTATTAAGCTATGAAAAGGAGTGGGGATAATGTCTTGGAGAAGTTAGTGGGGTGGGCAGTCTCAAATGCTGTGTGTAATAAGCTTTTACTGCAAACAAACACTCTAAATCCAGAATGGTTCTGAAGGTGTGAAAGGAAAGGGAGCAATCTTCTTCAATAGTATTTTTAGAAACAATGCTATTGTAGTGGGAGAAGAGTGTAGTAGTGTGATAGACTCCTAAGACTGTTTGTGTGCTATGACTAGACTGAAATCCTGATTAGAATATAGCCAAACATTGGGAGTCATCAGCACCTGAAGCTCGTATGCTACTACCATCTCCAGAACCTTGATCAGGAATGGAATATTAGATATTTGATGCTAATCATCCAGTTTAAGTTCCAAATTAATTCCCTCCACCTCATATTGATCACAGTGTTGCCTCTTTTTTAAGGTATCCTGCACAAGATGTCCTATCAAGGACTTCTAAGGTTCATACAGCCAGTCTAGACCTGGGTGCTTCTACTAGCCAAGAATAATGAGAATCCAAAAAGCAACAATCCAAGCAACTTCTCTACATATTCTCTCTTTTGTCTGTGATTGCCTTGGCTTCCACTTGCTAACTGATCTTAGAACTCTAATGGGCTTGTAAAGGCATATGCAGTCCATCAAATAGCCTGCTTGCACACAAAATTATGGACATGATTGCTTCAGCGTACGACAAAAGGCAGTGTGATCTAGTGATCTGAGTACTGAACTAGGACTCCAAGAAACCAGAATTCGAATCCCTGCTCAGCCATGGAAAATCACTGGGTGACCTTGAGCAAGTCATACTCTCTCAACCTCAGGTTGAAGGCACTGACAAACCCTCTCTGAACAAATCTGTCCAAGAAAACTCCATGATAAGTTTGCTGTAGGGGCTCCATAAGCCAGAAATGACTTAAAGGCACAGAACACCAACAGTAACTATGGTTGGGTGTCTGGCACAGTTGGCCAAAAAACAAGTTTGAATGAATTGTGTAAGCACTAACCAAAAAATGAAAGAAAGTTTGCTTAAAGAAGCAAATTACAAGAAATCATTACACATTGTGTCACAACGCCACCATTAGATTTATTTGACTTTCAGGTTACTTCTCTTTGTAATATTTCAGCCAACCGCAAATTTATTCAATTGCTGAATGCTTCAGGATGTCATATCTGGACAAGACTTCTGATTCATGCTAGGTTAAGCTTCTCTCTTGACAGCTGAGAGGACATGAGCATAGTTTTTGATGAGCATAGTTTTTGTTTCTGTCTTTCAAAAACAGATTGGGAGAACCAGCTCTCAGTGAGAAGCATAAGAGAGATGTCAGAAAAACTGATATTCTGAAGCTAACTTTTTCCTCTCCAGAATGCTTACATTCAGTCTATTTTTTTTTTGCACCAAACACAGAAATTCAGTCACATTGCAGAGCATAAATACAGAATAATTAACTGATATTTTACTGTATGATCTTGGTTTTAGGCAAAATAAAATCAATTCCAATGTTTTATGAGAAACTTTTTAAACTGCTCCAGTCCAATAAAAGGTCTGATAAAAGAATTTCATTGGGGTAAGCTGTTGTTCATTGTCTTGAATTCTAAGAATATAATGATGAAATCTTAACCTCTACAAAGTCAGACAAGGAGCCTATGGTCTAACTCTTATTAATTCCAACTAGAGCAGATGCTCAATCAATGATAATCTGGTAAATCAACATTTCTGTAAGTATCATTGATTCAATAGGTTTACTTTGTTTAGCATTAACAATAGCATTCAGGCCCATATACTTAATCCAACATCCATAGGTAAGGAGCCTATGGCACTTCAAATGTTGGGCTACATCTCCCATTATCCCTCATTATTGACAGGGTAGCTGAGACTGCTGGGAATAGCATCTGGTGGGTCACAGGCTCTCTAGTCCTTCTAGGTGCCTCTGGGAAGTTTGCCATCATAGCGTAAAGACAACAATCTCACTCTGTATATGGAGATACATGGTATATTTTGTCAAGATATTGGGGTATAATGCCCCTGCATAGGCATTCCTGCTAATCCCAAACATCTTTTGTTCTAACCATGAGAGAAATTCCATTCAATACTATGGCCCTTTCCGCATCTTACCTTCTTCTGGTGCTGGGGTGCGGGGATCACGCGAGCAGCCTCTGGCAAGAGGCTCTTGCGTCCCTGCTGCTTCAGCTCCGCATGAGCTGCCTGCTCGTGCAAGAGCCCCACCTCTTCCTTCTGCAGCGCAGCCTGGGAGTTTCCCAGGCTGCACTGGGAGAGGAAGCGCGACCGGTGCGGCTCTGGAGGCTCCGCATGCCAGGTAGGTGTGCATGGGGCCCAGGAGCAATGCGCCATCGCGCACCATTTTTGGCTTCTACCTGAAAATGAAAAGGTGCGTGATCGGCATCTGCCAGCCCCTGGAGCGTCACACAATTGTGAATGCGTCATGCAGATCGCTCCTCACAATCGTGTGACGTTCCAAGCGCCCTTTAGCATGGAAAATGCCATGCGAAAAGGGCCTGTTTCCTATCCTGTACGTGAGACAGAAAGGACAGAAACCTTGTCTGAAATCCTGGGGATCCTATATTTTACCAAGTCAACTTTAATTCAAGACAACAAGATTCCTTATGGAGTATCATCAACCATGACAAGGGGGGGGGGAATCCTCTTTGTGACTTGAAACATTTCCTGAAGCCAAACTTCTCTGCAGCACTGAATTAGTGAAATTCCAACTTGAATGCTAGGATTGTGAATTACATGAGTCAATCCTAGGCTTTAAAAATTGCTATTATTCATAATGGAATGTCACCTAAAGCAGTACTCATGGATGCATGTGCAATTAAGAGCTATTTCTATCAGGCTTTGATTCACAACTGTTTAATATCAATGTCCTTAAGACAAATGGTTTCCCTCATTGGCAGTAGCAGTCAGTGTGGTTTCAGCTGATATACGAAAGGAAAACCACAGACCAAGACAGAAAATACCTTTGTACTAAATTCAATCAAATTTTAACCCTGAAGTACACATGAAGATCCAAGGAAGCTCTTTGGGCTAAAAACAAAGAACAGATGTTGAACTAAAATATGATTTTCAGGGAATACAATATTAACTTGTATCCTAACGCCATTTTCAAAATTTAAGTAGCTGTCCTTAGAAAGAGAAAGAGCTTGGTCATAGTAATTTAATAGCTGATATACATAATCTTATTTGCTGAAGCAAATTGATGTTTTCCAATAATCCACACTCAATCTGCAAGTAATTTTCCCATTTATGAAAAATTAGACAGGAGCTTGTATTGGCCATGACATGGATAGAAGTCTGCAAATATCAAGGGATCAGTTAGAATAATATATTATAGTTGCAGGGATCCAGAATGGTGTAGTAGTTAGGGTGTTGGACTAGGGCCATTTCCACACTAGACTGTTATAGTGCTATTATTCCACTTTCAACATCCTATGGAATCCTTGGGTTTGCAGTTTAGGGACGGGCCTTTGAGGCCCCTCCCTAAACTGCAAACTCCAGGATTCCATAGGATGTTGAAAGTGGAATAATAGTATTATAACAGTCTAGTGCGGAAATGGCCTAGGACTCTGGGAGACCAGAGTTTGAATCCCTGCTTAGCCATGGTGGAAATCCACTTGGTGACCTTGTGCAAGTCACACACATTCAGCCTCATAGGAATGCAATGACGCCCCCCAGCAAATCTTGCTAAGAAAATATCATGATCAGTTTACCTTAAAGTTGCCATGAGTCAGAAATGACTCAAAGGAACACAACAACAACAACAACAACAACAACAACAACAACAACAACAACAACAACAACAACAACACAATATTGGCCTCAGTTCAACATTACCTCAACGTAGCATAAAAATCCACACGTGGACCTTATGCTACACTGACCCATATACCACCTCTTCCTGACTTACCTTAAAGCACTGAAGCAGCTTCGTGCAACCATTTCATGCTTCAATATAAGCAGATAGGATCAAAGAAGGCTTGGCTATTCCCCCATAGCTGGGCACACAATGATGATATCAGCACTGAGATAGATGGGGGTCCTCTAGAAGTCTCAGTATTTCTGTAATCATTAAGGGTCCAGCTTGAGGGAAGGGACTGCCAGCTGCTTCTCCAGTCTTGCCTTCCTCTCTCAAAACATGGAATCTCTGTATGAGGGGGCTTCAGGGCTTTGGGATTTTGGTGGTCTGCAGAGAGGATGAAAATATCAGACTCTGCAGTGCCTGAAAAAAGACTTCTATATTCATAAGGGATACTTACATGTGCAGCTGTCCCTTGCTGAAGTCCAGCCATAGTTGCAGAACTATGAGTTGTTTTGTGCCTTCAGGTCAACTCTGACTTATGATGATAGAGTCTTCCTGGCAAGATTTATTCAAAAGAGACTTGCCATTGCCTTCCTCTTAGGCCAAGAGAGTGTGACTTGCCCAGTGGCTTTCCCTAACTGAGCAGGGATCCCAGAGGCCTCGCCCAACACCCAGACTATTATACTACATAGTTCAGTGGTGGAGCTTAGAGTGTGTGGAAGAGGCGGGAGGGGGGCAGGGCTACGGCATGAGGGATGTAGCCACTGTGCATGGGGGTGTGGCTGCGGTGCATAGGGGCATGGCCGGGGCCCATGGGGGCATGGTTACAGTCCAGGATGCCCCAAAAACATTTCTGCCTGGGGCAAATCACCCTCCATCCCCATGTGACTGACATAGGCCATTTCTACATGGGGCGAGGGAATTGCCCTGCGCAGCTACTTACCGGATCTTCTGGCGGTCCGATCTGGGGTGAGGAGGAGCAGTGCATGGTCATTGCTCTGCACTGCTCCGGCGTCCAAAATGGCAGCTTCCGGTTGGTCGTGGGTCTCGACCAACTGGTGAAGCTCACCAGCCTAAAGCCCACCCTTGACAGATTGCAGGCTCTCATTGGTGTGAGCCTGCGAATCTGCACAAGGGAGCAGGCTCACAGTGGCGCGCTCCATGCTTTTGAAAGACCAGAAAAATCAGGTCTTTCAAAAGCACGCTGGAGGACCACTTGTGGTTGTTCTGGAGCGGACTGAGGTGCGGATCTACGGTAAGTAGTCCGAACCCAGTCCACTCCAAGGTGCAGACGTCCTCCGTGGAGGACGCACTGCACCGTTTTAAATACCCCGTGTGGAAATGGCCATAGTTTGTAATGATGTGGAATGCCAGGAGATGCTATCCAATGGTATCTGAAGGGTCATACACTTCAGCTCCTTGATATACCTGGCGTATGTGTTATGTCAAGGCTCATACACCCAAATACCAGCATGCATGTCTGGGAACTTGCTTCTAAGAGTGAAGAGTCACTCATATTACAGTGCAGAGTCACTTTTCACTGAAATACTCAGGGCTCTGTGTGACAAGCAGGGAAACAATTGTTGTTCTGTGCCGTCAGGTCAAATCTGATTTATGTAGCCCTGTCCTAGTGTTTTCTTGGTAAGATTTCTTCAGAAAATATTTTCTATTTCCTTCCTTTAAAACTGAGGGAGTGTGATTTGCCCAAGGTTACCTAGTGGGTTTCCATGGTTGAGTGGGGATTCAAACTCTGATCTCCCAGAGCTGTAGTCTAACATTCAAACAACTGCAGCATGCTGACTGTCATAAAATTAGGACACCAATAAAGGTAAACCTTATTGGTTTGAAATCAGCAAACACAGAGTGGAAAGCCACACCTTTGCTCAGGACTTTCCTCATGCAATAAGTGGTAAATATTGAAACTAGCTGTGTGAGCAAGAACATCAGGAGATACTGTCTGAATGGAAAGCCTCCATACAAACAAGACTCTTCTCTCATCAGAGGCATCACTTACTTTGTGAAGAGAGCAGTGTCACAGGGGAACAGGGCTAAGCACTCTCTTTTTGGTTCCAACCTGATAACTAAGGCATGAATAGAGCCATAGAAACAAGTGAGTTGATTTCTGGCATTTTTGTCTAGTTCAGTAAATGTCAACATTTATCATGTTTCTGAGAGCTATGATCATTATGGACAGCCAAAGACTGCCAAAGCTTTTCTTCTTAGGCTGTATGGAAGTTGGTGTTTCAGCAAATACCTATCTTCGATGAAGGGAAAATGTTATTAAAAGACTACCTATTTGGAGGAGATGAAAGGTGAGGCTTTCTGCCATTGGCTACGTAGTTAAAAGAAAAGGGAAAAGCTGTGTGAGAGGAAGTGAAATCAGATCTGAGAATATCAGTCTTTAAGTGAGGAAGGAACAAAGTAGACAAAACAAAGAAGGGGCACACCAGGTGCCCCAAATATCTCTTTGAACCACTGTTGTCCTCAGTAGGCACATAATTTGTGAAACCATGGTTGCATGTTTCTCAACTTCCAGCTATTGTCACTCATTTTTCCACTTCAAAAGACTGCTTTTTCAACAATTGTATGACAGGCTGAAATTCTCCCACCAGCAGCTTGCCACCCATCACAGCATCTCTGTGCCAGGAAAAGCAGTATTTTCTACTTGTCATGCACCTGTTAAAAGAACAGCCTTTCTTTCAAGGCAAAAAGTCATATATCCTAGAAACAAACTGCTTGAAAAACTCAAGTGATGCAGCTTTTTGAATTCACCCTGATAACTAGCTACATCACTTCCAATTGCCTTCAAACAACAGTTTCATCCACTCTTAAATACCGCAGTCTTGCCGTAGAAGATCCATTGCCCATAATATTTTACATCTAAATATGCATTATATTCCTCGCTGCAGAATCCCTCATGAGGTCACTGGGTGAAACCAGGTTGCTGTATCCCTTTGTCCTTACAACTTCAGCCATTCCCTGTAGTGAGACAGCAGGTCAACCAGGAGGTTTGGTGTTGCATACCATCAGGTGACATTAGTTTAATTGAGTATGTTGTCTGTGCTGTTGGCATGCAATGATAAATGTAGATGTATATTTGGAAGCTTTGTCAATTACATCATTTCTGGTCAATCGATTTGTCTTGAGCAGTTCAGACGACTAGATCCATCAATCGCCCATGAAAAAAAAGTGAGAACAGCTCTTAATCAATTAAACTTGGAAGTACTGCTTGACAGCCCCCTCAGGGATGCAAGCTGTTGTAGACATGGCTGTAAGAGCAGGAATTAGCAGCTTCAGGAACTAAAAGCTTCACTTAGAACAAATGTACTGTAAACCTCTGTCTATAAAGGCCAGTGCAACAATGAGGGAATCCAGACCAGATGATAGTGCCATTTCAAGGGGTGGGTCAAACTAGGGTGTTCACATTTTCATAATTGTAGTATGTTATTTCCACCTTAATTGATTGGTTGCATCCCATAGAATCCTGAAATTTGTGTTTTTGAAATACTTCAAATCCTCTGCCTGTCAGCCTTAGTGTGTCACCAATCTACCAGTCCCTGGACTCCATAGGATGCAGTCCTGGCAGTTAAAGTGTTGTCAAAGTGTTATAATTCTGCAGTGTGAAAGAGACCTATGTCTGAAATCATATGAAACATACCTCCTTCTGATAGATCTGGGGTTCATTCCAGTTATGACCAGCATTATTTTAATTCCAGAAAAACTGGAAATTTAAACTACCTTACTGCGAGTCCTTTTCTTGGTAGATGTTTAAATCCTGTGAGTTAATTTCCACCATGGGTATGACATTTCTTTTGGTTTTACTAATTATACAAGCAAGGTCTCTCTTCAACCCCTCTCCCCAACTTTTTCAAACTTTTCTGCCTTTTATGAGTTTGATGCCTGGTCTTCTAACATTGAATCATTATTCTTGGCAAAAGGGAAAGCATAATGTTTAGTAAGGGCTATTTTATGCTTACACTGCACAATTATTGCACTATGATTGCACTTATGCTTCCTAAGGAATTCTGGGGTTTGTAGTCTTGTGAGGCACTAGAACTCCCTTGGCTGATAATTCTAAGTATCCCTCCCTAAACTCCTGACCACAAGATTCTATAAAATGTTGCCATGGCTGTTGAAGTGGAATCATAGCACTATAATTGTCCAGTGTGAAAGGGCCTTAACTCTTCACATCAGTTTCTGAAAATACAAATCCTAATCAATATTGGACATAAACTGCTGCTTGAAAATTTATGGCAATGTTTTGGCTTCCTGTTCTGCTGTGGTGTCACGGTGGCACTATCTAAAAATTATAGTTCTATGTATGTGTATTCTAGTTTGAAAATGTGTGATGTTTCACCTTCCATTTCTTCTTCTTTTTCCATCATGACATGTCATCATGGTAGCGTGACTCTCTTCTGCCCTCCCCCATCCTTTTGCTTGTTAAGCCTGAATTTATTATTAATAGCATCTAATTGTCCTTTTTTATGTGAATTTTTGATGTTTTGATATCTGTTTATGTCATATTGTTGGAATTAACCTTTTTGATAAAATACATACTCATGTACAAAGAGTTGTTATTTATTTAGCACCATGTCTGTATATTTATATGTTATAATTAATAATTTTGTTTAGGAATATAGTTTATACAATCTAATTTTCATTCAGGACGCAAAATGCAGCTCTCTAAATGCAGTGCATGGCTCCCTGAGCAGACCAGAACAAAACAAAAATAAAGAAAAGCCTCTGGAGCCTTCAGAAATTATTTCCCTCGTCCTTCATCTGCTTGGTTCCAGACAGCAAGACTTGACTGACAGGAGGTTGGACTAGATGGCCCCTGTGGTCTCTTCCAACTCTGTGATTCTATGATTCCTCCCCTCTACCTTGTCCACCTCTGTTCCCTGTCACAACCTCCTCCCCAGATTGCTTCAAAAAGTCTAAGGGCCTTTCTGCACTAGCCTGTTATAGTGTTATTATTCCACTTTCTACATCCTGTGGAATCCTGGGTTTTGCAGTTTAGGGAGGGCATTTACAATTCTCAGCCAGAGAGCTCTTTGGCCTCAGTAAACTACAAACCCCAGAATTTCACGGGATGTTGAAAGTGGAATAATAGCCCTATAACAGTGTAGTTTTTTAGAAGTTGCTTCAGATCAAAACACCACTTTAAAGTATACACACCTATTTCTACCCAGCCCCTTTTTTGGGAGATTTCACTTGTTACTATAGCACAGCGCGGTGCAATACAAATAGCCATGCCACAGTGGTTAGTAAGGAAGGTATTCCAGATTCACTTGGTGTCTATTCTATTTGAGGCAGACTTAGGAAGATAAGATACAAGGCACAGTGATGTGTTCTAATTTAGAGGTGCCCACTTTCACTTTCAAAAACTCTTCAAAAGGACTCCTGGATGCGGAATGGGAGGATGGTGAGGCTGTGGTTTTGCAACTGAAGCAAAGGGCAGGAAGACTGATAAAGGGATAGGGAGACTGGGAAAAGTTGTTTTCCTGCACAAAAAATACTGTGATTGGGAACTTATTTTGCACAAAATTTTCATGTGGGTGATTTGCATACGAAACAGAATTTGCTATACAACAATGTAGAAATAATAATTCCCCTAAAAAAAAAGTTGTTTCCTATGAAGAATATGCTTTTTTTCTGTGAAAAAACAACCCTGTTTGAATTTTGCACAGAATAAATCCTGACTTGTGAACTGGATTCACAGACTGATTTTCAAAGACTTTATTGGAGCAGGAAGGAAAAAAGAAATATTACTTATTGCTGCTTATGAGGAGAAAGTTGATGATGAATTCTATCCCTACTCCCGATGGATTTGCCTCCTTCTGAATGAACTTTGTATCTCATTTTCTGGGTGTTTGTGAATCTTTGCCAGTAAGTTCTGTCAGACTCACTAGATTTTAAAAAATGTTATAGCTTTTAACTTTTTGTTCATTTCCTTGTTCTGGTTTTATTACACACACAGCACACATATAAACAAATAGACAAGACAAGCAAGGTTGGGGAAGCATGGAACTGCTTCTAAGTTAACTGCTGATGGAAAAATGCATGAAGGGAATCTGTGCAAATGTGTCTGGGATCTGGTAAATTGCTATCAGAGCAGTTGTCACTATTCCCTCTGGGTCTCACATCCCCCGCAGCCTCACCTACATTGAAAACAACACATGAAGAGATTTTCCAGGCCCTTCTCTGGATACCACTAACAATGGAGAGAAATACTTGCTAATATTTGCCTCCTCTGTGAAATCTGAGTGTCCCAACACTTGAGACAACACAAGGAAATAAATAACAGTCACGTACTGCTCAGGACTTCTTTCAGAATATTTGTATTTCTGAGAGGACAAATTACACAAAGTGGCTAAGAGCAAACAGTGGCTTGAATCTAATTTCAATGTGTCTCAGTTTATTTTTGACAAGGATCTGCTCCTCACATGTCACACTGTGTGTTTTTCACCTGATTCTGTACTGGTCTTGCAAGCCACATGGGTTTCTTTCTAGTGTAAAATTCCAATTAAGAGGGTGTGACAGTAATGTGCACATGGTCTCTCATTTGTGTGAAAACTTATAACGTCTGGGCTACACAGATTGCGAAGAACAGCAGCCTCATTTTGAAACAACAACAACAACAAAACCCAATCAAACAAGCCCCTCATGCATTTGCAAGCAGGCTTATGCAGGTTAATTTTTTATGTATATAGTTGTACATAGGCAGTTCATTTCTAATGTATTTATTTGTATTGCAAACATTACCACATTTCCAAATGACTACTTTGCATGTCCCTCTCTTCATTATCTCTGCTTTGTACAATACACTCCAATATGTATCTACTTATAAGTAAGGCCTGTTGACTTGAGTGGGACTAACTCCCAGGTAAATGCTCATAGGATTGTGATTTAATCTTGATGGAAGTGGGGTCTGAGAAGTGGAGAAGCCCCCATGACTTCCACTGAACTCCTTACACTCAGAAGCATCCCTGCTCGTATCGTACTGGTACCTGCCATGCACATATATTCCTATTTGTCCTTCCGAGGCAACACATGCTCCTTGTCCCTCCACCAGATGACCATCTGACGACCTAAGACATGCCCCTGACCACCCCAGTGCAAGATCAAAGCAAGAAGGCAAGAAAAAAAAGTCTTACCAAATCTGTGTGTGTGTGTGTGTGTGTGTGTAGTAAAATGCAATTCTTTCTACACTGGGATTAAGCCCTAGGGCAGGAACAAGACAGAGATTGTTACGGGAGTCAGCAAAAGTCTTGACAATTTGGGGCTAGAAATGAGGCAGAAACATATCTTCACACCTGTGTAGATTGAACCAGGGTCCTTTTAAAACAAGAAGAGGCTTCTGACAATGTTAATTTGAGACCACCCCATGGCCTGATTTTCATAGCTGTTTGTACCAATTTCATTTTTCTCTCAGCTGAGGAAAAGAAGATGAATATAACAAAGTTAGATAAAAGTAAAGAGCTAAGATAAAATGGGTGAAAGTTTCACCCAGGTCTTTAGTATAAATTATTTTCAAAATACTATGCACAGCAGTCTCAGATCCATCACTCCCTCTGCTGTATCTAAGAAATAAATAAAATCTTTTAGTTCAAAGGACTGAGAGATTTGCATATGACTTGAGCACAGCCTTGCTGCATCCCTTTCTTGTATACCATGATTTGGGGAAGAATGGTTCTATCTTGTCAGGAATCCAAACTGATTTATAAATTCTTTGTAAGCACAGGAGCATTTTATTACCAAATCTATTGGTACCCCACCTTTTTCTCCAAATTGAGACTCCAGCTGGGATTTCTCCAGTGTCTTTGAAATTTTCTCTAAGGCACCATAGTATGTTTCCACCTTGAATTTGTCTGTTAACAATGTGGGAACAAGGACCAAAATTGATACCAGTTGTGCTAAATAAGGTTGAATGTGATTTTAGCAACATCTATAGTTCAGTAGGTACAGGTGACGACCCTGCAGTTAGCATCATCTTACATATGTTGTCCAGCCATAGACATTGGTACCTGTAAGGTAACTGCTTATTTTCAAACTATTGAGGTTTAGACCTTGCCAAAACAAAAAATCACATTCAGCCTCATTCGCCACACTTGGTAACATTCCACCAGTTTTGGTGGCATGGCTTATATAGTATTAACCTGCAGTCTCTTTTCCGTTCACAAAAATTTAGTTGTGTTTCTGAGCTGTTGATCTTTCACATGAACATATGGATTCCACTCATTTACTCTATTACTTTGCTTTGTCTTCAGATTCTTCCAAATTACTTCATCTATCATGGATAAAAGTGTTGAAGAAAAATTGCCTTTTTCTCCCTGCCTCAACTTCAGCTGGTTTTTGTAGGATTTACTGCCCTGATGCTACTGGTTTTTGTAGGACTTTGTTGATGCAGTCAGATGGACTTTAAGCCAGAATACTGACATAAAATATATTTCAAATATTTTCATTTTCTTTAGCAAAGAGTTTGCCTGTAACTTAATCACTATGCTCTGTTGGGAATCATTGCCAATCTTTATTAAGGCTTCCAAAAATGCAGTCATAACAGATGACAAGATTTTGTATGGTATCTTCTCTACAGGACCATCTTGTTCATGACAGGTTTTTCAAAGTGACCTTGGTACACTATTTTTAGGGGGAGCAGTGATTAGTATTGTCTTGAAACATTTTCCATCGGTGAGAAGATCTTGAAAAGAAAGTCCATAAAGCATCAAGAAATTTGATGAGAATTTTTTCCTTTAGGGGTTATCATCCATGCTGGCTTTCCCAACTAAGTTCAGGAAATGTCCTGCACAAGGCACAAACACACCATGGTTATTCATGCTGCTGAAATCTTGCAGACAGTGATATTGGCCACACGTTTTCCTTGCATTAACATATACTGTTGTTGTTGTTGTTGTTGTTGTTGTTGTTGTTGTTGTTGTTGTTGTTGTTGTGTGCCTTCAAGTTGTTTCTGACGTATGGTGATCTAAGGTGAACCTATCATGGAAGTTTCTGGGGCTGAGAGTGTGTGAGACACAGAAGGTCACCCAGTAGATTTCCATATCTTTACCCTGCAATTAATCCTGTTAGTACAATACTTCTGAAGAATGCTAATGATAGTTACAGATACATTTTTTTTCTAATATGGCAGTCACTTGGTTGAAGAATGGCCTTCTGACTTACCAGGAAGCTCATTTGTGGTTTACAACAGAGGCACAGTGATGCCTAAGTATCACCTTCTTTCTACACAGTGGCTTTCCCTCTCCAAGAAGAAAATGTTTCTCAGACTGTGGAAGAAAGGTGGATGGCTTGGCAGGGCTCTATGGCCTGGCTGCAGGTTTCACTTTAGTCCAATCCGGAGCATTTAAACAAGCTCCACATAGGTACTGGCAGTCAGTTGGTTCTGAGGAACTTGAGAGAACTCTGAAGAGGTAGCAGCAGTGGTGGTAAAGAGGTAGTAGAGATTCTTATGTAGGTGATGGCAAGGGAAACAAACATCTGAAGGAATGGCAGTGGAGGATGCTAAGGAATGGTAAAAAAAATTGGACTAAACAGCCAGGCCAGGATCTTTGGCATGTACGATAGATGATGATGCTGTGATTGAGGAGCAACCGATTGTGCAGGGGGTCAAGCCAGTGACTGAGCAAGTCAATCTGCAAACATCCCCTGCACTGGAAGATCAAACAGAGACTGAGTTGCCCCAGCCAGCTCCTGATGGAGAGGGAACCAGCAGTGACGCAAAGGAGTTGCAGCCAGTTGTGCCCATCAGCCCTCAATCACGCAGAAGGCTGAAATGGGCTGCTGAGAGGGAGGCTGCTTGGACTAGGCTGAGGAAACATTAACAAGCAGTACTTGCTCACAGGGGCTATTTAAGTCTGCCGGCGTGGCTGCTCCTTGCTTGCAGCAAATTATTAGCAAGCCCTCACAACCTTTGTGTCTCCTGCTCCCTGAAATTATCCGGAAGGATCTCTGCCTCCTGAAACTGGACCTTGACCTGGCTTGGCTTTGTGTTTTCCTAGTGTTTGGTATATTTGGACTCCTCAAGTGTTCCTGACCTTTCTCCTCCCTTGCTGGCTGCGGCCCAGCAGGGAGAAATTCCTGATAGCATGGTCTATTAATTTAGGGGAAAGCCCCTTTCAAGACTCATTAAAGCTGAAATTCACCTCCCTTTTATTTGCCAAGTGGTGCCACCAACACACCACTGGATTTGCAAATGACAAAAGTCCTCCTTCAGTCCTCTTTTTAAGTGGTACTGAGAAAGAATGCATAGCTGACTTGTATGAGAAATCAATGGTATAAATAGAGTCAATATTAAAAGAAATGTTGCCTCTTTGATCTCTGTTATGATTTTCATATGAATACCACTGGCCATCATATAAGGGCAAAGAAATCTATGAAACATGTTTTCTGCCCTTTAGCTCCATGACTTCTCAAGTACTGATCAAGAAAAGGCTCAAATTTGGCAATACAGACTTCCAGGGTAATTTCCCTTGTGGGGTGATCCCAAAGTCTGTTTGCCACTGCAGAATGGAAGACCTCATTCTGCAAGAAAGATAATAGCAGCAACAATTCACTTCCTTATTTCTTTCTGTTAGTTGACCTTTTAACACACCTTGCTTTGAAAATGTTCTTCCACTTCGCTTGTTTTTCTTCCTTAAAATCAAGACCATAATACAGTTATGGTATAGGACGCTGTTTCCATTCTCCTCAATTGCCCCCCCCACTCACCTGTTTGAGAAACCTGCTTCTAGAAAAGCATTTGTTAATCCCACTAGATGAGCGGAAAAGATTTGCAGACAAAACAGAAAATATTTCCTCATGATACAACCTAAAAGAACAATTTTCTTTGCTATAATACTTGTGGATGTGGATGAGGCTGATTTAAAACATACTCTTAAAGGCACATATTTACAAAGAGATTCTCTTATTCACAAGGCTACATGAATTCTATATATGCCCCATTCCCCTCACTCACTCACTCACCTACAGGATACCCAAGCAATTCCCACCTCCGACCCCAATGCCTGTTCACCTAAGAGAAGAGAAAGAGGACAGTGAAAACCCAGTGTGAGTCTTCAGAGCCAGACTCTATGGACATAACACATTGCAGGGTTACTGCTTTTATCCTGTGACTGCAACCATCCTACCATGACAAGATGATATTACTACCTGTAAGAATTTATTTTGTGACACATCCCCACCCCTACACACATTAATTTTATGAGCTTAAATCAGTGGGACTCTGACAGAAAAGAGCCAGTGACAATGCAGCAATGCCAATGTTGGAATGGCCCCCTCACTGTGTGAGGTCTACCTCATATGTGATCCTGGGGCAATGACCTCCTGCCCCATTTCCGAGCCCACCAAAAGGACCATGAAATCGGAGTGAAGAACTTTGAA
Organism: Iguana delicatissima; assembly: GCA_948472985.1. NCBI lineage: Eukaryota > Metazoa > Chordata > Lepidosauria > Squamata > Iguanidae > Iguana > Iguana delicatissima. Next base: position 284,812 of record CAOKZL010000792.1, read on the forward strand.
AAGCCCAGTTTCAAATCCACACTCAGGGCTGAAATTCATTGGGCAGCCTTATACCAGGCATCTGACTTACTATACAGGTTTGTTTTAAGGATATGTCAGCTTGAATTACCTGGAAGAAAAACAGAATGTATGAGTAAAAGGAATATAAGGTACTATATTTAGGCCAGAAAAAGCTTTTGTATTTGTTCATGTTACTGCATTTAAATGAACTAATTTCAGTCACAACAAATTTCTCCTTAGACCCATCATTCTACCTTCAGCCACACCAAATTCCAGTTGGCTCCTTCTTTTCATCTGTACACCTACTTTAACTAATAGACGTTTATCCTTATCCTAGCTCAGCCTATTTCACTCTCCTCTTCTTCTTCTTAGGGCTACTAGTTCAGAATCTCTACTGGCCCAATTTGATAAACGTCCGTTTTAGTAATAACAGTGATTTCACACAGCCGAGCAATCTTATCACATTCATCTACTATCCTTTAGGATAATAGATGAACGGCTTTCTATTTTTCTATGGATAGCTACTACCTATTAATTGGACTTGCTTTCTCATCAGGATTTTGGAAGTATTGGCCCAGCAGCAATGCTGCCTCCCTCCTCCTCCCCTGTTTCTGCAAATTGGTTACCATAGCAACTTGCCACGTGCTCAGAGCCTGAAAGCCTGTATGGATTAGTTTCTCAAACATAAATTTTGAAACACAGACAAAATCAGCCAGAAAATGACATCCAAAATGCAGCAGTCAGAAAAGAAACAGCTCCAAGAAAGTCTATAGAGACTTTTCAAGTCTCCTCCCATGCAGTGTAAACTAACTAGAGTCATGGGGCTAGGTGATCTTACATTACATTTCTGCAGTAGGAGAATTTTGTTAGGTTTTTTCACACAGTGAATAGCACACTGGAATGTTCTTGCATGCTCACGTAAGCTGGAAAGAATCTTAAAATGAGGCTAGGGAAGGCAGGAGCATGCCAAGTGTTTCTGGTTGGCACGATTCCACTGCCATTTTGTGCGTGCACTCATGAGCACCTTTGCTCCAAAGGCTGCATATGTCCAGGAAGGCGAGCTAGCTAGACTGTCATAAGCTAGGACAAAGTATACCTGAATATTTTCTACTGGAAAACTGTCAGCTGGATATACAGACCCCTGAGTTTTGGATATTCTTTACAAGAAATACCTTCAACTCCATGGAAAACTTAATTTTCTCTTTTGTAGAGCAAGAAGATGAATTGTACCACTGTATTCTTCTTTCGTGAGACCTCACCTGAAGTGCTGTGCCCACTTTGGGCACCACAGTTGAAGAAGTATATTAACAAGCTGAAAGATGTCCATAGGAAGCCAACCAAGATGGTGAAGAGTCTGGAAACCAAGCCCTATGAGAAATGGTTGAGTGAGTTAGGCATGATTAGCCTGGAAAAGAGATAATGAAGAGCTGATATAATTGTTGATTGTTTTAATAGCTATCCTTAAATATCAGAAGAGCTGTCAGGGGAAACACATAGTGAGGGGTCTCCCATCCCCCAGAGGATAACACCTGAACCAATGGATTTAAATTACTAATAAGCAGATTCTGATGAAACACTGTAAAGAACATCCTGATAGCAAGAGTCGTTCAACAGTGGAACAGACTACCTTGGAAGAGGTAGACTTCTCTTCATTTAAGCAGATGTTAGATGACCATGTCTCAGGGATGCTTGGTCTGTAGTAATAGTTTATTTACTTCTGCACTGGCTGTGGTTTGACTGTGTAACATTTGTAATTCCTTCCAGTTTCAATTTCATGGCTCTATGATTCTATAACCAATTACTCTTCCCAAACCACTTGTTTCTTGAAGGGCTTGGCACACCTGCAGCTCTGTTGGTGCTCCCCTAGCCATTCTCACTGAAGAATCCACCTGTCTAGATATGGCAGGCAGCAAACACTTGTCAGCTGCTGGAAGCAATGCCTATCACTCACTCTGTGAGAAAGACATGCAAGCCAGTTCAGAGATTCTGCCCTGCTTTCTAGGCACTTGGTAATGGATCCTGACTATTTTTCTGCGTGTCTCTCTGCCTGTCTTTGTTTTCCCAACTACTGACTAATTTCTTGGCTTCTTGACCTCTGGACTTCTAATTACCCATGTGGCTTCTGTCCCGTTCCAGTGAATCACAACACCACTCTACTTTGTTGAGGAACGAAGTTCTCCACTCAGTTGTGATGCAAGGGGTTTATTTACTGCACACAAAGAAGTAGTTTTAACCAAACAGCAAATATGGTAGCACCTGGATTCCAGATCGTCTGCTGCAGAGAAAAAAAGGGAACAAGCTAAACTCCAGCTGAAATGAGTCTAGATATAACCTGTTGGTACTGTTTTTTCCAATAATATTTGGAGCCAAGATGCCACTGACATCATGTCCCAAATTAGCAGCAAAATAGTTTTAATAGGGCAGTGTTCCATTAAATGAGTAAGTATGATCTTCTGTGTGTGCGTGCGCATGCATATTTGCTTATCTTGGGAGCCGTGCATTCATTCTGTGGACATACACATATGCACATCAAAACAAGAATTTTCTGAATCCCAAATAATGCAGTTTCACAGCTGGATGTTGGTGGGTGAGATGCCATTTGACACATCTCATGTCAATTTCAGGGTAAAGGACCAGTTTTTAGGTTGGGTTGCCCAAGTGTTCAAGGGCTGCAATTATTTTAAAAGTTTTTAAAGTTAAAAATGCATAAATATTAGCTATATCTATTAACTGAAAATAATTAAAATAAATTATTAATAGTAATCTATTCATTAAAATTATCCCAGTCATTGTTAACAGAGAGCATCACAAACTCATACTTGATTATTATTAAATTTATATTTATACATAAATGAAGGTTAGAAGTACTTAAAACTGAGCTGAATTGGTAAAAGACTGTGAGATTGGCTATCCTATTGCCTATAATCCATTTAGCAGTTCGTTGCAGAATTTCAGTGGCAAACCATCATGTCAATCTTTTAAATAAAAATTCCAGGTAGTACTTGAGGGTTGCAAAACATGGGGGTTGCTTGGGGATCATGTGTGGCCTGTGAACTGCCACTCCACAGTATGTCAAAATATGCAAAATGGCAAGACAGTGAAGGTGTAAAATCCAGTTCCTAATTAAGAAATACACTCAAGAGGTCTCATTGATAGTGTGCGCAACTATTAGTTTAAAAATCTGATACACACCAATAATTGGATAATACAAATACATTATCTACTAAGCTGGTGCAGTGCATTTGCACAATCTAGACATATGATTCCTTGCATTTATCCATTCCATCCCTTGTCTTGTCCTTGGATTTTTCTCACACATCCAGCTCCTTGTATTGTGTAGGCTACCACTATCTTAGATTTCTCCATTTGAGGACACACAGACATATTCTGTCATCTCTTGGTAAGCGAAGAATCGTATGTCCTGAAATGAAATTAACTGCAAAGAAACCTGTTTCATCAGCAGAATAAAAATACACTAAGTACCTGGTAAAGAACCAGCTTGGGTAGAGCCACAAGGAGTAGTTTACTTAGAATAATAGTAAAGGCACTACCTTAATTACTCCATCTTTCAGAGCTATGTACACATATTACACAATATGGATTCAGTGTACATTTCCAGTATTATACACATGCTAATTCATTATGTAACAATGGTTTATTGTACATCTCTTATATTATATGCATGGGCAGCTGATTTATTTGCACATAATGTTATATGAGAAATATATTCTTCATGTAGAAACTGAAACCAATAAAGATACTATATAACTCAGCTGCCTAGTTCTCACCATTCGTCATACAATATCATCATGTTTTTTATATTCTCCACCCTTGATTCCCCACCGCATAAAAATCCATCAACATGTTGCTTTAGCTAAGGTGAGGGAACTCCCTGGTCTGTGGCTCTGATCTGGCAGATGGCCAAAATCTAGCCCATGAAAGGTGTGAATAAACCATGTTCCCAAAGGAGAGTTGATTGGAATTATAATTTTCCATGTGTTATTTCCAGTTACTGATAACCACTCCTTTCCTCTCCATCATTCAGTAGTATAGTTTTCTGAAGGGGCATACTGTTCAAAATGGAATTAACAGCAAATAAATAAGATTACCTATTCCAATGTCCAATACTCCATACAAAGATAAAACCTGTAGCGGCCATGATTTTAAAAAATGACAAAGGCAGGACTCAACTCCTTTATTACATATGAGGCTGCCCATGCTCTAAGGTCTGCAAGGGAAGCCTTTCTTTTGGTCCCGCCACAATCCAAGCACATATGATGAGGACATGAGAGATATAGCCTTCTCAGTGGCTGCTCCCAAGTTATGGAACTCCCTTCCCAGGAGCTCTGGTTGATTCCTCTCCCTGCCATCTTTCCACTGGCAGGTAAAGATCTTATCATTTAAGGAGGCATTTGGTTTTTAATGTGTTGTGGTAGACAAAGCTTTTAATGGAGATGTAGCATTTTAATTTTATTATGTTTTAAGCATATTTTTAAATGCTGCCTTAACTTGCTTTTAATGCTGTTTTAAACTTATTTCAAACCTACGGTTTTTTAAAATAAGAAATTTAGTTTAATTGTGTTTTAACTTTTGTATTAAAAGTTTTTTTTAATGGTATTGTGATTGTAAAATGTTGCATGCCTCCTTGGATCCCAAGCTGGGAAGAAAGGTGGGATATAAAATAAACAACGACATGGTCTTTAGCAAAATAATTGATGGCTCCTTAGTATTTGATACTCCTCACATCTTCTTTGTTCTAAATTGTGCAAGCAATCATATGAGATTCAGCCCCTTTTGAGACAAAAATCTGAAAAACTAGAAAACTAGCCATCAAACGTAATCTTCTGACTCTGATTCACCTATCCTACACTTATTCCCCAACACCTTCATTTTAGACAAACAACAAATTCTTCACAGCTATGCTATATGTTCCAGGACTTCCACAGCAGCTCGTTCACATAGATGCCAGTGCACAGAAGGGGAATCCTTCTAAAATAAACAGAGAAAAAAAAATATTCAAATTATTGCTCTGTGGCATTTCAAGTACATATCTTTTGCTATAAAACCACTATGTATTTGTTTCATAGGCTGTTTTAATTGATGTTATGTTAATCTGTTGTTGTTCCCCACTTCAATGCATAGAAATAAATATTGGCTAGAATTCACAATCACAATTACAAATGCATAACCCAGAATTACACATTCATATGTATCCAATAGCATAGGGAATACGTAGGGATCGTAAAAATCCCACAGTCCTGCCTCACCAGAGAGCAGCTGCAGCGAGCAACAGAGGTACGTTCTCCTCTTTATCTTTGGTGCAAAGAGGTATTGCAGCAGGGATTCTGCTTCTGACTGTCACACCAGAGATCACTAGAGGGAGGGAGTGGGAAAATCAGTCCGCAGTGCCCTGAACAACAGGAGAATAGGCTCCCATTGTTCACTGAACTGCTCCCCCACTAAGGTAGGATTGGGTGTTTGGGCCAGGAGGATGCTACTTAGCTAACTAAAGTAGTAATGAAGTACCAGATCTGGAACATCAGTCATTATTTTTGCTGTTCTTGTTGCCATTACTATTATCTGTACTGACAATAATACTAATAATAATCTCTACCAAACTCTACTGGACAGGCTGCCTTTGCCTAACCACATCCATTTTGATTCTTTTACGTTTAGGTTAACCAAAAAAAAAGACAAATTCCAGTCATGGTTATCATCTAACCCATAACTATCCAGAATACAAGGATTGACATTGAAAATGTATCAGCATTTTCCTAGACTAGCTTAATTCAGTAGCATATCATCTTGTTATTTATTAAAGATGACAATGTACATAGATAACCTTTGGCTCTAAAAAAGTACAGTGGCATCCCATATGGCAACTGGAATATCAGTCTCAGATACTGATTTTGAATGGAATCAATATTCCTCAGATTTAAGTATTCTAAAGCTCTCTTCACAAAGCAGTGATGGGCTATGCTGGCTGTGTCACACAGGTGATGCAGTCCAATAATATCTGGAAGAGTGTACTTTGCCCTTCCCTACCATACAGCCCCTGCTTTTTCCCAAAAACCATTAAGTCCAGTCAGAAATAATTAGCTCTTTCGAGAAGATAAAAGTTGAACTTTCCTTAATTGTTCAGTCACTGCTTTTTCTAGGTGAATGCAGGTAGGATTTAAAGGATTCTGAAGTAGTAAGATTGCAGAGATTCTTGTGTTTACCTTATGACAAATTCCAAAGTCCATATTGTGATGATACTTCTCTTACGTCAACCAAAAAGGCATAAAATTCTTTGTGAAGCGTTGTGCATTTTGAAAACTAGCATAATGAATCTTGTGTTTTTTTTGGTTAGTCTAATTAAGGCATCACCACTTTAAAGTGGGTGATGAAGACAATGAAATTGTTAACTATTTCCTATGCCATCAGTCACCAATAAATCAAAATGGACATCGTAATAAAGAAAGCAAAAGAGTAGGACTTGGAAGGGCAGCTATTAAGGAACTTGATAGTCTCCTCCATTGTAAAGATACATCACTAAATACCAAAGTCAGGATCATGTATACCATAGTAATTCTGAGTTATATGTATAGATGAGGGGGAAAAAGACAGGGGAAAAAAATCAACTCATTTGAAATGTGCTAGAGAAGATTTCTATAAATATGATTGGCCATCAAAAAGACATATAAATCATCCAAGAGCAAAGTAATCCTAAACTCTTCCCAGAAGCCAAAGTGACCAAACTGAAGTAATTGTACTTTGGTCATCTCGTGAAGCCACATTACTCATTTGGCTGACAGGCACATAAAAACAATAACAAGGGTATTGCTACAATATGGACTCTGGCTATTTAAAGCTCTTGATACTTCAATTGCTTGACCTGGGCAATTAGGTCCCCATTTATAGTCTACCCATGTCACTTCTGATCAAAACTTGCAGGTAACTAATTAAAACAAGCTAGTTCCCTGTAGTTGGCATAAGCACCTTAAACGCACCAGATCCCATTTGATCTTAGAAGCTAAGAAGGGTCAGTTCTCATTAGTACTTGGATGGGAGACCGCCAACTAATACCAGGTGCTGTAGGCTATATTTCAGAGGAAGGAACTGGCAAACCACCTGTATTTCTTTCCTAATAAAACCCTATGAAATTCATGGGGTTGAGATAAGTTGAGAGATGACCTGAAGCCACGTACACACACACAGAGTTATTGTAATGCATTGGGATAAAAGGGCATAGCAGACTTTCCAACGTAATGAAGAAGTGGATATGTAATAAATATAGTGGTCTAATAACATTTTCTAGTTGCTTTGAAAGGTTAATTTCTAAGAGTAAAGGCATTTTTAGAGACACTTTGGAAAGAACGTTTCAAGTTTTAGGTCATACTCTTAACAAAACTAAGGATTTTTTTTTAAAGTAATGAAAAGTAATAGAAAACACAAGTAACACAAAAAATTACTTCTTCGGTGTTGTAACAATTAACAGCTAATCACTTTTCAAACAGAACAATGAGTAGTGGTGCTCAATTACTTTAAAAAGTAATGGTGCCAAGAACAACGTTGATTTTACTCTGTACCCCAGTACATGTTTAGTTTTTAATTTGTTTTTCTGTAATAGCATAAATACACTGCTGTAAGGTGACCAGCATGCTACAATTATGGAAAAACAAAAACAAATTATGCTGGGAAACCAAAAATTCACAATTTAAAATTTGTTTTGCCATCATTCTGCTGCCATGCAATAACAGCAAGACAAATTAAAAAATGTACAGAGGAACTGAAACTGCACAATTGTGGCAACAAACAAACAGCACACATGCATTATGTAGCATGGACATGAGTAGCATTCAAACTGCTGGAAAGGAGAGTCCACCTGAACCTCAGGAACAACTTCCTGACGGTCAGAGCTGTGCGGCAGTGGAATGTGCTGCCTCGGAGTGTGGCGGAGTCTCCTTCTTTGGAGGTTTTTAAGTGGAGGCTGGATGGCCATCTGTTGGGAATGCTTCGCTGTGTGTTCCTGCATAGATGGGGGTTGGACTGGATGACCCCTGTGGTCTCTTCCAACTTTATGATTCTATGATTCTAGGAAGGTGGATCAGCAGGCAGTGACAAGCCTGCTTCACCAAACCAGCACCATAGCATCCTTGCATATAAGGTGTGAAAGTGATTGTTTCTATACCGGTACGTTAAACAACGTGATTGCTGTGAGACAACAGGCTTGTGTGATAAAGCCCTCTATCATCATTAGAATATAGCAAGAGAGAAGCAGGCCCACCGATACTGTACCAGAAGAAGCACTTCATAATCAATAATGATCCAGTTTACACGTAAATTCAATAGCAACATATCATGTCTTGGGTTTGTATTTGAAAATGTTGTTTAATTAATTGTATATTAGAATATGTGCTAAGAAGCTTTGAGAGGGGGAGACAACGGAATGCTGTAGTGAATGCTGACTGATAGAATGTTTGAGGTGATTTGCATAAGGCTGATGAATGACAACTGATGAATGACATTTGGGAGTTCAGTTTGAGCAAGAAGTTAGTTTAGGGTTTGAAAAGAGTGCAGGTAGAGAAGAGTTTGAGAGAGATTTGAGTTAGGTTAGGGCTGGAATGAGAGAAAGGAGTTTGGTTGGTAAGGGTCTAAGTTAGCCTGAGAGGAGTGTAAGAGAGATTGTAGTGTTTTAAATATAATAAATATTTATTTTGCTTGGATATATTAAACTTTTGTAAATAAGATTTGTTTTTGTTTTTATATATTACTGACCTCCAGAAACACTACCTATCTGAGAGACTGGATTCAGACAAGATGTCTTTGGTGGCACCATTGAATACAGAGGGGGTGGTATCCATTGAGGATAGAAGTTGCATAAATCTTCATAGGTACTTTGAGGGTATTTAGATTGTACCCACAGAGAGCATCATATAGGTGGGACTAGAGGACCTCCTTACTTTGTAGCAGAGGTGGGGATCAGGAAAAACCCTCGCCTTTGGTATTTTCAATGAGAACTGTGGAAGTATTCACATTTGGTGGATTAAAGGTAGAAACCCCACATTTGGCCACAGTCATGACTGGCTAAGAGGAAAACCCCACAGTTGGTGGGATAAGGCACTGGAGAAACATCACATTTGGTAGAAATGAGGTAGAATAAAACTGAAATCTCCACACAAGGCAACAACTTAGTCACATCCTCCTAGAAGCTGGAAAGCTATCTGATAATTCTTCAGCATGATCTACCTCACTGAGATTTGGAAATGGAGCCTTCCAATTTGACAGTGCAGTAGGCCCTCTGTAGTTCTTCAGGGCAATTTCTCCCACAAACATTTCCTACTGACTAAATCAAAGGCAGACAAAAGATGGGTCAACAAATGTAAAACAAAAGGAAAATTTCTTTACCTTAACATTACGAATGAGTTGAGAGATTGCAAAATATTGCTCAGCTATTGTGTTGCACATTTCAGTACCCTATTTGTTCTTGGGTTCGTACATTTTCCTTCTCAACCTAATCCTTCAGCCTTAGCAACAGGTAACTGTGGATATAATTTATTCATGATGGACAGAAGGGAAATCAGTTCGTAATTCATTGGATCTGTCTCAGCACCTTTCTTGTAGACTGGAACCACAATTCCTTCATTCCACCCATTGGTTAACTGTCCTGTTCCATTTATCACTGTGAACAAGGAAGCTAATAATTCAGACCACCCCCTAAAATTGTACTGCAAAAAATTCCAGTGGGATCCTGCAGCCTTCGTGCTTTCCAGGCAGTATATCATCAGTGAATACAGGTGCCCAGCTTTGGTGGTGATCTACAGGAGTTCTCATGGGCTCACTGGTACTTCCGATTCACTCATATTAAATGGCCTATGACAGTGGACCTCTCAAATCCCATTTAAAACAGTTTTCTAATGCAGGCCTGAATTGATTTTCCTGATCTCAAATAGGTTTCCAAAAATCTTCACTGAGTCCCTCTGTTTTGATGCAAGTATGATCCACCAAAACTATATAGCAACCTTTTTTTCTTTTTTAACCACCGAACCTATTTATATCTAGTCCTTAATCTGAGGAAGATTTCATAATCTTAGGGTTGCCCCCATTTGTTTCACCATAACCCATTCCCTCCTTAGTTCACACTTAGAATTCCAGTAGTTTTTATTGATCCACAACCTGGCTCTTTTCTCTTTCTTGGAAACACTGGCTTATTCATCAGCTTTCATCTTAACAGTTCAATCATTGTTTTCAAAGCACAACAGAATTTTGATAACTAAAAGGCATTTGGATTGCAACACATACTTATGAACCATCACTGCTTTCAGCTTAAGCAAATTATCCACATCTCACTAAAAATCTGGGAAGCTCCTGACCCTTTGATAGTTATCTGCACATCAGAGTGAAAATCATGAAGCCTCTCAGTTGCCTGTAGCCTTCTGGTATCCAGTTCAGCCCTTTAGATATCTGCTAACCCTCCAAAAATTTCTTTAACCCACACATTTTTTCAGCCTAAACACACACTTTTCAGCTTGAAAAAGACTCAAAAACTATTTAAACATATGCAATGGTATTTTCTTGCTGTTTCAAGCCCCCTTCAACCTTGAAATGCAAGAATCCCTCATCAGTGGCCCTAAAGGTGATCAGAAGTGGTATGATGTCACTTCAAGACAAGTCACATGAAACGGTAGCTGTGAGGTCAGGCAGCCCAATGAAGTTCCAAATGGGGTAATCTAACTCTCTGGGCATGTGAACATGCCTATCCTGATTCTTCATCAGCATGGCACATTCCAGATATGTTGGACTACAGTTCCATCACTCAATTAGCATGAATAGGTTTAACCATTCCTGTCCTTTCACTGCTGCTCTTAACAAGAAAACAGATGTTAATCCAGGAGATCCCATTACATTAAAATTTAAAATATCTAAAGCTGTGCTATTTTTCAGGTCCTGAATATTTCCATAATAACCAATAGATGAAGGTTCCTGAGATACATCATCATCTAAATCAATGAAGTGTCTAGGTGACTGATCTACCTGTTGATCTGAATGACTCAACAATAAAGGCTTACCTCTGGTTTGTTCACAATGTTAAACCTTGCTCTTGTTCTTTAACCTTTAGTATTGATACTAATATTTAGCATTGTACTAAAGTACATTTGCTTCTTAATTTTTATGTTGAAATGCCACATAAGAAATAAAGAGTTTCTTTACCAAAGACTCCATAAAACAATCAATTACTGAAACCTAATACTGCTTAGCCCTGGCCAGGACTGAAACAGAACCCGCAATAGCTATTTAAATGCCCTGATTCAGTGGAATATTCCAGATGATTAAATTCTCTGAAGAAAAACTCTCTCCCGTTTTACTTAATGTAATTGTGAACATTTGCAGAACATGCTTCCCTAAGAAATTTAGCAAAATCTTTTAACATGATCTCTTCACAGTATCATAACACACTTGAGATGGAACCAAATATTATTTATATAGTGTTTGTTGAGTTTTTTTTTCTTTAACAGCTTGAGCTATGAGACTTGGCATTTTAAATATTAAATGACCATCAGTCTGCCTTTCTAAACTCTTTGTTCTGAGAGGCAGCTTCGATATTGAATTGCTCCAGTAAGGAACATTGCCCTTATAAGGAAGAACAAAGAAAATGGATTAAGAGAACAACAATACCAAATTACTCTGTGAGCTCATAGTTACCTTCTCCACCTGTTAGGGTTTTTCAGATGCAGAGTTGGCCCTCCACATTTGCAGAGGGGAACCCCCAGGAAGTAGGAAAACCATGAATATCAAATTGTGCATGTGTGTGTATGTCTGTGAGAAATGGGCCAAGCATGCTGAGGAGAACTGGCACTCAGAGTCCAAACTGAGTCAGGGAAAAGAGAGGAGAAAGGGATGGGTTGACATGGTGGTCTATACTTCCTTTTCCTCATCTATCTCCTTCTTTGGGTGGGTAAGGGCTTTGGGATGCAAGCCATCTTTAGATGGCCAGGCAGTGGCTGATAGAGGAGGAGGAGGACTAATCAGAGTGGCCAAGAGGGAAGGTTCCTCAGGAAAGAAGTGGTTGAGGTAGGGAGGGGGGCATTGGACAAACTTGCAAATACTGTAATCAAATCCAAGTTAAATCTGCAAATGTTGAGGGCTGACTGTATACCAGTTCTCTAGTTGATCTATTACCATTTACATTTTCTCTTTATTTCTTTCTGGAACAGGCTTGACTAAATTCTTTAGTTATTTGATATAGTTGGTGGTAAATATTTTAATTTTACTTATTTGTATCCACCTTTCTCCCGACAAGGTGGCTAACTTGCATAAATATGCATAATAATTAGGGAATTCCCCTACCTGTTGCATTTTACAGCCTTGGGGCTCCTCTCTGTGCTTAACTGAGATGGGCCTGGAGCATCAATACTTAAAACGCCAGCTCACTTATGTGTAGGGATTCTCATAAACATCTACCCTGGGATAAAGGTGTGGGAAAGCGAAATAGACTCCTGAACTTACACTGTTTTGAAGTGGGCAGTCTCCAGGACTGCTTACTTGTTTAAATCTTTGTATTTGAAAAAAATAAAACTCAAAATTAACCCACAAGCCATGCACCAAGTATTGCATCGGTATAATGCAATACAATACAGTACAATTTTTCGCAACCAGGTTAAAAGAGTGCAACATTCTACAAGCATCAAATATTATCAACAAGTGACAGCATTTGGCTCTGCCTTTAACCACTGAATAAGTGGTTATATAGTTTGCCTCTGACATCCCCTGGAGGAACAGAACAAGCAGTTGCAGGTAAAATTGTTTTGCCCAGGCCATCACAAAGCAGCCTTAGCCTTCTTTTTGTTAAATAGCTTCTTGAAAAACGTTCCTTATAAATCTCAGCGGGACACAGTTACTGCCTGCATGTAGGCAAAAAAAAAAAAATGGAACTAGGAATAACTGTTTCTTGAAACACTTCTAATAACACACCAATCAGCCATCTGGGCTTGAAACTTTATGAGGCTTGATTTTCTTAACAGCCTTGACAATCTCACTCACTGTTGATAGATGCATTTGCCATTTGCTTTTGCAGTTCTGAAATCTCTGGAAGATCTTGTTCGTCTAGACATTCCTCTATCTACATTAGTAAAACTTGTTTTTTAAATAGTGATGCATAACAGTAATGAAATGACTTTGCAATATTTACGTGGTCACTATATCTTATTCTTTTTTTGTGTCTTCGAAACTAACTTTTTCTCTCTTCCTTTTCTCAGTTTATATGCCAACCATCTTCCAGGCTTGTTGATAAACTTGAAATTTTTTTGCTTCAGATAACATAGCTTCTTCTCAGTCTTTCTTACTGTGTAATCCTTATTTAGAAAAAAAGTTTTCATATCTTTCTTTCAAACCTCATTGCTGCTTTGTCTGCTTGGGCATACAGGGTCCTCTTTCCCCCAGAGAAAAGGGAGGGGAAAGTGTGTTTGCTTTAGTTTACTCATCACTTCACTTCTTACAGGGAAGATGGAAGGAGAAAGTGCCGGAAGCTGGGAGGCTTCTATGAACCAGATTCCTTTTACCATTTACCCTTGATCAAGGACTCAGGTCAAAAAGTAGTCTGGACAAATACTAAGCCACCTTATCAGTTAAATGAATCTTTCTCTAGGGTGAAAGGTGGTACTGGGCAAAGTATGCCCTATGAGAAATCAGTTCCACCACCAGAGCTGCTGTATGTGCAAGGCCACTTATATCCACAGCCAGAGCTCCTACTGGTCATTGGACCCACATGGCAGCACCAGCAAATCACCTCCCTTTTGATGCTAACTGGGCAACTGCCATCTCTTCTTCCACCTGAAAGAACATTAGGAGAGCATGGGATGGGTCAAAGGATAAAAAAGCAGGAGGGAAGAAGCTTTCAGTAAACATATTGGAAGGAATTTTAAAATGCAGGATGAAAGTTGAAAAGCTCAAAATACTGTATGAAAAGAATCAGTACAAAACAGCAACAAATCTCACCACTTTGGTTAGAGTAACTGGAAACGACTACTGATCAATATTTTTGCACAGGGACATTTATTCATTGTTAATTATGCTGCAAAGCATACACCACTCTATTGCAGGAAAGATAGGTGAACACAATCAAAAAATAACAAGAAAGAGACATCCAACTATGGAATCTAGCTGTAATCCATAATAACGGAGCTTATAATTTAACTTTGTAGTGGTCACTCCACTTCATTTAACTGCTGACTTTAAAAAAAAAGGTGCATCACACAGGCTGCTTGCCCAGAATTATACTTTAGTTGGTAAAGCAGCACTTGGCTAGCACAGTGCATTGCCTCACTGTGGTGGCCAGTGACTAGGGCCTTTTGTTTTTCAGCACAAGCTGTTCTAGCCCCTGGTGAAAAGGTAGCATAAGCAATGACTCGCATGCTTATGTACACTTCTTCTCAAATTTCACATGAAAGGTTGTGATGTTCGAAAACACCTGAAGGTGCTTCTATTGAATATTCTCTTGACTCATCTACCAGCCTATTCACAATGCAATCTAGGTTCATATCTCACAATAAATATACATATGTATGAATTATATTTTGATCTGAGTGCCATCTGTTCCACTGCTTATTACTTTTAGAACTGCCACAGGTAGATAGATGACCAAATTACAAAATAACATTTTTTTATCCTCTGTGCTTGGTCAGCAATTAGTTATATGATTTAGCCCTACCTCATTTTTTCATGGCAGTTCCTAGAAAGATATTATGGTAAATCCTGTTTTCTTTTAAGAAGATTTCGAATTAGATTCATTGGGCTAAGTAAACTTTGTACGATGCCCAAAAAAGAAACCACAGCAGCCAGCTGTTGCATACTCAAAGGACTGTTGAACAGGAGACCTGAAAAGAGGAGGGGGAAAACTGGACGAACTATCAAAGAGCTTGAAACTGCAGGACCCATGTGGGATTTGACAAAACATCTGTCAAATGACAGCTACAACTACATATAAATCATTGAAGAAGTTTCTTTTAACTACCTTCAGAATCCCTCCATGACCTAGATAGTGGAGAGCTGAAGCACAGGAAATGATGCTGTAAGACCAATTACTTCCTATGCCATCAAGGCAGGACTTTGGGGCACATGTTCAGGATTCCATTTAGCAAGTGGTAAGATATCCCTCACGTGCAGTGGGGCAGGCTTACCGTATTTTTAAATGAATTAAGTGATAAACATTGCTGTCTAAAATGTGAAGACCATTAAGAATCTAAATCCACCTAATCACACTATGACCTCTTACCTAGTACATAGAAGCCAGGGGCCCATTCACACTACACAATGATAGCACTATTATTCCATCTTATCTGCCATGGTTCCATCCTATGGAATCCTGAGACAGGCAGTCGAAGGAAGGGCACTTAAAATTCTCAATGAGAGAGAGCTCCTCTGGTGCATTTGACCGAAGTACCAATCCCAGAATTCCACAGGATGCAGCCATGACAGTTAAAGTGGAAAATAATGCTATAATTATATGGTGTGAATGGACCCCAGTTTGGGATAGCTGAAACCCAGGACTTTTAGCTGGATTAAACTGATTGGTCCACAGATCCTGGATCATTCACAACTTTCCTACTACTGGGCTTATTGAGGATTCATATTTTCTCGATATTGTTCCACTTTTAGTATACATGTCATCAAAGCATGTATACAATTTTAGTACACAGAGCAAACACAAGATTCATATTTCTTAGCTTTTCTACACAATACCTAAAGTAAGAAGCTTGCTTTCTGCAAAACATAAAGTAAAAACATCCATGTTGATGTCATAATCACATTTTTCAAGAGAAGGATGCATCACATGCCATTAGAGTTCTACAAAAAAAAGTAAAGCAGGTTTGATATTTACTAGGGATGGGCCAACTGAATCTTCAAATCCTGGGTAAGGATTTGAGATTCTCAATCGAATCCCTGTGCCAAAATAAGCAAACCGAATCTTTTGAATCTGCCAACCAAATAGATTGTTGGAGACCGGGACACCTGAAAACCAGGGAGACCGGGATGCCTGAAAACCTGGGAGACCAGACATACAAGGAAAGATAGTAAGTGGGTGAGTTTTTCCCTTGGAGTAATAATGGCCTTTGCTAACAATTTCACAAATTACATTTGGGGTTGTATTCTAAGATATTTAAATCAATCATTTAATATTTAAGTTCAGTACCTGACTGGAAGCTAGAGGCTTGAGATTTCAAGGACAGATGAAAGATTCCTTTGCTTAGCTCCCTTGCAGACACAATTCTGGGGTTTGGAGTTTTACAAGGTGTCACAGCCTTCTCTGACAAACTGTGCTGGAGCATAATCAAACTACAAACCCCACGACGCCAGAAGGAGCTATACAAAGAAAAGCCAGTTTTGACCTAGATTGTCTCTGTACTGTAGTGGTTCTGTTTACACAGGCAGGAAAATGTGGGATTAATCCACATTTTCCTGCTTATGTAGAAAGGGTCTTCATGTCATTTTCAATCTGGGGAGATCCTGAGGCAAAGCTATGACAATTGTCTTGGCCAGATTTCTTAAGAAGGAGGTTTGCCTTTGCCTAGGCTTTTGCTAAGGTTGAGAGAGTGTGTCTTGCCCAAGATTATCCTTCTTTCCCTTGCTTTTTAAACCCCTTTTTTAAAAAAAGGATTCGAAAGATTCGAGATTTGTGAGATTCGTGGATTCCCAGAACCTTCCAGGGATTCAGATCCAGACCCAGATTCGGAAAATTCTAGATTTGTCCCATCCCTAATATTTACTCTCAGGGAGTCGCATTAAACATAGTTGGCCATGAGTACATCTCATGGGCTCTGTATATCCTTCTAGAGTTGCAAACCACATATGAGGAACCACAATCCCTTCACCAAGCTTTGAGGCCATATGAGGAAATCTGTGGTAAAAGAATATTCACTTGTTTTTAAGACATCTTGAGGAAAAGGTAGCCTAAAGAAAGATTGTGGTAACATATTCTTAGCTGGAACTACTTTGCAGACCTTAGGTTGACAGTTTTAATTGGAAGAAAGAAAACAACAGTAAAGAGGCTCCCAGTGAGTCTTCTAATTTTTTTTCTGTTTTCTTTTTAGTTAAAAGAACATTCTGAACATCTGGCATGGACCCAGGGATATTATGGTACCCAGAATATATTACAAAAGGTGAGGTCACCACTTCCAGTTTCACTGGGAAGGCAGCTCTGTATGATGGACTTTTTCTGGCATCTTCCAACTCTGTTATCATCCTCCAGCCTGGCCAATGGAACTTGATTGGACCCATAATCCTGTCAGGAAAGCCAGAGGTCTGCAGATGTCCTCTTTTGTCCACTCAGAACAGTGACATGTGTCCAGTGTATTCTGGATTGCTTCAAGAAGAAACGTTCTCTGTAAAGTTCTGTATCTTCAGCCTGGTGTACCAGTTGCTTTGTCTTCACAGCTGGCTGCAGTGACCCTGTCCCCAGTCTTATTCTAGGTCCACTTTTCTACTACAGAAACTGGGAGATTGAATAAATAGAAAGTAGTAGAAACTGAACAATTAAATGGGAATAAAATACACATATTGCTCAGCAAAAGGCTGAAATAACCTGAAAGTATGCCAAATAATGGATGAGTACATCAACATACCGCTTTCTGCCTGTAAACATTTAGAAAGTTTAATGTTTGTATTGTCCTAGCCGAGTAACAAGGAGAAATTTACTATGCTAGCCTCAAAATCTTGATCAGCGCTATTGTACTATCTTTCATACCATTTAGAAAAGGAAATGTGATGACTAGTTTATTTAATGTGGTTGTATATAGAGTGTGTAACTTGTGGCCCTCCACATATTTGACTGCAATCTCTGTCAGCCCTAACCATCATAGGGAATGGTGGGGGCTGATGGGAGTTGCAGTCTAGCACCTTCTGGAAGGCCAGAAGCTTTCTGAACCTGTACTATGTGAATTATAATACATGGTAATATAAGGAGTAATAAATAGTCATCTGACTACAGCAGCTGAGTTGAGAATGATAAATGAACAGGAAAGAGATAATCAAATGGCGCATAAGCAGGGTTGCTACCCATTAAGAAGCAAAATCAAATTCTGGCCATTTTCTCATTTGCATATGTAAATTCATTGAGGCACATAAGCAAAGTTATCAATAGTCCATTACTGTTTATGGTGAGTGACTGTAAATTTGTTGGAAAAAAATCTAGCAGAGAGAATAACCTCATTTGCTTGTTCAGCCTGTTGAAAACCTGTTACAGTAGAAATAAGACTTCATTTCAGGCTTAGTAATAAATGTCTTGAGAAATGATAAAGAGAGGAAAGATTTCAAGAAACACAGATTAATATATGCTAAGCAAAAAGACAAAGAAAAAGCAGTGTTTTGAAAAAAGCATGCACACACACAAACACGCACGCACACAAGTATACAGATACAGTTAAGAGAAATGCAGTGAACTGTAATTGTTAAGATAACAGGAAGTTTTGAACAGGATTTTAGCAAGAAAAATAAGGAAAAAGATGAGTTGAATTTATAATTATAGTACAATTGTTCATATGGATAAAGAGCAACTAGAAAAAATTGAATGCATGTTAATCAGCAGGCCTGATCCCTGTTCGAATACATCCCACAACGTCAGCAAAATTATCTAGTAATTAGCTATGTTGATTCCTTAGAATCCTTAAAGAAAACAGAGAGATGCACTGTCAGGGGCGCGAAGAGGTAAATCTTCTGCTAATTAGTTTAACAGGAAAAGTAGCAGTTATAGTGAGCACTATCTAGTAGAGATAACCTAAATTTTGACTCTAATAAAGAATACTGCCTTAACATTCCTGTATGCAGAAACGAAACAAAACAAAACAAAACTTCAGTCATCAGTAGTCAAGAGAACAACTTGTATCTGCTTCTACAAGAATAGATGTAGTACTTAAGTCCTAAATTCTGGACACAGAAGCAAAAGCCAGTATGAACAGAAATAATCACAGAAGGAACTTTCAGTTTGTTATACTTCCACTAGAAAGCCCACACTAGCTGCTGCTTTAGGAACAGGAATGAGTGCCAGTTGTTTGGTTTGCTTGTTTGTTTAATTTCATCCAAATTGCACTTTGTTTGCATATTTATAGTTATACAATCCATCTTTTCTCTGAGGATATCAAGATGGTGTGCATCACCTCAGCCAGTTTAACCTCACCACATCACTGTGCAGTAGGCTAGGCTGAGAATGGCTGGCCCCAGGTGATCATAATGGCTAAGTGTGGATTTGAACCTAACTCTTCCTAGCTCTACTCAAAGAAGATCCACACAGTATAAAAACTGCATTTTAAGGATTATGCCATAATCCTTCCTCATACAAGATGAGCTGAGCACACTAAAAAAAGATTGGTCTTCACAAGGATTTATATAAATCCATTTTTTATGTGCACAACACAGGTCAGACTAGAAATCAGCCAACCAACCAATCACAGTAACGCCATATTGCGGTCATGTAAATTGGTCCCAGATAGGGAGAACTCAAATGATACCTGCTTCTTCTAGTTTAGCCTGGAAATATTTGTTGGATTTCATTTACACTTGTGTTTGCTGTTTAAAATTCTGCTTTAGAAACCGCATTTTCAAAAGTAGCCAAAATGCCTCAGCCAGGGTCTTCCTATACTCTTCAACTGTCTTGATTTGGAAAGGACAGTCCCAATCAGTCCTCTGTAATCCTATTTTTTGAGCTACTTTTAAAATGTCCCACTTTTTTTCTCTCTCCTCCTTTTGTTGGGGAATTCAGAGATTTTTAAGTCCCCAATCAGCAGAATATTTTGCAATGCACAGATAGAAGCTGAACAAATCACCGGTCCCACTTTATCATCTCCACCCCGACACACTTAATCTAGCTCAAAATCAACGCAAACAGTTTGGTTAAAAATATAAAAAGTTTACTCACAAAATCTTGTGCATAGTCTACACAGATTCAGTTCTTGAAGAAAGTAACACAACATTAAGCACTCACCTGCTTAGAGGGAAGCATGCTTGCCAGAGAATCAAAGACCACATGCTTGCAGGGAAGCAGAAGAACAAACAGGAAAGAGAAAGAGAACATGTAAGGGGAAGTAGGTGTTCACCAAACAATAGGAAGTTTTACTCTAGGCAGTTCCCTCTATGCCTACAATACACATGCAAACTAGCCGGTTAATTAAGTATGCAAAGATTGCCACTCCCAACATCCTTGTCCTTAGATTTGTTCAATTTCAGCAGAATAGGCTCAAAATGCAACAGTAATTTGCAGCCATTTAATTCAGCTGAGGGTAGATTAGAGGGGGAGATAGAATCTTGCCCTTCCTAGTAGGCTCAGGCAAAGGCAAACTGCGAGGGGCTCACTGAACATATGTGTTTTTCTTCTGTTGCCATCGTGACCATACTCTGATGTCACTTGGCTACACACCTCATTCTTAATCTTTGAAATGTTAAAGGGTATGTTTTTCCTCATGAATTCTAGTTCCGCATTATTGCTGATAGCACATCACATAGAAAAAGAAATTATTTTAAGAAATTGTTTTAAGTAGTTGAAAAATGTTTAGCAGATGGAGAAGTGAATATGTGTCTTAGGTCTGAAGCTTAATTGCTACGTTTCCTAAGACAAGTGTTCCTTCTGATTTAGCTTGTTACCTCCAAAATTGGTCAGTAACACAGACTGAGCATAAATTTTGTTTTAGTAGTGTGCCTTCAAGTTGTTTCCAACTTATGGTGACCCTAAGGGAACTTATCACGGGGTTTTCTTGGCAAGAGTTGTTCAGAGGGGATTTGCTGCTGCCTTCTTCTGGGGCTGAGAGACTGTGACTTGCCCAAGGTCACTTAGCAGACATCATAATGATAAATCTCCTGATAGCTTTCATCTGCTTAGTAAGAGGTATCTCACTTGCATTTTTATAACGCCTTTATGAACTATAGAAAAAATAATGTATAAATTTTACATATTTAGACAAATGTCACGTTACACAGTCAAACTAAGAGGAATATACACTCACATGCAGCCAATCTCTAACTGGACCTGTAGGCAACAATAATTTTTAATTCTTCTTTTTTTGATGTCTGCATCCTCAATTGTCATCTGAATTTAAGCAGGGGAAAAACATTTCTTTAGTAAGGAAAAACAAAATTAGAGATATGATTAGTAATTTTAATTGGGATGTTTTTAAAGGAGTAACAAAAAAATCATTTAAAGTCTTGTGTCTGGTCTTCATTCTGTGATATCTGTGGCTTTCCTATTTCAGCCTTGTTTTGCTTAGTGCGATTACTGAATTAGCTGGGTCACAATTCAGCTAACTTGAGCTGAGTTGAAATTGCATTGAACCCAGTAGAACAAGCTATCAAAATAAAATAAGAAAAATAACTAGATTGGATTGATATATATTGTCACCTGAAACAGTTTAAACCTTGAAATATTTTCACAGAACTACAAGGAAATACTTGGCTAACAGAAGTAGTTAACTGGTTAATTCATAGATCACATATATTGTGCTGTGATTGCACTTATGATAAAATATACAGTATTTTAGTAAAATAGTTTTGTAAAACCGATTAGTAAAATAGTTTTGTAAAACAAATGTACTCTGTTCCAAACAATAAATGATATTATGCTGATACTTTGTCAACAGGCAATGTTGCACTCAATAATATTCCTTAATATGTCACCTGTTTTGAGATAAGTTAGTGTTTGCTTAAGCTGGTTAATTCATCAATTAAGTGGACTGAAGAAGGACAGTTAATCAACCAAAAATCATTAATCAGTTGGCAGCCCTGTCTCCAGTGGACATCTGTATAATTATAGTTAGCTGCCAAAGAAACTAGATTTAGTTTTTTCAGTAATTAAACACTGAAAACGAGGCTATAAATAGTGCTTACTGTAGCTATTTGCATGCTCAGTTAAGAGCAGAGATCTAAAGTTTCCATTTATGCAAAGAATTTAGCTCTGTCGTTCCATGCATTGTTTCTTATAAATTAGACTTATCCTAATGTAGATGTGTGTAGATCTAAATATTTTGCAAACTAAACAGTGACCTAGGGTACTTTTAACACTTGCAGCAAAATTGTTGATTTGCTCTGACTTATTTTCTAGCAAATATTCCAAATGTATTAAGTGTAAGAAATTTAATTTTTGGTTCTGCTAGAGATTGGTGTAAAATATCTTCAGTTTCTTCCAGGCCAGGCAGGGAGCTACTAGCACTAATAGTCGAGATATTGTGCATCCGGCCCAGCACTCCGTTGTCAGTCTTCACTATAACCTCCGTAAGATTTTAAAAAAAGAGGAAGTAAAGTGAAAGACCATGATATCTGGCCCAGAGTTTGGAAATGTTACTTTTTGAGCGACAATTCCCAGAATTCCTTAACTAGCATAGTAAGTAACTATGCTGTCTAGGAGGTTCTGTAAGCTGTTATTCACAAAAGTAACTTTTCCAAGCTCTGGATCTTCTGTAAAGTTCTATGGGTAAAAAAATTTGTTTGCTCATCTGGAAGTATGCTTCATGTGTTCATAATATATTTTTCCCTTCCAACTATCATGAAACAGTAAAAGCTCAATGCTGGCAAATTATTAATTTCTGTGAATTGCCTAGTGAGTAGCAATATAAATATTGGCATTATGTTAACATGAAAAGTGACTATTGTATTTACCAGGGACTTCAGTACAGTGCCGTCATTGTTGCTCAGCCATTTAGCATACTCTGAAGCATTTCCCAACTGTTTTGGTTTAGCACTTAAGCAGTGGAAAGTAGTTCTTAAATAAAAAGAAGCTTGCACCCTCAAACTGCTTTGCTAGCAGAAAACTCATAGGATCACACAATCCCACCACCACAGAAATGTAGTGCCAACTAGACAAGATCCTAAAGTGTAAAGATGTATCATTGGATATCAAAGTCAGAATTGTCCATGCTATTATATTTCCAATATTTATGTATGGTTACAATAGCTGGACAGTGAAGAAAGAGAATCAATTCATCTAAAACTGATGATGAAGGAGAGTTCTATGGTCTGCTGAAAAGACAAATAAATGGTTCTGAGGGCAAATCAAACCTAAATTCTCCCTAGAAGCCAAAATAACTAAACTGAGACTACTATACTTTCGACGTATCATGAGATGACATGAGCCATTAGAATAAAATGATAGTGCTTAGTAAAGTAGGAAGCTGGTGGGGAAGACCACATTAGAGGCAAACTAATTCAATTAACAAAGCCACAATCTTGAGTTTGTAAGACCTGAGCAGGGCCACTGATGAAAAGGTGCCACCTATGGATGACAAGGTGTCCATTATTCATAGGACTGCTGTATGTTGAAGCCAACCTGACAGCAAATAACAACAACAATGGAGCTTAAACCTATACTTGGTGAATGTGAAGCATCTGTGGATCTTTAGAAGATGTCTGGAATCTCCTGTAGGAAAGTATATTTCTTGGTTAGGGGTCGCTAGCTCTTAGAAATCAACATACAATTTGCACAGTATATGTTCTGGCTACTACTTTCTCAAGAATCTGAATTTCTGTTCTATTGCACTGCTGTATTACAGTGGATTTAAAATTGTGTTCTGGAAATCCTGCAGTTCTTTGGAAACTAATTACTTTGGGTTCCAAAGTAAGAAAATTGCTAAGAGTAGCCAAGCTCTTCTGAAAAACTGCTATTCCATCACAACTAAATTTCCACTAATATACAGACCCTCAAGGTTTTTTTGCTCATTGGTTGGTTGAATGGATTTTTAAAAAAAGTTTATTCAAGTATCAGGGCTACATCTAAACCACACAGTAGCCATGTCGGCCATAAGACAGGTAGCCATGTTTGCTATAAGACAAGTTTAGAACTCCATATGGATTAGTTACAAGATAAATGGCGACACCTCTCAAGATGCTAAAAGCTGCTAAACAACCAATTACTTTAAGTCTATGAATACTCTGAAGCTCTCTTCATAGGCTACAACAGATCAGAGTTTTAGGCCCTTTCTGCACTGGGCTATTAAAATGGTGCAGAACGACCTCTGATGGAAGTCTTCTGCACCGTTAAGTGGACTGGGGCAGGCTACTTTTTGTGGTTCCGCACTTCAGTCTGGTTCAGAGCGACCAGAACTGGTCGCGCAGTGTGCTTTTTAAAAACCCCTTTTTAGAGGTTTTTAAAAAGCACGGAGTGCGCAACTCCATGTCACTCCATCCTTGCGCTCTGGTGCAGATTTGCAGGTGTGCACAAATGCCTGCCTGCAGATCTGCCGGGGCGGGCTTTAGGCTGGAGAGCTTCTCCGGTTGGTGGAGAGCCTCCACCAACCGGAAGCTGCCATTTTGGACGCTGGAGCAGTGCGGAGCGACAAGTTCGCATTGCTCCTTGTCCCGACGGACTCGCCCGGACACTGAAGTAGTCCGGTGAGTAGCGTTTTTTTGCGGTTCCTTTCCCACGTGCAGAAAGGGCCTTAGCTAACAAAACCCATCTTCTAGCATCTTGAGACATGTCTTCCTTTTCTATTGTGGATTTCATTGGATGCTTTCAACTTTTTTTCCTTAATACTTTTGTTAGGCCAGCCAAAACGGAACCAAAATCTTCTTTCAAGTTCCCTAGGTCCCTAAAAGGTATCTGCAAATCCTCCCTGCCACAACATTCTCATGTAACCTACAAACATCATGACTTTGAGAGCTGCTCTTTTCCCACTCTTTTTGTGACTTTTTGTTGACCTAATAAAGCTACAATGTGAGTTTTGGAATTTATCTAATGGTCTTTGATTGGACTTCCACTCAGGCAATGGGGTTTCCCCTTCACCTCTCCCCTTTGCAGACATCCCCATCTACGCTCACAGGATCCCCCAACTCCCTGGTGAAGATTTGGGAAGAGCCAGGAGGTGAAGGAGGGTGAATTTCAGTGTTATTCCACTGGCAGGTGAAAATTCTTGGATTCAACCTGCAGTTCACTAACAGCCACAGTGAACCCTCATAGATCTAGCCAACACTCTCTAAGATTGAGCATGTCTCCAGATAGGTATTGGAACTTGTATATTTGTGGGTTTGCACCCTGCTTCTCTCTTGAAATATCTTTTCTTTTTTCTCTCCTTCCTCTCTTTCCCCTTTCCTCTCCCACTAATCACGTGTCTCTTCTGGTCTCAAGAGACATTTCAGAAACTGATTTCCAACAATTTCTGCTGAGCCTTTTTTGAGTTACAGTCAAAATGCTAAAGTGCTTTAGCAATATTACACCAGTTAAGTATTAGGATCATTTTGTTATAGTACTAACATTCCTCTTTCCTTCCCTTGATCTCTGTTGAATCTTTGTCCTGGAAATTATAGCTGTATTTACTTGGTGGTGGCCATCTTTACTGCTTCCAAACAGTAAAAACACATACAAGTACCCATACATTTCATTTTGCAATGTATTGGGTTAATTTAAATTGAGCTGGGGAGTGGGAATGACAAGTCTTTGATAATGCCAGGAGCAGCCAGGTAGTACTTCAGAATAAGGAAAATGTCACATCAATCTCCAAAATAAAACTGATTTGTACAAGAGCAAATCCATTGACTTTCACAGACTTTTTTCCCATCTGGAGGCACCCTGAGTATACACTTCACAATTCCCTTGCTAGCTGATATGCAAACTGGCCTCTGCTTTGGAGAGTTTCTCCAGGGAATCCTCTCATTTTGGCCCTTCTTTTCATCCCTCTTCATCCCCTCAACATTTCTCAAGCTGTTTCTGGATTCAGTGGGGGTGGGGATAGTGGTCAGCATAGGAAAATTTTGAGCAGTTGCTGCTTTCTGTCATTGACCACATGTCCCCATCTTCGTCACCCTACACTAAATTGTTGAAGCCACACCGCAATTTCCTGTCTTAGACTGAGTCTCCTGTGGTGTGCACTATATTTAGGGGGGAAAGTCCTTTTTCTGCTTGGGCAATACATTTCTTTCTATTTTAACTCTTGATTTAGTTCTCTTTCTTGTGCTTTTAATTCTCCCTCCCTGCTTAGCAGCGCCTGACTAAATATCTTCTCCCTCCTTTCCTCTCTTATCTTCTTTCTCCTTTACATGGCAACTAATCTTCACTTTTATTTCCTAGTTTCTTTCTTGTCCTCCTCCTGCTACTCATGACTCTCCCTTTCTCCTCCTCTCATTTTCCAGTTCTCCTGGCTGTATTTGTTTTCTCTCTCATTGTCCATCTCTCTTTCTCTCTGACATGATCTTTATTCTTCTAGCCTCACTTCATGTCCCCAAACCTTGAAACCATTACTGGGGTAAGTTAAACTCTCAATATTAGTAAGCTCAATATAACTTGATTTTGAAGAGAGATGAACTGATGGCCTCAGTCACTGGTCTCAATTGTCTTGTTGGTTTGTTGTTGCCATTGTTGTCAGAATCACCTCCCCATCCCCAAAATATCTAGTGATGATTATTACCATTATTATAATGGTGATGGTTATTATTTATGGGATGAGGGAGGATCCTACAACCTGACTGGAAGAGGAGAAGAAGGAGGAGAAGAAGTAGTAGTAGTTGTAATAGGAGTAGTAACAGTGACCAGTGTAAAGCACTGGTTAATAGCAGTAATCTGCTAAAAGCAGAATTTGAAAACCTTTTGTTCTACATGGAATGGTTTCTTTTGGTTGGACTAAAACGCCTCTGTATTATTAAAAGCAGTTTTTGACAAAGTGTCAAGAACAGAGCTTTGAAAAGTCTGGGGTTTGCTTTTTCTATTCAGTGCAGAACTTGGGAAACTTAATTTCCAGTCAGAGAAATATATTCTTGTTTCTTAGACTTTGTTTTATTTTTTTTTCCTTTGAATAATATGATCCAAGCACCTGTGGTTGATCTCTAGATCTCAGAGCCTGAGATTCTCTTGACCTAGTGATCTTGTTCTTGCAAAATGAGTCATAGTGGCAAGGGATCTATGAAGGTCTGAAATTTGAAAATCACTGCTGTAGTGGAATGCAGCATCCAGTTTGGGTCTGCCTTTGGCAAGTGACTACTCAAGTTTCCTACTAGAGTTCATACAGTTCATACAGCACAAGATGGTTTTTCCTTTCGGAAGGCAGGGGAAAAATCCAAATCCACTCAGTGTCTCTTTTCAGTGATTGGTCTCAAGGGAACAAGTTGGAAAATATTGCTTTCCCATTGCTAAATAATAAGCAGTCATGAGCTGTTCTATGGGAGAAAATAAGACTACAAAGATTATTTTATTGAAGATTTCAGCTATGTTTTTTTTAGCAGTTGAAATACTGATAATTTATTGTGTATTAGAAATGCAAACATTTCAAAACTAATGTACATAAAATTTGCCTTTCACTCAGAACTAAGATTGTTTCTGATCCACACTACAATTGATATACATCCACAATTTTTTTTTTTTTTTTGCATCCAAATGTCTCCTTTTCCCTGGAAAAGAATCAATCAATCAATTTTATTATGGTCACAGAGCAGTTATAAAAAGGACAAAAGGAAAAAAACAGAAGAAAGTCGAAAGTAAAAAACAAACCAAAACAAAACCTAGCTCTGAGGTACAAGAATTCTTGTACATATACACAAACAAGAATTCTTTTTTTTATTTTAACAATTTATTTGGTTAAATATATATATATATTTAAAATACATGTACATAAAATACATATATCATTTTAACCATCTGACAACAAACAATTCCAGAACATCTATGTCCCTACCCTTCCCTTCCCTCCCCTCCCTAACATTTTTAACCCTTCCTCCCTCCTCCCTTCTTTTACACCCTATAATATCTATTAATTCCACCACCAAATTCCAGACATATATTCCCCTACAAAACCTGTCTTCTAAAAACTACCAACCCCTCTATCCCTTCAGCTATGTTGGGGGTTCATTGTGGACCGTTTTCATGTATCCTCCTCCTGACCATTTCTCAAAAACCTTCTAAAACACGTTATGCAATGACAGCAAAATTGCTAAGTTTTCTGTGCTAAAACTCAAAGTGTAATTTCTTATTTTTGTCTGTCAAGCTTAGACAGAGAACTACCTTTAAAAATCAGTTACTGAACTTATATTCTTATAACACTAACCAGGCCACAACTTCTCCAGGGATTGGAGTTCTTTTAAAGCCTGTATCAAATTCCGAATACTTTGCAAAACCTCTACATTTTAGAATAGCACAATAGTAAATGTGAAAAAGTTTTTCTTTTCTTCTTTACTATATGACCCATGGAGGTTCTCTCCTTATTCATAAAGTACTTTCTGATGATAGTATTTTGAAATAGTTGCTGAAATTTAATACTCTGTGTGTGTGATTGTGTGAGTGAGTGTGTGTGTGTGTGTTAATCTTACATATGATTCTCTTGCATCATTCTAATACAAAGAACTCAAGGCTAATAAAATGCTGGTCAAGGATTTTGACACTTAGTACTTACAAATGTGTACACATAGGCACAGTTCTACTTGAAATTTTGCACCAAGATGTTCCAGAATCAGGGATCATAACAAATTATGTAAGTTAATAAAATGTGCATATAGTTTCTTATGCTGAATTTTGGTTTTGGTAACCATAGGGCAGGACAAGTAGCTGTATAAGATCTTCATAGACTAACTTAGAAACTTGCACTCAACTCTCTCTTGGCTTCTGAGTTTCCATCAGGCAATTTCCATATATTATTATACTTCTTTGGAAGATGCAAAGGCTAAACAATTGCTGATCTGTTTTCTTTGCCCTCTGTACATGATCTCATGGTGTACACTTGTGAGTACACCTTAACTTCGAAATTCCTTCTGCTATGGATCATGCTTTTTTTTTCTGTAGAGAAAACAAGCACACACGGGCATGCAAAAGATGGTATCTTATGAAGAACTATAACTTTTGATAAGATGCCAGTGTTTTTCCCTGCATTTATTTTTTTAGTTGTAATGTGTCAAATTATTTATTCACAAAAATTCTTCTGTGTGACATTTTTGTGATTGTGAATCCTGGTTCATTTTAAGAAATGGCATAAGATGCCAATATATGTGGTTTACTTGCAGAGGTTCTTAGAAAATTACAGCATAACTCAACATGAAAATGGGAACATGTAGAGGGGGAAAATTCTGCCTTCAGATCTTTTTTTTTTTAAATGAATGAACTTTATGCAGCTTGTGGGTGAATTATGAAGTTATGGAGAAATTCAATTTTGGTAGTTTTTACATCTCATTTGCTGCCTTGACATCTAATCTATTCCATTCTTTAGAAACCAGGGGTACAGTGAGAAAGAGAAAAAAAATGCATTTAATAGTTTCATTGCCTTTATTGCTGGCTTGGGAAATACTTCTATAATGGAATGTTTATCCATTATAAACATAACATGGCCTCTGTATACAAAAGAATACAATGTACATTTAATTTTGCTCTTTCTGTTTGATGCCCATAGGATCATAAATACATACATATTTAGACTATTCTATATGCTTTGTATAGCAGTACAGGAGGAACTGCAGTGCAGGTCAGATGTATGTGAAAGGGATTGTAAAGCTTTAAATATAAATACATCTTTGTCTACAAAATTAGAAATATTCTGAAAGTTGGTCCTGTTTTTTTCTCTGTCTGGTTTGTAACTACACAGCAAAATGAGATGTATGCAAATTAGATGTTTGCATATATGCATATTCTGTTGGAATGCATATGCATTCCACAGAAGTCAAATGCCTTTTAGACCTTCTCCATGCATTCTGGAGACCAGAGACTTAGTTCTTTTACTCACATTTGTGGTTTGGGGCCCATCAGTTTGAACAGTTGTACCTGACCCCATTGTTCTGGCATTTCAGGATCTAGAGCTTAACCCTCTCATTACCTGAGATTTCAGGGTCAAAATGTTGGACTGAGGGACAGAGCAGAGCATTGTGACATCACAGGGAATGGGATTTGCCTAACAATGACAGAGAAAAAAGTGTGCATGTGCGTAGGCATACATACACATGCATGAGGAAGTTAGACATATGGTAGAACTTCCTTCATGGCCTCCTAACAAATATTGCATACCACAAGGGCCTTGCAATAACAATTCTAATACTGATATTAGTTTTAGTGTGGGCCCAAAGAACTGTGCATCATTCCCCAGATACTCCCACCTCAGAATAGTCAAGTGTAACTTAGAAATATTGGAGGCGAAAGAGCAGAAACAGCAATCAGGAGGCTAATGATGGAAGAGGTTAAGAATTCCTCTTTTTTCCTCCAGATTCATAGTCTGGAGTGGCACTTGTTTTTTCCTGCTAGAGAGCTCCAGTCCAACCCCTTCTCCCCAAACCAGAATGTAGTGCTAGAGTTTGTGGGAATTTCTAAGTATCTCATCCAAGTACTAATAACTAGCCAAAAGTTGGCACTCAAGATCAAAACGACATAATGACATCCAGATAACAATTTTCACACCCCAAGTGGCCTCGCACTCATAGCTTTAATCGGTTTCTTATTTTCTTCCAGAATGTGACATTTAAACTCTCCTGTTAAGAGTTAAATCTCCTCTCTTCCCTTTGCTGGCACTAAAGAGCATTTCCATCATGAGTGCTATCTAGCATATTTTTGCAAAAGCATAACAGAAAGTTTCCATTCCGTGGAAAATTGGCAAGCCTGGCTTGTTTACAGCAAGGAAAGGTAACAATTCTGAAAGAAAAGCAACACAAATGTGTTCTGTAATTACGCAACTATTGCAACTATTCGCTCAGTTCTGGTGGAAGTAGATTGGGATGGGTGAGGAAACAATGCCCAATTAATCATGGGTAGCCACCTTTGTATAAACAGAGAGAGCAATGTTAAATAGTTGTTTTTGAGACACCGCTGTCTTCACATAGGGCTGTGGAAGGGCCTATTCTGAGGCCCTTTTTTCTGGTACGGCCGCTGGGTTACACACCAATGCTTCTTAAGCTACCCAGTGTGGAGGACAGCAGGATTTTTTTCCTACAGTGTCTCAGGGACAGGCATCATATTTGTGCCCACTGACTACAACTGTTTTTTTCACTAGTACATGGACCACCACTGTCAGTGGTAGTGCTGCTGTACACAGTAACTGCAATGGCATGGGGCACCTGAATAGAAGCCAGATAGTTTCATCTAAAACTGTTTATATTTGATACGATTTATTAATCGATTTGCATTGATTTTACAGTGTAAACCATCTTGGGAAGAACAGAGTCTTGAGATGTGGCTAATAATTTAAAAATATGTGCATGATAACATGGAGATATGCTTTCCAGCATTTGAAATGTGATGGAAATGTCAACTGTGCTAAGTCATTTGCTCTGTGTCACTGCACAGCTTGGAAGAGTTGCCTCGTTTGGACTACAATACCCAGAATATTCCAGTCAGTATGGGAATTGCATCGTCTCATTTTTAACTGCTGTCAAGTCAACATCGACTTATGGTGACCCTATGGATGAGAGATGTCCAAGTCATGTGGCCATCAACAGCCCTGCTCAAGTCTTGCAGACTCAGGGCCATGGCTTCCTTGATTGGTAAAGGAGTCTTACTCTTTTCCTACTACCTTCTGCCTTAGCAAGCATTCTTGTCTTCTCTGGTGAATCATATCTTCTCATGATATGTCCAAAGCACAACAATCTCAGTTCAGTCATCTTGGCTTCTTGGGAGAATTCAGGCTTTATTTATTCTGGGACTCATTCATTTGGTATCTACTCCAGCACCACATTTCAAATTAGCTGATTTTCTTCCTGTAAGCATTCGTCAATGTCCATCTTTCACAACCACACACAGAGCCTGGAAGTTTGATGGCATGGACAATCCTAACTTCAATATTCAATGATACATCTTTGCACTTCAGGATCTTGTCTAGTTCCTTTGTAGCTGCCCTTTCAAGTACTAGTCTTTTGATTTCTTGACTGCAGTTTCCATTCTGATTAATGACTGAGCCAAGGTATGGAAAATCTTGAACTATTTCGGTGTCTTCATCTTCTGCTTTAAAGTTATTTAAATCACCTGTGGTCATTATCTTTGTTTTCTTATTGTTCAGCTATAAACCTTCCTTTACACTTTCTTCAGTCATTGTTCCAAGTCTTTGCTGTTTTCTGCCAGTTTCTGTCATCTGCATATATTAAATCGCAGGCATTCCATCCTCCAATTTTCATGACTCCTTCCTCTGAGTTTAACCTTGCTTAATGTTTTATATGTTCATTGTAAAATTAAACAGATAGAGGTGATAAAATGCAGACCAGCCTGACCCCTTTGCCAACGATATCATTCTGTTTTTCTGTATTCTGTTCTGACAGTAGCTTCTTGTCCTGAGTACTCGTTATGCATCAGGACAATTAAATGCTGTGGCATGCTCATTTCATTAATAGCAATCCTTTGTTTTTCATGTTCTACACAAACAAAGGCTTTGCTATAATCTATAAAGCACAAGCTGATTTTCTTCTGAAATTCTTTGGTGCACTCCATTACGCAATGTATATTTGCAATATGATCCCTAGTTCTTCTTCCTTTCCTGATCCAGTGCGGACGTCTGGCATTTATTGCTTCATATGGGGTAAAAGTCTTTGTTGTAGAATTTTCAGTGTCACTTTGATTGCATGGGAGATTAATGCAATGGTCCTGTAATTATTGAAATCCCTAGTGTCCCCTTTCTTGGGATTCAAATGTATATTGAGTGTTTCCTATAGGCCATTGTTGTCTATGCCATATTTGTTGACACGTTTTAGTTAGAGCTAGGATAGATTCTTTTCCTGTAGCTTTAAGCAACTCTATTGATATGATATCTATTCATCGTGATTGATTTCTTCTAAGTACTCTGAGTGCAGCTTCCACTTCACTTTCTACAATTATAGATTCATCTTCAAGTGGTTCTGTCATGCCCTGCTTCCAGAGCATGGACTCTGACTCAGAGTCTGAAGCAGATGACATGCCAGAGATTGAAACGGAAGGGCATGCCAGGACCTGCTGTACAGAGAGAGATTACAGTGCCAGAAACAGAACAGAGGGCAGTGCCAGCTCCAACAGAGAGTCCTGCCTCTTTAGATACAGAAGAACACTTACTAGACCCAGCTTCGCACAGCATAAGCAGCAAAGAGAGACCCAGCGTCTCTCTCTCAGAATTTATAACCGGTAACAATCAATCAAGGCACAGCTGCGCTAGGCCTTGGGTCTATTTAACTGCCATTCTTCCCCTCTAGGAGTTGTCAGAGCTTATCTGACCTGCTACCTTGCTGGATGCCTTGACAAATGCTCAGATTGACCTTGGACACTCCCTTGCCATGAAACCCTGCTGGACATTGTTTATGTTGGACTTTATTTATGACCTCTTGCTTACTGCCTGGAAGTAAGCAACAAGCTGGGAGATATTCAGTTTGTTTTGTTAGATTTATCAGCTGTGCCAGGACTGAGATAGGATAGGTTCTCCCTTGAATCAATCTGTCATCCTTTCATCTTTTTAATATATTTCTTCTGTGTATTGCATCCATCACCTTTTATGTGTACTTGGTCATGTACCCCCATTTATGGTTTAAATTTCCCTTTAATTTCTTGGATCTTGTGGAAGAGGTCTCTTATTTATTTTTATTTTTTTTGGTCACCTTCTATTTCTCTGCATTGATTATTGTAGTACTCCTACTTGTCCCTGCACACAAAGTATTTATTTGTTTGTTTATTTATTGCATTTGTATCCCACCTTTCTCCCAAACAGGATCTAAGGCATTGACTTCTTGTAACTATTTTTGTCCCCTTTTATTTTTTATTCTTGTCTGTCTTTTCTTGCATTATCTTTAATTTCTATCAGTATGTTCTTCAGGTTGTATTTTGGTTGGTTTAGTGTTATTCTTTAGCTTTACTCTAATTTCGATGTTAGCAGTTTATGGGCTGTATCATAATTTGTTCCTGGTCTTGTTTTTGCATAAAGACTGGAGATTCTCCATCTTCAGCTTCCAATTATGTAGTCTATTTGATTTCTATATTGGCCATCAGGTGATGTCCTTAGATACAGTCACTTTGGTTGCTTGAGGAATGTGTCCACAGTGAACCTTGCAAAATTCAGTCTTGCAAAGTCAGTCATTCTCCTGTTTCACTTCTTGATTCTAGGTCAAATTTTCCTACAATCTTTAGTTCTCTTCTCTTTCCTATTTTTGCATTCCAATCATCTATGACTAACAAGAAGTCCTGTTTTGGTGTGTGATCAATTTCCCCCTGGACTCCAGCACAGAATCTTTCAGTTACCTCTTCTGCCTCTATAGTTGGAGTATAAACTTGGATTATGGTTATACTGATGGGTTTTCCTTGAAGTCTTATTGATATTACTTCGTTAGACTTTGCATTCTATCGCTACTTGCTTTTGCTATATCTATCATCACTATTTTCTTCTTAAGATTTTCATTCCCTGAGTAAAATACTATGTGACTGTTCGGCTTAAAATGTCCCATTCCTGTCTACGTTAACTCACTCACCCCGAGTACCACAATATTTATACGTTAATATGTTCCATTTCTTGTTTTATTATGCCTAGCTTCCCCGAATCATGTTTTTCATATTCCATGTTCCTATAATATATTTTGTGCAGCTTTGGATTTTTCTTTCACTTCTGAGTACATCAATAGCTGAACATCTTTTTGACTTGAGCCCAGTTGTGTCATTAGCCACAGCATTACTCATAGTTGTCTTCTGCTCTTCTCCAGTATGTTGTTGAGTGCCTTCTAACCTGAGAATGTTACTTTCTGGCACTGTTTCTGGTTCCATTTTGGATTGTGTTATTATATGGTTCTGTGATAAAAGACATTCAAAAGGGATTTACCATGCCTCCTTCTGTGCAGTACCACTGAGTGTTAGGTACAGTGCCACTGCCAAGTCTCTAACAGATCTTCCTCCTGCGTCACCCCCTCCCACTACTGCTGGTACTCAGTGGCTGTTTGGCTCATTTAGTCTAGCTCCTCAGCCTGTCTGACCCTACCATCAGCATAGCCTCTTTCCTCACAAGAGCATGCAGTCCCACTACCACAGAAAGGTAGTGGCACGGTGAAGGGAATTACATACCCTCCACCATTTCACCAATGGAAACTGGGCCATGTGTGGTCAAGCAACATGAGAGTGTGATCAAGCTGGCAAAAATTATCAGTGAGGAAGAACATATGAGCTAAGAAAGACTGCAGGGTTTTGCTTTTGCCTCAGCCTACTGGGAAGGGCAAAACGCCATCTCTTTGTCTCATCTCTGCCCTGCTGACTTAACTGAGTGCAAACTAGTCTTACACTTTGAACTCAGTTTCCATCAACTGAAGTAAGATGAGGACAAAAGGGGAAAGTTGGAAGAGAAGAAGAATCTGGGACATTTTAAAATCAGATGAATAAGCAGAGCAACAGAACATTAATTTGGGATGGTCCCTGACAAACTGAGACTGTTAGAAAGTATGGAGCTGTATTCTGAGAGCTGACCAAAAAAGTAACTTTCTCTAACATGCCTCTACCATATCCTCCTTGAATTCCTTCATTTTATTTCCAGATACAAAATATTTACACATTTACTGCAAACCAAGTACAATACCTATTAAATCCTTTATTGTCAAACAGGTTTTACTTCGCAGGGCTGGTGACAGATTGCCTTTATTTCTATATGGAAAGTAGAGACAGATTGCGAAGCAGTGGATAGAAAGCAATCAGACAGTTGAAATGTTCTCAGAAAGACGTCCACTGGAGTTACCTCCTCTGTGTTTATTCTGTTGAGCCAACCTTCCATAATCTGATGCTCCACAATTCTATCAGACTACAAGTTTCTTCATTTCCAGCCAGCCACCACTCTGGTGGCCATCAAGTTACAAAAAGCTGTGTCCAGCAATAATCTCTAATAAGATTAAGTTGATTTCAGGAGTAGAAAGATGCAATTGTTTTCTTCTTCTTGGTGTTGTTCTCGTTGTTGCTGTTGCTGTTATTGTATTTAGAGGCCTGGAACTCTTGAAAATAAGAATCTGGATTCATACCAGGCTTAGAAAATGTAGAATTTAGTTTATAGCACCCTCCTTGCCAACAGCCACAGGCAGACCGCCTTTACCTTTTCAGTCTAATATGAATCTCGAGGTGGAATTTCTGCGGCTTTTGCATTACAGACATTTTGAAAACCTGGACTGGATAAAATGCTGGATCTACCGCAAATGCGCCATAATTGTTATTGTTCTATTTTGGTGTAAACATTTACATTCATTCAGAACATTTTAGTTTAAGGCCAGTAGTAACAAGGAAGAGCTGGATACAGATGGCTGCCACATCTCTTACTTTTTAGGCATGCTTAGACTATCCTAAGTAGACAGAGAATGTAAGAACACAAGAAGAGATTAACTTGGGCAGATCAAAGACCCAGCCAGTGCAGCATTCTGATCCCAAGATGAGGATTAGAAGCTCACGAGCAGAATGTAGGGTACTTCACTTCTTGTGTTATCCAGCAAGTTGTACTAGACCTACAGAGAGGGACATGGCCTTTGGTCCTAGAGGTCACACGTGGCTATATATGACCAGAAACCACCTGCTAGGGTTCCCAGGTCTCAGGGCCTAGCTCTAATCCTCAAGGAAAGAGGGTGGAATCTCAAGGGGAGAGTATATATCTCAGTCAATGAAGTAGATGCGATCCTTGCCATTACGTTTTTTAAGAGAAAATGTGGTACCACAGACAGAAATAACATGAACAAAATAGGGATGGTTTCTATACCTCAAAAATGGTGTAGTTCAATAACATTCAAAAAAAGAAAAGCAGTTTAATAGGTTTCAGCAATTTTTAATGCAGAAATAACAACATTAATACGTGAAATGAAGCAAAGAGGTCAGGCAAGCCTTGCATAAGTAAACAAAAATAGCTTGAACTCTGTAGAGCCAACATGGTATAGTGGTTTGACCGCTGGACTACAATCATGGAAACCAGGGTTTGGTTGGCCCTCTTTCCCCAGACTTTGGTGAGTGCTGCTTTTAAGATCTTGTAGACCAACCAAAGAAAATTTTCCAACTTCTGCTTTGAACAGCAGTTTATAATAACTGCTCCAAAGCAGCCTATAGGAAAAGAGGGCCAAGAACATACTGTCCAGGTATACCTCAGTTAACAAAACAGATGTGTTCCTGGGTATGCTTTCTTTAACAGAAAATTTGGTACCAAAGAAAGGAACAACAGGGAAAGTACAAGGATGAGTTCCTACAGCACAGAAAAGAAGAGCAGTTCAACGTGTTTCAGCAAATATGTTATCTGAAACTAAGGGCCTTTCTACCCTACACTGTGATAGTGCTATTATTCCACTTTCAACATCCTGTGGAATACTGGGGTTTGTAGTTTGCTGAGGCCAAAAGGCCCTCTGGCTGAGAATTCTAAATGCCCTTCCCTAAATGGCAAACCCCAGGATTCCATAGGATATTGAAAGTGGAATAATAGCACTATAACAGTGTAGTGTGGAAATGGTCTAAGTTGTAGGTAACGTGTAGGATTAATACTAGAGCCATCTCCCCCCTGGTTGGTTCTGTAACCAACTGTTGTGTAATGTTTTAAGGTGCAAAACCAGACTAGAGTAAACTGAAAGATAACTTTATTCTAAAGAGCGTTCAAGATGCTCCTGTACAATGCATTGGCCTCTTGGTAGGGTGTCTTTATGCATGTCATCAAATTACCAACTTCTTGACACGAAGGAGTGTCTTATACAGTCTGTAACTGCTACCTTTTCCCATGATGTATAGAGTGACGCCAGCCCAAATTTGCCCCCATCCTTCATGCAAAGCTTCTTTCCAAAGACAATTTTATTTCATCAGTTTTCTTCATTCCACTAGATATTTATTGTGGCCACACTGGCATAGGGACGAGGGGGGCGATTGGAGCAGTGCACACTGGGCAGCACTTTTTTGGGGACGGCACCACTCCTTTTCTACCTTCTGTGTGCTGTAGCCCCGCCCATGCATGCTGTAGCCCCGCCCACACATGCTGTAGCCCCACCACACCGCTCCATCCCTACCCTACCCCACCCATGCTAAGCTCCACTACTGTGTGGCCATCTATGTTCTTTAAATGTGTGCATTCCAGCTGCCCCATTTTGGCACAGAAACTTCTAGGATCAGCTGAGAAACACCTATACCAGGTGCCTGCTCCACTTTTCCCCCCTCTAAGTTGCCACTGTAGCCTGTACCTTCCAGCTGGGCTCTGCTGCCAATTAGCAAATTTAGAAATGGAGATGAACAGACAGACAGCTAAAGGTTTAGTCAATTAGGACTGCAGTCTGGCCTTCCCCAACCTGGTGCCCTAAACTGTTTTAGGACAGCAATTCCATTATCCTTGAAAGTTTCTGTACATAGTTTGGGTCTGCAGGAAACCAGAACTGGAGAAGCTGAAGGGACCAATTCCAAACGAAATAAATGGGGTCTTCAGGCAGACCTTTTGAGCATTCCACTGCACACAAAGTTTCAGTCCATGTCCTTTGGTCCAGACTGTATTCACTTCAAAGAGTTTGAATGGTGGGATATCCTAGAGACAGGCTAATCTTGTTTGATGCAAACCCATTGAATTAACTGCTGAACAGAATGGCAGCACTGGTATAAACCCCCTAGATACAATGGATCTGCTTTAGCTGAGGCTAAGATTTGGGCCTGGGCTTCTCCTTGTTACTCTTCTAACTTCAGTCTATTACTTCTTGATTGATGAAAGAGAGAAGTGCAGCTGAAAAGTAGTTTACAGTAATGTTTTAACGTGGTGTATACAACTCACTGCATATTTGAACTATTAGCTGAGATCCTGCACTGGGAGACATATGTGTCCCATGTATCTATGACTCCCTAGCTGTGCCTCTCGATCTTACTCCCCCAGACACACCTTGCAACCTGCACAGGCCACCCAACACAGCTGTTTCTGGAATGTCGGAACAGAATCCTATGCAATGATGGAAGACGTGAATTGCGATGTCATAAGGCAGACTTATAACATCATAATTTACTAACAGAATGCCAGCCAATATTTTTACCCCCCATGACTGTTCAACAGTCATAAGTAATTAAATTTGTAAACCTGGTACTTTTTCAAAAATGTTTTAATGATTTACGTTAATAAGAGAAATGTAATTCATCCTTCCATAATTTTATATACCAAGGCTTTACCTAGTGCTTCTGTCTTTTCACAAACTATGAGCACTTTAGACACCCCAGTAAAAACGTTCATATCTGGCCCAATGGATTTCTACAATTCTCTTGTTAGCGTGATATATTCCTACCTTTTCATAAATTAGATTGCTATTTAAATTGAAATCAATTGCACTAGAAGGCCATATCAATTTTTGCCATCTGCTATTATTTCTTTAGACTATGTTTTTCAGTTAATTCCACCACTAATTAATTACAGCATCGATCGTACTGATGCACTGCTTAGTTGCATCTACGTGTTAAGACCAAGGTTATTCATGGAGCATAACCACAGAGTAAGAGTGTTTGTTTTAGAAACAATTGCTAGAATGCCTTTCATAATGACATACCTGTGTGAAAAATCATTCTCTGCTCTCATTTATCTTAAAAATAATTATTGAAACCTTTGAAAAATGCAGAGTCAGGACTCAGAATACAAGTTTCAGCAATGAAGCCCAATATAAATAACAAGATTTGTGAGTGAAATGCAATAGCAGCCTTCTTTTTATTTAATTAATTAAAATTAACAAGTGATATTAGGGCGTGGTTCAATGTTTAGGTATTATTATTATTTATATAGAATCATTCTAATAAAAATATTATTAGAGGAATGTGTGCATTTGCTTATTTCTCCCTTCTCTCCAAATCTGAAGACCCCTGATGAGCAACTTTAAATAAATATTTGAAGCACTTAAGGTTTTTAAATCTCGAGTTAAGTCTTGATGGTATGCAGCAACAAAAGGTATTTAAAGGGGGTCTGTAGAAAAAAAAAGGTTAAGAACCTCTGAGTTAATGCATAATACCTAATGGTATCACCAGGGGCCATCAGAAATCTCAGGGCCTGAGACACTCCTGAACTGGCAACCCCAATTGTCACTGTCCACACTTCTTGCATTTCGTTTCTTGCTCACCTTACTATCAGCATCACCATCCCAAGTGTGCACTGTACACAAGCCAGAACCAAGCAACAACACTTCATGCATCAAACAATGGTTTAGAACCCATGAAATATCCTGCCAAATAAACAAGACCCTTCTTATTTTTGCAGCAGACCCCAAAATGCAGTATTTTTTTTTAAAAAAAACTCCTCTTCCCAGCAGATGAAAAATAAATGCAGTTGAGCAGCTGAGATTAGAAAATAAGCACTATTCAGATATTAAGAAGCCACATGCTTTGGTTGCGTTTTAAAAACACAAATTGGTTAAAAGCCTTGGATGAATAAACATGTCCTTATATGGCACAAATGGACCATAAAAAAGACAGCAGATAAGCTTCTAAGTGGAGGCTAGTTCATACCTGGCGTACTACCAGTGAGAAGGCTTCTCTCCCTAGGAGGCACCCATGGTACTTTCTTGGAGGCAGTGGTGGTCATAGAGCAAGACCTCTTTAGAGAATCCCAAGTTCCAGCAAGTGTATGTGGGAGAAGCAGGTATGTGTGTTTCAAGTAAGTTGTTGCCAAGCCACTAAGGGCTTCAACAGTCCACAGAAATAATACCATGCACAAACAATGACCTGACAAATAGTGATTTCTGATTTTCAGCTGACACAATTTAAAAAGCCAGTTAAGTAAACAGATCTGCAAAAATGGTTGAATTTGACCCAAAGTATCTCACTTTGTTTTCCTCTGGCATTCAAGACAATCTGCCAAGGAGCAGATATTTCAGGTAGAGTTGGAAACGGTGGCCTTGAAAGCAACTATTATTCCTTTCACATATAGACTGCTAATAGTAAAGTTGAATGCAAACATTAATGTTGGCATTTCTCTTGGCCACTGTGTTTTTGGTAACTTTAGGATTTCTGGTGCCAATAGGTTAAGTGTCTCTTTCACAACTAAAGCTTTAACAGTTAGTCCTTTGATCTACTGTTCTGTCTCATTCCATGTTTTCTGGAAGACAGGATATTGAAGAAACCTTGTCTTGATCTATATCTTACTTTTCTGTCTACCAGCTGTGGGGGGAGGTTCAACTGTTGAATCCTAATCTGAAATACAATCTATACCACTAAAATGCTTTTAAAGGCAGTGGGTCCCTCTTTAGATCAGAAGTGGGCAAAATGAGAAATCTTGCTATTCTGTGTTTTTAAATAACCAGAAAGGTTAGTTTACATTAATCCATTACAATACAACAATGTATAATTTCTCAGTGGATTTTAGGCACTGTGTGACGTACTATAGACCTATTATTTCCAGAGAGCAAGCATAGTATAGTGGCTTCAGCACTGGACTATGACTCTAACGAAGGTGCAAATCCGCACTCAGCCATGGAAACCCACCGGGGGACTTTAGGCAAGTCACACTCTCTCAGCTTCAGAGGAAGACAAAGGCAACCCCTGTTACTATAGCTTCTAGGTCGCTTTGGCGATAGCATAAAAGATATCCTTTTGATATCAATAATTCAGCTTTCTTCCACCCCCCTCTCCACGTGTTTGTGAGGCCCCCAGACAAGCACGAAACTAGGCTCGGCAGCTGATTGCTGCAATATTCCTAAACAATACAGGCAAGCCAGAAATAGCCAGATTGCAGCTTTAGGGACCTCCTGGCAAACACCCTATTATGTATGCGCACTACCTACAAAAGGCTCCCTGCCCCGAGCAGGCAACTTGACAAAGGCTGAGCCATCCACTGCCAAGCGTTGCACATTTACATACTGGCTACACCATTGTTAATTCGGCTCTGATTCCATCATGCTAAATTGTGACCTTTCAGAGACATTGTCTCACACCCAAAACCCACTGTTGTCCCCAAGTAAGGCATAGCCTGCAGTCACACTTCTCCCTATAAAAACCCCTGATTCTGAGTCCTTCCTCGGATCGCTCCAGACTTCCATCCAGCCTTGCTGCCGCTTTGCTTGGCGAGCTTCCCCTCAGCTCCACGTGTTGAGCCACACCGAACCGCAGCATCGCTCTCTATCTTTTTCCGGGCTTCAGGAACAGGTTTCATATCACCCGAATCAACTATCCCTCTGAAAATCCCGCTATCTTACTCACACCTTTATTTTCCTTAGTTATCTGCGTGCGTGTGTTGCTTACATTGTGTGCCTGTATTTAATAAAGATCATTCGTCACTTTGAAACCGGTCGGCTTCTTGACTTGGCCTGACCCCGTAAACACTGGGTTACAAGATCCTGTTAAGTTACCCTGCCTCTCGTAACGCTAAAGCAGTGCTCAGAGCTAATTTTCCCCACCTATAGTTGAGCACATTTTGGTGTCCCTCATGGGACCCCCAGTAAACAGGGTAACACCCCCCTCTGAACAACTCTTGACAAGAAAACACTAAGATAGGATCACTTAGGGCCACCATAAGTTGGAAATTATTTGAAGGCAGACAACAATAACAACAACAACAGTTTTAAGAGGAAATATTTTTATTATAGTTATGTTGTTGTTGTTACCTGAGATAGTTGCTTATCTAGGGCCTAAATAAACAGTTGCCTCAATAAATTCTAGGCTTTTTTAGCAGCAGTTAGTTTTGTTCCATTAGTTTAGTCTAGCAGTTGCTTTTAAACTACAGCTCCCAGAATCCCTCAGGCACCATTATCACTTACCATGCTGACTGGGGGAGTCTGAGAGTTGTAATCCAAAAAGTAACTTTTCCAAGCCCTTCGTAGGAGTGGAAAAAAATCTTTCGTAGTGAGTACTGATGGTACAAAACAAGTGAGTATGTCTTTTTACGGCTGGTGGCTATTAGCTATATGGAGTGAAGAAAAACCAACGACCACTGCAATGTAGTCAGCAAAAAAAGAAACAGGTTATTGGGTTTTGCAGCTGTATGACAAACAGCACTGTTGTTCCAAAAGCATAATGTCCGCCTATGGAAACAGATGCTTCTTTTAGCACTCGGAACACTCTGGGTGCTGGCTTGCTTCCCCACCCCATATTCAATGAATGTGTGTATGTGTGTGCATATAAGTGTGCTTGTGCATAATATATTATATAACATCTGTTTATTTCCATATGTATATATATGCAAATAAACAGATGTCATATTTAAAAACCAACAAACATGTCGCTATAAATCCAAAACCTTTCTCTCCACTGGGAAACTGATCTGGAAGAGACTGCTCTTGGAACTTCTTACTGTGTAGAAAAAGGGAAAGCAACAAAATAATTTTAAGACCATGGCCTCAATGAGATTCTTTGTTGATGAGCACATGACAGGATTTTATCTTGTTGCTTTTTCAGTAGTCCTAACACTGCCAGATGACAGAAGTGGGTGAGGCTTGCCTTCCTTGACTCCACCTCATATTTGGTCTTTGATCAAGGCTTGAGTGTTTTTTCTATGGCTTGGGAGTTAACTTGTGCTAATTTTAAACATCTGAAAAGAGAAATGCATATTCTTCTAGCCACATTGAAAGAGCATTCCACCTGAATTCTAGAGAACAAAAACCTGTCTATATCATTAGATATGTGTGGGGATTTTTTTCTGTGTCCCTAGTCACACAGAGAAGGAAGACTGAAACCTTTCCACACAATCACACAAAACAAAGAGAACCAGTGTGATGTAATGTTTTGAGTACTGGCCTACAACCCTGGAGATCCAACATTCAATCCCCCACTCAGCCATGGAAACCCACTGGATGATCTTGGGTACATCACACACTCTCAGTCCCCAGAAAACCCCATGATAGGTTTCCCTTAGGATCACTGTAAGTCAGAAACACCTTGATTCCCACCCCTGATTTACAGTAAGATAGAATGACTCCATCCTACAACCCAGGATTTGCAATTACTGTTGAACTCTACACCCTACATTTCTCTCAGTGTCAGGAAACAGGGGCTGGATCCAAACTTCATCATGCTATGCTGATCTTGAGTCCTATTGATGTACAAGCATTACACAGTCTGGATTTTATCCATTACATGCAACTCTGAAAACAGTATTCCTGGTCTCTCATGGAACCTATATTAATTAAAGAAGGAAGAGATCTTTGGAAAGAACCCATAACTTGATGATAAACTTCACCCCCAAAGAGTTTTTTTTAATTAAATTCTTATGAAATAGAAAAGTGATTCCTAGCCCTATTGTCAGATTATCAGGGAAGCTGATGTGAGGTTCTGCATTGTTATTTTGGTTAAGATAATGAAACAGTTCATTTCACATTTCATTTCAGGGTATGCTTATTAGTCTGCCATCCATCCTAGCAGTTCTGAGTTTGATCGGAGTCTGCACAACACAATTCAGTCTTAAAACTTCTTTGAAGAATTAAACTGTACAGGTTAAGTATCTTTTATCTGGATTTCCAAAATCTGAGATGCTCCAAAATCCAAAGCTTTTGGAGGTACAACATATACGTACCTATACTGTATTTGCAAGACTAGAGAGGAGACACAGCTGGAAAAAGACATGAGAATCTGTTAAATGGTGGAATCCACATCTTCCACCATTTCACAGATCCACGCATCTCTCTCCATCTGAACAAATGAGCAGAAGTGCTACAGCTCCCACCTTGAAGGCAGAAGTGGGCAACTGGCAGCCCTGC
This sequence comes from Iguana delicatissima, assembly GCA_948472985.1. Classification (NCBI taxonomy): domain Eukaryota; kingdom Metazoa; phylum Chordata; class Lepidosauria; order Squamata; family Iguanidae; genus Iguana; species Iguana delicatissima. The sequence goes on from CAOKZL010000792.1 coordinate 329,281, forward strand.
TGCACTGCTGCTGTTAGAGTTGGCTGCAATTACTGGGTTCGCATCCACAGAAGACTTCGGTAGGAAGAAACTGGCTGGGATCTGGGATCTAGTGGTGAAAACAGAGGGGATTGTTCTATGCTCCAGTTAGCAAGTGTCCCAGGAAGCAGCTGGCTGAAATGTAAGTGTGATCAGGTAGTTAAGCCAGTCCAGGTCAGTCACAAGTTTTCCAGAATGATGAAGGGAGAAGCAAGAGACTGGTTGTTGGCCAGTCCAGAGGTTGTACAGCAAATCAGAAGTCCAAAAAAACAAAGCCAGGAAGGAGTAGAACAGAGTCATAAATAGTAGCCAGTTCAAGGTGCAGAGAACATGAAACACCAAAGAGTACTGCCAGTCACCAAGACAGATGGTTGTAGGCAACAATGCTGCCAGTGAAATTCTGGAATATTTATAGCCAGGTGTCTCAGAGCACCAGGATCTGAATTAGTCAGCATTTCCTACTGAAGAGCCTCTGGGACTGACATAATTTTTTTTTGTATATTTTTATTAATATCGGGACTGACATAATTTTTGATAAGGGATACCCAACCTGCATCAGTCTATTACTTAACTCTATATAAGATAGTTTTTAGAACTATTTTTAATGTGTGCCATGCAATATAACATTTCTGTTAACAAAGGCTATTGTGTGGTCCAAAACCATGGTAACATAGTATGGAATCTGGGGTGGAGATATCTAAAAATATTTAAATATCTCAAGAGAAAGGGACATTTTCGTCAACACATACCAATGGAAGTGTGTCTAAAATTATTCGGGAATGGAAGATTAAGATAATAAAATGTCACAGCATGCTGAACATTGCAAGCCTATATCATAGCCGCCAACATTTCACAGACAAAAACTGGGACATGTGTGGCCAAGCGACAGCAGAGTGTAGACAAAATGGCAAAAGTTACCAGTGAGGAAGAACAGACAAGTTGGGAGAAGCTGACAACCTGAGCCTACTAAGAAGGGCAAGATACTACCTTCTCCTATCCTGTCCCTCCTGCTGAGTTGAGTGCAAACTACTTTGGCATTTTGAACTCAGTTTGCAGAAACTGAACTAAGCTGAGAACAAAGGGAAAAGTGGGAGGAGCAGAGAGATGCAATGCAATTGAAAAGCAGCTGAAAAACTAGGACAGCAGAGGCTTAATCAGGAAAACCTACTCTCCAACTTTGCCATTTGGCAAGATAGTCCTGATTAAATTGGAATTTAATTGTGCTGTTGTAGCATGGTTCCAAGCTTGCTTTTTTAAGGAGTGTGGCCCATTAAATTTAAAATAACATACCCCCATGTATGTCCTGTTTAGAAATGCAGACTCAGGATGTGCTTATTTATACATGTATGTGTGTAATGGTGGTAAATACAGACTTAGGTTCTATGCAAGTTGTTTGTTGCACTCTATAGAAATGATTCTCAGCTGGATTGATTTTACACAATCTGGCCATCAAGTAGATCCATATTTACAATTTTGGATTTCCATTCTTTTCCTCAAACCACTGATGAAGAAGATAAGACTTGCAGCTTACAATAATAGAAATAATTGATTGTAACAGCATTTCCACTGGCTTCTAAATTTACACCAGAGTGTTAAAGAACACACCTTTTGATCATTTGCTGGAGGCAGGATAAGAATGCAGAAGCATTTTCAAGTCCTGAAATCATTCTTCTCTCAACCTGTTTTTAGTAAATGTCACTGACAATTCAACAGTCATGCTGCTAAGTGAGAAAAGCAGCTATGTAACTGTCAGACTGAATTAGAATCACAACATCAGGGATTCATAAGTGAGTCAGTGGTAACTAATGAAGTATTTTGGGTATGTTCTGCCCTCTGCATTCTGTAGAGGCAAAGTAAATTGGATGTACAGATGGAATAGACAGAATACTAAAGCAAAAGCCTTTAAAGTTCAATATATTGCAATGGAAGGTACTGACAGCTGAATTCTATACGCAGATATGCCCAACTATTTAATTCTAACTCCACATGTGAATTTAACCTAGGTGTGAGACTTTCCCACTGAAATCAGTGGCACTTAAATGCTTTATCTGAAGTCACAGTCCTGTTGTCTTAGAAAACAGGTGGAACTTGTTCCTTAATAATCATGCATAGTATTAGGCTTACATTTTTGCCACATAAGTTTGTTAACAGTAGCAGGCTATGGATGTAAAAGTCTTTCCAATTTTTATAGTTCAACTGAGGGTGACAGTGTTTCATGAAAATGAGGCCATGTTAAAATTGTTGACATGTACTTTTTTAATAATTTAAGTAACTGAAACACTTGCTGTTATATGCCTTTAACTTATGGTGTTTTCTTGGCAAGCTTTTTCAGAGGAGGTTTACCACTGCCTTCCTATGAGGATGAGAGTGTGAGACTTGGGTAAGGTCATGCTGTGAGTTCCTGTGACTGACCTAAAGATTCAAACTCTCATTTCCCAGAGTCCTGGGCCATTTCCGCACTGCAGTTATAGTGCTATTATTCCACTTTCAACATCCTATGGAGTCCTGCAGTACTGATCTACAAAATTGTATTTGACTTAGGCTCAAAAGGGTAACTAATGGATCACTTTTTCCCACGGGAACCTATCCATACAGGTTCAGAGGCCCAATATCTGGTCCGGACAGGAAAGGAAGAGGCTGGCAACTGGAGACAAGGGGCAAGATCCCGTGGGATATGTCTGTCGGCAATGCTGCAGCTCTGTACCTGGTACCAATGGAACTGGGACTTTCTTTCCCTCTCCTTCCCTGCTGCAGCCCTCTGTAACACATAAAACCCACATCAAAGTGTTTCCTTTCCTCTAGAGCAGGTGGGGTTGGGTTGCAGCAAGAAGGAGGGGGACTGCTGATACAATATTTGTAGAAGGAGTGGAATCCAGTGCAAGTAATGTATCAGATCCTGGCCTAAATCCAGTGACTAGTCCCACCTGGAGAAGAACCAATGGATCAAGGGAATTTACATAAATGCTGATTTGATATTCAGCAACTGATTCAATGAGTCTATTTTACATAGGATTACCAATTGGATGTAAGCCAAGGCCGTCTCTGTCAGCGCCTGAAAAAGTTACTTTCTAAAATAATTCTAAGAATTCCCTGCCAGGAGCTACGATAGCCAGGGATTCTTGGAGTAGTTAAAAAAAAAAAGTTTAAAAAGTTTTGCTCTCAATACAGCACTGTGTCTGTGGAATGTTTTCTCCAGTCTGGTTCCTCTGGCACTGTTGTTGCTGTGTGTCTTCAAGTTGCTTCCTACTTACGGTAACCCTAAGAAGAATCTATCATGGGGTTTTCTTGGCAAGATTTGTTCCAAGGTGGTTTGACTTTGCCTTCCTCAGAGGCTGAGACAGTGTAACTTGCCTAAGGTCACCCAGTGGGTTTTCATGTCCAAGTGGGGATTCAAACCCCCATCTCCAGTGTTAGTGCTTAAACCACATCACCCTGGATCTCTCCTCTAGCACTGACATGCTATATTTTTGATGTGTGTGTGTGTCTTCAAATAGCCTGTTGACTTATGGCCACCCCATGAATTTCATAGGGGTTTTTAAGACCAAGAGTACTCAGAAGTGGTTTTGCCAGTTCTTTCCTCTGAAACATAGCTAACAGCTGGCATTCACTGGTGGTCTCCCATCTAAGTACTAAACAGAGGTGACCCTGCTTAAGTCTCCAAAATCATAGGGAATGTGGTATCTTTAGGTATTTCCCACCAGCTCCCTAAAGATTAGCACCTTTTGTGTGTTTTATCTTTCTAAATTGCAAGCCTATCCACACTTAACCTAGGGGAAAAAAATTGAACAAAAGAGGACTGACACATACCTTTGTGCTGTTCCATACTGCTTTTACGGTTTCTCCTGATGCTTTTATAGCTTGCTATTAGTGTCTGCAACTGCATTATTACTAGTTGATCGAGATGTACCTTTTAAATTCTTGTTGCTAGCGGCTTTTACAAACTTTTAGGGTAACAGCCTGAAAAATAAAAGAAGGCGGCAGCCAAAGAAAACATCGAACTGCCTAAATACTGTAAAATTTGTGCATTTCCAAACATCGGTCGTTTTGTCCACTGGTGGCTCGTGTACTTTTCCCTATCGTTTATACACGCCCGCTTATCACTGCGGTTTCTCGCCGGCAACCCGTCCGTCCGGCGCCCACCCCGCCCTCCTTTTTGGCCACAGGTTGGGATTTCTTCCTCCCTCCTGTGTAGCTTCGGGAAGGCAGTACTTCCACCATGACGTCACGAACCCATCCAATCAGCTTCCTCCAAGTCCGTGACGCTATTCCTGAAAGTTCCCTTTCTCCAGGGTGGCACTTCTGGGAACGAGAGCACCGGTCAGTTTCTATTTTTAGCCGGCGGGGCGAAAACGGCAGCGGCGTAAAAACACGGAGGCGGCCCCTGTACTCCGGATGCGCAGGGAGACTGTTCCCCGCGTCTGGAAGAGCGACGGAGGAGGACAGGCACTTTCCACACCCACTCCCCCCTCCCCGGTCCCGCGCCTGGCTGAGCCTCGCCTGGAAAGGGAGCGCCCTGCAAAGGAAGGGGAGTCGCCGGAGCAGCTCCCCCGCCTTGCCAGAGGCGCGTATCAAAGTGGTTTCGGAGAAAAGTATTGCATAAGGTTCCTGGGGCCCCGCGTTTAAGAGTTTCGAAGTTTCTCCGTTAGTTAGCCGAGACAGATGGGCCACCCAGGCTAGACTTGCAAGCGGGAAATGGAACGTCGAAGCCGGCCTTAGCGAGTCGCTGCACTGCCTCAGGCTTTAAACAGGAAAGCCCATGGGGGGGGGGTTCACATCCGTGGAGCTGCAAGCAAACGCAAAGGAATTGAAATACTTTCGCATCTCGATTCTTAGGGCGACCTGGTCCTGCAGAAAATTTGAGCCAGGTTAGGCGTCTTGTCCCTTTTAATTCTTTTTATTCCCCAAAGCTAGAGCCCCATACCACCCTCGCGCCTGTGCATTTTGGAACTAGGAGGTGCCCCCCCCACAACGGAGTTCAATGCTTCTTATTATTTACCCGAAGGAAACGTGCAGTTTAAGGAGTTTGCAGGCCAACAGGCTGGGGGGGGGGAAGCTTTCCTCCTAAACTTCGAAGGCACTGAAAACAAGACCTAGATGCGCTCCAGAAGAGGCAAAGAATAAAAGAGAGAGGGGTGACTGTTTGCCCCCGCCCGCTTCATTTCCTGGGGGGGGATTAGCTCCTCGGCCTTGCCTTCCCTGCCCAGCCGGTGGTGGCGGCGACTGGGTGGAGGAAACCAGGAATGAGGTGGTTGCAGCAGCAGCAGCAGCAGGAGAGCGCCCTGGGTTGATGGCGAAGGAGGCGGGGGAGGAGCGGCGGGGGGGGCTGACGTTCCTGGGTCTCCCGTCCCCGCCTTTCCCCGACGCGATCCCGCGGCAGGAAGGGAAGGGGCAGGCCGGGGAAGGAGGAGGAGAAGGAGAAAGAAGGAGGGAACTGCCTGCCTGCCTGCCTGGGTGGAGGGGAGGGGCCCGGAGCTGTTCCTGCCGCCGCCGGGCTGCTGAGGCTGAGCCGAGCGGCGGTCGGAGCGCGGCCGGGCCTTGGACGCGTCGAGCCCGGCGAGAGGAGAGGGGGAGGATCCCGGAAAGGAAACGGGGGGAGGCCCCGGCGGCCCCCGAGAAGGACGCGGCCCGGTGGCGCCTTGCCGCCGCGCGAAGGGAGGAAAGGAGGGCAGAGAAAGGCAGCGAGCGGAGGCGGCGGGGAGGGAGCGAGAAGCCCGCCGCCGAGACAAAAGAGCGGAGCCCGCCGGGGAGAGAAGTCCTCTCCCCGCTCTCTTTCCGCCGCCTCCTCCCGCTCCTCCTCCTCTTCCTTCTGCCATCATTAATCCCGCTTTCCTCCGCCTGGGCCGGAGAGTTCCCCGAGAGGAGAGTCCGCGGCCAGCAGAGCCAGCCGGCGAGCGCGCCCCCCGCCCCGCGCCGCCTCCCCACCGCAGGTACGAAAGGAGAAAGAGAGCGGCGAGGGCGCGCGAAGAGCCGCCATAAACTTGTGGCTCCCGCCCGGGTCGTGCCAGGAGTTGGGAGGGGGAGGGGGGCGGATTTCGGGCGAAGGCTGGCCCGGCTCGGCCCCCCCTCCTCCCGTCCCATCGCCGCCGGGCCGGGCCTAGCGAGCGCGCCCGTGTGGAAGGAAGGCGGGAGAGCCCGGGGACCCGCGCCTCCGCCCTTCCCGCGCCTCCCGTCTTTTTTTTCAGCTGGGGGCTTTTGCGGCGGGGAGGGCTTTGGAGGGACGGTCCCCGCTGGGGGTGGAGGGGTGGGAGGGGGCCGAATGGAGAGGAAGGAACAGAAAAATAAAAACGTGGATTTGTCTGTGGGAGCGGGTAACCTAAATTGAAAGACCAGTTCTGGGAGGGGGGGCTCTGGGGGGGAGAGGCTTTTTTTCACCTTTCTTCCCTCACATCCTAGGGGAAGAGTGTGAGGGGAGAACTATTGTTCTGGAGAGGGAGAGGGTGTGCGCGCGTTAGGCTGCGAAATGAGCCTTTCCTCCAAAGAAGGGAGTTGGGCAAAGGCGCTCCGAGGAAAAGAAAGGACTAGGTTTGTTTTTCCAGAGCGGGCCGAGGGGCGAGGGCAAGAGCAGGGGCGGAGAAGTGCGCGCCCGGGGCCCGGCGGGTTGTTCCGAAGGGCTCCGCTCAGGGCCCCCGGGGGTTGGGGAGACGGGAGGTGCGGAGTACGTGGGATCCCAGCCCCTGCCACGCTTCGGCTGGGGATATCCGCTGCCTGGAAATGGAGGGGGGGGACCGAGTCCAGGTGCTGGGCTCCATTGTGGAGTGGGAGAAGTGAGGGAGGGGTTGGGAGGGAGTGGAAACGAGGGGGCGCTGGGGGCCCGGGAGGAGCGCTGTAGGGGGCGTGAGTAGGACGGGGTGGGGGCGAGCGGGAGGGAGGGCTGGCAGTAGGTGTCCGCCCACCCCCGTCCCTTTTTGGTTTGAAGTAAAGATGGAGCAGCAGTGGCACATGCTCCTTGATTATTAATTTTTTTTTTGGTCAGACAGCTGCTGGTTTGTATCAGGGCGGGGAATGGGAGGCATCTTAGCATGAGAGGGGTTGGTGTTTCAAGAGCCCTGTTTCTCTCCTCTTCCTTTCTCAAATAAACAAAATAATAACCTGACCTACCTTACATGGTAGTTGTACAGAGAATATTTTAAAGCACTGTAAATTCTGAGTACTGTTATTGCTTTGGCCAGACAGTCCTCTCCTGCTTTTATAATCAGATCCTATCCTTCCCCCCCCCCCCATAACTCTTCAGGTGAATAAAAGAGCAACCTTATTGTGATTTAAATTAGAATATTTTGAGGGTGGGGAAATCATTAACTACTTGTGTCTTCCATGTGTACATTTGCACTCAAGAGTGTAGCCATCGATCTTCTTAAATTATTGAAATCTATGTTCTTTGTTAGTCTTTACTTACCTAAAACCATTTCAGATATTATGCAGAGATGAGCCCAGGTACACTAGTCTACAGGAAGCTGCAGCCAATCAAGGTTTCCTGATAAGCACACCTGTACGATAATACCTGTTTATTGTATCAATACTTTACTTTTTGAGGGGCAGTGTAGTACCTTCTCAAATATTGATCCAGCTATGGAGACAGCAGTGTTAAGTTCTGGCAGTTTGGTGTCCTTCTAAATGATGTACGTTGCTAAGTATTCAGATTTCTATTTTCCGGGAGAATGGTGATACTGTTTTAGTACTATGAGGGCTACTTTCCCTACCAAACACAGGGAAACTGACAACAGACCCAGCCCTTACTGTACATCAGACTTCCAGAACTCATCTTGGAAGTGTTGTCTGGTCCTTTCTCTTTACCATACCATTTTTGTTGTTAATTGACATCAAGTTGACTTCAACCTATGGCAGCCCTATGAGTGAGAGACTTCCAGATTACCCTATTATCAACAGCTCTGCTCAGGTCTTGCAGGGTCAGAGCCATGGTTTCACAGTTTGAATCTGTCTGTCTATAAAGCAGTCTTCCTCTTTTCCTACTGCCTTCTGCCTTACCAAGGAGATTGTCTTTTCTAATGAGTTGTATGCTCTCAAAGTATGTCCAAAGTATGACAGTCTCAGTTTAGTCATGCTGGTTTCTAGGGACATTTCAGGTTTGATTTGCTCCAGGATCCATTTCTTTGTCTTTTTTAGCACTCCATATTATTACTGCTTTTAAATATGGGCTCTGGACTTTCTGTGCTAGGAGTTGAAGAAGAGAGGAATGCCACAGACTTGACTTTGAAGAATATGTCATTGAGCTTCTGAACTATTTCATGAAATGAGCATTACTGAAGTAGATCTGTTTCTCTTTTCCTACAGTGCTTGTGTCCACCAGAGAAAAGATAATGCATTTTTTGAAAACATGGAATTTTGGGATATACTCATATAACTGAATGCTCATAATTCTCCTGGATGGCTAATGTGAATAAATAGTACAGCACTGAAGTATGTATTCTCTTTAACAACCTTTACATAAATACCCTACTGTTTAGTTTCATTCATGTGGAAGCCATTTCAGTGCTCTTTGGGGAACTAAGGAGCAAAAAAAGTTTGAGTCAGCCCTGATGAGTTTTGCTCTTGACGATAGAATGTTGAGGTCTGGGACTTTTTTATTTTTCCCAGTGTTAAGTTGCATCAGCATATGGTTGTCTTATCTGTATACAGAAGATATATTATGTCAGCAGATAAGTATGTGCTGGCTGGTTATTGATGCTGTAATGCCTTGAGAAACCAATGTCAAGAACAGAACCTGTTCTCTTCCCAGATAGATCCCCATTTGTCAATCTTTTGCTTTCTTCCATGTGCTATTCTTCTCTGTAAAAGGGAGGTCTGGAACTGAAGGCCAGTGTTGTACTCAGTTTTATCAGTGGATGGTATTGCCTTTGTTGGTAGGTGAATTAAGTGATCCTTTCCATACATGACCTTTCTCTTGTCATGAGCTTTTATGAAGCCATGCAGAACTTGGTTGTAGGAGATAAGGCCAGGCCAACCAATCTAGTTCTGGCATAGATGTGATGCATGAGGATGTAGTTAGATGGTTATTATGGATTTGGGAAAAGACTAGAATTCCTCATCCCTTCCTTCACTCCTCAAGCTTTGATAACTGATTTTCAGTTAGTTACTAAATTGTTGTGTGCTTTTTAGTCATTTCCAACATAAGGCTATGCTAAGGCAAGCCTATCATCAGGTTTTCTGGGGCTGAGTGTGTGTGGTACACCCAAGATCAGCCGGTGGGTTTCCATGGCTGAGCAGGGAATTGAGCCCCAGTCTCTAAGACTATACTCTAGTGCTCAAACCACTATGCCGTGCTCACTCTCAGTTATTAAATAAAAGCAGATAGTACTCTGTAAGTACCTTGAGCGTAAATGAGCAGTCAGTTATCTCAGGTATTTCTTTTGGAGTGTTAAGGAATAGTGTTTTACATGAATTGGATTTAAAGTTTTTACTTAGGATAGGGGATAGCAATGGCTGTGACAGTCCAGTGTTTTGTGAGAACTCATGTTTTAGACCTCTTCTTGCTTAGGATGTAAGGTTTCCGTTAACAGGTGCCCCTGTTAAAGGTATCTTATGTGGACTTCAGAGGTACTTTTTGTCCCTTCATATATATGAATATTGAGAACCGGCATGGTGTAGTGGTTTGAGCATTGGACTATGGCCCTGGAGATTAGGGTTTGATTCCCTGCTTGGCTGTGGAAACCCACTGAGTGACCCTTGGCATTTCACACTCTCTCAGCCTCAGAAAACCCTGTGATAGGTTCATCTTTGAGTCTCTGTAAGTTGAAAAGGGCTTGAAGGCACACAACAACAACAACAACAATATGTGTATGTTACTTGCATATGAAAATGTTAAACTTGTTACTTGAACTTTTCTGTTAGGTAGAATGTCTCTTATATAAAATCTGAGTTTTGTGAAATTAATATATTTAAAAAATTGAAATCTGTATAATTAGATGAATTTATAGATCTTATAACAACTGTTCAAACTTGATCCTTGTTCTGTTTTTCTTTTAGTCACTAACACGTATGAGTACTTAATGGTCAATTGAAATAGTATTGTTTAATGTATAGCATCTATACTGAAAATTAGCTAATCCTGTGCTGTGCTGATCAAAACAGGCTTAGGTTGCTTTTCTCAGTGATTTATTTGTGAGAAGCAATCTGGCGTGGGATTTGTAAAACAAACCTCCGTTTAAAGCAGTATTTCATAGAGAGAGAATGAGAGAGAAAAACGGACACCCCAAACATACTCACTTGAAATTGATGGGACTTTTATATACATTATCTTTAAGACTGAGGTAACTTTTATGTAGCAGCAAGTTAGAACTATATAGAACAGACTGTAAGCCATTTGAGAGGGTGATATAACATATTTTAATTCTTGTATCTCATGCTGAAGAGGACCCTCTTGGATTGTTTGTTATTAAGCAGCAATGAATAGTAATAAGGGCAATATTATAGTTGTTGTTTTAATGTGGTATGAAGGAGAATGCTAGATTGTATCTGCATGAGGAAAAATCTGAAAATCATAATTTCCTAAAAATATTGGTCAACAATTTGGTACTGGTAAATATTGGCTAGTAATAATTTCTTACCTGCCTCTTCTCTCCTTCCTGGATTGAGATGAGGAACAGCAACATAACACTGATGAAAATTCCCGACCATGGGAAGTAATGCTAGCAATAAAAGGAGAACTGAAACATCGTAGTAAATTGGTAATTGTTTTAAAAAATTTTTGTGCAGTGGGAGATAAATAGTGATTATATATAGTGCTTATAGTAACAGAAATAAAGTAGTAAAAAATTATGTGGCCTAAAGCTGTATGCAGCTGGCCTAGGTAGGACCTGAATATCTGAACTTTAATAGATCCATGTGTGAAATTTTTCTTCCTGTAAATAGCAACCACATGTGCCAAACAATGTTTCTGCACAAAGAAGTGAACTTATTTTTCTTTTGGGAATGCATGTTCTCCTTTGCATGGCCAAGAGAAAAGAATCAAAACTTCTCTTTCTGCTTTTAATTAACCACTCTGTGATGTTTCTGAACTGGGAAAGATGGTTAACATTAACTATCATTAGGTTAAATAAACCAGTTTCAGAAACCGTAATTCCCACTTGACTTGTTTTAAACAAATCATAGTTAGCACACTGTGGAGTACACAGATGACTAAAAGCAAATCCTCCAAATTCCTTCTCATGGCTACAGGGGAAGAGGAAGTGGGCACATCTGGGAAGTGGCTAGGTTCATTCATATTGTGCTAAACCATGGTTTAGTGTGATATCCAGGCGTAGTCTTTGAATTTTTTTTAATGCTCATGAGAACTATTGCATGTATGTATTCAGGGTTAGTAAGCTAACGGGTGCTGGAAATCAATGTACATGTCTGAAGCAGAATAAAAATGGTTTAAAGGTGATAAATGTGTGTGTATTTACGTATATATTTTGCCCAATTAAAATATGATTTCCTTATTGGGACAAACATGTTGGAAGTGTCCCCATAGGATTGCAAGTAAACACAGGATATAGGACTTCTGTGTTCAGAAGTCTGCATGTTAATGTCTTGAAAATATGGACAGAAATCTTTGTCCAAAGTAATTATTAACTGGAAGCAAAAGGCAAAGTGACTTACATTTTCTAGGAAGGGTCCTAACAGTTGGATGAGTGGGTATGCTTCTAAGAGACTTATATAAGGAACTTATCCAGTTCCTGGATGACGCAGCAGCCCGTAGTGCTCTTGATTTGGTGCTTGACCTCACCTCTCTCCTAGCTGTTGCCACCTCTGTCTTCTCTGTGGTCTCATGTAGTTATACTGCCAGAACCTTCCACTCCACTTCAGTCTTAACATGGTTCTGGCCTATGAGTTCATTTAAAAATCTTAAATAGGCTGTAGCTCAGTAGAGGATAAATGCTTTGCAAATGAAAGGTATTTAATTCTGCTCTGAGCATCTTCAAATAGGATTGGGAAAATCTTGCTGAAATCCTGGAGGGCCATTTCCAGTCAGTGGCCACAGTTGCATGACACAGTAGGTTAAGGATCTCTGTGACTCCATTCTTACTGTGAATAAGCAGCATGCTCAGTTGCTCTTGCCTGCCACAGCATTGGCTAAACATACAACGTAGCTGTTTTTTTGTGGTTTGTTTATCATGTTGTGCAAACCCAGGTGCAGGTTCTGCTCTGCTTTCAGTTTCTGTGCCAGAAAACCAAAAAGGGAATCTGGTTTGCTCTAGGTTTGTTTATGGAATGCTTCTTTGTTTTGTGAGGAGATAATCAAATCAGGAGAGCAGGTACACCTTGGTTTGCATGACATAAAGCAGTTGAGCATGCTGCTTATCCATGGTAAGTGAGGGCTCCCCATCTTACCATGTTGTGTGAACTGGACTTGTGTCAGCCGTGCTAGCCTAGGTGAACCATTGGTGTGATCACAGTATCAGACAGTTTCCCGTGTTTATATATAATGAAGTTTTAAACAGATTATCAAATAAAGAGGAAACGTCTGCATTGTATTTTGTGTTTTAAAGCAGTTCATTAGACTGATACATTTAGATTTTTGCACAGGGGTAAAAATGTTCCATTTGACAAATATGCCTCTGTTTTAATGAAGTTGCATTATTAAAGAGCTAATTTAACTCACTAAAATCTTCTGTGTACTTGGGAGTGTATTTCACAAGTGTATATTGGACATTTTGCATGTACCTTTTCAGAAATTTGTTCTTAGCGTTAGCAAAAATATTTCTCATCGTATATGCAGTGATTTGATATAGTGTTCTAAATACTTCCAGAAATGGGTTTGAAGCCCAGTGTGGCTATGTGGATAAATCCTGGAATGAACTCATTTATGTGTGTTGGTTCATGCTATCAGTAGGCATGACACAGTCCCATTAGATAAGCAGAAGTCAAGCTCTTAAGGTCTTCTGATCTTACTGATTATAGCATCCATAGTCTTTGTCACACTACCTCAACCACTTGAAATCCATATGAGTCAAAATACTTTGTGCCTCAGCGTTATTTTATCTGTGTCTAGAAATTACAGAAAGGGTTATTATCTAACATGTGGACAAAAAAAAAAAAGCTTAAAGTTAAGATACTCTTCTCAAATCTCCATTAAGTAGAATATAGCCTTATTTCAATAAACAATTCATGAATACTTTAGATTCTTTGAAAAGTGATTGTGGTGATTAAAAATCTCATTATAACTTATGATTCACCCTAGTTTTTCAGTGTGATATTAGGAGCTTTTTACTGAAATGATGATCCTTAATAACTCCTAAAGATAAAAGAACTTTGAATACTTTCATATTCAGCAGACGTGAACCCAGAAACTAGCATCCATTTTGTGTAGTGTCATTCTCCTGATCCACAGTTTTCCTACAGATTTAATTAGTTACATTTAATCATCTTGTCATACATTATTCTCTAGTGTTTTGCTGTACATTCAGACAGATAACTCTTTCTTCTTTGCATGAGGTCTGTCCTTTATCTATTGTATTGATATAATCTTTCAGTCCCTCCTAAGATACCAACTATTGAATACTGTAGTTCTCTAAAACGAAAATAATTAATCAGAACGTTACAGTTATGGCTGGAAAATGTTTAAAATTTGTGTCAGCACTGGCATTTAGGAGATGATTCTGTTAAGAGTTGAAAATGAAACACAGATTTACGGATGCCAATGTAAGATTAATTGTCCAGATGACCAAAGACTTTTGAGGTATTTGAAATACTGCTTATATGCAGAATTGTGGCTCTCAAGAGATACTGGGATCAACTTCTGTTCATTAAAATGGAACAGTTTTGTTTCTATACTTTAAGCTCTGAATATCATCATACCATTATTTATAATACATTGGATCTTTACCAGTATGAGAAGAATATCCATATTCAAAAGGCTGGACATTGAAAACTTTCTACATAGCCAAATTGTTTAAGTAATGTGTACCTTAACCTGGCACACCCAGTGATTGAGCGGCTTTCACTTTAACAGTAGTAACTTTGCTTCAAGCTGCATGAAACAATATGGAGGTATGTTAATACCACACCAAGCATGGCTTCAGACCACCTTCTGCCACGTTTCTTCACCTGTTCTTATCACACTGCAGGATTGAACAGAGAAGGAAGTTGCCCATGAGGTCGGCAGGCTTCAGCCTTTTTGTCTCATGAAATGCAAAGGCTCTATTTGGGTATGTTTTCTAATCAGCAGTGTGCAAAACTAACTGTACTGTAGTGCACAGAAAACTATTGATTGTAAAATGTTATGCTTTCCAGTAGGCATTTATTTTTTACATTTTATGTATTGCTTTTTCTAAAGGCAAAGCATGTGATTTTCTGTTCCCTCCCCATAATTTTTATCCTCACAAGAACAAAGAGTTTACCAGCAGTTTGATAAGAGTATATGATGCCAGGTAATCAACAACTTGATTGGAGTAATCAAGAAAATAAAGTATATGCATAACAAAAGAAAATGTTGTTTCAGAATAAATTACTTGTGCGTGTTTAAAGGGACTGTTGAGTTCTGCTGCTTAAAACAAGTTTCTGAGTATTATCAGTCCATGGTGTTCTGAGTATCTCATTCAACTATGTTGTTTTAGCATGGTATCAGAAGTTATCTGAAATATTCTTTATATGTTCTGAAATACTTATAACTGCATTTACTTGTTGGCTTGTAGAGTAAACATTAGTCAGAGCTTTTGCAGAGCATCTAGTTTCTTGCTGGAATGTTGCATTAAATATCATTTTAAACTTTACTAAGTAAGGGTCTATAAAGGGTTCTTTGTGTATTTCAAAGACTGTGTGTATTATATATAAGTTGGAATGCCAAATGTAAGTGCCCTGGCTACTTGTAGTGTGAATTAAATACTTTATGTACATCTAATACTTCCAGTTAACCTAAGGTAATGTTACAGTTGATAATCTTGCAGCGTATTAGTGGAGAATCTTCATTTCTGATTAATGAAAAAGTTAGTAGTCAGGAAATGATTCAGAATTAGAAGTTAGAGCAGTAAGTGTTCTAGCAGACAGCTGAGCATGGCAATACATTTTGTTCTTTTTACCACCTACACTTAATCCGTTTTGGAGGATGTCTGAAATAAATGATGTATTTTATGCCTCTTGTCTGTGTGATCCACGCATGTGCTTCCATCCTAAATAAACTAGGGAAACTTTAGTGACAAAATAGTTCGGAAGGTATCTAAGGTTATCAGACCATATTCTAATTTTATTCAGAGATGAAGTGTGATGGATTGTCTCTGGGATGGACCCACAGACTAGCAGAAATCATAGCTGCTCATGAAAAGCCAGGCACCTGTTTTTTTTTACCAGTCGTTCACTGGACAGTCACTTAAGACAATAGAAGGAACCGTCATATCAATATGGGATTTTGCAGAGTGCTCCAGTGAATGTGGACTGGTAAAAAGCGAGTATAAGAAGCATAAGTGTTTTCCATTGTTATACAGCCATAGCTCAGCACATTTTGCTGAGTTTGGTTTGCTGATAGTATGACCTGCTGGGTTTTTATCTCATATCACCTGTTAATACTGTAATATTAACTTCCCTTAGAATCAGGGCTTTCAGAATCTGAAATTATGTTTTAAAGTTGTTTTTCAGTCCTGGGTAAATGGGGTTTATGGCAATTTCTTACCAAAATTGCAGCTGTAGTTAGAAGATCACAGGTAATAGTGGTTAGAGGTAACGGGCAGAGTTCATGCCAGAATTAAATGACATGGAGGACAATTCTTGTAGGCTTTTCTAATTGCTAAAGTAAGGTTGCAATTCTAAGCACATTTATCAGGGAGTAAGTCTAATCAAACTGATTGTGAATAAAGATGTGTAGGATTGGGCTGCATAAGTGTTAGTATAGTATCAGCCTATTGAGTCTCATTCGTGAATGCAAATGTAACTTTGGAAGGGCCATGCAAAGAGGGATCTTAGAGAAGAGACATGTAGGCCCGATAACGGAAGCTCTTGCTAACTGCATGCAACATCTCTCCCTGAAATTAGATTGTATCTTTCTGAAAGTAAGGTTCCATGTTTCTCAAAATGTAACTGTAATTCTTGAAAGTGCCCTTCTTTTTTGGCTCACAAGGCACTAATATTTCATCCACTGTTTTCAGCGGGAGGGGGAGGTTGACGAGCTTTTACAGTCAGCACGCCACATTTGCGAGTTTGACTTTCACAGATTTGATTGTTCATGAGTTTCTTCAACCCCTCCCTTCATCTCAGTTGCATCTTTCCTGGGGTGATCTTCCTTCTCAGCAGCTCCATGCAGCCTTTTAAAAACTCACTTCTGATTCTCCTTCTCTACGACCAGCCACTTCCGGGCTACCTAAAGGTGGCTCGAAGCACAATTTCTCAGCACCACAAGTCCTTTCCTGATGCACCACCATACCCAAGGAGGGAGATGAGCAAAAAGTATAAGTCTGCCATGCCAACTCACCCCCCACCCACCACTTTCTTCTCCTTTCCCTGACCAGGCTTGGACTCTGGGCGCCTATTTTCTGTACTATGCCTTATTTAGCCCCGTTCCCACAGAAACTCACATTTTGGTGTTTGTGATTTTTCTACCTTTAGAGCAATCCTGCATCCTTAACCCTAGCAAGTGTGGAGGACTGACTGCACTTATTTTAGTAGCTACATACAGGCTTACATTGCCATCATAAGGTGATAGACATATCTCATTCTTGATCCAGATGGAAGTGAATAAGCCAGTCCCGTAGGATCCATCACTAAGATACAAAAGCATAAATGCTGCTGTAGAAAGATCCTACATTCAAGGGAAGGTGAAAACTGCTAGCCCTAGAAAGAGTATCTTCTTGAAAGGAAGACTACTTTGTTTTCTAGCCCTGATAGTGGCTAATCCTTAAGGGAAATAATCAAAACATTTTGAACATCTGATTTTTGCTTTGGCATGTTGTAAAAGGTGGCTACTGGAATGTATAATGATGTAGCAGCTAGTTGATGAAACTAGGTCAGACTGAATACCTTGGTTTGTATTCAGATACTTGGTTTATTTATACTCTTGAGCTGCCTTTGTGTAACTTATCTTTATATTGCAGGAGAGGATTTTCAGAGTTCATAACTCAGAAAATAACCCATATCATCTGGAATATTCTAAACTAATTATCATTCTTTACTTTAACCTCACCATGTATAATAAGAATGGATGTCGTAAATGATATGAAATGAAAGAATTGAGAGTTGTAGCTGTGCCCCTGCAACTCATAGTGTGGTTTTTGGTAGTGGTTTTAGTCTCCCATGCATCTTCAAGCCTAGTTTTAGAAGGCTGGGGGATTATCCAGAACATTATTTGGGTGTGTGCAGAGGACTGTGAGGGAAAGAGAGAACAGTCCTGTCAGGCAAGCTGATGCCCATTTGTATATTGATGGATTTCACTTTCATGTTTTATAAACCATTTGAGAATATATGTCAGATAGTATTTTATTAAAATAAGCTATAGTGTTCCATGAAATCTAGAGGACAGAGTGGGATTGTTGACCTGTTTCTTTTTACTTTGTCAATGAAGTCTGAATATGTCAGGTGTCTCCCTGCAGACTTTTTTTTTTTTAAAGAAACCTAATCAACTAGACAGCCAAGGATAATACTTCCATTTCATATGGCTAAACATGGGCCTTATCTCCAATGATCTGCAACTTTTTAAAACTTAATTAAGATTGTTAGAACATACATGTGTGTATCTTACATATCTAGAGTTTAGATCGAGAGAATGATGAGACAACATGTAGAGGACACATTTCTGAGAGCAGAGACTAGCATGTCCTTCAGTAGATAGAGTCTAGTATGTTTAATATTGTTTTGACCTTTTGTTTTTAAAGAAAGGCAGCAATTCAGTAGTTCATTTACCATTTTGCTTCCTTTGTGCTTCTGTTGAAAGAAAAAAATGACAAAGTTGCTGAGTACCTTCTTTACAGATAGTGTTTGCTCAGGGACCTTGTTTCCCTAGTTTGTTGCTTAAACATGTATAGTCATTAGTGAGGTTGCTGTAAGATAGGTGTACGGTTGTGGTTTATATTGAACATTTTGTTCAAGCCTGATGATTTACTAGTTTACTGTTAAGCTTGTATTGAAGATAGAAAGTGAATGGGATAGTAACCTCTAAATCAAATTTTGAAATCCATTTTAAATGATACCAGAATTGTTTTGTGTACCAAAGTTAAAATATGCAGGCTCAGCTTGAACCTATTTCTTGTTAAAACCAAAAGAAAATGTTAGACATGAAGTGGCTGTGGAGAACAGTTGTAATGAGTTAGGACCATGGATAAGAATTAGGGTGTTATCAATGGTGTCAGCAATTCAAGTGCAGTGGATAGATGCAAATCATATCAATAGGTTATGTCCTGTGTATCAAATGAATTAGATCTGGAGGGAAGTCTGTGTATAACTTATAAGAAAACACTTTTCTGTGTTTTTCATTTCTACCACAAGTTAATGGTTGAAATTCAGAAGTTACAGTGCACTGTTTCTGTATTTCCTACACAGTTGTTCGCTGTTCCTGTATATATGTTGACATTCTTATTTTAGGAATGTTATTTTTCTGCAGAAGCACGACCTAGATATTCACCTTACAGCTTAAAATCTGTTCCTGACGGATAAGTTAATATCCCATTATTGTTACAACTCAGTTGTAGGTGCTTTTTTGGCAGCTCTCTAAGGGCCTTATCTCACTACACTGTTACAGTGCTATTATTATAACCCTGGTGGCGCAGTGGTTAAATACTGGCACTGCAGCCACAACGTTGTGAGTTCAGTCCTGCAGGGCTCCTGGTTGACTCAGCCTTCCATCCTTCTGTAGGTTGGTAAAATCAGCACGCAGCTTGTTGGGGTCAATTAGCTAAACGTATTGTTCCACTTTAACTGCCATGGCAGCATTGCATGGAGTCATGGGATCTGCAGTTTAGAGAGGGGCATTTAGAATTCTCAAGCAGAGGACTCCAGTGCCTCAGCAAACTACAAATCCCAGAATTCCACAGGGTGCTGTCAGAGCAGTTAAGTAGAATAATAGCACTATAACAGTGTAGCGTGATAGGGACCTAAAAAAGGAGTACCATGTAGCACACGGAAGGCTTATTCTCCAGGACTTCACAATCCTGTATTATTAGACTGGTTGCTCTATGAAATGATGGAAGAGAGCTTTGACCATGTTGGTAGAGATATTGTCAGTTGCAGTCTAGTACTTCTGGAGGACCACGGTTGGTAGAAGTGGGTGTGACACATAGGCTAAAAATTAATGAAATGAGTGTTGCATATTAGGGGTTAAAGATAGACCTCAAAAGTTCTATCTTCCTTCATATGTAGATACAGCTTAGCACCCAGCCAGGATGGGGTAACACAAAAAACAGGTTGCTTAGGAAGCACATCAGTGGTTGGTTACCATCATCCTAAAGAGTGCATTAATCACATAAAAACCATAGGGAAGTACACCATAATGAAGCAGCTCCTCCACTGTTGCTACTGTTTGTGAAGGGGTCCAAGAGTCCAACTACTTCTGACATTAAAAGCACTGTTAGCATTGATGTATGTTTACATTGGTACTACAGGACACAGTGATGGCCTGCCAGCTATATTCTTCATACAAATGATCTAGTTCTCTTCCTTCAATTCAATACTGACTTAGGGCGGCCCAATCACAGAGTTTTCTTGGCAGGATCTATTCAGAGGGGGTTTGCCATTGTCTTCTTTGAGGCCAAGATTGTGTGACTTGCCCAGGGACATAGGTTTCAATAGCTGAGTGGGAATTTAAGCCCTGGTCTCCAGTACTGAAACCACTGTACCACACTGCCTCTCAAACAGATTACTTACTCCATTGCAATTAACTTTGCCAAAAAAAAAAAAAATTACCCCAAAGTGGCTATCCCCTGCAAGTAGTATAAAAAACGCAAATAGTTGTAGTTCCTAGACTATATTTGCATTTGTAGTTTGGTTTTAAGTTGGTGTAACACATACTTCTGAATGTCCTGTATAGAAGGGATCAGATGTAAGTCACTCTATATTGAAAGGAAGAGATAAAAATATGCATATACAAAGTCTTTTTTTTCAATGTGGTAAGTCCAGATGTTTTAAACTACAACTCCTGTTAGCAGCCACCCTAGCCAAAGTTGATGGCGATTATCTGGATATTGCCAGTTGAGGTAGGCAGAGTGTAATGAGTCACTGTTGAACTGCTGTAAGGACTTTCTTAAGTATGCATACACATACACATACCCTATTGTTTATTTATATATTTATTTATATTTATCTTGTGCCTTGAATATTCGGTGGTTGAATAATCTTGCTTATGAAAGGCGAATTTAATTTCCTTTGGCTTGTCTAATTTTTTTATTATCCCATGTATCCCATATCCCATTTTTATTATCCCTCAGTGTATTCTGTTGAGATTGATCTCTGATGTGTGAAATGACCAAAGTATTACAATGGATATTTTGTGAAGCAGTACATTTTCATGATTCACTAACAGCAGTGGATTTAATATACCAAAAGCCTCAATCATTTATGCTCCTGTTTTTGGAATTTAGTAATATATCGTCTTTCTTAACTACATTTTTTTTAAAAAAAAGGCACTTGGCAAACATGCAAGCACAAATAGCAGAATAAAATAACCAGTATGGGAAGAGTTTTCCTTAGAGGATTCAAAGGCTTTAGAGATGTTTTACTTATGACTAACCAAAAGACAAAGCTCTATTTACAAGATAATATGTCACATAGTAAGAGTGGAAGACTTTACTCAGTTGGGGAATCAAACAATGTCCTGTAGATGGTGTGTGTGGAAAATTCTAATTTCCAAATTATAAATGTGATTTATTTCTTTTTCTCCAATGACTACTAGACCAAACTTTCAACTTCTGCTTTATTTTAAGACTCAGTTGAGGCAGTTGTCATTTAAGAGCAGTTGCAGATAAAACCAGTTGGGTACTATAAAATTAAATACATAAAAAAAAATAAGAATTTGTCTTTGTCTATTAGATTTGGTGAGAAATGTATTAATCAGAGAATATTGCTTATTTATATTGCTGTATAAACAAGAGTAAACATTAGAGTGCTGATGTTTAGAGTATGTCCATCTTAAACTGAGACAAACTGATGTTTTATGTAGGTGTTTTTTTAAAAACCTTGTGTCATCTAGCAGGGTCCTAAAGCATTTAATTTGGAATGAGGGGGCTTTGCCAGTCTTAGTTCAGCCCATTTTTTAAACAAAGACAAGCACCGTTTGTATCTTATGCTTGTGACTTTTTCTGGTGGCGCTGTAAATAGAAGCATGCATGCAGAAATAACAGCAGCAAACGATATTTGTGCGGTCAGGAATTCTACAGATTTTGGCTCAGGTGAGAATGACTTCACCACAGAACTGTTTTTGTGTGTGTGTGTGTTTGTGTGTGTGTTTTAGCAATACATCTTTCAACTTGTAAAATGCCAGTCCTTGAGGATTGCCGAGTGTGAACAATGAAGCTAAGCTTCAGCTTGATAACTGGAAGTGAATGATTGAAATAACCTCTGGGTTTGTTATGTTATTCTGCTGATCAGAGTAATGTGAATACTCAAGTGTCAAATCTGAAAAAGTCTTCTGAGTAGATCTCTTTAGTATTCCCTGATGCTCGTCATTTAGACCCTGTCAGATATGCAGACTTCATGATGTGTGTTCTCTTTCTGAAATTTCCGCCTGTAGAAAGAATTTCCATTTTGAAGCCCTGTGTCCTAATAGTATGTAATTTGATTGCCATTTATTGATTTTTGTCATGTAGACAATATTAACTGGATCACAGATTGTTTCACTTCATCATGAATCTCTTCTGCCTTAGAAATAAAAATATAAATTGCTGTGAATATAAAAAGATTTAAAAAGATTTATAACCACTAAGCTTTTGTTAGAGCAGTACATCAGGGACAAGGAAGCCTTTTCTTTCCTGCTGGCATTTAAAACACCATGATAGTTGCTTAATATTCCAGTCTTTTATCATGTATTTGTTTATGCATTACCTATGTAGGAATGAGTAGTCTCACCCCTCAGTTCTCCACTGAACTTTAATTTTGGTCTGTCTTTGTATGTTGCTGCTTACCTATGCCAGGTGAAGGTGCAATATGCTTTCATAAGGCTGAACTGAACATGTGAAATCAGTTTATGTGGTTACTGATTTGAGCTTTACTTTGAGTAGTATACACATGCAGTGATGGTCCTTTAAATGCCACAGTGTGGCTCTTAGGTAGAGCAAATATCGTAGAGAAAATTGTGCTAATTTTTCAGTGAGAATAGTAAGAAAAGCTAAAGATTATTCAGCTCTTACAAAAATTTGGGGTATTTTTTTCCAAAGTTCTGAAAATCCAGACTATCGCAGTGTTCTTCAGATGTGCACAAAGAAGATTTTTCTGTTGCTATGAGCACTTCAATACTTTATGCTGGGTGACTCTTGGTATCTTCTTCATGATACAGAATAATTTGAACATTTTTAAACATAGTCCATTTCATCTTTACACCTGTTTTCTTTTCCTTTCTCAATACAGTAACATAGAAGTGATCTCATTACAGGGAACTGTCACAATACTGTATCACCAACTTTTGATGGATCCAGTTTGCTTTGAACTGTTCGTCAGTAGGTCATCCTCTTTCTATTTAAACCTCATTCTTTTTTCCCTTAGGGCATGAACTGTTTTTCAGTAGAACTGTTACAGTAATTCTCTGTGGTAGAATTTCAAATAATTTCTAACCAACAGATATCATGAAAACAGCTAAGGATAACTCAGGGTACCATGGCCAGTTTCTAGCTGGGAGTTTCTAGCTAGTATGGTTAGTGCTCATGTAAAAGCCTTGGTCACTCTTTGGGATGTGCAGATTATTTTATTTAATAGATCCAAGAGACAGCCTTCCCTAGAGATCTTAAAACGCAGGCAGGCTTGAATAAGGAGATATGCTCTTTCAAGCAATCTTTCATATGTTAAGTTATGAATGAAGTATTTTATGTTGATGGGCCAATAAAATAAGTTTAGCTTTCGTAAGGAAAAAGTATTGCATACATTTCATTCCTTCCCCCCACCATTTTCTTTTTCTTCTGGAGAAAAAAAGGCTAAACAGGCATCGTCACAGATCCAAAATGTTCAGGAATGGTACATCTCCAGTTGGGAACCATTGCCAAAGTTTCCCCTTGGAAAATTTGTTTCCATCTTTCACCATGTTTCAGCATATTCACATGTAACTGCTGAGACAAGTAGTTGGGAAATTTGGCTTGTATTATTACCAGGAGGCAGATAATACTCTAGCTCTGTTTTTTTTTTTAAATCAAATCCAGTGTGTATTGAGTCAGTGCCTATATGCAATAGTAGACTGGATCGTGACTAATAAGCTGAGACTTGATTCCGGTAAGACAGAAGGACTTTTATTAATGGGTGGTTTGACTGCTTGGTGCTGTGGTATTTCAATACCTTGTGGATAGGCTCACACTTTCCCTAAAACAGGCTTTGTCAGAGTATACCTCAACCTCTGCGTACTTCCCAGACGGTCCTATCTCTGTCCCTCCAAAGGTCGTACTGCTTCTTGCAGAAGCTTCCAGAGGGGGCAGTGCATCTTTTAGATAGGCTGCAGATGGGCTGGGTTATATTTGGCGTTGCTGTTTAAAATAATTTGGACATTTTAGTTGGTCTTAAACAGGGCCATTTTGTCAACTGCCCTGGCTTTCAGTATATTTCCAGGGCAAGCTCTAAGTGATGTTTTTGACTTTTAAAGCACTAAATGTCTTGAGAGGACCTCAGGCTTGTCTGCTCAGACCCTGAGGTGATCTTTAAAGGAGATCCTAGTGGTAGCATGCCAGTTATGGAAGAAGACTCCATAGAGGTAATTGTATAGTACTTACTTTGTATTTTTTCAACACTTGGTAGAGATTTTTTTTTTTCAAAAATTTTTCTAGATTTTGTAAGAGCTCTGAGAATCCTGGGGAGCAGGGGTTATATTTTGAGATTATTTGGCTTCTGTATTTCTAGGCCCTGTTTTTGCTGATTTTAATTATAAATTGCTGCCATGATATGTTTGATATAGTAATTATATTTTAGTAAATGATATTTATTTTTTGATAATTTAGCATGTGCCATTCAGAGAAACTGAGGGATGCATAATAATATGGTTAATAAAGTCTAAGTATTCAGCAGGCATTCCTAACCAAAGATCAAAATGGCTCTGCCATACCTCTTGAAAGATAAAACTTTAGGCGGCAGGAAATTCATTTCAGCTGGTTATGATCCAGGCTAGAGTTTTACACTCATAGGATGTAAAAATGGAAGACTTCTTGTGAGAACAGTTTGAATGATGATGGTTGATCGTTGTCTCAGCTTCCTAAATTTGGCTGTTTGAGTTTTACCACACCCAACGCATCTTTTCTCAGCAGTTAAAGCTGTATTACTGTTAAATGTGCAAATATGGTTTCTCAGTGTATCCTTTTGTGGTGTTGTTCAGCTATATGTTAATGCTAGCTAAGTTGGTTCTCTCTCTACTCTCCCCACCCCCAGTTGCTTTCAGTGCATAATACTGGAAGAAATGAGTGAACTAAATGTTAGGAGAGTCTTGTGACCGCTACCAGAAATGCTAGCTCCACACTGTTATAATCTTTGTTCTAGTAATGCTTGGTGTTGTTAATAAGGAACAGAGTTTGACAAGCTTTACTTCAGATACTCAGTTATGTTCTGAGTTGCATCTCTTGCACTTCCCGCTCCTAATGATCTTTCAGAGAATGAACAGTATTTGAATTTCGAAAGGACAATTATATTGTAAATTCGTGTCCCAGATTTTCAATCCAGCATTTCGTCAGTCAGAGCTGACGTACTCATCTCCAAGGAAATGAAAAGCAGAGTGACCAGCTTGCCTTGTACAAGATCAGACTGTTCTTGTGGGCCATTATTGGCAATGGCTGGTAGTGATTCTCCAGAATCTTCAGAAGAGTGCTTTTATTTTACTTCTTACTGTTGTTATTTGCCTTCAAATCATTTCTGACTTATTGCAAACCAAAAGGAAACCTGTCATGAATTTTCTTGGCAGAATTTGTTTAGAGATGTTTGCCCTTGGCTTCCTCTGAGACTTGAGAAGGTGTGACTTGCCCAAGGTCATTGAATAGGTTTCCATGGCCAAATAAGGATTTGAACCCTGATCTCCTAGTTCAGCATTTAAAGCACTACGTCACACAGGCTCTTCCTGCTACCTTACCCTTTCGAAAAGCTGAAGATGCCAGCAGTTGAACCTGGGAAGTTCTGGATGCTCAACAGGTGCACTACCCCTGTGTACCTGCGCTCAAAGAGGCGTTGAAATTAAGATAGGTATGGAATCTGGAAAATGTATCTCAGTTTTTGTTCTGAGATCTCATACCTCACTACTTGTGAGTTCAAATTGAAGTCCCTCTCTTGTAGAACAGGCATGCGGTTTGAATATGAAAAAGAGAATTGGGAAGGCTGATACATCCTGATGCACCAGTGTCCAGGGTAGTTGTTGTGTTATAGATAAACAAGTATGTAAACAAAATGGGAGTACTGCGTAAGTGTCTTTTGGCTAGGCCTACTCGAGACATCTTGAGGTCATCTCTTTCCAAATTTCCCCTCCCAAACAAATAGCAGCCAAGAAAGTGGATCAGGAAGAGGGAAACTTGTGACTTCGTGACATCATGTCATGTGTATTATCTAGCAAGACATTACTGGAGGAGGAGAAGGTAACATGGGACTCCAGATTTCAGAACTAATTACACTGGTCCTTGTTAAAATAGATGCCGGGGTTGTCTAGAAATACAACTGTGTTCGTTCTTTGGTGCTTTCCCATATGTGCAAGACTCTTAGATTACTGCTCTGTTTGCTAGTAATTAGGTATTATCACATGTCAGAACAAAATGTCTTTTTTAAAAAAAGATGCAGACAATAATGTTGGGAACATAAAATACCTAGCATGTATGCTGATTCTAAAGTCAGATTAGATTTCATTCCATATTGTTTTTAATCATCATACAGAAAATTAATCTCAGAGTGTTGGTGTGTTGTTAGATTCAGGTGATGATTTATGAACTGCTTTTTATTCAGAACAATTATTTTCCTGAGGTTTTTAATATCCTGTTGATAGTTTTGCTGTGGGATGGGGAGGAGGGTGGAGTAGAGTTAAGATTCAGTAACACAGCTTAAGTGTTCTTAGGTGTTCAGAAGTTCTCTGCAGTAATGCATAGCAGTGGTTGATAGAGGCTTTTTTTCCTGGTGTATCTTTTCTAAAGTGGAAAGAAAGAGATTATCCCTTAAAAACATAGCAGCAATCTAGTTTTCCTCATTGGCTTTATCTCTGTTTTGTAAGTCCTTTTGAAGAAGCACTGCAAATTCAAATGTATGATTATTTTAAGACTTCCATACTTAAATATATTTTTCCAGTGAAGGATTAAGATAGCTATTATGCTAATCAAAGCAGTAAGTGTCATTCAGTGTCCTATTTTTTTCCAAATTAATGTCTTACTTTGAATGTACACTGCCCATTTGCCTCAAAACTGAGCGTTTCTCCCCTTGATCACGTTATGCAAATAAATTATATTCCATTGTACATTGATGCTGAACTGTCATTGTGTCTACTGTAATTGGTAGAATGATGGGAGAGTATTATGACCATATTCTTATAACAGTTGGAGACAGTACTGTTAAATCCATACTATATCACTTGGAGAAATTAATAAGAACAAATTTCCTTCCCTTCAATTGTCATTTGTATCTTTGGCCATTTCCACATGATGACAGTCTCCTGCATTGTCCTGTCACAATTCTGGCAATGTGTCGCCAACACTCCCCTCTGCACCCGGCTGACCGCCTGCGACGGTCACGCCTTCCCCTTCTCCACTGCAGCCAGCCTTCTTCCAGTGCTGCAGTGGGAAAGGAAGCACATGATCACTCTTCCAGCCCTCCTAAATGGCCAGCGGCAATGGAAGCCCTGCACGATTGGAGGCTCTTGGTGGTGTTTTTCCGTCAATGATATATCGTGAAATTACGACAGTTGGGGACATGAGAAAGGTGGGACCATGATGATATCATACGAAAGTGTCATTGCAGGGCCACTCCTCTCATGTCCCCATGTCGAGAGGGCACTGTCCTGCAGAAATGGCCTTTGTTTCATTGCAAATGGGACACTTTACGTTTTTCCTGTATTTGTGTAAAAGTTGGAGTGAATTCCCTGAATCTTCAGTCAGCAGATTCAGTGGTCAAGGATTCTGAGAATTGTAGTCAACAGCTTGTGAAACCCAAAATTAATGAACATTGCTTTAGTGTACACATAGGAATTAGTATGCAAAATGTGTTTGGTAGTTTGGTCATTTACTTTCTTCTATAATCACTGCAGTATCACAACATATTCTTTTCAAGAAGTCCCTTTCATTCAAAAGAAAGGAGGCAGTCCAAAGTACTCTCCAAATGTTCTTTGAATCCACACCATTTTATATTACCGTAGAGCAGTGGTTCTCAACCTGTGGGTCCCCAGATGTTTGTGGACTTCAGCTCCCAGAAGCCCCAACCACTATGGTCAATGCGCAGGGCTTCTGGCAGCTGAAGTCTAGAAACATTGGGGACCCACAGGTTGAGAACCACTGCCGTAGAGCAATGTTTGCAACCAGTGGTGCAAAATCAAGGTATCCTAATGCAAGCACATTACAGTGATCAGTGCCAGCATTGCATGCATCTATTTTAATCAGATTTGAGGCCAGAGGAAGCAGAATCTCCTGTTCAAAAGTCTTAGAGAATCAAGTGGTTCTTGTTTGCATGAAATAACGGTTTTTATGCCAGTTGGATCTGGCTTGGAAAAAGTATTCCATGAATGTGTCTCTATAACGCTACCTCTGAAGGGAAGAAGTCTGAAGTGTAAGATTGTTTGGAAGGACACGGTTTCTAAATGCTTACGATTAGATGTTGTAAGTGTTTCTGTATAAAGTATTACCTTTTTAAAGCTTTTAGCACACGGAACTGCCTAGGGATAGATTCTTATCTTTTATGGGAAGGGTGGGTAAAGTGCAACCCATATCCTAAATGCAGCCCCACAATGTGTCCAAATTCTCCAACCTGAAGTACTCCCTTTTAACAAGTTGCATTTCTAGAATCGTCCCACTCCCCTGCTTCTCTCCCCCCCGCCATTTTCTTTCTCCAGTTTTCCTATGTAAATGTTTCCTCACCTATTTTAGACCACAAAATTTATTTGTTTTTTTTTTAAAATAAGATCATCTTTTACTTCCTGTTTCTATTTTTTTTTCTTGCCTAAAACAGGAGAAGGGGAGGATTTACGTTTAGAAGGCTTTTGAGGAACACAATTTGCCATTTTAACTATGTCTTTTTGTTGTAAGCCACTTTGAGTCCTAACCTGAGGGGCGGGGGGAATCAGGGTATAAAGATTGTTGTTGTTATTATTATTGGGGTAATTTTTTTTGGAGAGCAGAAGGTTAACCCACTGAGGTCTCAAAAAACCAAAAGTGGTCCCTGAACTTTCAAAAATTGCCCAGCTCTGTGTTATAGAGCATTGCATTGTAGTTATTGTTGTTGTTGTGTGCCTTCAAGTCATTTCCAACTCATGGTGACCCTAGAGTGAACCTATCGAGGTTTTCTGGGGCTGAGAGTGTGGGAGGTGCCCAAGGTGACCCAGTGGGTTTCCACAGCTGAGTGGGGAATCAGACTCTGGTCTCCAGGGTTACAGTCCAACATTCAGACCACTATACCAGATTGGCCCTCAGCATAATTATCACTAGTATGGTTATGTGAAATTAGAAGCATGACACTGGGGCAAGTTACCGAGTTTTATTCTGATTAGGATAGCTATCACTTTATTTATTTTTTAAAAAAAATGGTAGTGCTTGCAAACTTCAAATTTGTCTTGTTGCTTAACATTGCTAAGTGAGGCCCAAAGATCCTAGTTAACAGAAGATACCATCTATTTAGGAATGTCCCTGCTTAGTGTTGACTTGCTAGGAGATAAAGTTTCTCAGAAATGATGAACTGCATAGCAATTGTGACTTTGAACTCTCTGGAAATTTTGTGAGTCATTCCTTGATTTGAGTCTTAATGTTTAAACACTTGTGGATTTGTTTGTTTGTTTACTGTATTGGTTGAGATATATTCTTTAGAGAAAGAGTGACTTCAAGCCATCATTTCCCTGTATATTTTCATGGTCTTTAGTGCCTCACTATTGTTCTTCAGTGCAACTAAAAGCCTTTTGAGGGCAGGGATATTTGGAAATTAAGCATGCAGTCCTGTAGTCCAGGATTTTTAAAGTTCCATAAAGATTTAGATTGCCTAGAGAGGAATACAAGTAAACAGAAATAATATTTTTGAAACAATGGGAATGAAATGTGTGATTATTACTTTTGTGGGAAAGATGGGAATGAGATGTGTGATCATACATTTATCTCATTATCCTCTCCTTGAAAATTTTACAACATGAGCAATCTAGGAAATAACACAAGCTTTGTAGGCTCAGACTCCTACTGAACATCAGATGCAAGATACTCAAGATAACATGTGAAAAATTGAATCTATAGACATGTTAAATAAAGAAATTCTGGACATGTAATTTTATTAAAGTGTACTCCCTTATTAGGATTTCTGTGATTTAGTAAAACTTTAAAATGAGAATGACAGATACATTCTCTACAGATATTAGTTAGAAGAAAAACTTCCAAAAAAAGTGGGGGGAGCGCTAGCAATATCTGCATTATCTTATATTAATGCAACATTAAAAAACACAGCTGGTTTCTAGTCCCATATACACAAAGTACACAAGAGCCAGCAGAATAAATAAAGTTTATTCCCAAGCAAACATACTTATATATTTAATAGGAAAACTCCCTTAATAAGGGTCTTTTTGATTGAAAGCTTTATATATTAATTGGATTGACTGTTAAATCGGTCTATGCAAGCCGGCTATTCTTCCTTGTATTGCTGAGTGGATTGGTCAGTCAGGAGCATAATGACTTGAAATTCTACCTTTTCTAACAGTTTCAAGCACTCACATGTAGTAAATAGTCCAATTATAGCATGGAAAAGTCTGCAAAATGGTGAAATCTCAGGGGGGTGGTGTCATTGAAGTATAAGGATAAGAATAAATCTCAAGAGTGATTTGAAAATCTTGGATCCTTTTCAGAAACTTTATGGCCTTAGTCTTAGTAGTTTCAACCTCAGTAGACCCATTGGATCCATGTTGACTCATTTAACGACTGCATGGAGCTATTCTAGTTGGGACTAGCAGCCTATTAGAAGACATATTGTATTTTATTTAGTTGTAGGTAACATTAAAATCACTAACTTTTTCTAAGTGAAGCCCCATTGATTTCAGTGGGTCTGCTTCAAGGATGGCTTAATTCAATCCAGTGTTTAGAAGAGCTTTTCTATTTTGTAAGTAAATATTATTAATCTTGTTTTGATAGCTGAAGACTTTATTTAATGTCGTCTGTTTGTTTATTTAATTTGGTGTAGCCATATTAAAATGAAAATTAACTACAGGAAGTCAGATTTATAACTTATAAAAATGGATGAAGTTTGGATCAAAGACAGAATCAAACGCTACCCAGGCGTAGATGGTTTTCAAAATGTGTCCTATTGCTTACATCTTCAAAACCAGGATGTAACATAGTTTGTGTTCAAGTGTCAGAACTGCGTATTTATGGAGCTAATCCATATTTTAGTATGATTTCCACATCTAATCCTGTAGGACTTTCTCTGAGAATTCTAAAACAGAAATGACATGATTGGATATGTGCTCAAATATTGTATTCAGATAGCTTTGAAAATGCCATTAGATTGACAGATGAGACAGATGCTGTAGCAAGTCTCTAGCAGAATATTGTGTGGGGATTTGCAGTATTCTGTCATCAGTCTTTGACATAAGTCTAGTAAAATAAAAAAAATGCAAAATACAATAAAGATGAACTTTGAAAAGGAGGAGTTACTGAAGTCCAGAGAGCAAAGTTTCCTTTTTGGTCAACCGCAGTCCATTTTGCTGCAGTCAAGAATGCTAGCACACTTCATTTTATTTCTTAATGTTTGCAGACAGGTGGACTATGCTTGTTTGCATTAGGGAAATGAACATGCTTAACGCTCTTTATGATAAACTCTTTTTGATTGTTCATAGGTTTGCTGTGCTAAAACCATTCAAGCTTAAAGCCACATCTTTTTAGGGCTGATTTTTACCTCAGCCCACTCATCTATGGACAGCAGGAAGAAAAGCTTTTCCTTTTATGAGTCTGTAGATGTTTTGTATGATATTTAAGCTGTGAACAACTGTGCTGTCTTGGGGCAACCACATACCCTTTTCCTTTGGAAAACTGCTGTTTTCAGAGTCCAGATGTTTTTTTGGTCATGCAGAAGACTCAGTAACAATTTTGTTATTCTACTGATGCAGAGCTTTTGCACAGTTGGAGATTTCTACTGCATCAACTAGAAGGAGGTGGCTTTTGGTGATTCCCCATTACTCCTTCTCTTCCCCCTTTCCCATTTTCCCTTCAGATCTGCTCCACAGCTGCAGAGTAGGACTGTGGGAATTGCAAATAAGTAAACAGATAGACAAACCCCTTTCCCCGTTATTGTGCTGACAGAAGTTTCTGCTGACTCAAAAGGGCATTCCATCAGCAGAATAACAACCATTGGACACAGCCTACTGTCTTTCTTCTGCTTGAATTTAGCTCTGTTTTTTCCCTCCTATGGAAAGTAGTATGACTGAAGTATTGCTGAAAATACTGAAATGAGCCTGTAATTTTAAATTTAACTTTTATTACAGTAGTGTTCTCAAAGAGATAGTCTTGTTAGTTTATTTCAGGATATGGGGCAGGGGGACCAGAGGGGAGAAGAATATAGCAGTATATTTATGACTGATTTATTTAGCATGAGTTTTTGTGGATGTCGTGTCTGATATCACCAAAAGCCTGTGCTAAAATAAATCAGTTAGTTTCAAAGGCATAGATGGAGTCTTTCCCACACTATTGCTCCCCTTTTCTTTCATGTCTACTCTTTAGCAACTAATGATGCTTTTCAAATTTATTAGTGCTTTATTACATGTGCATTTTGTGCAATATATCCAAACGCATGTAGAATGTTACCATACTTCCTAGTTTCCTTTAGTCTGTTTTGCAGCTATATAGTCATGACATGCTGTAGTGCGTTAATTGACTTCCAGACGTCATTGATTTTCATATTGGAAGTAAAATGATAGAGCCAGAAAGGTAGAAGTCTCCTACATCTGCTCTTATGAAGCTATATTTCTCCCGGGTGAGCAGTTGGATGTGAATGCCCCCAAACAGTCTTTTAATAAAAGAAGTAAGTGCAAATTGCATTGTGAAAAACATTTTCTCAAAACCAGTCCCTGCAAATTGGTTAAAAAGATCACCCAGGAAGTGGTTTTAGTTCAGTGCGTGGTTGTTTTTCAAGATGTTGAGATGTTAGAGCTGCCTAGTCTACCTTGAATGCCAGTTATGAGTGTGGCAGAATGCAGTGGATTTTTTTAATTGCCTTAATGGTACACTGTGAGTTTTTCCTTTTTCTATGATATGGATTACAGGCTTTCCCCACTTCTCTGACAAGTTAGGAACCAGAACACTGTCAGAAAATGGAATTGGTTGAAAAGTAGAGCCTACATGCTATAGGGAGCATGAAGGGCTTATGGAGGCTCACTTGGGACAGACTTCATTCATATTGCTTTCAACTTCTGTCAGACAACTTAGCTCCTTTCCCCCCCTCTCAGCTCACTTTGCAGGCAGCATGTGAGTGGTTTCAAGTGAGCTTCCATAGGCAAGAAGAACTGGTGAAAGAATGGAACCCCTTTTGAATTACTGGAACTTGTTCATCGTCTGCAAGTGTCGAAAGAGCAAACTGTCAGATAACAAGGTGTCAAAAGGTGGGGGCTCCAGTAGTTGTGCCCCTTTACTGAAAAGTAGTAATTAAGATTTTGGGAGCGTGTAGTGTCAGCTCCGGTTTTAAGTTCTTCTGACCTAAACTGAGTATGGTGGCATAGTTTTCAGAACGTTCTCCCTTTCCCTTCACAGCCCTCCAGAGCTGGAATGCATGGGCAAGGGGATTGCCCCTTTAAGTTTAACTATACAGTTGGCGCTTCAAATGTGCAGGTCTGACTTTTCATGGGTTTGATTATTTGCAAGTTTCTTCAAACCCTGTCTCCCTGTCAAGTGCTTCTTTTCCATGGAACCTGGAAAACCCTCTTGGGGGCTCTGCTCAGGCCACACAACTACTTCTTGTCCTCCTCCTCCTCCTGCCTGGCTAGATAAGGACAGCTTGCAGCTAGATTTCTCAGCACCATAAACCTTCTCCCAGTGTCCCGTCCCTCTACACCAAAGGAAAGAGATGGGTGAGGGAGGGGAAGTATGGGGTCACCATGCCAACCTTTCCCTCTGCTTTCCCTGACCTGGTTTGGATCCTGGGTACCCATTCTCCACCATGCCTCAGCTTTGTTGCCACAGACGTGTGCACACATTTTGATATTTGCAGTTTTCCCACTTTTGCCAAGGTCTTGAGCCCCTAAGCCTAACGAATGTGGACAGCCAACTGTAATTTTAAATATTCTGTCGGAAGAAGTCCACCGTTGGATGCTATCATTGTTGGGAATATCCAGTGCTAAGAATATACTAGTAGCAAGGCTTGAGTGGCATAGTTGAAATACTGAGATAGAAGTTTTCATTTCATCTGGTAATAATTTTAAGAAACACTTCCTTAAAAAAAAATAAAGTTGATGCAGTATTTATGGAAATTTGGTTGGTTATGATAAAGATTGTTATAGTACTAGAAATCAAGTACAATTTAGAAGAAAGAGATATTACCATCACAAATAAAAAAAGAGCAAACGTAAACCTAAGTGGCCATTTGCAGAAGGAAGAAAAACACTTTCTCAAAACTTAAAATAATCAGTGGGGAAGTATGTAAAGAATCATCCTTGTACACAGTGAATGGAGACCTTATGTGAACAAATGCATTATTACTGGTTTTCCCTTGCAGAATTGTCAAGTTAATAGGTAAGATTTTTAATAGAGCTATTTTTCAAGATCTATCAAGCCATCCTCTCTCTGAAAGCAGGTCGTTTGGGTTCCCCATAGTGAACAACTATTTCCATTCTAGATGTTAAATGTAGTATTTTAATCGAGGTTGTATAGTACAGACCACTGTTTCCCCCTCGAGTAAAGAGAAAAGCAGCAGATTCCTCTTTTTGTGAATTGAGAAACAGATGACTTTGTATTGTGTGGGAATAGTTTTAAATATTGGGGTCATTCAAATTTGAGCCCATTGGGAATCAGGCTTTCAAATCTCATTCTCGCACTGTTTTTAGACCAGATAACATATGGCATTTGTCTTGGCTTCAGCAATGAGATAAATGTTCATATTTCATCCTTAGTTGTGTGGTTCTTCTTAATACCTAGATTGTCAAATAGAGTAAGCTTGGTGCCCCCTTTTTTTCCTTTTTTCTTTTTTTTGAAAAGTAAACACACAAACCTCAGTTAATGGTAGAACGTTGGAAATTATCTTTCACTACTAACAGGCTTACCTTAAAGGTCTTCAGTCCTGTAAAGGCCACATTATACCTATTGATAAAATGGGGAAACTGCGGGAATTGGAATCTTTTTCTGCTGTCTCCACATGTGTCGAAGAAGATACTCTCACCTGTTCCTTTAAGAAGTCAGTGATGTTACAATAGTGGTGGCATTGACCTAGACCTTGACTCTATTAGGAGTTTCATTGATAAATACAGGATGGAGTCTTCATTTTGTATCTGCTGATAAATTTGATTTAATTGGAAAGCAGCTTTATAGAACTGAGGACTAGGAACCATTAAACTACATGTATCTTTCTTTTGATACAGTGAGCTTTTTAGAAATTTGGATTTTTAGCCTTGGGCTATAAATTGTTGTGCCACTTTACATATCTGACATTGGATAGAACACTGAGTCATATTGGGGGATAAAAGTAATGTGGGCTGTATCATCATTTTAATCAAGGCAAATACACACTTTTGGCTATCTCAAAAGTGATAACGTGAACTGAGATGTCCTGCCTGGCCCATTCAAGAATAGAAAGATAGTTTCTTCTGTATGTTGATTTAACTGCATTGTTATACAGATCCCTAAATATTTGCAAGGTTCAGGTGGTATAGGTGATGGATTTCAAGCTGCAAACAGTTGCTGATAATCAGATGCTTGTCAGTTAAAAACTCCAGTCACTGATGGACAAGACTGACAAAGGGTATAAGACAAGCATCTTGATAAATGCTGATGCTGTGCAAAGTTTGAGATAAAGAGAAACTTAAAGAGATATTTTTTTCTTTCAGCTTTACAGTTGTAACTAAGATGTAGTTGGCTTTTCAGAAGGATATAGCTAAGGTTAATGGCAATAGCTTTTTCCAGGTTTAAATGATCATGCTTACTTGAAATTAACAGATTTCAGGAGACATTAATGTCGTGGTATCTTTTGTCTAAGTCATTTTTGTTTGTGCACTGTGGGGCAGCTGCTTTTCACAGGATTCACAGACTGGGGTGAGGGGGAGAGATTTAAATGAATGGTAAAGTCAGCAAAAATCGGATGCCCTGACCCATTAGAAGTGATGTCCACTGAGGCAAAACCATGATTAAAGTAGATTATTTTTTGTGATCATGTGTCTGGTGAACGCAATGTTCCGTGTTTATTAGAGGGAAAGAGAAGAGCTGTGAGATGAATGTGAGTGGATGCAGTGACATATACTGAGGAATGGGCTAACCCCAAAAGTTGACAAGCACAGTTCGGTCTGAACTGTTCTAGAAGACAGAGATCCTCCAGTGGATATATAAATAGTTACCTATGTGTCTGCAGCTAGCCTTTGTTCAATCTGTTACATGTATTGAAGAAACTTACACTTCTAAAAATTCACTTTCTAGGCATTAGAGTCAGTTTTGTCATTCAAAATATTTAATCAACTGATTCTATTTGTACATAACTAACCAAAAATTTTCAATTGTTAAATGATTTATCATTGGAGAAATGTATGCAGATGTGCATTTGCCTGCAGCAGAGGGGAGGTAAGGGATCGTGGATGGGCACTCTCTGAATGGCCCTTCCATCCTCCCTTTGTTACCCACTCTCCCTCCCTTCTCCTTTCCTGTCTGTCTTGCATTCCTCAATGGGGGCTGCCTGTGAGGTGGTGATCGACTCCTCTTTCTCCTCTTCCTTAGCTTTCGCTGTTGGCACATAGAGGCAGGGCTGGGAAATCTTTTGAGCAGCTGCTGCTGCCGCTACTGCTGTTCTTCCTGGAGAAGTTAGCTGGAAATAAGAGTGTATACCAGCTGGAGGAAGAGGATACAACAAAACTTCTTGTTTTCCTGTTGGTGCAAGAAGGGGTTCAGTGAACCCAACAAAATTCAACAGCTGGATGGGCAGGCTTATGCAAACAGGGTGAATGACACCATTAGCTAGAGCTCCAAAAGAAATGCATGCAAGTTCTCTCCACTTTCATTTCTAGCAGGATTTTTTTTAAAAAAAAATAAAATTAATAAAACTGGATTAGATCAATGTGTGTTCAGTATTTAAGAACAACAGCACTGTGAATCAACAGGTATATGAATTGCTAGGGTGTGCTGTAAAGAAGAGTCAAAAGAGGAACATCCTACACTTCATCCGAAATGGGGAAATGTCCTTTTTACCCCACAAAAGGAAGCTATGCATCTCTGTCAAATTTCCATCTCCGTTGAAGATCTGTGCAGAGAGGATCTGTGAGGAACTTTGGCCTGATTCTAGTTACTTCCTTTAGACATCTAAAGAATCTCTCAGACATAATTAACAGTTTATGTTTTACACTCTTCTTGATTTATTTAAAAGCAACAATTTGAAACAACAGAAAGTACAGGGCAGAAATTGTAGGGGAATAACCACTGATGGCGTTCTGCTGGAAAAGTAACAGAATCCAGTAGAACCTGGAGTGTAATTCCTTCTGTGCACACCTCTTCATGGTCTGCTAGATATATAGGCTGAAAAATGTCCAGGAAACAGGTTTTGGAAGGTTGATGGGAGAAGAGTACTGCTATGACTACCAGCAGAGTGCTTAGTTTAGCCTGCAGTTTTTCAATTCAGGCTGTATAAGTAGCTGTGATGGTGCTTTCTTTTGAATAAATGGATATAGGATAATGCTGGTAATCTTTTAAATTTACTCCTTTTTCAAACTTTATTTGAAGATTGATCTGCAAATAACGCTTGCGTGAATTAAAGTGACTTTAATTCTCTAGCTTTTCTTTCTGAAAATATTAAAATTGTCTATACATTCTAGTTTACATTAATTTAAAATCAAAACATTAGAACATGCTAATAAACTAGTGTGATAAAAGAAAAGTTTATCATCTTTAGATTTTTAATTGAAAGTATTTCCCTTTGTTTCAGAATCTTGCAAGCAGAACTTCATTCAAGACTTAACTTTCACTATCTGGATCCTGAATTGTGCCAAAGGTAAGGTTTTTTGCATTTATTTAAGTTGGCATTGACCATCTTTTTTAGTTTTCCAGGACTTCTATAAGTTGCAATGCCATAACTGCAGACTTATGAATAATTTCAGAAGGATGGTAGTGTCCTCTGTCATTTAACTTCTGTTCACCTCTAAATATATGCATTAATAGTTTATAGTGGGTATTTATTTTTTAATACTGTTGCTGATGAAAATGGATTTTTTCAGCGTAATTCATTGCCAAAGCTAACATGCAGTTAATTTAAGAAAGGAAAAATTGCTGAGAATATTTAATGTATGCTTTCTAAAACACCAAATAGAGATAAAATACATGGGGCTAAATCCACCCCTACCTAGAATGTACCTTTTTAAATCAGTGGGATTTAAATTAGTTGTTATTCACAGTGGAATAGAAATGAAGTCCCATTTATTTCAGTTGGTCCATTCTAAGTAGACTAACATTTTAGCCCATAGTAGTGGCAGTCATTCTAGATTATTATAGACTTAGACACCTGGAGGCCTTCCTGCCCTCAAACCTGACCTCCAGTTCAGGACCAACACATCTGCTATGCAAATTGAAACAGTCAGTGGACTTCTTAAACATAGCCTTAGGTGAAAAAAAATCAGTCTTAACTATGCATTTGGAAATACTGCCCAGGAGGCATTCCAGAAAGAACAACAAAAGGAGCATGAGCAGGAAAGGCTCCTCAACTGTTGCTTTCTAACAAGTGAAGACATGGGCTGAGATGAATAAGAGAGGAACTGTTGCAGGACCTATAATGGTATTGACAAAGGGCGAAAGAAGGTAGTTCTCTATATTCTTGGTGCGATCCTGAGAATACTTCCACTCTTCTCTGTGCTTTCTGTGCAGGCACATAGATAGCATTTGTCTTTGTGTAAACTAGCATTTTGGAAAGTTCTAGAGCTTAGAAACAGTATGATCCTTCCTCTGTGCTTTTGTGTTAGTGCAAGCATTCAGTTGCTGCCACATAACTTTACAGTCTATGGTATCTGCACATTTATGGAGTGTATCACATATTTGACTCTGTTTTCATTGTTAGTAGGGTTTGTTCTGATCATTATTACAGTGTGATAATGAGCATAACAGTAAGCACTCTGTTGAAACGTGTGGAAAAAAACACCATCTGTTAGTGCTGAGTGTGAAAGGCACACTCAAGCCTTGCACTTAAGGGCTGCCCAGCCTGACACCTCTTTATGTTCGAGATCTGGACAACCAGGGAGATCTCTGAATCAAGCCAGGACCAGGAGTAATGGGTCTGCCTCACTTCTCCCTCTCTGAGAACACAGTCTCTTCCTCACTCTTGTCCCCTCTTGGCTTCTTCCTTTCAGGACTCTCCCCCCTTTACCGCCTTCCTTAAATCTGGCCTTCTCCCACATGTAAGGATCAGCAGTGATTTATATTTTCCAAGACTGTGGTACTGTTGGCACTAAGGTCAAGATGATATTATTGGTAGTGTGTATATTCCCGGATTCAAAATAAGACTCTGTGACACTGTTTTAAGGGACACAGAACTTCAAACATTTATTATAACACTGTTGCTTTAAATATGTTTTGTATCTAGATGTTTATAAACAGCACACCATTCTTCTCTCTCTCTCTTTCAGTTTATTCACTATTTTTCATACACCCAATTTCCACAAAGCTCTTCAAATCTCTAACCTCTCCCAAACACACCACAAATCACACTTCCTCTTCAATCACTTCTCAGGCAGTTAAAATCCATTATTTTTCTCTTTCCACCAACCCCTTCCCTGGGCTATCCAAGGTTCCATTTCACCATCCAGTCAGCTTAAACACTCTCATTTGCCAAGGAGGCTCTGTTGTCGAGACTCCCTCCCATCAGGTTCGTCACACACTCACATGGTCACATTCGTTACCTTCATGTAGCCACCATAATCCCAAATGGGGAGAGACTAGGTAGATTTATAACGCTGTCCTTATTGAGAAATTGAGTGATAATTTTAATACAGCTTCAAGTAATGCAGAGTCTATTGTATTCTGATACACACACACACACACACACACACACAATTACATGTATGTGTACAATGATATTTATATATAAAATAATTACATGTATGTGAGCAGTGAAGCTTCCATGTTTTCCTCTCATCTTTTAAAATTATATTACATCCACATTCGTAACAAAGCTGCAACTATCATCCACAGTAACATCATCTTCATTACTGATTCTGTTACTGTGTACTGTGTTTTCTTCCTTACTGTAACATCATAGAGATGGTAGCAAACATTTGGGGATTATTTGGGTACTTCTGTGATCATATGAGATGTTGGGATGTGTGATGATACGCTGCTTACCTTGCAGAATCAGAGCCAGCCAGAAAGACAAACTGATACTGTAGGCAAAAAGCACACTCTTGAGTTTAAAATGTAGAAGAAGCCAGGGATAAGGTGGCAGATTGGCAGCAAAACTGGTTTGGGAGCCAAAGAAGAGAAACAAGCTAGGGAAAGGGAAACAGAAGACCGAAGTGCAGTATTGGTGATCTACTGTGTTTCCAGAAGAAGTTGATTGTGAAGCCAATTGGGCCAACAAAGCACGCTCATGAGACAGCTGTACTCCTAATGGAAAGAACCAGTGAGAGCTTCCCTTACTTTGGTCAGTAAATATCCTCTGATTTAGGGAGTTTGGAGAAGAGGAAGGAAGCCAATAATAAGCCAGTCATATTACAGTTCAAATACATTTTTCAGGCTTGCTGTACTTGTACACTTATGCTATGGAATGGTTCTCTTTTTGTCATACTAAATTTCTGTTATCTAAAGAAGATTAAATAAACAGTGACTAGCAGAGCTTGGCAAACATAGCTATTTTAATATCTCGATCCTTAAAACACACTAGATTCTGCAAAAGTTTTTAATATTTGCATGTTTAAAAGACTAGATTCTGAACATCTGAGCCTATCTTAAATAAAATCATTTCAATAAAGATTGTGGAAAGTCTTTTTTCATATGCCGATAGTGTATTTTGTAAGCATATATTCCTTAATGCTGTTTTTTAAAAAACAACAGTGAGCTAGATACAATCTACAGAATTTACCTGTAATCTGCTGAAAAATGGCATTTACAAGCATATAATCTTCTGTCACATTTTAAGTCATAAGGTCATTCAGCTCATGAATAAATTGATATAGTTAGATAACTTTTCCATTATGATAAAAGTGTATAATCCAAAAACAAAATCCATCACATAAAGAATAGATGTGTTGTTGTGTTCCTTCAGGTCGTTTCTTACTTAGAGCTACCCTACGGTGAACCTACCACAGGGTTTTCGTGGCAAGATTTGTTCAGAGTGAGTTTGCCGCTGAGGCTGAGGGAATGTGACTTGCCCAAGGTCACCTTGTAGGTTTGAACGCTGGTCTCTAGAGTTGTAGTCCATTGCTCAAACAACTACACCATGGTGGCTCTGTAAAAAAAATGGTTTTCTATATACATGAATTTCTCAGAATCCATAGGGCCGCATTGACTGAAGACAAAAATTACTAATCCTATTAATTAACCCTCTATAACAATAGAAAAGTGTCACACTTCACAAATTGTATAACCTTTAAAACTTCAGCATATCATAGCAATTTCATATATCTCACAGCAGTTCCATTTTTTTCTGCTTTGCTTCAGACACTGGCGAGAGATTTTTCATCAAGTAACAATAACAGCCACAAATAATGGAAAACTGGCCAAGTCTTCCCAAGTGTAACAGTGCTTCAGTCTTGGC
Organism: Iguana delicatissima; assembly: GCA_948472985.1. NCBI lineage: Eukaryota > Metazoa > Chordata > Lepidosauria > Squamata > Iguanidae > Iguana > Iguana delicatissima. The sequence continues at coordinate 370,444 of CAOKZL010000792.1, forward strand.
TGGTGGCCAGCAGCACTGGCTCGCAGCTAGAAACAGTCTGTTTTATTATAAAAGAAATCTTCTGCGTTCCTGTCCACGAGCATACCGTGCTGGTCTGGAGAAAGAAGAGAGAAGCTTTTCTCCTGACCTAGACCCCTTCTGGATCTTCAGCCACCTTTTCTGAGATTGTAACAGTTTGCATGAGCTGCTCCCAGTTGTCAGTGTTTTTTCTTACATGAGAAAACACATACAGTGGGCATTTACTTCTGTATGTCACAGTCCAAATATACCACACTAGAGCCAAAGTGCCTTATCACACTACGCTGTTACAACACTATTACTCCACTTTAACTGCCGTAGCAATAATGCACGAAATCATGGGGTTTGCAGTTTAGGGAGAGGCATTTAGAATTCTCAGCCAAACAACTCCAGTGCCTCAGCAAACTACAAACTCTAGAATTCCACAGGGTGCGGCCAGGGCAGTTAAAGTGGAATAATAGCACTATAACAGTGTGATAGGGACCAAAGTGTGGCCCTTACTGCAGTATGCTATGATCGTTGGTTGTTCTGTTGTGATCTTGGCAATGCATAAGGAACCCAAACACTCCCCACCTCATTGGTCAGCTGCCATGGATGGGTAAGTGTTTGGGACGCACTGCTTCCTTCTGCAGTATGGCTGGCCTCTTCCTAGGCTTTAATGTGAAAGGAAGCTCCTCATAGCACTTTTGCCCTTCCCGCACACCGGCAGCTGGCGAGATTGTTGCTCGAAGGGAGGCCAGCCATTATGGGATTTTTTTCTGGAAGTTGTGATGGCTGGGGATGTGACAACAGTGGGGACCATAACAATGTCATGCAATGGCATGTGATACAGACAGCAATGTGTCCCCATTCCAAGATAGAACTGTGGTGCAGAAAGGGGACTTTCTGCACTACACTGTTACAGTGCTGTTATTCTATTCTCTGGCTTGAGAATTCTGAATGCCCCTCCCTAAACTGCAAGCCTCAGGATTCCATAGGGTGTTGAAAATAGAATAGTACACTGTAACAGTGTAGTGAGGAAAGGCCCTTAGAATTAGCTTTGTCTTGGATTCTTACGTTTTCAATCATTTATTTTCCAGCCATGAAGGAACTTAGCAAATACAGCATTATGAGGCTTTACAGTCAGGGTGAAAATTGTGTGGTCTCTTAGACATTGACAGACTGTGACCATCATCCTTCACTATTGGCTAGCCTACTGAGGGCTATGGAGGGTTGCACTCCAACATCTGAAAGGCCATGCTTTACTTATTCTTGCATTACAGGATTCCTTCAAAAAGAGGATTAGATCCCTCCCTGCTTGTATTTGTGTATACACACACACACACACACACACACACACTCCAGAACAATTAACTGTGTTCTGCACATGTTACTGGTGTATCAGGCCAGACCCTTAGTTGAAGGTGATTGGGGGTAGACTCCCTAAGCCATAAGACCCCTCTATGCTATAGGCATGGGTCAGTCCACTTGATGGTCTGATACTGTCTCTACGTGTCTCCTCCAGCCCAAGTCACTAGCAGCTGTTACTTTCCACTGCTGAACAGGCGAGATGGGCCAAGCACTTTCCTCAACGTATCAGAATCAGAATGCTTCTTTTCCTGCATGGCTTGCTTTGTAAGCTGAGTTGTAAGTTGCAGAGAAACAATACAGAACCCCAAATTGGAGAAAACACAGACATGGTTTTATTTTGTAAATTGTAATTGTGTTTTCTCCAGTTTGGTATCTTGCATTGAAACAGTTAAAAATTATTCCCACCAGGGCTGCCTATGGGATGCAACAGGGTAAAAATAGATAAAAACTTTACTTAAAAACAAATCAATCATATACACTTAATATAGCCCATAAGCCAACCTTTGTTTTAGGGACTAATAGCCATACAAAACAGATAATTGAACAACTTGAAGCTTTAAGAAATCTGTACTGATCCATAGGATTTTATGCAGTTGGCTTTGCCACTGGATGCTATAGAAAATGTTTCCAAAACTGATTAAGGCTGCAGTTGCATGTGTGCTTACCTGGGGAGAAGGTCCATTGAACTCTGTGTGCAAACAGATCCCCTTCCCTCAGGGTAGACAGTTATGCTTCCATTGACTTACACAGATGTGGAAGGGAAGCCGTTTCCCAAAAATGGGCTAGAGGGTGGGAGTGAGAGAGTGGTCATATATGCAATGCTGACTGGAACTGCCCTGTATGTCTCTGACCAGTTTTGTTCAATCATTCATTTTGGCTACCTTCAGGTTGGAAGAGGTGGTGGTAGGGGAGATGTACCATCTTGTTGGTGCCACTCAAGAAATCTTCAGGCAAGGTTGCCCAGCAAGCCATTCTTCTGCCAGCCTTTTTGGTGCATATGGAATGGGTACTCTTTACAGAACAGCAGATAATTTACCCATCCATCCTGGTCTGCATGTATGCACTTCAGCCAAAACAAAGTAATGGAAAGAAAATGGATTCCTGTTGCAGTCCCGTTCAGCATTAAGATTCTATAAGCCTATGAATTAAAGCTCACAAACCATATTTGAAAAACAGTGTAATTTCAGTTTACAGGCTTCTATTGCATTAGTGAATTCAGAACTGATTAAGTAACTTAGTCATATGGCATCCACAAATAATTTTCCTTTCTGTCCAAATTCTGCTTATAAGATGGGACTGAATGCATATTTTCCTGTTAGAGAACAGAAAGTCAATCACAGCATTTATAGAAAGCATGTGGTGAAATCCCTTGGAAAGTAGGTAATGGTGTTCCAGGGGATTAGTAATAGAATAGCAGTATGTGAAGTTTTGAAGCTTTGTCCTTGAATGTAAGACCAAGGTTAAATTCGTACTTCACAAAAGTGAATGCCTCCCCCGCCTCTATTATGAAAGCACTGGAGTACTTCTACAGAAATTGAATTGAGAACAACTAGTGGCTCTTTTTCATGCAGAAAACAATAAGCCAGAAGAACAAATTGGGCCAGATCAGTCTGTTAGTTCAAAATTTTGGTAACTTGACCATTAGGGGAGATAGCCAAGAAATTTGGATTTTCTCTTTTCCCTTAACCCAGTGATACCCAAACTTCTGTTCCAGGTGTTTTGAATTTCAACTCCCAGAAATCCCAGCATGCTAGATGTTTTGGACTTTAACTCCCAGAACTCTCAGCTGCCTTGGCCAGTGATCAGTGAATCTGGGAGGTGGAGTCCAAAAGACCTGGAAGACCGGAGTTTGGGAAACACTTCTTTAACCAAAGTGAGGCATAACTGTTTGAAGGGATCAGGTCTTGCCATACTCTGTCTTAGTAAAACTATGAGCCTTAGAGACTCTGTCTCTTATCCAACAGATGATCACTGATCCTTTCCTTACAAGGAAATCCCTACTCAGAGTGGATTTGATTCAAGGAGCTATTCAGTCATTACAAATAAAGGGGTAAGCGTGACCTTAATTACTGTGAAACAGGTATTTGCTGATCTCACAAATGGGATGGCTGGTTTTTCAAACTGTCTCACCCGCTGTACTGCATCCCCCTTCTTTGTGTCAGTTAATACAGTAGTATTTCAGTATAATAAAAGCAAGAAAATAAAAACACAAAAAAGAAAAATAACCATGTTAGTTGTAAGATTTTATAAAAAGTGACCAGATGTTCAAATTCAAGTCCATTTGTACATTTTATCTGTTCATCATTCTTTTGAATGTTGCAAGTATTGTTAGACCTTGTAGCCATTGGCTCATAGGTGAAGAAAAATAATCTTTCTAGTAACAAAGAATCAGTCTTTGGCTGTCAAAAGAGGCATGAAAAATATACTTCCTTTAGCCATTTATTAATTTCCAAGGACTAGGTAAATAATGCAAAAGAACATACATGTCCCTAAATATCAAGGAACTTTCTAAAATCAAATTTATTTGTGCGATTACTCCATGCCAAAATGTAGCTACTATGAGACAACTCCAAAATATATGTATTAAGGAAGTATTAGCAGTATTACATCTCCAACAATCTGCTGATTTAGAAAGCCCTTTGTTGAATAAATGTGGCAACCAATATACCTGAAAGCCCACTTCTGCAGTATAAGTCAAAGACTTCTATAGCCATACTAGTTACAGATGTTAAAAGTGATGACCATTGATTAGTCATAACTGGATATTCTAATTCTCTGCTCTATTCTTGCTGTAAATCTCTCATGTCATATTTATTTATAGATAACAGAAATTGATATTTGTGTGTGTATGTGTTGATTGTTGGTTTGGATACTTGGTTGGCCTCAATTAATGTCTGTAATATTAAGGGAACCTCAAATACACCTAAAGCTGCAGGGCAAAATCTGGATTGTAACAAATGTCTTAGATGTAGATATTGCCAGTTAGCTCATAAAGATAGTTTAAACTGCTCTTGTAAAATTGAAAAGGGCAAAAACTCATCATGAACACCAAGTATCTGATCTAAGGTAACAATCTCAGTGTTGGCCCATACCTTCCATAAGAATGATTCCTTACCAAGTCAAACTGGCATGGACATATGGGTCAAATTGCCGTTTGCCACATAGTTCATTCTAATTGCTGAAATTTTTGGCAAAACTCTGCCCTTTCTTTGTAAAATGAGAACCAAGTACTGTCCCTTTGAATGGTGGTGTCAGAATGAAGACTCCAAGGCTGACTAGGGTGGACTGTTACTTGAAGTGCATGTGCCAAAAACTAGTGTAAGTTAACAGATATGCTCAGTGGTATGTAAGAAAATCTGGAAAGCCAAACCTTCCCTCTGTGATAAGAATTTGCATCCTTTTCACTGAAATTCTAGGGAAGAGACAAACCCCTCATCTAAACCAGTGGTTCTCAACCTGTGGGTCCCCAGATGTTTGTGAACTTCAGCTCCCAGAGGCCCTGAGCATTGACCATAGTCGCTGGGCCTTCTGGGAGCTGAAGTCCACGAACATCTGGGGACCCACAGGTTGAGACCCACTGTCCTAAACAATGCATTTAGTTTTTGAAGATACTTGCAGGATATAAGTAGAAGAAATCCATGAATAACCTAAACAATTCTAGGTGCAATACTCATTTTAATTGTACAGTCGGACCTCCATATCCACAGATTCAACCAACTACAGCTTGCAAAATATTCCCTGCCCCACCCACCTAAAAAAAAAAAATCCAAAAAGCAAACTCTGGTTTTGCCATTTGATATAAGGGACACCATTTTACTACACCATTGTATATAATGGGTCTTGGGCATCTGGGAGGGGTCCTGGGACCAAACCCTAGAGCAGTGGTTCTCAACCTGTGGGTCCCCAGATGTTTGTGGACTTCAGCTCCCAGAAGCTCCAGCCACTATGGTCAATGCTCAGGGCTTCTGGGAGCTAAAGTCCAAAAACATCTGGGGACCCACAGGTTGAGAACCACTGCCCTAGAGGATACTGAGGACTGTATTTACCTTACCCCGCAGAGTCATCTTTAAGCCCACTAATCTCTCTAAATCTTGTGCAGTATCTTATATCTTCTTAATTATATTAAGATTAATCATCTGAGATAAGTCCCTAGGGATAATTGTACTCAAATAACAAGATTTTGGGCAGTATCAAAACTTCTGTGCTTGAAATATGTTAGAGTCCATTTTGTCTCTCATTACACTATTTCTGATTTGAACCAGTTAATTGAATACCCAGATATTTTACCAGAATTATCAATCGATCAATATGGGGATTGACTTCTGGGGCTTAGAAATGAACAACAGAAAGATCACCTGTGTAAACAGTATTTTAACTTCTAAACTGACTTGCTCAAATCCATTCATCTTGAAATTTTGTCTAATAGCACATGATAAGAGTTCCAAGCACAAATTGAGTATTAAAGGAGATAATGGACATCCCAGCCTTCTAACGCATTTCAGTGTAGAAAAAGGGATGAGAAAAAGCCATTGGTGAAAAGCTGTGTTCTTAGTGCTGAATTTAAAGTTTTTATCCATTTCAAAAATGTTTTAGAAATCCCCAAATTACTGTGAAAATAAGCAACTACATTTTACTAAGGCCACTTCAAGTAATACCTGCTTTGGCATGAGAAGGACCATGTACTTCTTCTGGCTTCTACTTTGGAGAATATGTTCTACAAGTAGGATCAGACTGTGTTCTTTTTAAAAAATTCTGCCTTGAAATTTAGTTTGTATGGAATCCTCAAGTCTTTCTTTCTGTGTGCACAAGTTTATCAGAATGAGCAAGGCCTAAAAGCTGAATTTGAATGGATTAAGGAAAGAGAGTTCTGATTTTCCACTGAAATTGGACACATTTCTCTTCAAGTGGTCCTGGATGGGGTGACTGAGGAATTGGGCTAAAGGAGGAGGGAATCTGAAATAGTCAACTTGTGGTACTTGTTGTTTGGTTGTGATCTATCTGGGGTGTCTCAGGGAAAAGTCCTCTGTGACCTCATGGCTGTGGTACCTGGCGTTTGAGGTGGCGATAAAAACAAGCAAACAGAAACAAATGGTAAAACATTTGTTTACCTTTTGAACATAAAGAGTAGCGGGAAAGGTATGCTTGAACATTTGAATAAAAAAAGAGTCCTGTGAATGCTGGTGTCTTGATCATTTGCACTGGAACCAGCTAATCCTAGAGTTCATAGTGTTATGCACCTAGGAAGAAGATAATTTCTGTCCTGAGAACCCCTCAGTTACATTTGAGCTGCAGAACTGAAAGGTAGATTTTTTTTCTAATAATCTAAATGGTTACCTTCCTCCTTCAGTACTCATCCAAGAAGTTTCCTCTTCACTTCCCAGTTCATCTCTTCCATCCCTCATGCCAAAGGGCTATAGATATCTATTGTATAATTTTTCTTTGTCTTTGCTGTATTTGCCTGGTAAGCTTAAGAATGGACTTTCTTATTCTTCAGTTTTCCTGATGTTACCCAGAATAGTTCCGTTCCCTTCCCTATTCTTCCTGAAGTTCACATTTTAGATGCATTCTCCATACTGTAGAACTGTTCCTTTACTGCTACCAGTTGGATGGATGGATGGATATATAGATTATATCTGATGCAGGTAACAATATCTTGAGGTGTTTGCTTTGCAGAGCTCATGCTGGATTCTGCCCACACCCTTCATAGCAAGTGTCTTTCTTACAGCTTCCATTTTTAGACAGATACCCTTACTCACCCTTCTGCATATGAACAGCTGTTTTGCAAACCTAGGCAACAGTGATGGAAGGGAGATTTCTAGGTACAGAACAGGTGTATTTTTCTTTCTGTTGCTGTTTTCTGTTGTGGAAACTGCTGTTTGTACAGCTAGAAATGCTTCCTAGGTAGCCCTGGTTTGATCATTTATATAGCTCTGGTTGCACATTGATAGTTGAACAGTTTTGCCTTGTATTTCCAGAGGTGGACTTCTGGCAGACAATTAGAGGTCTGTTTATTTCAAACATACATAAACATGGAAATTGCTCTTCTGCTTTCCCTTCCATCCCTGTTCTTTCCCACCCCCACCCCCATTTGATTTCTTTGTTTGAGAAAGTCTATGTGATCCCTGATTCTCTTAATACTGCATTTTCTAGCAGTGGCCTTTTTCTAGCAGACCTATTCAGTACACTTTCATGTTAGAAAGCCATTGGCAGCCTTAGCCTTTTTCTCTCTTAAAGGTCAGAGCAGGTTGGGTTATTTTTCTGCAGAACCAAAACTCTTAGCGGTACAATTTTGTGCTGCTTGGGAGAGGCAATATAATTCTAGTAGTTGCTCATCTTCAAAGCTACTTGACATTTAACAGTAGGTCTGAGCATATAGATTTTTGATACAACTAAGATTAACTGAATCTTCCTGCCACGCTTTCCCTTTCAAAACTTAAGATAATGTTAGTAACCATATTACTACTAGAAATGGATCCCCCCCACACACACACTTACCATACTTCTGTGAATGGAGTGTCACAATTGGATCCTGCCTCCCCCAATAAACTTTTACAGTGCTTTGCACATAATAGACTAGGAACAGAATGAGTTTGACACTAGAAGGTCTTACAGACTCATAGAGATGGATGGCAAAGGCATTCTGTTTCAGTGGGCCCTCAGCCTTTAATTGCTTAGGGTAGAGTGATGTGCAACAGTGTTTTGTTTTGTTTTTAATATGTAGTATATGCCTCGTGCGTTTTTTTAAATGAATGTCTTGAACATAGATTTTTAATTGGACTGTTTAATTGTTTTTAAAGTTTTGTATCACATATTGTTTTAGCTATTTTGTTTTAACTTATGTTGTAAGCTGCTTTGAAGTCCCATGTTGGGGAAAGGGCAGGATATAAATCAAATAAAGCAGTAAGGAACCTGAAGAATCTTGTTAAAAATGATTCTGGTACAACTAATAGGATCTTCTGAGACAACAATAAAAAGTAGTAGAAAAGATAAAATCTAATACCCAACACAGTGGATGTCTGTTCATAAGGTTGGTTGTTGTGGTAGAGATCATCAAACAAATTTTTATTTTAAACTTCCCAGAGGTATTATGATAGAGGTTGGGACATTAACATTTTAATAAACACATAAATAAATAACAAATGCTTCAGCAAGAGATCTTCCTGGTCTGTTGATTAGGTAGTGCTGAATCATTTAGAGAAAGATCCAGTAAGGAATCCTCTTGGTGTTACTTAATGCAGGTGTGTTTGCAAGTTGGGAATCTAATTTTCTGAAGGGCTTTGCACAGCAGTTCAAGCTTATGCCACAAGGTCCCAAGCTTTCAGTTTCTTAGATTGGGAGAGTATGAAGATAATTGTGCTATGTTTGCCATGCATTTTTTTTTGCCATTTCTGAACTTGAAATTGCGGGAAACTGGATCACTTTCTTCATTCAGAAACTGGGTCACTTTCTTCAGTCGATATCTATATAAATAAAATTGAATTTCTGTCTGATACGACATTAATGTGAAAACACCTGGATAAATTCTGACCAAATTTGGAGGATATGTTTGGTATGGTCTGACTTTAGAAAGGCGTGGAAAGTTATTTTTTCATTTTATACAGAGTAGTATGAATGAAAGAACAGCAACAGAGTGTGTTTGGCAGCTGATTTGGAGAGGCATGCTCCCTCAGGATTCCCCCACCTACCTGACAGGTTAGGGGCTGGAGCACTGTTAGAACTGGTTGAAAAGTGGATCCAAAGTACTGTACTGTAGGGAGCATGAAGGACTTAAACAGAGGCTCACTTGGGACTGACCCAACATATGCTGCTTGCAAAGTTTCTCAACTTGTTTTGTAAGTAGAGCACATATGCAAGCAGCTCCAAATAAGCCTCAATAGTCAAGAAGAAATTACGAAAGAGCGGAAACCCCTATTGAAATAACTGAACTTGTTCTTGGTCTGGAAGTGTTAAAAGAGCAAATTGTCAGATAACAGGGTGTGAAAAGGTGGGGGCTTCCTGTATAAGTAAGGTTTGAGCATCCAAAGGAGGCAGGCAGTCATGCTTCAGTGCTGTTGAACCTGAGCTGTCATTAACAATGATTAGTGATTCTCCCAAGCAGTACTAGATGCTACAATTAGTTATTTTATAAACTATAAGCCTGTTCACTGAGTTTCAGATTGTCTCCATCAATTTCAGAGGGTTAGTTTTTACCCATGGTGACAGAACAATTATCTTTGGGGAACCTGGCTGGCTGAACACTCACTGCACATTTTTATAGTCAGATGTTTTTAACGTTCTGAGCTGGAGAAAAATTCTGGAGGAAACTCTGCTAAATGAAGAATACAGCTGAGCATCAAGGTGACTTATTGAGTTAGGTAGTTACCAGTTTCTCCAGTCCTGGTGTAGGCTGGAAAGGATTCTCTCTTGATGAGAACAGATGAGTACCTCAAAGTCAGTTTGTTTTAGATGTGTAGACAAATTCAACAGGACATGTGTCTCTCTGTTTAAATTTGCAGGGACTCAAATCCTGTTTATATTGAAGAAAGTTTGATGAAGACCACTTTAATAAAAAGTTTAATTTGGGTTCTGTTTATGATACTGAGAGCTTCTCTAGATCTGAGCCTCCTTTTCTTTACCTCTGTTACGATCTTTAAGACCAGGTTAACAGTGACCTCAAGATGATAATTAGATCAGCAGCTTTCCAGCTGATGTGTATATGTTGTGATTAGCCCCTTAACTATGCACACTCTAGGCAAGTGTGTTTCCCTGCTTGGAAATTGCTGCGGTATGGGAGAAATTGAGAGCCAGCATAGTGTACTGTTTTGAGCATTGGACTGTTACTCTGGGGACTAGGGTTTGAATCTCCCGCTCAACTATGGGAACACACCGAATGACTTTGGACGAGTCACTGCCCTGGAGGAAGGCAAAGGCAATCCACTCTGAACAAATCTTTCCAAGAAAAGCCTGTGACAGGTTCTCCTTAGAGTGACCACAAGTGGGAAGTGACTTGAAGGCACAGAACAGAAACAGTGGGAGAAATGATGAGTACATAGGAGCCCTGGTTTTCATAGTCAAAACAGTGTAAATCTCCCTTTCTGTGCAGGGAACCGAAGACAGTTCTTTTAGTTTAGTTTAGTTTAGTTTAGTTTAGTTCAGCATTTTGATGACAAGGGATAAACTTGTGCTGTTTTATTTTAACTTTGTTTGTTTATTTCTTATCAGCTGTTTAACATCATTACCTGACTTGAATGCAGGTGAGAATGTTCCGTCAGTTGTTCTGAAGGATGAAAGTTATAAAATACTGTCCAGGATCCAGGGCCAAAGTCTCCTGCTCTGTCTTGCCACTTCCACTAGAATTGGGGATGTGCCCTTCCTCCTGTGGCCCCCTATGAACCTTAACACTTCCTTCAGAGGACTGTGAAGAGTTCTGCAGAAGGTTTCTTTTATGCACAGGAAAAAAAATCAGTAATAGCACCTTTTATAGATTGAAAGGCATTTCATCACTCTAGAAAACTGATGGGCAATATGCAGGCTAAAGCTGCAAAGGGCCCCACTGATCCATTAATGTGGCACCCCAACCCTCCCCTGGAAAAGTAGAGAGGCCCCAGAGCCCAGGCAGCACCAGTGCTGCTTGCTTTAGCTTGCCAAAGCATACCACAAAACAACCCAGCAGAAGCTGAATCAAGAGACAAACGTCCTGCTTTCTCTTTCTGTCCCCCCTCCCAACGTTTGTCTGCTGTGTCTGTGCCTTCCCACCGCTTCCTTTCCCTTGCCTTTTATTTTTCCCTCTGTTTGTCTTGTGATCCCTGGTATACTTCCTTTATCTCTTTGCTTCTTCCTATGTTTGCATCTGCCTCCCCCGCCACCTCTCCGCAAGCACCTTCCCTTGTGCTCCTCTCATCTTGCGCATTTCTTTTTGTTTGCATGCCTTTCTCTCTAAACCTCTTTGGAAGCTTCCTTCTTTCTGTGCTTCCCATTTCTACATTTTTTTATCCTGTCCCAGTCTCCCTGCCATTTTTCTTTACAAATTTCTCCCCCCACCCACTTCCCGGTCTCCATTTGTGTCTCCTTTGCTCCCTCAGCTTGCTTGTGAACAGTTTGCAAGCTTCTCTCCTTCTCTGCTTTCTGATACCCCCCTTGCATTCAGTCTGCAAAAATATTTAGTGTTAGAAATGAATAAAATACCATATAGTTAAATATGAAAATAGCTTTGATGTATTTGTCTATATAAATACATTAGAACATTAAAGAGCGAATAGGAAAAACAAAGACTAATGAATTAATTTTTGATAGATAGATAGATAGATAGATAGATACATACATACATACATACATACATACATACATACATAGATGTGGCTCTCAGGCTCTTCCATAAATCAAAATGCGGCCCCCAGTGCCACTCCTGAAGTTACTCACTCCTGCTTTAGAAGGATAACATAGGTACAGTCAGCCCTCCACGTTTCTGGAATCGGCATTTGCAAATTGATTGTTCACAGTTTATTTTACTTAACTTAATTACTTTTTTTAAAATTACTTATTTGCCCCTGCCATGGGGACAAATGTTCTCTCCTAGAATTCCTAGATTCCTAGGGAGAACATTTCTCTAGGCATTGCTAGGTCCTCCAGCACAGCTCTGTGGCCCACTTCTGCCCAAAAGGACCATAGAATTGGGCTGGAGGATCTAGAGATTCCTAGAGAGGTATTCTCAGATTAAAAAAAAGTGTTTGGCATTTTTATTTTTATTCATATTTTTTCTACTTGGGGTCTTGTGCCCCTAATCCCCATAAAAGTGTAGGGCTGATTGTATCAAATTATCATGTTTGGTGTATAAAAGTACACTTTATTTAGATAATAATTGTTACATTTATTTTATTATTGACTGTGCAATAATTTAATTGATTTTTTTTAGCGTCTGCATTTTTTCTTTGCAAATGGAGCTACAGGATCCTAAACTGTAAGGAACATCTGAAGTATAAGAAACTGCTTTGATTTTTCAAGATAATTCAGAGCAGGAAAAAAAAAATGAGGAGAAAAAACCCTGTCAGCATTAGTAAAACAGATAAAATTATTTTATGTCCTCTAGTGTTCCACGGCATCAACTGACCATATTGCGCTTATTCCCTAAAAATAATGCAAAAAGAACTGAGAAAAGGAAAGTGAGACCAGGAACTGTAATGATCTTACGTGTACATAGTCACACATAAAACTATTTTTGTTACGTAATTTTTAGCAGTAATTTTGGGGAGAGTAAACATGTGAACATCTCACCTTGAACATTTTCGTCACCATTCTAAAATAAAATACTCAAAACCTTCTTGCAAAGTGTAGAGTTTTCAGTGAAACTGGATTATCGATATTATCATTGGGGAGAATAGCTTTGTCTTTTTTTTATTGTTCTAGGTTTCTCTTAGAATAATATCAGCATCAGTAAAATTAATGTACATTTATTCAACTGATATCTTCATTAAATTTTCTGTTAAGGATGGGTAATTCTTAGATAAGCATATATTTTTTGTGATTCACATAAATTTATGGGAACCACTGTATTTTTTTTTTAAATGGCATTGTTTCTCCAGAAGTAAAGGTGTATGTTTGGATGATTTTCTTTGTAATCTGTCTGAGAACATAACCGGTTATTAAGATTTTACAGTTGTTGTTTTTTTAGAAGTTTGATGTTTATCAGTGGTGTTTTACCCCACAGCTGTGATAATTTGGCTAGATATATCTGGCTAATCATCTAGTGTATTCTGACTTTTGATTAAAAAAATACAACAACCTTGTAGTTTAGGACTTCACTGATCATCTTTAGATGTTTCCAGCCTGCTATCTCCATTTGTGATGCAGGTAGTAGAAGAGTATACAAATTTGGCAGCACTACAGCTCTTTCAAAGCTGTATTCTTGGCATGTTGATTCCTTATTGTTCAGATAGCCTTAGAACTTGGGTGAACCTGGAAACTGTATGTGTAGCTTTTATAGTGTTAGCCTTTTAAAGTTGTGCATGGTTCATCTTTTGTCTCCTGGATGGCCTCAGAATGGGAGAACAACAGAATAAAGAGATGGGAGGAAAAATAGTAATACAGGCAGAATAGAGGAATAGACAGGTACCTCTGAGTGTTAAAAAAAAATTATGATTTCATTTTAAAAAGTAGAAGAAAACAAAAGAGGGAACATGACAATTTGCAAAGCTTTAAATCCAATACAGTCAGCCTTTCATTTCCACAGGTTCTGCATCCACAGAATCAACAAACCAAAAATATTTTTTTAAAAAATCCAAAAAGCAAACCTTGATTTTGCTACAAGCCAAGCACTATGTTGATGTATACGTATATCCTGCTGTAGACTCCTGCCATTTCACAGATCCTCAGGCTCTCTGCAGCACTCGTTTGAGCTGTTTCCCATCTTATATAAGACACAGCATTTTATTACAACATTGTATATAATGAGTCTGGAGCATCCACAGATTTTTTTATCAGTGGGTTTTCCTGGAACTGAACCCCAGCAGATACTGAGGGCCCACTGTAGTTAATTTTATCTAGAATAGATCCATTTAGTGGCGTCAATGCTGACGTGAGTTCTAGTTATTCAGTAGGTCTGCTCTTGTGGGATTTACAAGTGGATTTAGGTCAGAATTCTACTGCAGTTACTCTTCTGTAGCAGAACGCTGTCTTAAGGCAGCTGGATATATTGGTGCCACACTAGAAGGATCAGTTTACTGGGCAATTTGAGTGACATGGGATGTGCAAGAAGTGCCATGGATGGAGCACTAGGATAATGCTTTTGGGACAGCAAGTTTCTTTGGCATGTAATGGGCTGAGGGTGGCAGGAAGGAGGGATCATGCAGTTTTGGATTGTGTAAAAAATGGGGTGGGGATGGGAAATCCATGTTGCTTGTTTTGAGGGGGTTTTTTTTGTCATCTTGACAAAACATACATTGCTTTTTCTTCAACCTCCAGCACACTTGTTTTATAGAACACTATTGTATATCCTCGGCATTGCCTCGGATTTTATTTTCTCATAGGTAATACTTGTTAGAAGGATTTGAGATCCTGTGTCTCTAATTCCCCAAACTTTCTTGTCCAGCACCCGTATCTTTTCCTCATATTCCCCAATCCATTATGTTACGATATTAACATACATTATGTTATTAACACACAGAGGTTGGGTTCCTGAGGGAAATACACTGCTCTGTTCCTTGGTACTGGGCCTCGTCTCCATAGCAATCAACCGGCCTAGTCAAGGTAGACACAGTTGAATGCTTTCCCCCATATTCCCCAATCCAATCTGTATTCAGAGTTATTAACATGCACAGGTTGGGTTTCTGAAGGAATACACTGCCCTCCTCCTTGCTGCTAGGTCTCATTTCCATAGCAACCAGGCAGGCCCAAGAGCTCTCTGGCTGAGAATTCTAAAGGCCCCTCCCTAGACTGCAAACCCCAGGATTCCATAGAACCTTCACAGGCAGCCAATCATATGAGGTCTTCTCGGCTGACGGACAAACAGACACACTTTGACTTTCATGTATTAGTTTGTCATTGCTACTCAAAAGTGGTAGCTACTGGTCATGGCAAGTTTCTAGGAAAGAAAGAAACGGTAATGGTATGATACCAGTCACTGACAAAATCTGCCACATCAGACAGCTGAAGAAGCATAGTTTTAGAGCGTTGGCTAATTCCTTTACTTGCTGTTGGCCTGCAGTTCATGGGTTCAGACTCAATGTTTGGGCCAAAGAAAGGCTGCCGACTTTTGCAATGTGTGTGAGCATCTGTGTGGTATTTCAGTTGAAATAGGACAAAGACTGACAAAATACTGCTTCCAGATCTTTCTTTTCCTCTTTGCACATTTGTTTGCTTTGAGGATCGGTAGATAAAGGGTAGAAATGGAGACTAGTAATCTTTTTCATTCTTGCAATTGATAACCTCATTTAAGAGTTAGCAGTGTGATTCTCTGAGTACGTTTCACAGTGCTTTTTAAGGAACATACTAATAAAATGTGTGTGCACAAAATCGATGTACTATTAGTGGTGCG
This sequence comes from Iguana delicatissima, assembly GCA_948472985.1. Classification (NCBI taxonomy): domain Eukaryota; kingdom Metazoa; phylum Chordata; class Lepidosauria; order Squamata; family Iguanidae; genus Iguana; species Iguana delicatissima. The sequence continues at coordinate 385,820 of CAOKZL010000792.1, forward strand.
TGCAACAGATTTTTCCTCTTCTGAGGGAGCGGCAGATTTTTTTTGTTGCTTCAGCGGTAAGCTGACTTTGAGGTTTCCTGTAGGCAGGTCTGTGCAGCAAAGGATACGCAAGTTCTTTGGAGTGTCTGTGTTGTTGGTATTTTTTTTATCAGATACATTGCACACTTGGAGGGAGCAGGTGTTGGCTAAAATTGACATTAAAAATACTGTAAATGTAAGCACTCACATATGCATTGCAGCAAAACAATGAGCAAGATATGGATATTTGACATGGTTTATCTTAGTATATTTCTGTAAAATGTGTTACCCTGTGAACTGGGGGTCCTGGGAGGGGTGCCCAAATAACCAAACCACAACAACAAAAGATGGGGAAATTAACTGGAGTGCTCAAGCTAACGAGAGGCAGGGTAACTTTACGGGGATCTTGTAACCCTGTGTATACAGGGTCAGGTCAGGTCAGTCAAGCAGTCAGACAGTTTCAAATAGCAAAATGATGTTTTATTAAAGACAGATAAACACTTAAGACAACACAATCACACAGCTAACTAAGAAATAAGAAGTGAGAGTTTTCGGGGGGAAATGGGCAATATGACACCTTTCTCGTAGTCCTGAAGAAGCCGAAGATGGGAATGAAGAAACTCAGCGTGGTGGCCGAGGGGAGTTCGCTCGACAGAGTGTCAGCAAGGCTGGAGGCAAGTCCGGAGCGATCCGAGGAAGCTCTCGGAGCTTGGGGTTTTTATTGGGAAAAATATGACCGTGGGTTAGTCTGTACTTGGGAGAGAACAATGAGGTTTGGGCACCAGACGGTGTCTCCGAAAGGTCAGAATTTAACATGATTGAGTTAAGTTCGAATTGACAAAGGAATGACCAGTATGCAGATACAGCTTGCCTGGGCGGTGGAGTTTCCAGCTCACCAGGGTGCCTGCTCGGGGCAGGGGGCTCTTTGTATTAGCATGCATCCTTAATGAAGTGTTTGTTTCGGGAGGTCTCCTAAAGCAAGATCTGGCTGTGTCTGGCTTGCTTAGGTGGGAAAAGGAATGTTCAGCAATTAATAGCCATGCCGAGCTCTGTGCTTGTTCGGGGGCCTCACAAACACTTGGCTGAGGGTGGCAAAATAAGACCGAATTGTGATATCAAAATGATATCTAGTGTCTACCGAAGCCAGGCCAGTTCACAGTGATAACAAATGGGTGGTACACTTGCGTGAAACATTAGGGCTAAATTCATGGGTAGTTCCAAGTAGAGTAGATCTATTGATATACATATAAAAATATGTATGTATGCATATGCACGTGTGTGTGTGTGTATGTATATAATTAGGTCTTTTGACATTCCTTTTCATTTAAATGGGTCTGCTATACTTGAGATTAAAATTGGGTTTAGCTCACAATCTTGGAATGGTATCTGGTTATAACATGCAATAGTGAATTGCAACAGATAAAATTTGTTTATAACAGAATTGTCTTCTCTCAACTTTGTTAGAGCCACATTTTGTAATTACAGAAAGGAATCTGTATGTATTTAGACAAAGATAGAGCAAATAAAATGTCCGCTTTACATGTTACTACGTATCTGTAGTAAAGTGAGATATGCTAAATATTTGTAACCTAAATTAAGTGCATAAGCCAAGTGTGTGTATGTCTTCCTACTGTCCTGTCTCTACTTGAAGGTAAAAACTTAGATATCAAAGAGAGGAGTTCAGGAGTAAGTGTGAAAAAGAAAACTATACCTCTATCACATGTGATTTAAACTGAGGTTTACTGGTGCATGTTTGAGTGATTTACATTAGGTTGAAAAGGATTTCTGACTGCCATATCTTAAAATGGCAGAAACAAAATTGTTCCCCTCTAACCCTAAATTATAATGTGGAAGTGAGGAAAGTGTTTATTAACTGTCAAGAAGTACTGTTTATACTTGAGTATAAGCTGGTATCATGTATAAGTCGAGGGCAGAATTGGGGGCCAAAATTATGAATTTTGATGCGACTTGTGGGTAAGTCGAGGACCATTCCTCAGAGAGGGGAAGGTGCCAGCACCACCTCAGGGGGCCAGGTGCTCCAGCCACTGACATTTTCACACATAACCATTCATAATGGACTTTCAGCACTCTACTCAGAGAAGGAGATGGTTCTTGTTTTGATAAAAATTATGGTACCATCCCCTTGTCTGAGTGGTGAAAGGCAAGAACTTAGTCCCTCCCAGGAGAACCTAAAAGAAGCACTGATCCGCTCCCTTTAAAGAGAAGCACCATTTTCCCACCATTCAAAAAAGCCAGAAACGTCACTGCAGCAAAGAAAGCGAGGGAGGTCAGTGTTTCTTCTGGGTTCTCCTGGGATGGATTAAGCTCTCTCACCTTTCACCACTCAGACAAGGGATGGTTCCTTTTTTGATACTAAAATACAGTACTTACATTGACCCAAAGTCGACCCAGATTTTTGAGGTTAATTTTTTGACTGAAGTTTTTAGACTTACATATGAGTATATACAGTAGATTTTTCTGTTTGATAGTAAGCTTCGTTGAATTCTGACGCTGAAATTCCTGGGTTCAGAATTCTTTAATTGTAAATGTACATTGTTTGCACCAAGGTTCAAAATGATGTATCTCAGGATTCTAATAAAAAGCAAGCATGAGGTCTGCCCACCCTGGCTTAACTGATGCTGAAATTAGGTTGTATAAGTTTGCTAACTCACTCATGCAGTCTTACTGTACTACAGATTCGTCATCTCCCAGTGGGATGTTAGGGAAACCCTGGTAAGCCTTAAGCATAAGTAATACCATTGCTGACATCCTAGTGAAGCAGAGTTGAGAGGAGAGCTTGATCCAGGTAGGATCCGAATGTGCTTCTGGAACATCCATTCTTGAGACAGGTTTCCAAGTCTGTTAAGCTGAGCTAGCAGTTAAATTGGCCCCAGGTCATGCTGTCAGTTGAGTGGTATTTGTAGAAATTAACGGATGGATGGATGGATGGACGGACGGACGGACGGACGGACGGACGGACAGACAGACAGACAGACAGACAGACAGACAGACAGGTTTTTGTGTACTAGCAATAATTAGTATCTGAAGGCCTTTTCCAATGTTGGAGGCTCATGGAACCTAACCCTAGTCACGTTTCAAATAACAAAACATGGAGGCGCCATCATTGTGGAGTAGTCCTCTGCTCTTTCCATACTATTTAGTTTCTGCAATGATGATCTTTAGTAAAAACAAAAGAAAACACTACAGAAGGATTTTTGCCTGCAGTTGTGTTTGATCCAGACTATGGGCATCATGACTTTTGTCTCAGTTCACACCCTCAGGGAGCTTGCACCCTGAACAGATCCAAAGCATAGCATGATATTGAAGACAAGATCCCTATCCCAGTTCTGCTAATGGACTCCTAAAGCTGTCCGGAATTGAGGAATTCTGGTTGTACTAAGATTGCCTTGTTAAATTGTAAGTGTGTGTGTGCCTTCAAGTCACCTGTCAACTTATGGCAACTCCACAAACTTCATAAAGGTTTTCTTAGGCAACGAATAGTCAGAGATGGTTTTGCAAGTTGCTTCCTCTGAAATAGAGCCTAGCACCTGTATTAGTTGGTTGTCTCCCATCCAAGTACCAGTCAGAGCTGACCCTGCTTACAAGATCTTGCATGACATTGAAGGCAAGAGTGTTTTCTTTCTTAGGTTTCAACTTAATTGCTGGCTACCCTGAAAGTTATTTGGTTGCATGATAAGTGTTGTGTTGGTCATGCCCCAAATTACGCTTACTGATGATAATCTGCTGGCTTTTCATGCTGACACTGCAGTCCTTGATAATGGACAATTTCAGCTGCCCCTGCTCAGAGTAATTTAAATTAATCTAAATGTGTATTGACAATAAGAGGATCCAGAGCAGGCTCAGCTGTAATCGCCCTGTGGCTAGATCTCATTATTGACCTGTACCCTGTTTTGTAATTGAAGTATGTTGAACTTTGTTCAGAAATTATTCTTTGCTGTTGCATAATTCTAATGGAGACACATTCTGAAAACTGGAGGAGTTGTTTATTTGCAGTACCACAATCCATTTCTTCATTTGAAGAAGTAGTCTTATTGATTGTATATTGAAAACCAAGGAAAGGGTGACTATACAGAAGCAGATTTGTTCTTAGGGCTATGTTGGGCAGTGTAGCCTAGAAGAGTAGGGGTGTATTGAAATGCCCCACAAGCAAAATACAATAATTGGTAGTGGAAGATTATTGTTTATTATTTTTTTTTAAAAAAAAGTTGACCTCTTTGATGGTGTAGTTCAGTGGTTCCCCAGCTTTGTTTCGCCAGGTGTTCTGCATATCACCTCTCTGAAGTCCCAGACAACTTGGCCAATAGTCAGGAATTCTGGAAGCTGCAGTCTAAAACATCTGGAGGACCAAAGTTTGGGAACCACTGATATAGTTGATGCTAGTAAAACCAACTGGGGTTGCTTTTGGGTCCCTTTCCTAGTGAGCCAGCATCATATTCCACAGTGTTTGTGTATGTGATATTCCTTTATAGTTCAATAACAATATGTCACATTCTAATCTTCAATGAAATTCTTACTCCTGCAGCACCCTTTAGCTTTACCTACCTCTTGTTTCACCCCTCTTGAAACATTGTTTTTCTGGCAATGGAGAGTATTTTTTGCTTTGAATCTCAGTATCTCATTGATGTCGAAAAAGCGGTTGGAAACTCTGCAGTATATATACCATTTGCATTGCTATTTTTTTTCTAGAAGATTTCAAAGGAATGTAGCCTCAGAGAGCAAGGCTTTCTCCCCTTGTAAATATTGTGTTGTACCAGAAACCCATGTATTTATCTCTCGCTCTTCAGAAGAAAAGTAGAGTATTGTTGACTTGTCATTATCAAGTGTAGAAAGCCTTACCTTGAATTTGGCCTTTAGTAGGTCTGAAAGTGTCCTGCAGAAACATTATAGTCAGTTGCTCATCCTGTGTACTCCATTTTTGAGGCTGATGAAAGTAAATGATGTGGAGATTCCCACATGACATTCTATATTGCTGTTGCAACTATTTGTTCTATGGTAGATGCGAAACAAACGAAACTGAGAGCCACACCCCATACTTCTAAGTTAGGGTGATACTCTTGCGTCCCTTTAATTCTGTGTATTGTTTTAAGAGAAAAATAAGTAACATAATATGAGTGAAATTTACTAATGCATGGCAATGAGGACGATTTCAGCAGTGGTAAGATGGTAAAGAACTGTTAAAAAAATAAGCACAGTGTTCTGGAAAGTACTGTGAAACTTTATCAAAATATTTTAGTCACATTCATGACTTGGGTTTAGAATTTAAGAACAGCAATATGGGAATTCCAGTAAAATGTGTAACCTCCTAAATATGCAGCTTTTCATGACTGTTTTTTAGCATTCCTATTGTGTTTCCTTTCATTTTGTGTCCATTTGTCTTGGTTTTAGATTACATAAAAATGGGAGTTCTTTCGCTTATGACATGAAACTTAACCATTTGACACAGTGTGATAGTGAACTTTGATACAAAACTGTGAAATTTCTGCTAAAAGACAGAAATTTAAGAGTAGCAGAAAAACAAACCCAGTATATTCATTAGCTCTGTGGTTCAAATTAAATGTTTGAGGAGTGGAGAGAGCTCCCATAAATGAGAAGTGGGAGCGATGTGGCAATGGTTGAGAAAATGGACAGTGCAAGATTTTGGACCTGACAGAGGATGGAAAGGTTTCTGCCTCCTTTGTGAAGAACAAGATTTTTCACGAAGAAACTTGGAAATGGAATCCTGAAATGAAATGGTGGGCAGCAGATAATAGGATGCATAGACAGTGCCACATCCTCCCATTGTTGTTAACAGCAGGTCATGCTGGTTTGAACACATTACTGGAGTCATTGTGATTTAATGCCAAATCAAAAATAAAATGACTTTGCTGTTATTTGCCACCAAGTTCTAACCATTTAAAGCTTCTTTTATGTTTTCAAGCATTAATGTTGAAAGCATGATAGACGAACACATGCAGTGTTTCAGTGAATGTGTTTGTTTTATGACAGAGGGACTCCATGAAAGATGACAGAAGAAGTTATTGTTATAGCAAAGTGGGATTACACTGCGCAACAGGACCAAGAACTTGACATAAAGAAGAATGAGCGCCTCTGGCTGCTAGATGATTCCAAAACATGGTGGAGGGTAAGAAATGCAGCCAACAAAACAGGATATGTGCCATCAAATTATGTCGAGAGAAAGAACAGCTTGAAGAAGGGTTCTTTGGTTAAGAATCTGAAAGACACACTGGGTGAGTCCTTATTTGGAATATTACACTGATTCTGTTGAGGAACCAAGTGGCTTGAAAAGCTGTGGGATAGACATAATGTTCTGTACAAAAGGGGCATTGTTTCTGTTAATTTATTAATCAATATAAATTTTAGAGGATTTGAGGTGTTAAGGAGCTATATTTTTGTTTTTTTGGAATAAATACGGATGGACTGTTGGGTTTCTTTTTGTTCTTATCCTGATACTCCGTTTTTCATAAAAACAAAGATGACACACTCCATGTTTTTCTATAAAAACAGCAACTTGCACATGGGTTAACTTGCAAATATGTTGTCATACATACTGGTAGTAGATCTATGTTCAGTGTGGCTTTGTTTTTGTTTCGTCTTGTTAATTCATTGTGAAGTTTAAAAATACTTTACAGTGTTTAACCCAAGTGTATATAAATATCATTATTGTGTTGATAATACAGATTTTTATAAATAAATTATAGCTGGATGTATATGGATTAGCTGTCCTTGCCAATGAGCTGGGGTGGGTAATTAATATCGTTGTTGTTTTTGTTGTTGCCATAACGTGCCTTCGGATCAACTCTGACCACAGCATCCCTGTCATAGGGTTTTCTCATCAAGATTTATTCAGATAAGATTTGCAATTGCCTTCCTTTTAGATTTAGAAAATATAACTTCTCCAAGGGTTTCCATGGCTGGCTGTGGATTTGAACAGTGGTCTTGCAGAGTCCTAATACAATGCTCAAACCACGACACCAGACTGCCCTGCAACTTGTTCTTCATTTATAGGGAACATAAAAATAGTATTGTTACTATTTAGAGTCAAACTATACATACTGTTTGGAGTCAAACTGTACGAACTGTACATATCTTGAGGTGACGTGACTCATTAGAAAAGATAGTGATCCTTCATAAAGTTGAAGGCAGTAGAAAGGAGAGGAGAACCACATTACAGGTGGATTGACTCAGTCAAGGAAGTCATGGCCCTGAATGTATAAGAATTTAGAAGGACTATTAATAACCAGCTGTCTTGGAGGTCTCATTTGTAGGGCTGCCATAAGCTGAAGCTGACTTCACAATTAGCAGCAAGAGTCAAGTTTAATATGGTATAAGGGTGGTCACTTACTGATTAGATTCATTAGGATCTACTGCATTTTATATTTATTATAGTGGATAGCAGTTTCTTGGACCCCTGAACCAGATTGCAGAATCTAATTAAAATCTCTCCTTTGTAGAATATTAGTCTAAAATCTTGTACATTCAGAAGATAGTTTATCATGTATTTGAGGAAATAATTCTACATACAATTAATAGATCAGCCATCAAAAATTCTTCCATATGTTCTCTTGTCTCTTAGGTCAAAAGACTTTAGAGGTCAAAACAAGGATCTGAATTGTGCCTGGAAGGCTAAAGGAAGCCAGTGTAGACTTTGGAGACCAATATTGTGTGTTCATAGCAACCTCCCCAGTTTAGAAGGCCACCACATTTATCATCAGCTTCAACTTTCAAACAGTCATTGACAGCCCTGCATTTCTACCCTTGAGGCCATGAAGGCATGCATGACAATTGCCTGGTGTGAGTTTGAAAGAAAAGGTCACAGCCTTTTCTACAGACAGCGTTAGTGAAAGTGTTCCTAACCCCTCCAGCAATCTGAAAGCATGCTTTCTGACAGTAATGATCATAGTATATGCCTTCCAGTTGGCCTGTATCCCATGAATTTCGTAGGATTTTCTTTGGCAAACCATCTCTGAATATTCCTCGCCTATCTCCTTCCTGTGCATATAGTTTGCAGCACCTGACATTCTCTGGTGATCTCACTTTCTGGCTTTGCCAAATGGACTGACACCAAAATATGCATAATATACATTGCAGCTATAAAGTCTTTGTTTATAATAGGACTACCTGGTTGTTTTCACAAGAGCCAGAGTGGTGCAGTGGTTTGAGCATTAGACTACAACTCTGGAGACCAGCGTTCCGATACCAACTTGGCCATGGAAAGCCACTGGGTGACCTTGAGCAAATGACATTCTCACAGCCCTGGGGAGGCAAAAGCAAAACTCCACTGAACAAATCTTGCCAAGAAAACCACAGATAGGTTCACCTTAGAGTTGCTGTAAGTGCATACCTGGGGTTTTTTCACATCACTTTATATATTATTGTGGTAATTAAATCCAGTCCAAAGTTAATAGCATGAAGATTCACATTCTTGCTTTCGAGTTTTCCAGTTATTTGAAGCTCAATAGGCTGCATGCGCCTGCACTGTTGCTTGCCTTTTTTTTCCACTGAACTTCCTGTTTATTTTGAAAGTTTGCTAGAAACTGTCAGCTATTTCCCTCTTTTGAATCAACGTGTTTGCTACAGTCAGGATGCTCAAGATGCCGCCTCTCCACACTTCACCACCAAAGGAAGTGAAGCTTTTGTTTAGCAGATGCCTTGGCTGCTGGAAGGTCTTCACTCCATTAGTTACTTTGATTTCTTGTTTTTAAAGTTCTTTTTTTTAAATCGTGTGTCCGTGTGTGCTCCTAAAGCTTGGTTTGCATGGTCCTTATGTCTGGAGGTAACATGATTTATAACTACACAGTGTTACCATTTCACATGGAAGGGAGTAGTTTTGCTTAATGAGGATTCTGGGCAGCTGGAGCACCTAGCATTGGAGTCCTTAGGCCATTTCCACCCTACACTGTTATAGTGCTATTATTCTACTTTCAACTTCCTGTGGAATTCTGGGGTTTGTAGGTTACTGAGGCCAAAAAGCTCTCTCTGGCTGAGAATTCTAAATGCCTCTTCCTAAACTGCAAACCCCAGGATTCCATAGGATGTTGAAAGTGGAATGATAGCATTGTAACAGTGTAGTGCGGAGAGGCCCTTAGTTGGTTGAGGACTTTGGGAGACCAGTTTCTGAATCCCTCCTCAGCCATGGAAATCCCATGGATCACCTTGGGGAAGTCACACTCTTTCATCCTCCGAGGAAAGCAATGATAAAACTCTTTGGAGGCAGTCTTCTCAACAAAACTATGATGACCTTAAGGTCATCATAAGTTGGAAACAATCTGAAGACCAACAACAATGACAACATCAGCATTGAATAGTGAACATGTTTATGTGAATAGGTGCAACATCCAGGAATTATTTGTAGAAGTGAAGTTATCTGTGCCCTTCAGTGATCACTGTGCCATTCCCAAGACAGCTGAAGCAGCCTGAGAGTAAATATTCTCTTACGTGAACTGAGACACGATAGTTTTCCGTGGAAACTGCAGATTCAGCTCTTAACCATAGAGGGATTAACTATCATTTGATGAATACAAATGAGCCATCTTTTAGTTCTGTCCCAGCAGAAAAGGTCTTTTGAAAATTGTTTGGTACAGATTTAGCAAAGACTGCACAGTGTTATTCCAAGCAGTAAATGGTATTGCATTCAGTAATTGTATGCAAGTATAGCAGATGTTCTTCAGTTGATCCACCTTGAGGTCACAAAACTGAGAATGAATACTGTGCAGGTGCAGCTGTCAAATGCTGTCTTGCAAACCTGCCTCTTCCCAGCTTCTGTGATGATTGCAGTACTTCTAGTACTCTCTTAAATATGATACTATCAAAAGTCAGTATATATGTTAACATGTGATGTAAATTTGTGAGAAAGAAGCTAACTATAAATATGCTCTGTTCTCATTTTCAGCACAACTTGTCAGGCCTAAAGAACTGAAAGAAAAAAGACTAAAAATATAAAATTTTATGTTTGGAAATTTTGAAGCCAGTTGTGGGGGATGCTCTTGTTACACTACTGGGAACTTTTTCCTATATAGGCATTTGGTTGTGTTAGGATTCTGATCAGGACCACAGCAGACAGTTTAACAAAAATTAGAGACTTCCTATGCCATGACATTGACTATTTGTATAAGTAAAAAAGCATCCACAAAAGGCAGAAACCATACCTAGTACACACATGAGTTCTGTGGAATCTGTAGCCAATGATAGATTTGTTGCTGTGTGCCTTCAAGTTCTTTCTGATTTATGGTGACCCTATGACAAACCTATCCCACATTTTTCTGTGGTTGAGAGTATGTGACACACCCAAGGTCACCCAGTGGATTTCCATGGTTGAACGAGGAATTAAACCCTGGTCTCTGACGTCGTAGTCCACTGGTCAAACCACTACACCATGCTAGCTCTCTAGTGGTAGATTAGGTGCCACAAACTAGGCAAGTATTTTGCCTAATTCATTATATTTTCTTAGTTTCTGAAGTCTTTTAATCTCTTGTTTGATTTATTGCTAACCTGCTTTGTTTCTTCTATCAAATAGGTTATTTTTTTTAAAAAAACCAACTTGTTCTTTTTGACATATTTATTCAAAAAGATTCATATCTTATTGCATATCCATCACACTGATAATTTATTAGGTCATTTTCTCATTTTGTGCTGCCAGATTTTTTAAAATTTTGTTTATTTTGTCATTGATATTCTTGCACATGAATTTATGCTTCTGATCTGAGCCAGTTTTGCTCTTAGGCATTATATGCATTCATAGTTTTAGTCCATGACAGCTATTTGGAAAATAATCTTGATTATATATGCCACTACCAACACTACCTGTTCTGCGTCCATTCTCCTGCCCTGAAGCTTGGTCAACATCAACCTCTATGCTAATGTGCAGGTGTCCGCTACTAGACTAATGAAATATCTTCCAATCTGTGTCAGATGCCATATAATAGTGTTTGTAATCTTTATTATAAAGCTGCCTAGTGCTGATTTTTTTAAAAAAATGATGCAACAACATACTTGGTCCCAGAGCATCATACTGGTTGAGAGCCAATATGAAATTCTGTAGGTTCCTCTGCCATTAATAATAATACAAAATGCTTGCTTTGGGTTATTGCTCTGGTGATCTGACCTTAAGCCAGTCTGATTTCTTGAAAAAGCAACATTGATTAACTTCTGCTCTGCCTTTTTTCAGCTTAATAGGCCCTGTTTCTTTTGTTCCCTGTGCTTAGTGCCTGGTCCAGTGAAAAATTCCGGGGGGGGGGAGAAAATATACTATTAATAGCATGTCGTTCTGTGTCATTGTCGTAGATACTGTGGACATTTTGAGAAGTTTGCAACAAATCCTGTTCATGATACAGTGTTAAATACTGTACAGAAGTCACTTTTGAAAGCTTTTTGAGACTATATGGCTTTTCCCTGCCTAATTTTCCCTCTCCCACCCACACTGTGGATGACGGTATGACTATGGCAGCAGTTTTCCCTCATACTGCTTCACTTTAGCTTCAGTTGCTTTACATAATATAATCAGTGGTGTCATTCAGCTGGTTTGTACCAGTTCTCTGGAACCGGTTGTTGAAAGGTGCAGCAACTAAGGAAGTTAAAAGGGGAGCCAGGGTAGAGAAAAGAGAAGAGGAGGAGGAGGAGGAGGGGGAAGAAATTGCAGTGGAGGAGGAGGATAGAGAGGTGAGAAGGTCAGAGGAAGGGAAGGACTGGATCCTCTAGAACTGCAAGAGAGTGCCAGGTACGGGAAACGGTTGTTAATTATTTTGGATGACACCACTGAATATAATAAAGTCATCCATTAATTCAGGCATCGGTAAGGCAGTTGTTTCTCATCTGTTGTAACTGGCGATAGGGTGAGGATCTCTGTTTCATGTACACTGATGTTTTGGGGTAAGAGGAGAGAGATACAATGGGACTTCTGGCTTCTCTTTGTTTGAAGCCAGATTACTTGATTGTCAAGTTTTGCTGCTATATGTAATGGGAATGTATTTTGAGAGGTGTGGCTTTTTGAGACTGGAGCTAAACTGGGAATTTAGTATTTCCTCCCTCAAAAAAATGAAAAACCTTACTTGTTTTTTAAAAAGTTTATTTTTTCCATTGAAAAAGTTTTAACAAATCACTGTGCTATTCTTCAACAAGTGTGACAAGCAGCAAAGCATAGCACATATCTAATCCCTACACTTCCATAGGCCTTTCCTTAGCTTGAGCAGGCAGAGCAGGCAGGGTTTTCTACCTGCTCCCTCAAGAAATGTAGGTGACCTTCAAACAGCCACATCAAATTGGCAACTCTCTTGTCATCATTTTCATGACAGGAAAGGCCAGTAAGTGGAGGAATAGATGAGCTGTTACTCTGGGAAACCTCTGAGTCATGTCACCCAGTTGTACTGGTCTTTGTAGGTCATAAGCTGCACTTTGAACTGCATGGTGCATGCAGGGTTAATGTTTACTACTCAGTCTGGTGTAGTGGTTTTGAGTGTTAGACTAGGGAACAGGTAGAACAGGGTTTGATTCCCTGCTCACCCATGGAAACTCACGGGGTGACCTTGGGCAAGTCACACTCTCACAGCCTCAGAGGAAGGCAAGGGCAAACTCCCTGTGAACAAATTCTGCCAAGGAAACCCATGATAGGTTTGCCTGTCAGAAATGACTTGAAGGCACACAACAACAACTCACAGTGGTACTAAACTGAGAAATGTTGCTCTGGCCAGTAACTAGGTGCTGTTGTTTCTGGAAGCAAGCTCAGTTATTTGTGTATTTGCTCAGAAGTTAGTGTGTTCAAAGCACGCATGTGTTTATGCAGTGACCAGAAGTTTTTTGGTCATATCTGAGGCTAGTGTGCTAAATATACCTTTACCCAGAAATGTCTAATAATAGTTAAATTTGTTATGTGCCATTTAGACTGCTATAACACATTCTGGCTGTCTTTGAAGAATATTAAGGAATATCAGCTGATCCAGAATATTGCAGCCAGACTATTCAGCAGGAGCAGTTACAGGGAGCATGTGATTTCTCTTATCCCAATAGCTTTATTAGTCTTGTTTTTAGGTGTGGTTCCAAGTCTTCTTTTTGACCTATAAAGCCCAATACAGATGATGACCAGGCTGCAATCTACCATAAAAGCTTGGCTGGCTTCTGTTCCTTTTTCGGTTGGCTTTTGGCTTGGTCCCACTACCATCAGAGGCAGATCTGGAGGATTACAATAGAAGTCCCTCTTGATGTGCCTTCCAGGCTGTGGAACTCTTTTGCTGGGGAAGGAGTCCGCTGGCTCTGCTCTGCTTCCTCTGTCACACAAAGACACTTTTATTAAGCTAGGCCAGTGGTTTTTAACCTTTTCTTCACAGGGACCCCTGTAAATATAATTTGTTGCGAGGGCCCCCCAAGACGTAACTCAATATTTAAATATATAAATTTAGATTTATATATTCAAATATTTATTTAAATGTCCAAATATTTATTTATTTGTTAAAGACTAGCATTCAAATCCTCATTCAGACATTGGGTGACCTTGGGCAGGTAACCTTCTCGTAGCCTCAGAGGAAGGCAAAGGCAAACCCTCTCTGAACAAATCTTGCTAAAAAACAACTGTCATAGGTTCACCTTAGGGTTGCCATAACTCACAGGTGACTTGAAGGCATACAACAATAAGGTGTCACTGACAGGGGGAGATTCTTTCTAACCATCATGTCTCTTCCCTTTGAAAACTGACTTTTGGCAACCCTGAAGTGAGCCTATCGTGGGGGTTTTCTTGTTGCCTTTGCTTCTCTCTGTGACTGAGAGAATCGGACTTGCCTGTATCACCCAGTAGGTTTCTATGACCAAGTGGGGATTCAGACTCTGGTCTCTGGAGTCATAGTTTGGGTATATGCACATGCCTGCCACCATGTCCCTCAGCACCCATACCCCCTGTTGCCATGTCCCTAACAAAAGGGACATAGTGGCAGGTGTGTGTGCATGCCCAAACTGCTCCCTCATTTGCAAGTGAGGGAACAATTTCAGCACTTGCACTCCCCTGCCGCTGCTTCCCTGTTGCCGCTGCTCTTGGTGTCCAGCAGAAGGGCTTCGCACACCCCAATGAGGTGCTCTGCAGACCCCAGGTTAAGAAGTGCTGAGCTAGGCGATTGGTATGTAAGTGGTTTGATACTGAAGCAGGCTTAAGTGACTGAGTTCTGGCTTTGTGTTGTTAATACATTTGTTTTATGTTACCTTTTTATCAAGACTTTTTTTTTTAATCCATATGTTGTTAGCAAATTTGAGTGCCATTCATGATGGAAAGGTGAAAGATAACATTTAAAGAATAAATTCCACAACTAAGCTGCCACCACTAAAAAGACCCTCTCGCTGGTGGTCACATCCTCTGAATTAGGTCTCAGGATTTGGGTAGATATATGTGGAAGAAGGAAGTCCTTCAGATAGTTGGCTATAAGCTAAGAATTTTAAAGTGGGAATAATAATTAGCCCTTCAAATTCATCTTGGAAACAGTCTGAAAGACCCTGCATCTAATGAAGCAGTAGCGTAATATGTTTGCATCCCTCAGCCTCAGCTAACATTTTTGTAGCCCTGTTTTGGAACAATTGCTTTTTCCAATTAGTTTCTAAAGGAATCAACAATCCATTGCAAGAGGTGAACCTGGATTAACTAGGGCAGTGCAGTTGCTGAAAGTATGCCTGGACTTGGTAATTGGCTGAATGAGTAAACTGGAACTCAGTTCCAGTAACATAGTGGTTAACTGGATAGCCCTCAGATTCAAGAAGAAAGTTTCTCAACTTATTTTCCACTCCTCAGATGAATAGGTATTAGTTTGGTACTGGCTCTTGATCAGTTTGTCATTGGATGTTAAAACGTCTTCAGGGGCACAGAACTTCTTTTAGCTTTGATTTCCTAGTTTTGGTTTCTTTTCAAGAGTGTGTATTGAATTGCATTGAAAAACTTTGTTCTTCCTAACCTCATTTTTGTAAATCTTTTGAAAAAACTATGCTACTGATTGCATGAGCAGATTTGAACAAGTTGCAATTTGAATAATAGAATCTTCAGTCAGTTTCTCACACACCTGTGACAGGTAAAATAGAGCTGAGTGTGGATTGACATCATCTTTTTCTTTTTTCCTGGAAAGCACAGAAAGCATAAAATGCTGTAATGAAGTAAATCCTCAAAAGAACCTACAAATGTGCAAAATATACAGAAAAGCGTGGTGAGGTCAGACTTCCTGTATGTATCCACATGTGTTCAGTGCAAATCAAATATTGCGGACTGTAATTCAAAATAACACACAGATCTATAGAAACAGGGATCCTTACCTGTTGCCAAAATACAAAGAATGAACAGTACAGATTTTCTCCATGGTACTTTCAGCAGTTGCCTTCCTACTGGCAGCCCTGTCAGTACTGCTGAGAGGGTGTTGATTTTATGCTTGAGGGAGGGGAATGGGGGAGACCTGGGCTTCCTGTCCCTAGAGGCTTGCCCATTTGAGACATTTTAAGGCCCAGTGCTAGGCTATGAGGGAATGTAGTATTTGACCTGCATCAGTTACATCAGTGGTTCTTAACCTTTTTGTTACTGGAGACCCTCTGTAAATACAATTTGTTACTGGGGACTCCTGAGACTTTTCTCAAGATTTAAATGTTTAATTTATATTTAAATATTCAAATATTTGTTTAAAGTTGCTCATCAGTTGCTCACACTTATTCCTTGTTCTTCCAGTAGGCAATACAAAGGAAAAGAGGCCTTTTAATGGTCTGTGGAGTAGTATGCTGAGATCCTTCAGGGGCCAGGAGAGTTGAATAAATTGGAATTTCCTAAAGAAAGGTTGTGAATAGGAGGCAGTCCTAAGGAATAATTTATTTTGCCTTTCCCCTAGAAGGGGGAAAGCAGTGCCTAGAAAGTAAAGATCGTGGTGCTACTTTGGGGGAAAGCACAAAAAGAAATTCCTCTTCTGAACACACCTACCCCTCTCTACTTTCTCGGTGCTCCTTCAGAGGGAAATGGCATTCATTTTGAACTTTCTCCCAAATGAGCACTGAGACCCTTGCCGCTTTGATTCCAAGCATCCGCAAAAGTAGAGGGACTCCCTCCTGTTCTCATGACTGCCTGGAAGAAAAGCTGTGTCGCACTGCCTGGCCCTGGGCCCAAGTGGCATTGCCACACTCACCACACAGGGCCTAGGCTGGGTGCCTTCTTTAATCTTCTGGGCACCCTGGTGCATCTGCACATTAGCGCCTGGAGCCTCTAGAGCCTCTAGGCCACCACTGCCACCTTTGAGGAATCTGGGACATGCTGCATCAACCAGCCACAACCAGCCAGGACATTTTTTTAGTCCCTTAAATCCAGGATTTTCCCCATTTTCCAAGATGAATGGTAACCCTACATGGACCCCCTGCGAAGGCCCTGCAGGACCACAGGTTAAGAACCCCTGAGTTATATTGTATAAAGAACACAATTTGTAGTAACCCTCATTCTAACTGAATTCATTTATTCCCAGTGAGGATAAGTACTGGCTTTTTTCTTATTTTTGATCCTGAACCCCATGCAGGCATTGGAGTTCAGTTTTCCATGGCAGTAGGTGGCTGACAAGAACCCTGCTGATGTTCTCGTGCTGTACATTTTTTTTTTTTGTTCTTGACATTTATTCTGCTTTTCATAATCATATGCATTATCTTTACAAGCAACCTCGTGTGGGCATTCTTTATACAAGCAACCTTGTGTGGGCATTCTTCATGCTCCTCTGTGTTAAGGAACCACTCAGATTTTCCGAACAATTAACATTAAATGTCATGAATATGGATGTATGAATTCTGGCATTGAATTGCTCTTCCATAATCCTGTAATATTATCAAAAGATTTTTTGAAAAAAGATTCCTTTCTTTAATCACAGTATTATAACTGAGTGCATAGTGCTGTAAGAGATTTGTTGAATTATTTGTAGCTTTTTGTTATTGTTTAAGTGTCACTTACTTCTGGTATTAGTAGAACTCAATTAGTTAGCTAGAAGGACAGACTTGATCTAAATATTTGGAAATGTTTATGAGTGGTGTCCATCCAAATGGAAAATGGCTTAGTCATTGCAGTTGAATGAGGAAGTATGTAGTCATGAATCCAGAGTTGTGTTTTTTTCACAGTTTGTTCATAGTATTTTATCTTCCCAATTGATTTTCATATTGTATGGAGTATGTTGATACAGGGATATTGTTTAGTTGCGGAGACTGTAATGTATCATTGTGGATCAGAGTATGGCCAAATTCTGCTGCAGTTTTGTATTCTATAAAAAGCAGAAGTACTGTTTTCCTGAGATTGTATCACATAGCACAATAACTTGGTTTTGTGCTGTCACTTTGCCCAGTTTGCATAGCCACTGGAAATCTTTTGTTGCAATTATTTAGATAAGCACTTAGAAACAATAAAATGGAACATGTCAGAATGGAACCAACATATTAAACAGAATCATTGCTTTCATCATTTCATTACTTGACGACGCTTAGGTTAGTTTGACCAGCCTGACTGACTGTGCATGTGTGTGTGTGTGTGTGTGTTATTTTCTGGCTGCTGCTGTTTCTACTTCTGTTTTGACCAGAATGTTTTGACTAGTATTTATATATGCTGGTGACTAATCCACCAGAATGGGTCAGGTGTGTTAAGCTACCTAAGCTGAGCTGTTCGGTGTGTAATTAAGAAGTGATGTAGTCAAACGAAATTGATACATGTGAGACAGCACTGTATAGAACAGGATTTATTTTTAAAATGCTGCTCTATTCCTTTTTTTGTTTTGTTTTGTCATGATCCTTTCGTGTCTGTTCACATCAGGATTATTTCATTTTATGTAAGCCAAAGACTTTATATCCAGTATCAAAGATAAGAGAAAAAGGTTGGGATACTTCCTCACTTTTCTTATCTACACATTAGGTTTAAAGTAGGAGAGTGGGTGGATTTGTGTCTTTGCTTATCCAGAGCTGACTGCAAAATAAACTTGGATTCTGTTTGTCCCTAGACAGACTGATCCTGCAGCTCTGTTGAAATGCCACATAAGGTTTATTATTGCCCTCTATGGCATGGAGCTAATAAATATGGGTTGTTTGTTCGTGGGTGGAGTACTAAAGATTGCTCCTGGACTAGATCTTCATCACAGTGACATACAGTGTGAATATTTATGGTTGGAAATGATGAACATTTTAGTGCTGTTTTATGGTACTACCTGTTTAGTATATACTTTATTCTGCCGTGGGTCATTGAAATACCATATTATAATAATATTGCACTCGGTGTCATATTTGGTAATTGGTTACACATTGGACAATCATACGAGTTCACTTCTTGACAGAATGCATAATGAACTTTGTGCCCATTTGGGCACATTTTTAGTGCTAAGACGTTCCGGTGAAGTACATAAGAATAAATGTTTCTGTGTACACACAATTTCTTAGTGTAAATTATTTATTTGTATTATATTGCAGTGGAGTCAAGAACTGAATGGCAAAGAGAGACTAGATAGAACTTTTCCAGTAACAAGTTTTTAACATATCCTTTTATTTAACTTGCTGCAAATAAAAGGAAAATTGGTTAGTTACATTTTAAGACATGTTACTCCCATAGTACAACCTAAGGCACAACTGATTATAAAAATAGTATTTCCTTTTCCACACTGTCTACTGTTCTCTGTATCTATTAAGTCTCTAGTGACATTGGAAAGAAATATAGGAAAGGGCACATCAAAGCTTCATTTAGTGGCTGCCCTTCTGAGATGAAAGTAAACTTCTTAAAAAGTTAAAATGTTCAAGTTTTGTCCCTGACAGCTTCTCTGGCATTATAATTACATTCTTCTATGTGTTAATTCTTCTGTTGACAGATTTAGGAAACAATTGAGATATTTTTTTCCCAGTTCTATATTGGATCAGTGACCTATTTTTGTTGAATGCCTAGTTGAAATTTCTGTTTTTGTTTTTTCTATTTTAACAGGCTTGGGTAAAACAAAACGAAAGACGAGTGCCAGAGATGCCTCACCAACACCTAGTACCGATGCAGAATACCCATCAAATGGCAGTAGTGCTGATCGGATTTACGACCTGAACATCCCAGCATATGTTAAATTTGCCTATGTGGCAGAGAGGGAGGATGAACTGTCTCTTGTGAAAGGATCTCGAGTTATTGTTATGGAAAAATGCAGTGATGGCTGGTGGAGAGGGAGCTACAATGGACAAATTGGATGGTTTCCTTCAAACTATGTAGTAGAGGAAGTTGAGGAAGCCACAGCTGATTCCCCGAGTTTTCTAAGTTTGAGGAAGGGAGCATCTATGAGTAACGGCCAGGCCATGAAAGTACTTCATGTTGTTCAGACATTGTATCCATTCAGTTCCGTCACAGAAGAAGAGCTCAATTTTGAAAAAGGTGAAACCATGGAAGTCATAGAGAAACCTGAAAATGATCCAGAATGGTGGAAATGTAAAAATTCCCGAGGCCAAATTGGTCTTGTTCCCAAAAACTATGTAGTAATCTTAAGTGATGGCCCTACCATGAACACTTCCCATCCACCCCAGATAAGCTATACAGGGCCCTCTTCTACAGGACGGTTTGCAGGAAGAGAGTGGTATTATGGGAATGTTACTCGGCATCAGGCAGAATGTGCTCTAAATGAGAGAGGAGTGGAAGGGGACTTCCTTGTCAGAGACAGTGAATCTTCGGTAAGTGGAGCTTATGTCGGAACTTGAAATGCAGCAAAATGCTTGAATTTGATTGTGCAGTTATTTATATGGGAGTTTGAATGTGGTGTAGCAATTTAAGTGGAAACCTACTGGGTGACCTTGGGCAAGTCATACTCTGTCAACCTCAGAGGAAGGCACAAATTTTGCCAAGAAAACCTTCTAATAGGTTTGCCTTTGAGTCACCATAAGTGGAAAACAACTTAAGGACACACAGCAGCAACAACAGTGAAATAGACATGAAAGAGAAGGTCCCATATTGATTGAAACTAATATATCAGTTTAACTGTTACAGGAATAGTGTTCTCCATTGTCCAGGACTGAAAATGAAGTTCTTTTTAGAGGGAAACAGAGTAGCAGCCAGGACTTCATGTGTGATGCATAGTACATCTTCAAATTTGCTGAAATTTTATATCAGTTGATTGTTGGGGTTTTAGACAAATTCCATGTGTACTTCTAAGATTATTTGGAAGTGGGTAATATTTCTGTTTAAAAATAAAGGTCTCTGTGAAGAATTGAGTCTAAAATTATTTCACAAGATAGGATCCATTTGTTTTCCTATCATGGGAAAGTTTTGATTTATTGTGATCCTGAATAGATAGAACTTCATTACCATTTTTTCCTTGTATTCTTTCTGTTACTGTCCATGTGCATGTGAAATTATAGTGTCATAATGTGCATTATGAATCGCTTTGCCAAAGCAAAATAATACGGTTCTCTTTATTCTCTTGCATGTATTTACATTGACTTCTCCTGCTTCTGGCTTTTTCATATGAATCAATTTGAATAAGTTGTAAAGAAGAAGGCATATTAGTGTTTTGCACCAAAGACAAGGATTGTAGTCCAAATTATGCTTGGGAGTATAATCTTTGAGCAGAATAAGCAGCCCAAGAGTCGCCTGGCACCTTAGAGGCTGATTAATTTACAGCAGCAGCAGCTGCTGTCATTGGATACAGATGAATAACTTTCAACTCTTCTTAGATGGGCTTTCTCTCTTGCCACTTCCTGTGGGTTTTACGCTAGGGCTCTCCACAGCTTCCACATCAGGATGGACTGGTCTTTGTTGTCGTCGTGTGCCTTCAAGTCATTTCCGACTTATGTTTACTTTGGGGTTACCGTATCTTAAGCAGCCCTAAGTGGCACACCAAGATTTCTTAGGCAGTAAATAATCATCCCTTCTTATGTTAGTGGTTATATTAATGATACTCTTCCTAAATTTCTAAATACTTTTCCTCTTCTAGACTGGTATCTGGGTTCCATTTTATAAACAGAAGCTATTCTGTAGAGTATTCTTTATTCTGTGCTAAGTTATTGAATTTTCGGTACATTCTTCTCTGATGGTGAATTTGGCAGTGTAAGCTGCAAAGTCTAGTCCAGCAAAAAAGGGTTTGCTGCAAAGCTTAATCTAGCAGAATGGAATCTGTTCATTAAAGTTTGATGTTTTTCTGTCAAGTCTGAAAAAGAACTTGTAGCTTGCAATACGACTCATACTTACTTGGGAAAAGCCCTATTGAATATAGTGGGGTTTCCTTCTGAGTAGAAATATATAGTACTGGCAGAGTGGTAATGATGACACATGTTGAAACTTGACTTGGGCATCTAAATGTTTCTGCAGATAACTAATGTTCAGGGTTTGCTGTTTTGCCCCAGCCCCAATAAGCAGATACAGAAAAAATAATGGGAAAGTACCACAAAAAGAAAAAAATGGTGAGAGAAATTTAAGATGCTGAAGAAGGAGAAAATTATTATTCTCATGTGTTTTGAATGATATGCTCCTGATACCGAAGAGTCTTCTGTGCTTCTGAATCATTCTTGATGTGATGTACCCCCTCAAAGGATATTATCTGAAATGTATTTGGACTGCGATCTTAAAAACACTTTTTTTCAGCATCTGAAGTTTCTCCCACCACTTTTCTCCAGTAACTTTTTTTTGAGTGGGTGGCATCTGGGTTGTGGACCAGATGGCTGGATCTGGCTTTTCCTTTTTGCCCATGTTTTGTTTTTAGTTTTTGTTTTAACGTAATTCACTGAGAAATCATCCCCAACCTAGTTTTATTGCTTTCCCACCAAGATGATCAGTATGTATTTAAAAGGAAAAGGTGCTCTTGTGGTGGATAACCGTGCTCATCCTGGTATATGTGAATGCTCCGATGTTCACAGGGCATGAAATTCAGATCAACTGTACTAGAAGGAGCTGTAGGAAAAAAACATTTACTGTTGTTTGTGGCCTACTTCACAGCAATAGACTATGAGGGTGAACAAGTGGTCTCTGTTGGCAATCTTGATTTGCTTCCTGGACTATAGAGCAGAACGTGCCCACCTCATATGCTTTGTAGTCCCCCCAGGTCCCTTCCATTATCATCCCAATACATACATTTTTAGCTAATTTTGTATGTATTCAAGCAAATGAAATTATAGAGCGTAGTCTGTTTTCCCAGTCAAGAGAAAGAATGCAGAACAGCGTTTGAAGATTTAAGACTCTAAGACATAAACATAGTTTTTTTCTACAGGTCTGAAGTTTTATTTCCCAGACTGTTGTAAAAGGGATGCCAGGAAATAGAATGGGATCTGTTGGTAGGTTTCTGTATAAATAAGTAAGGCTTCTTTTTACCTGCCTCTCTGGTGTAGCCAGAAAAACAAGTAAAAGTGCAAGTTAAAATAATAAGCCCTTCTGTAGCTAGCTATACGAGGATGATTTCTGTCTCAGTGTCCTGCACATGAAAAGTAACAAGCAGGCACAACGAATGAATCCTCATGGACCAAACTAAAGGCCTCTTAAGCTCAGCATCCTGTTTCCTTTTG
Organism: Iguana delicatissima; assembly: GCA_948472985.1. Taxonomy (NCBI): domain Eukaryota; kingdom Metazoa; phylum Chordata; class Lepidosauria; order Squamata; family Iguanidae; genus Iguana; species Iguana delicatissima. The sequence continues at coordinate 408,320 of CAOKZL010000792.1, forward strand.
TGGCAGTCCAATGGCTATGAAAAGCCCAGAGGCGGGTCATGAACTAGTGACACTTTTCCATTGTTGTTCCCCCGAAAATGGAATCCATTTTGAGGCATACTGCCTCCGATCCTGTATCTGTTGAGAACCTTTGTCCTCTCTGAATATCTTTTCTTTCTTTCTTTTTTTTCTTTTAGCACAACCTGTTGGTGCTACTTGGAGAGTTTTAAGTACACATCATATGTAGAATAGGGGTGGGCAATTCTGCCAAGCTCAGTTTCACTCAGGTTCTTATGTTCCCAACATTCCCACTGGAGAGTTTGTTCTGTCCCACAATTTGACTGCCCTCCATAGTCCTTAAAAAGTATGCGTACTTTTGTAAACATATTTTAAAATGATTTTTTAAAATGTAAACATTTCATTAGGCAGTTTTTGCAACTGAATGCATTTTCCCCAAACAGTTTCCAAATGACTAAAATATTTCACAAGTATATTTTTTTTAAAAAAAGAAAAAAGGTGGGGGTCATTTTTAAATGTATGCATTTCTCTGCATTTTTTTGAGGGTGTAAAACTTTTGCTTGTGGTAAATTGTGCACTGGTTTATATGTATGTTCAAGAATAGAGATGTAAAATTTCCAGAATCATTGAACCCCTGAGGGGAACACTGCCCCCACCTGAAGAACAGAGATTACAGAAAAATCAATAAAATCTCAATATTGCCATCCTTTGCAGACCTGAATACCCTAAAGGCAGCAGATCTGTCTGATTGATCATAGAAGCCAAGCAGGGTCAGTCCTGCTTAATGTGTGGATGGGAGACCAACCATATTCACACACACACACTAGTGAAGAAGTCTGTGTGTTGCTGGCCCTGAATTTCCTGTTACTTGGTTCATTGAGTGACCCCTAGTTCTAGCGCTATGCATCAGGAGGGGAAAAATCCCTCTACTTTTTCACACTATGCACAGTTTTCATACGCTTGTCACTCTACCCTCATGTTTTCGTAAGCTAGTTAGCTTCAACCATTGTGACATTAACACCCTACTAACCTTTTAGTTGCCTTTTTCTGTGCCTTTTTCAAATTTTGTGGTATCTTTTTTGAGGTATACTGACAAGAGCATACTATTCCAGTTGTGATCACATCATAAATGTTGAAGTATTGGCAGCTTTATTTTTGATTTCTTTCCTAATTATTATTGTCACTTATTTATGTGGTGCCATCACTGTACATGATGCTTTAGAAGTAAAAGAACAACAAAACAGTTCCCTGCTCTCAGACTTACAATTTAATTAAGACATGACACAGAAGGAAAAGGGGATGGCAGCATGGGGGAGGATTAAGGCCAGCAGATATTGCCTCTGGTTCTGGTTCTCTGCATGATGGAGCTGTGCCTGCATCTTCTTCTCTCCCTCTGGGGCCAGGGCAGTGGCAGTACAGGTAGAGGGAGTGCCTTTCATCTGCTTCTGGGCCTAGACTGGGTGGAAGTGTACCTGCTTCTCCTTCTCACCCTCTGAGGCCAGATGTGAGTTCTTTTGAGTTCTAATGACCTCTAGAATGAATATTTCCATTTTCAAGCTGCTGTACCTTGATTTTTCTTTGTGATGTCCATGGTGATTGCCAACATTCCGTTCCTCCTTATTCCCCTCAGCCTTAGATCTCATCAGTGCCTGTGCAAGCTAAGGCCATTTCTGTACTACACTGTTATAGTGCTATTATTCCACTTCCAACATCCCATGGAATCCTGGGATTTGCCGTTTAGGGAAGGGCATTTAGAATTCTCAGCCAGAGAGCTCTTTGGCCTCAGTAAACTACAAACCCCAGACTTCCACAGGAGGTTGAAAGTGGAATAATAGAACTAGAACAGTGCAGTGCAGAAATGGCCTTAGTGTTTTTTACCCCTTAATGTGGATTATTTTACATATAACTTACACTGTGCGCAGCTTGCCTTTTATTGCCTTTTACTGTTCTTTTGAATAGTTTTGGTTCTGTTTGTCCAGGTTTTTGATTTGTGTGCTGTCTACTTTAATATTTTGTGTTAGCATCCCTCAGATGCAAATAAAGATTTTACTTTATGTGCAGGTTATCACATCATGTGGCTTGTGAGGTGCCTTAGGTAACTGACTTTGTTGCCAAGCCATTATTTTTTGCATCTGTCTTGGGGTTCTAATATGAAACCCCAAGTATATCCCTTAAGCAAGAGGTCTGCCTCCTTCCTTTCTGTATGATATTTTAAACTATTTTAACATGGTCAGTAAAGCCAGACCGACTCATATAGGTTTTCAGTGAGGTGCAGTATACATTTTTGCTACAGTTAACTAGCAAGTAATTAGTTGATATTTATCATTTACAGTAGAGTTTTAAAGATGTTCTTAAATATATTGCCTTAGGATGATGGCATAATTTAACATAATATTTTGAGAGATATTTAAAAACATAAAATAATAATGATTTTTACCTAGGATATGCTTCCTGTGGACAGAAGGAAAGATGTCTCCACATAATTTTCAAGGATTCCCTTTCCTCTGACATCAGAGTTACCACATTCAGCAGGATATCCCCAATCCTCTACGCAGCATTTTCAGGGGACTGGAGGGTAGGAGAGGAAGAGTTAATATAAAGCAGTCAGGAAATTTCAGAGCTGAAGCAAGATCTTAATCATTCTAACATTGTGCTCTGTGACAGGTCCTGTAACAACAACAACAACAACAAGTAATGATAGTAGTAATAATAGTAGTAAAAAATAGAAATGGACAAATTGCCTTTTCTTACCTTATTCATAAAAATGTAGGATGAGGGAATGGGGTGGGAGCTGGTCACATTAATTCCTGGCAGAATCTGAAATGGATAGTTATAACTCTTCCCTTGCTCCACAAATTGAAATTCATACACAAAAAAAGATTTCAAGAAGCCAACTGAGGTTCCAGATCCTCAGATTTGCATGTCAAGCAAATTCTGGATTTGACAAACTGCTTATTGCTAACCACACATTCTTATTGCTAAGCACAAATTCTCAGGAAACATATTCAGGGTAGCTGTGATGTCCATGCCGCAAAATGCAAAATCCACAAAACCCACCTTCTTTGGGCAACCTAAAAATCACATAACATGTAACACAAGCTTTCAAAGCTTCATTGGCATCTTCATCAGGCAACGCTGTTAAAAAGTGACGGTGTTACAGTCAGTTGCCTTTGCTGACTGATAGTGATCTGTGCATGTTCCAGCTAAGGAGCAACCTATGTTTGATTTCTCCTGTGCACTTTCTGAATGAATTCAAAACTGTTCAAGACTGCAGTGCCTGTGTGCAAGAACCATGCAGTGCTTTTAAAATGTGCTTTGTTGTGAGAGACAGTGAAGAAACTTTTGGAAATATACTTTACCTGAATATAAATGCAGTATTTATTTGCTATCATTTCTGAGGAGAATTAACTATACAGTCATAGGTATATTTTTAAAAGCTGACTGAGCGCATGGAGGTAAAACATTCCATTTTAGTTGTTCTGGTTCTTGTAGAAATGATTCAGTATGCTGTCTGGTGAATGGGGAAATGACTGAGGCTTTTATTTGTAAGAGCTCTAAAGACCTCAACTGTGCAAAAAGCAGAAAGCAGAATCAGTTTCTGGTTTGCAAGACCTTGTGAGGAGAAGTGCAGCGTAGGTCACACACATTTTGCGGAATCTTGTGTGATGCTCCGAGTTGGTGTGTGAAAATGTCTACAGACACAGTGGGTGTGGGAGCTAAAAGTCAAACTGTGTAGCATCTGGCCTGTGATATTCAAGTACTTTCCAACTCCTTTTATTCAGTAAGTTTATATTCAGAGATGCGTTGCCCCTTTCACACTTTCTTGGTCTTTAATAGTATTCTTATTGATTATTTTGAATCTGAGGAGACTTGTACATGATTAAAATTACTTCTTCAAATAGACTGGTGTGAGGCTGCTTTTGGCATTGATTTTGGGGAGTTTATAAACTGAACAGTACTAGCTATTGGAAGCAGCAAGGGGGAATTGAAAACTCTGCCAGTAATCTTGTAAGATTATAACCCTCTCTGTCAGTCTGAAAAACTGGAGGCTTGATGTGGACTATTGATATGACCCAACTAGATTGCTGATAGGCTTCTAAGTAGAAGCAAGCTTTCATACATCATGGCAGAAGCTCCAGTCATAGGAAAGGGATATGTTAGATCAGTAGTTCCCAAACTTTAGTCCTTCACTGCTTTTGGACTTCAACTCCCAGAAACCCCAGGCAGCCTGGCCAAGAGCCAGGAATTCTGGGAGCTGAAGTCCAAAACATCTGGAGAAGTAAAATTTGGAAACCACTGCACTAGATTGACAGAGTAAGTCAAGAAGAGAGACAGACAGTGAGCAGTTGAATTGAATTCACAATTGCATGCCAAAGAGTAGGGGTGAAAAAGAAGCAATATATAAGACAGTATTGTAATTGGAACCGAGAACGGACGGAGGACAAATTGAAATAACCAATTCATGTAGATCAACCTTTTAATGTTTGCTTTACCTGTTTTCTGCTGTCAGTTCAGCTTGCTTGCAGGGCATTTATATCTCCACTATTACTTCTTCTCTATTAAGGGTGGAGTCCACATGGCCAGTATGATGCTGTGTTCCTTCTGGCCCCACTGTTTTCTGCTTCTTCTTTCCTCTAATACCCACTTTTTCCTCTTTGGAAATTTCTGAAACCATTACAAATAAAATTCCCATTGTCCCAATGCTGTCTTTTCCTCTTGTTGGTTGTTTTCATCAGTTGGACTGCCCAGGCCGAATTTTTTTAGTTGTTAGAAGTGTAATCAAGTAGTATGCAGTCAGGTATAATCGAAGTCACAGAAATACCACTCCTTGAATTAGAGAAAAGTGGACTAGTTATGTACTGTTGTGATTGCATACATGCAACATTGTTTGAAGTAATAGTGGTTTGAAACAGGAGAACCTTTATCATTTACTAATGAGGAGTGGAAGGATTTTTTAAATTGTTCGGTATTTCAAAATTTGTCACATGGTTTTTCTCAGAGCTGGTCAGTGTGGATTGCACCGATCAGCTCTGCATTGCAATAGAGGCAAAGTATTGAAAGTACCACTTACAGGCAGTGACCCATAGCAAATAACTGGTTCAGACGTGCCCTCAAAGTGTACAACTCTAAGCATGGGAAAGATTGCGTGCGAGCCATTCAGCTATAGCAGCTATGTCCACTGGGGAAAGGAGCAAAAAATATCTGCCAAGAGCTGAAACAAAAAAGGCGAAGAGAAACAAAATATAAAAATAAACAGCCTTGGAACAAGTTCAGGGAAGGCAGCAGGGAATTGCTTTAGACTGCCTTTAACCTCCATGCGGTATATAGAATGACAATGTTAAGGTTTAAAAAAAAATTAAAAAATGCAGTGGCATATTTGCAGTGGAAAGCAAGCAAGAACAAATAAGCCCTAATACTTTTATATTTTTTTCATGTTTCCTGTATTATTTTAAGTATGAGCCTGTGGTAGGAGGAGAACAGTACCCTAAAAGCAGCTGTGCAAGATCTTCAGGTCCTCCTATTTGATAAGTCTTTCCTTAAAATAACCAAAGAGGGCCTTAACTCAGCTATCTTAAAAAGTACAAGGTCCCTGAAATGATAATGGAATGAAAGGAGAAGTAACATGTTTTATCCATAATGATAAATAGTAAATCCTACACCTCATTGTTTTTATGACACCCCTTCAGCAAGAACTATTTTCAAATGACGGGAAGACACTGTTCAGTTTTCTGTATCTGCCTTCCAAATAAAGCAGTTGTGCATCCCCTGTTCAGATTGATTCCCACACCTACCACCCTTTGGCTGTCTGCTTCAGCGAAAGAAAGCAGCTGTAGTACTGTATTTTGTGTTCCATGGCACTTTGTTTATGTGACTGTCATAATGGTACTCTGCAAAAACAATGTGTTTATAACACAGATCTTTTCATAGATCTCTCTGGCCTCTGATCTTCTGCATCTCTCTTACCTAAGACAAATCTGACTTTATTGCTGGAAATCACTGTTCTAAGTAATAGGCAGCACTACAGTATCAGGTAGATGAATGGGGTACTGTATCCAGATCAGATTAATTGTCCTTCACCGTAATACTTTTCTTTGAAATTCCTTCTTTATAAGTGATGGCTTTATTTCAGTAGAAATTTGTATCAGTTTGTATTTGTATCAATATATATTTTTTGCTGTCTAATGTACAGTTCTGTCTGAGTCATGTGTCTGAATCCAGTAGCCAGTGATGCTGTTTTTGATATTAAGATATGCATTCTCTAGTTCAGTGGTTCTCAACCTGTGGGTCCCCAGATGTTCGTGGACTTCAGCTCCCAGAAGCCCCGGCCACTATGGTCAATGCTCAGGGCTTCTGGGAGCTGAAGTCCACGAACATCTGGGGACCCACAGGTTGAGAACCACTGCTCTAGTTGAACTTTTGAAATTCTAATGATTTTCTAAGACTAAGATTAGTTCTTGTTAAAATAGTTTGTTGTTATCCAATGAAATGTTTAAAACCTATCCCTTCTTGTTTATTTATCCAAACCGTTGCCTTCTTGAATGGTCTTAGTATCTCTTAGTGCTTTGAGGGTGGGGTGTGGGGGATTGGATTACAAAAACAGCACATAGATATTTGGCGTCCATATTTCTTTGCAGTGTGGGGATCACGCCAGAAATTTGCAGGCTGTCTGGCAATTTGAGAAGGTGGGTTGGACGTGGAAGACAATGTGTCTGGAACAGAGAGTTATAACCAGAAGGTTAAATCACAGGAATTACCAGAATGCCTGGATGGAGCAGTGGAAAGCCCCACCCTTGAAATAAGTGTTATCCAAAATAATTGCTGGTAAATTCTGTACCACCCCTTTTTAGCTCTGCATGGAATATATGCCTCAGAGTGTACATAGAGATGAAGGGTTGTGATAATTCTTAAGAAACTATACATTCACAGGGCAGTATTGTTCATGGAACATAGTAATAAGATGTGCTTAATAATAATCTACTCAAGTAGGCTTGTTCAGTAATAGATAAGATCTTTTGTGTTAGTCATACCCAGTGCTTCGACAACAAAAAAAGAACTTTCAGCAATCTAAACACACTATATCAATGGAAACTGAACCATTTTCTTTTGGTAATATTTAACTAGTCTTGCTAGTTCTGTTTTTTCATACAGACCCCCTACATGCATTTGCCTGGATAGGTATACAAAATGCTATGCAAAATAGAGTGCTAAAATGTCTTTATAGAACATATCTCTTCTAAAAGAATGAAAAGTATATTATGCTGATGGCTAAACATTGTAATTCTAGAGAAAAGAAAGCAAAGGGCTGCACAACATTCATTCCTTGAGTGTTGTTTTTTTTCAGTTTATCAAACAGCCAAGTTTATCCGTAGTAAAAAATAAATCGGGCACCTGAAGAAACATTAGCATCACTGTTCCATAGTAAAATAAGAGAGCAGACTTCAACTATTTTTATTTGTGAGTAATTTGATATTGCAAGCTTTCTGTTGCCATGTTGTTAAGTGCTATCTTGGATGGAACCTTGTTATCTGCGTATAGGTGAAAGGTACCGTTTTTAGCACAAAGGCCCTCTGGTGGCCATGAAGTTGAACATCATGCTAATATCACTTCTCCGTATGAGTATCCGGTGTTGTTTAAGAGCTTATAGAAGTGTTTCAATGCTTGTTGGCCTCTGGGGTAAACTGGTAATGTTTGGGTCAAGCTGCATACAACTACATACAACTATATGGTGTTTTTGAGATCTTTTTTCAGTTTGTTTTTGTTGTGTGCCCTCAAATCATTTATGACTTATGGTGACCCTAAAGTGAACCTATCATAGGGCTTTTCTTGGCAAGATTTGCTCAAGGGAGGGTTATCTGTGTTTTTCTCGAAGGCTGAGAGAGTATGACTTTCTAAAGCTCATGCAGTGGTTTTGTGTGGCCAAGCAGGGATTCAAACCCTGGCCTCGCAGAATCCTAGTCCAACATTTAAACCTCTACACTGGCTCGCTGCTTTTTTACTTAGCTGCTTATAATATTTACGCAGTTAATAGTCTGCATTTTATAGAGAGCCAGCATAGTATAATGGATTGAGCATTGGAGTGTGACTCTGGGAGACAAGGATTCAAATCCCTGCTTGGCCATGGAAACCTACTGTGTCACCTTGGGCAGGTCACACTCTCTCAGTCCCAGAGGAAGACAAGGGCAAAGTCACTGTGAACAAATTTTGCCAAGAAAATCCCACGATTGATTGATTGATTGATTGATTGATTTAAATTTATATTCCGTCTTTCTCCCGAATGGGATTCAAGGTTCATCCATGATAAGTTCACCCTTAGGATCACTACATGTCAGAAATGACTTGAAGGCACACAACAGCGAAATCTACAGGTTAAAATATTGAAAGTAAAAGAACACATCTCCTTTGTCTCATAGCAGCCTTTAAAAAAAAAAATTGCGTCCCATCTTTAACACTATTCTTTTCCTTTCTTTTTACAGCCCAGTGACTTTTCAGTATCTCTAAAGGCATCAGGGAAGAACAAACATTTCAAGGTGCAGCTGGTGGACAATGTCTATTGCATTGGGCAGCGTCGGTTTAATACTATGGATGAGTTGGTGGAACACTACAAAAAGGCTCCTATCTTCACCAGTGAACATGGGGAAAAGTTATATCTCATCAAAGCACTTCAGTGACGTCAAAGATGGACTAGGCCTACCAAGGGCCCCTTATAACTTACAAGCCTTAGGTCTGAAATTCACTTTTATAAAGCAGAGCAGTCTATACCAGTCTGAGACAGTAATCAAGAATGGCCTCTTTCTAAAGTACTTGCTCTGTTGATTATATTCTGTCTCTCTTTCCCCTCTCCACCTCTTCCTTTTTTATTTGCCTACTTTGTCTTTGAAAAGTTCAGTTGTTTCACATGCCCCTCAGGTTGAAAAATCTCACTTAAGTGGCCGTTGCAAGTACTCATACAAACTCCTCTATTCTGTGTACGTTTACATAGTTAGTTCACATTAACGAGGGGTGTTCTCAGTTTTAAAACAGTGTTAAATGGTTCCAGTAGCTCACGCTAGCAGAACGCTAGCAGAACTCCTCACTGAGAGACTGGGCACGGTTGGAATGCACTGAACCTGCAGCTAACTAAGTGAAATATAGTAGACATAACAGTTTTGGCTGTGAGTTCTGTAGCTATTTTGCTTACCAAGTAGTATATTCCAGAAATTCCTAGTATCTAGAAGCACTCTTTACACTCTCTATTCAACTATTACATTGCCTCCTTGACTCTTTGTGAAGAGTACACTAACTAAAGCATTTTGTAATAGAACTTCTTAAACTACTACGGTAAGATTGTAGTAAAAGTATCTAGCGTACTTTGACATGTAATTGCAACAGAGATGTTTCATTGAAAGTTGATTACTTAGAGAATCATTGAATTGTAATGGTTGAATGTTTTGGTAATCTGCAACCAAATGTGCCATCCACATAATGCTTTCTCTTCTTGCCCTTCTGCTTGTTTGAATTAAACAATTATGTATTTAATTCTTAAAGTAATATGTATCTGTAGCTGATTGACACTAATACAGACGTTTAATAAACATAACTAATTAAGGGTGGGTGGGGCTTCCAACACATACATGCATACATACAATATATATCTGTATCTATTTGCATTACAGAAAAAAAAATCAGGATTTACAAAGGATAGTGTGATTGATAGAAAGAGTCACAGAATGTTATATGAAGAAAATGCTTTTTCTTTTTCTTTTAATCTTCTTATGGTTTCAAAATATAAGCTTGATGGCACATTCCGGAAATATGGAAAAAAGAAAAAGGACCTTGATGATCCCAGAACATTGCATACCCAGGGTTTTGCAGGGTGTGTGTGTGGATTTGTAATAAAAAAAAAAAGGTATCATATGAAGATGGAGTATTGAATTTATCCTTTGGTCATGGCCTTGATATTGGTACTGCATGATAAAATGTGGTAGAATTTTTTCCCCTATTCACAAATTTCAGTATAAGGTTTGAATAGCTTGAACAGGCTGGATAAAACTGATTGCTGGCATTCTCGTTTTGTAAAAAATATATATATTTCTTGACATTTTGGTAGAATTTTAAATATATGCACTGTTGCTTTGTTTCATTTGTTCGAGAACCAGTGCCATGCTACAGCAACCCTTATATTTCCATCAACATCTGTATTAAAGCAGCATCTATATAGCAAGCTTTGCCACTTTTTAACTCATGTCACTGAGTTGCTGCTGTAGTCTGGAAACATGAAAGTAGGTAAGACACCCCCTCAAGATCATTAAAACCCTCTTGGATTGCTTTATAGGGCTAGATGGCTTTTATGGGAAAATTAAACAAATTTATGGAAGATTGGAAGATTTAAGGCTATATGGAGTGTTCAGTTCAGTATACCTCTGAATTGGTGACAAGAGGGCAGAGGAACAAACCACTAGAGGAATGTCGTTTTCTCCCAAGCTTTCCTTAAAGGCACTGACTGATTAGCCACTGTGGCAAATAAGGTGCAGCACTGGCTGGTTCTTTGGAATGAATCCAGAAAGCCTGTGCTTATATTCTCATTGCAGGTATGCTGTTGTCATAGATTCTCTGCCAGAGTATATGTATTTAACATGTCTAGGCCACAGTAATTTACTTTGACTGACTTCTATTTATGTTAAAGAGAACTTCCTGTGGTAGTTAAAGGGCTGTGGCTTGCAGCCTTAGGGTTCAGTGGTGCTCAGTAGGCTTAAATCCAAGTGTACGCCCTGTTTTGCTTATGTGCCACAGCTGTAAATATGTTTAGTTGCCAACTGTCAGGAACAAAGATGTTTGAAGCCAAATCAGGAAGTTGTTCCTTTATTCTGGTATCCTGTCTAACATAAGCTGGCGGCAGACACTTGAGAATCAGTTGGCAGGAGATCCTTTTGTCTGTCCACAGGCAAGATTCTTCTCCACTTCCACCACTTAATGACTGGTTGAAACTCGACATGCATAAACACTTCATTTAAAATGAGTTCAGCTCATCTGATGTAACTGTGGATGATTTCATCTGTGAATGTTTAGTATGCTTTGAGTCTGCTCAGGATCTTAGCAGACCATGCTGATCCTCAGATAATCTTTCACTGTGATTCAAAGAAATTTCTTCCTCAATTTTAAGCTGTTGTTTTCAAAAGTATTCATTTTTATTGTATGTGTTTCTGGGAGATAAATAGCTGTACCTGATGTTCATTTTCAGAATGCCATTTCAAACTTTAAAGATGAGTCCAAATATGAATTCTAGTTGACAGAATTTATGAGGAAATTAGGCTGGAATCCATTTAAACATTTTCCTGTTGAAGCCCCACTGAAATTTAATTTGGTTGTGCTTGCTATAAATTATACTCAACTGTGAAAAAGCGTTTTTGTTTTTCATATATTAAATCCTACCTTTGTTTAGGGTGGAAAGGTTACATTAAGTTCTGTATAATAGATCCATCTTCATGTTGCTTTCTGTTTCCTTAGAACAAGAATTATTTGCTTTTACTGCTAAAAATATGCTAATTAAGTTCTTGACACTGAGACTTGATTTTTTTTTCTTGCTCAGTTGACAGTTTATCATACCTCAAATGCAAAATAAATAGCTCAGATAATTCCTTCCAGTGGGTACCAGCTTGACTTTTTGTCAACACTGAATTCAGTAATTGACTTACACTTAGCTGTTTGTATTCAAGTCCTTCTAGTGGTTCTCTTTTTTCTGCATGTAATTGCAAAATATGTGCTTTGAGGGATTTGTAAAGTGTTGTTTTTTTGTTGGGTCTTTAAATATAGATAGCAATAGTAATTGCAAATTTTTTTTAGCATTTTTTTAGACAAAGGATTTCCATGCTAGTGAGTGAGGGCCTGCCCAAAGGTACAGTCATGAAAGTGGCACATAGTTTTTGTTTTTATTTTGTGCAGTTGTACTATCACTGTTCTCAAAGGCTGAATTTGTTATCCAAAAACAGTATATCTTCTCACTGCAATATTCAGTTTTTACATGAGACTTGCTTTTTGTATACTGGTACTTTGAAACAGATGAGCTCCCCACATGAAAGTGGTAGTATTAACATCTTGAGAAGAACTGTACCACTTCAGCTACTAACTTAGAATCAAATATTCTGAATTCCTTGATTACCCTTTGGTGTTTTTTGTTTGTGTTTGTTACAGAGCATATACATGTTACCAGAGACAACAGTCAATGTATAAACAGTTGATTTATACATTATGATGGATGGAAGGCTTCCATTTTGCGGTAATATATTCTGAAAGAAGCTCTCATCATCCTGCTTCTTGTCAGCCTTTTCAGATGAATTGCCATGGTGGGAAGGCCTTGGGAGGATATCTTGATCTTGCAAAGGAAAAAGGGACATTTATCCCTTCAGCATCTGCATTGTTTTGTAGTAAAGTGTCTTTTTGTTTGACTATTTCTGAGACAAAGAACTGCATAAGAAAGGAAATGGATTGTATTTGCTGAGGAAAACAGGTAGGTAGCAAGTAATGCATGTTGCTCATTCCTAAACTTGCCTTGTTCTAAATGCTCGCATGCATTCTTTCTGTGTGTCTAAACTGAGCCTATCTAGATGGGTTCATTTTTCCATAGTTAAATTTTTCAACTCCTTGTTACCTTTTTGCTAATTTATTTCACTTTTTCTTTAAAGTTTTACCACTGGCAATGAGCTAGATATTCTTTTTTTAACATCTACAGCAAAATTATACAGTGAATGAACTATCATTATACCCTCTGCTTGCAGCTTGTTTTAAATGTAGCTTTTACACTTTTGTGTAAAATCCAGCATTGATGCTTGTTGAAAGTGCAGAAGACTTATAAAACACTACTACAGTGTTGGGTTTTTAGCCAGTAAAGATAACATCTACATTAAACATTTGCTAATGTTGAATGCCCTTCCTAATTAGTCTGCCTTTCTCAGATTGCATTCTGTGCTAGAAATGCTGCTAGCTCTATTTGGAATATTGCTGTTCATTGCTTTACTTAGGAAATGCAGGCTCTACTTAATGACTAGAGGACAAAAAACAGGACAAGCTCTACCATTTGGCAGGCAGCAGATGTCTTCAAGTCATTTTGGACTTGTGGCAACTCTAAAGCAACCCTATCGTGGGGGGGGGTTGGCAAGATTTGTGGAGGGGGGATTGCTGTTGCAGGCTCTGAGGCTCCGTGTAACTTGGCTAAGTTGTCTTTAAGTATTTGAAGGGGTGCCATTTAGAAGATGGAGTAAGGTGGTTTTCTTCTGCTCCGGACCTTAGAAGACAAACCAGTGGATTCAGATTACAAGAGATTCTGCCTAAACGTTTGGAAGAACTTCTTTACTGTAAGAACTATTTGACAGCAGAATTGGCTGCCATGGAGGATGATGGACTCTCTTTCTTCAAGCAGAGGTTGGATGGACATCCTTCAAGAGCACTTTATATATGTGTGTGTGCGCGTGTGTATCTATATTCCTGTATGGCAGAGGGTTGGACTAGCTGGCCCTTGCAGCTCTTACCAGCTTTAAGATTCTGTTATTCTGTGGCAGTCTTTTATGGTTTAATCACCACTGGCTTGTCTTTGTGTGCCTTCAAGTTGCTTTTGAGTTGTAATGTTCTTATGATCCCTTTAGGTTCTTGACTAATATCCCTCTTATCCCAGTTTTGTACACAATTAAAATACTTAAAATTTAGGAATTGGAGAGGAGCTGCTCTGAACAGAAAACATCCTATCTTCATTTGGAATAAAATGCCCTGCCTCTGTGATCCACTGTTGAACAGTAAAATTTGGACATCCACATTGAAAGTCATAAGATTTGTCATGAATTTGTGTTTCTCTGTATGCCCTGTTTCCACTGCAAATAGACGACTGTTTCTGGAAACTTTGTAGAAACGTGCTTTTCTGAGAGCTGGCATTCTGTGGTGGTATTCAGTGTTGGGCTAGAGCTTCAGGAGACCAGGGTTTGAATGCCCCTTTAAATCATAGAAACACGCTTGGGCAAATAACACTGTCTCAGCCGTAGAGGAAGACAATGGCAAACTTCTGAATAAATCCTGCCAGTGAGACTCTATGATTAGGTTGACATAGGTCAGAGTTGACTCGAAGACACCTAATAAACTGTTCTGTGTCTGTATACAGTGGATTTTTCGACTGGCGTCACCTGCTCAGGAGCTCCCTGCCCCCAGCACAATATGAAATTGTTTATTCTTTGTGTGTTAACTAGGCTGTAGACCAGAGGTGGGGAACTGATCACCTTGTCTTCAGATGGGAATGCCAGGCAACCCTCTCCAATTGTAATGTGACATAGAAGCTGCCATCCAATAATATCTCCAGGACTACACATCTGCCATCCCTGTTGTAGACATTGCCCTTGCGGCAGACTTGCATTGCAAAAAAGAAAATCCTTGGAAAAGAAATAAGTGGATCAAGCAGGAAATTTGAAAAAGATTATATTCACTAAGTAATTTTAGAATGGGTGTTAAGACTTTTATTGGGGTAGAGGACCCGTAAGTGGAAAATGGGTAAGGAAGAAGAAAGGGGAAGATGAAATATGGATCTTGAAAAGAAAAAGCAGAGAAAGCTTTGGAACATACGCAGTACACGTTTGGCCATTGCTGTTGGGCATTCTGTATTCCATCGATCTTTATTAATGCAAAACTATGCTTTTCAGAATGTCTACATGCCAGTAGTTTTGCATGAGACATATAATAGTTCTTCATTAAGGCAATTTATGTTGTTTATAGGAATTATTGTCATGACACTGGCACTTGGATAAACATATGCAGGACTCCTGAGTAACTGTCATATGTGATTTTCTAAGTATACTTAAATATTAGTAGAAGTATTCAAATATGCAACTACTGTATGCAGTGGTCTGAGTGTATCAGGAATGAAATGTGTGCCAAGGTAATAATTTTACATCAAAAAAACTGCATTCCTTGATATGCAGATACTTTGTATTAATCAGGCACTCCAAGACTGGGAATTGTATTGCATTGACTGGGAAGGATTAGGTTGGTACCCTGATTTCTGCTATAAAGAAGATAGAACTTTTGAGGGCATCAGAAGAGTTTCCATTTTGCCGGGGAGTTCAGATTCAGGTACTGCTGACTTGCTGTAATTCACGGAATAGCTATTAGGTACACATCAAAGTGTTCACTGCTCATTTAGACCTCAACCAAGTGTATAAATTCCTCAAGCGATCATTTGTTTCTGCTTTTCAGAGATGGAGGACATGGCATGTTGGTTAATTTCCTTTAGCTCTAAGGTGAGGGTGGATGAAGAGGGGATACCACTTCATGTCACATTAAAGGGCATTAACGCTTGGGAAAGTTTAACTGATGGTTCCCACTGTTTCAAAGGTATATCTGTCAGGCAGCCCTCAAAGCTTTCTCCTTGAGGATGAATGTGTTATTGACTAATGACACATTCTACCAACTAAGGCTGTGGAAGTTGTTTAATTAAAGTAGGTAGCACATATTACATCAAACATTTATTTTAGCTCTGAAAGCTTGTGAAATGCAAAGTAATAGATTCATGCAGGAATGAACTTAAAGAGGATTAATGACTTTTGTTAAATTGGTGATTATTCATTTTCATTTCAATACCTTGCTCAGAGAGTATTCTCTGAATACCAAAAGAAATGGCTTAGAAAGGAGGGAACTCTAGGACTGAACTGTTTCTTTTGCTGTGTGGAGTAATACATTTGGATAGAACTTCGTATCTGATTCTGACTTATTAAAACTAATTCTTATTAATTGGCACGATCTCACCTGATACATTATGCATAATTTAAAGGTATATTCTGCTACAGGCAATAAAATTATTGTTATAAAATTGGTTGTTGATACTTGCCATCAAGTCTACAGATGAGAGACATCCGAGTCACTGTATCCCCAACAGCTCTGCTCAGGTCTTGCAGACTCAGGGCGGTGGCTTCCTTATTGAATCTGTCCACCTGTAATGGGGTCTTCCTCTTTTCCTACTGCCTTCCACCTTACCAAGGAACCACTGCCTTTTCTAGTGACATATCTTTTCATGATATGCCCAAACTGTGATCTCCTCAGTTTAGTCGCCTTGGCTTCTGTGGAAAGTGCAGGCTTGTTCTGCTCTTGAATCTATTTATTTGTTTCTCTGGCAGTCCACAGCATCCATAGAACTCTTTCTAGCACCACATTTCAAATGAGTTGATTTTCTTCCTATCAGCTTTCTTCACTGTCCAGCTTTCACAGCCATACATAGAAACTGGAAATACAATGAGAAGGATGATCCTGACTTTGGTATTCAGTGAGATATCTTTGGACTTGGGCTTGTCCAGTTCCTTCATAGTTGCTCTTCCAAGTCTCAGTCTTCCGATTTCTTGATTGCAGTCTCTTTTTTTTCATCGATGACCGAGTCAAAATATAGGGAATCTTAGACTATTTTAATGTCTTCATTTGCTTTAAAGTTAAAGATCATGGTTATATTGATGGATTTTTCCTCTAGTCTTAATTGTTTAGTCAGACTTTGCATTGTATTCCCTGTCTGCTTTTCTCATATCACTATTAGGCCACCTCATCTTAAATTTTCATTTTCCAAGTAAAACATTGTGTTATTATCAGCCTGAAAATTCCCAATCCTGTTCACTTTAGCTCACTAAATGTTGCAGTGTTTTTACATTCCGTTTCTTATTTTACAATGCCTGCTTCCATGTTTCATACTTTTTACATTCCATGTCCCTTTAACATGTGATATGCAACTTCAGACTTTCTTTTCACCTCTGAGCACATCAACAGCTGAATTTCAGCTTGAGTCCATTTGTGTCATTAGCTACTGTGTTGCTTACATTTGTCCTCTGCTGTACCCCGGTAGCCTACTTGAGTGCTGTCTGATCTGGGAGTTTCCTCTTACGGCACAATCTCTTGTTCGTTTTGGATTGCTTCATCATGGGTTTTTGTGATAAAAGACATTAAAAAGAGGGTTAATGTGCCTCCTTCTGTGCAGTGTTAACAAGTGGTGCCATTGCTGTTGTTTCTCAGAAATCCTCTGTCAGTCTCTCCCCCTCTACTACTGCTGCTGCCCAGTAGCTGTTTGACACATTTAGTCTGGCTCCTCAGCAAAAGCCTGTCTGGCATGGGGGACCCTACCAGCAGCACTGCTGCCATCAGCATGGCCTCTTGCCTTAGCGGCGTATGCTGTCCCACCACCATGGAAGGGTAATGCCATAATGAGTATTATAAAATACGGAACAGTTATAACCTTTAGGTTGTTCTGAGGGATGTGAAAAGAAATACAAGACCTCTAAGGTGTCATGGATCAGTACAGCTTATTAATGTCAGTGAAAATTTAGAGAATTGAATATAGTATTGCCTTGGCAAAGGGTAGCAAGAGTTCAGAGATAATGAGGTAGCTTACAAGGGACAAAAAGATGGGTCAGATGGATTAAATATCTTTACAAGGTAACAAATTGATAGCTAAGTTAGGATGAAGACCCAGTGGCCCTACAGATGTTGCAGGATTTCATATCATTCCTCACCATTGGTTTTGCAAGTAGAGGGAGCCACATATTCCCTACACCTGCATAAATACATGTCCTGAGGTGCCAACTAGTTAGCCTCCCCAGATAATAGCACCCTATAGATGTTTTAGACACTAGCTTTTGTGTCCACAAGTTAGCAAGGACTAAGAGTGAATTGCAGCCCAGAACATGTGGAGGGCACCATCTTGGGAAAGTTTGATTTGTAGCCCCACTTTTGCTTTAGCAGTTGAGTTTATTTAACTGTAGCAGAACAGTGGTGAAGTTATGCTTGAAAGCTGGTATTGGTTTGAAGTAGAGAAGTAGTATGGTGTAGTGGTTTGAGATCTGAATTAGGATTCCAGGATACCATGGTCTGAATAAAACCACTCAGTCATGGAAACCCACTGGGGTTTGGGGGCAACCACACTCTCTTGGCCTTAGAGAAAGGCAGTGGCAAATCTCTGAATAAAACTTGGCAAGAAAACAGACTTGTCGTAGATTGGAATCAACTTGGAGGCATCTAACAATGCTGTAGTATTGAAAGTACAGGATAGTCTAAGAAACAGAATCTAACAATAGAGTTTAAAAGTAACAAATTTCACCGACTAGCCAGTAAATCAGACTTGAGTACTTCCAAAATGTGTCCTTGCATTACTTCACTTGAGAGTTCAGTTCACATTTGTGTAGTGCACTTCCTGTCACTTGGATGGGGAACTTGTCGGCATCCAGATGTTGGGCTCTTTCAGCCCTGACAGCCTGGCCAGTGGTGAAGAATGATGGAAGTACACATTCATCAACTTCTACAGAGCCCATTTCCCCAGCTCTACCTTACTGGCTGTCATGCTAACTGCAGGTTAGTTCTGCAGCATGCATATGCCTGCACACCAATCGAGACTGAGTCCTTTTAACTTAACTGGCTACCCATAGGCATTGGTGTACATACCTACAGATATGTAATGAGGAGAACTTGAAGTCTTTGCATGCTATAGGTATAAGAGATCCCAGGATGAAGTGTGAAGAGCTCCACTAATAGTTTTGGTAATAACTGGTTCTCTCATGGGCAAACCAGTGTGGTATAATGGTTTTAGTGTTCCACCCTGGAGACTAGACTTCAAATCCCTGCTCAGCCATAGAAACCCGCTGGGTGACCTTGGGCAAGTCACACTCAGAGGAAGGCAAAGGCAGTCCCCCTCCCCGAACAAACTTTGCCAAGAATACCCCATAATAGGTTCATCTTAGGGTCACCACAAGTCAGAAATGACTTGCTGGCACATAACAACAAGAGATGCATGCAGTAGACATACCCTGGTAGAATTCAAAGAATTAGAGTATGGTTGTCCGTAGATGTATATAGAAAAGACTGGGAAGGATGGATTGGTGGGACCCCTTGTGTGACAGTGGTTATCCAATAAATCTAACAGGAATAACGATATCTACAGTGCCATACATAGAAATATGACTGTCTTCCCACAAAGGGTTGATTGTTATGAAAGAAGTTTGTGGTTCCATTTTATTTTTTTTTAAAAAAAATGCTGTGACCTATGGATGACCTGACAGAACAGTTATCAAACTATTTCCTGTCCATAAGAAGGCCTGGTCATATCTCATGTTGACCCACATTTGATAGGAATGTATAGACTATCTGATTTCTTTTCCTTTTCTTTTTCAGAGCTATTTTCCAGGTGGAATAGAAGATTAAAGCTGTATAAATCATTTAAGACTTTCTCTTAGTCAACAAATGATTATTCAGTTGAAATGGTTGCATAACCTGTTTTCTGTGGCTGAAAAAAGAAAAATCTTCCAAGCCCTTTCAGATAAAACCCAGAATTGTGTAACCTGTCATGTGTGTGTTAAAAAGAAGAAGGGGCTCCCACAATGTTCATTTAAAAGCACAGTGTTCTGTTTTTTAAACAACAAAACATCAAAGTCTGAGTAATTATTCAAAAATTACTCAAGGAAGCAAGCAATTCATGGTTATGGCAGCATTCAGTCGAGAGTTCCATACACTGTACTAAAAATCTTGTGGATGCCTGTTGTGGTTCATGTATGGTTCATATGGGAGCATAGCATGTCTTTCCCTAAGGCAGTGCTTTTGTTTCAGACAAATTTCAATTTCCCAACTGTCAAAGTGCAATGTTTGTCACAAAGAAACTGGTTCTTCCACCAAGTAACACATCAATTGTGACTACGTTTGGTGGAATGTGGTGGTGCGGTTCTTATGGGCATGTATTTATTGGTATCTCTGTACTTACTGTCGCATATCCCTCAGAGCATCACTACCCCCTTTTAGTGAGAGCTTGGAAGAGTTACTTTTGTGGACTTTACCTCCCACTGACCATGAGAAGATTTTGGGAGATTATTGCAGAAGATTATTGCAGAAGGTTGTTATTGTGGTAATTTTCTGCTAGTGGGCTTCCCACAGGCATCTGGTGGACTGCTATGGGAAGTTGGATACTGGACTAGAAGGGCCTTTGATATGATCCACATGACTTTTCTAATGTTCATATTATGAAAGCACTCTAATTTACAAGGTGGTTGTTGCGATTATTGAGAGAAATTCTGTAGCATCCAAGACAAATGCTATGGAATTCGTAACAACTCATCTCACCCTACACATCACCTTTTAAAAAAATGTTACTTTTTAAAAAATGTTACTTGAAGTACATATTTTCTCACCACTTGGTTAATTAGTGAACTGTTTATATGAGCCTTCTCCAACCTGGTGCTGTTCAGTTGTGTTAGATTACAAACTCCCACCATCTCCAACCAGCATGGCCAGTGGCTAGAGTTGATGAAAACAGTATCCTGATTTATTGATTTGGGTCATTCCCCCTACAGAGTTTTGAAAAATTAGGCTACAGTGACCGGAATGGGTATGTTGCCTGGGAGATTCTGGGCATCATAGTCCCAAATATTAGTACTCTTTCTCCACAGGGATAAATTCTTTCTCTCGTTGTCATCAAAGCAGGAGCAGGGCTCTTGCTATTAAAGCACTAAACATAAAGTCCTCTTCATTTTGGTGTTTGGAGAGGCTCTAAATACTTTTTTTCTAAAGTGTTCTAAGGTGTGAGTGAGAATGCTGTGGTCTCAAGATGCAGTGGGACTCCAACTCCCATCAGCCCCAGCCTGAACAACCAGAGCTAGAATCAAGCCATACATTCCACACCCCTCTTTGATGGTCTATAAATGGTGATCTGCTGAATTCTCTGTTGAGCTTATCTCACTGAACAGTTGCAGAATGTTTTCTGAAGCAGTCCGTACAAATTTTCTTGATTATGTTTTTGTGTTTTGAGTTGATAGAAAATTGTGTAATTCTGCTAGAACGCTGAATCTTCTCTCTTTTCTCTCTCAATCTCTCCTCCTTTTTCCACCTCCTTCCACTTCACACAGTATCCGGAATGCATGACTTCATTTGCTTTATTAATTTGGACCCTGGGAATGCTGGCTTTCTATCAAAACCTACTGAAATGTGCTGAGCAAACACCAGCAGAAGTCAGGCTATACCAGAGCTTAGATTTACCTTATATGCAAGTAAGCTTCCCATGGGCGTCTTCTTTATGAGATCATCTTTAACGATACAGCTTTGTCTTCCTTTACTAATTGTATTAGATACATAGGGCATAACTAAGGCTCAAATAAATACTTCTGAACAACAGCATTTTAGTAGCCTTCTGAGGACATACACACACTACAGAAGCACATTTTTAAATTGCAGATCACAGCCATTAACTCTTGACAGTGATCATTTCTGTCCTTGGATGTCATTCAACTCAGATCCCCAGGAGATTTAGCAGGGAGTTTTATACAAAGAGAAAAAGATGCCTTTTTAGTTGGTGTGTACTTTCCCCTGCCTCCAACAACTAACATAACTGCTTGGATTTGGGAGACAGACAATCCATAGATTGTCATTGTTGTTGCATATCTAACTTACATGTGTCCTTGCATAATCAAAAGAGATATATCTTTCTCTTTTTATTTTATTTTTTGAAACTTCCCTATCTCTAATCTTGCAAAGATTTTTGAGCCTTCTCATGTTGATTGCATTGGACTGGATTTATTTGATTTGCAGAAGTGATGGCCATAGCCATTTAACAGAAGAACTGACAAGTTGGTAATAATAGTAGAACAGAATCATCAATAAGGTCAGTAGAAGGCAATGAGGTATAAAAAAAAATCACAGTATGAGATTTAAACATCCACTGAATAGTGGGCTTCTTATTAGGACACACAGAGACTTCTAATTATTCTGTGCACTGATGTAAATAAAGTGTACTACTTAGCTGTCATCTAGCATCTAAACAAAACAAATTACTTAAGTACCATCTAGAAGCAGTTTGCTTTTTCTGGGCAAGAATTTGTAACAATAGGCTTCCATGCCACCACAGAGGTTTTTGTAAAATATTGCACATTTTTGAGGTGATTGTATTAAAGGCTCGCTGCATGTATAGAATGACTATCCAAAGAAGACTGCAAGATTAATTCTGCAAAAAGGAGTTTTGAATTTCTGTTTCTTGAGTGGTATATTTAAAACTAGAGAATATTTCATATATTCTTGGTGGGTCCAATCCAAAGATGGAGACAGGACAAGAATTCCATTGGATGTAACCCCACCCTTGAGAATTCCTAACATTTAGATTGCAGATTTTTATCTGGATATATTGGACTACAACCCTGTCACCAAAAGCCAACACAGTTCTAGTGGTGGGATAGGGTTTGTAGAGAAACACACCAGGAGACCCTACGCTGGAAAAGGCTGGCTTGAATTCTGTAAACGATTGAAAGGGGAAAGGTATAGAGAAGGTTGGGAAAGTATTTTAAATTCACACTAACTTAGTATTAAAAACCATGTACAAAACTGGGGAGATATTTAAATCCCTTATTGTTGATATCAAATGTTTATCAATTGATGCACCACCACAATTAAACAGAATTGGTGAACTGAGCTGTTAAAGCTCTTTAAAAAAAAATGGCTATGACAGGCAATGTTTGTTGTACATGGCTCTACTTTTTTCTAATCTAATGAAATATTTTAAACCAAGAATAGATAATAGAGAGTAATAATGAGACCAGTCAGCGTATTGACACAAAGGGCAGCATTTGCTCAAGAATTATCAACTGGATCAAATGTAAATTTGGTATGGCAATATTCTTTTTCTATGTAAGAAACACGAAAAAGGGGACATTATTACTCAAAGCAAGCAGACTGCTTGTTTGCTGCTGTTCAACACGAACCAAGGCCACGGCTAAAAAAGTGTTATGTGATCCTAATTGCCAGCGATATCAGCGTAGTATGATGATAGCGATAATGTCCGATCAGGCATATAATAGTATAGGTTTAGTAAAAGGTTCATTTTCTTTAATTCCATTAAAACACCTAGTACGGTATCTATTTCAAAACGTCTTCCAAGAATTGGTTTATATATTTTTGGGGGAAAAGCAGGTAGAAGAGAGTAGGCAGACAAAGGAGACAGGCAGGTGCAGACAGACAAGCACAAACCGGCAGAGGCAGATACCTGGGTATAGAAAGAGACAGAAAAGAAGACAGAGGGAACACGCTGGCAACCACATCCACCCCTAGCATACCAGTGGTGCTAAGCTGGGACACAATCCGGCAAAGCTGAACACTTTTTTAGTGGAGGAGAGCAAAGTATATTTTTAACTCCCCTGGAAAGTAATTTTCCAATAATTCACTGTTTTGGTCTACTGCAGACAACCTTTCTTGTGGTGTAGGCTTTTTTAAAATGAAATGTGGTCCACTTATGCTATAATGCAGCTGTTAGTCTCTAAGATGCTGCAATGAATTGAAACAAATGCCTTATAAAATTGTTTATCATTTTCATGATCATGGTAATATCAACAGTAATAAGTTTGAGGTATGACCTTAATCAAAGTGAAACAGTTGGAACTGAGCATAAAGAAAGAAGAAACGGGTTAAAATTAGCATGTTGGCTAATCATCTGTTGGTCGATCTGGCTTTCATCTCTTGGTTCTTGTCTTTTTTCTCTCTTTGGTGTTTGGAGTCGAGTATCTTAATTTGCAAATGTGGGTTAAATGCTCTAGGATTTTGTAAACAGGTTGAGACATGCTTAACTTGCCTGGAGAGCATTCATAAATGCTGCACTCCTGGATGTGCATTACAAAAATGCTTTCTTTCTACAGTAATTTAGGCAGTCTTTGTAATATCAAGGAGTTCTGTTGGTTTTTTAAAATAAATGTTTGTCAATTAGCAGCAGAAACAGCGATGGGCTGGCTAGTTTTTGGGTGGGTGCATAGTTCTAAAAGACTGAAAAATGCCAACTTCTCTAATCCAAAATTTCATCTACTAATTTATAAAAGTCAAACTTTGTTTGTCTGTGTCAGGAAGGCGAAGACCTCATATGATTGGCTGTGTCAGGCAAAGACCTCATATGATTGGCTGCCTGTGAAGATTCTATGGAATCCTGGGGTTGGCAGTTTAGGGAGAGGCCTTTAGAATTCTAAACAAGAGAGCTTTTGGGCCAGAGGCCGGTTGCTATGGAGACATGGCCTAGCAGCAAGGAGGAGGGCAGTGTATTCCCTCAGGAACCCAACCTTTGTATGTTAATAACTCTGAATGCAGATTGGATTGGGGAATATGGGAAGAGTTATAGGTACTGGACAAGGCAGTTTGGGGGATTACAGATACAGGAGCTCAAATCTTTCTAACAAGTATTACCTATCAGAAAATAAAATCCTGGGCAATGCTGAGTATATACACTAGTATTATCTAAAATTATATAGCTTAGTTATCCACACTGTAACAATCACATGGATTTGGTGTTCTTACATATTTGAATCTATGGCTATCCAAATAGATCTAACATGTCCAAGCTGTTGAACCTAGTGGGTTTGTCCTGTTCAGAGAGCCAATTCTGTGAGTCCTTTGTGCAAATTTTGTACTAATGGCAGTGTGTGGTTTATTGCTCAGAGTGCCCACAATGAGAGGGAAGAGGAATTGAGTTCAGGTGTGGGCAGGGCAGTTTATGACTGGAGCTTTTTCAGGTCTCACATTCATAGGGTTGCTGTTAGTCAAAGTCAACTTGCCACAGTTAAGAGCAACCACCCCGCTTTTGTTTCACCCTCCTCAAAGGGTTTAAATGAAGTGAAGAAATGAAAGAATTATGAACACCACTTTGAATGAAAAATGCAAGTGTACCTCAGTTAATAAAGTAGATATGTTCCTTGGCATGACTTTTAACAGAAACTTTGGTGCTATAGACAGAAATAACGTGGAAAGAATAGGAAGAGATTCCTCAATCACAAAAAAAGAAAAGTAGATTGAACATGTTTCAGCAGACTTTTTATTCAGAACTAAAGATATGCACATGTAAAATGAAACAACCAGGTTAGATAAGCCTTGCATGAATGAACAAAAACATTTCAACCTTCTAGTTATCTTCTTCCGAAATGCATCCAAAGGTAATATTTTTTTTTTCTTTCACCAGCAGTTGCGTAGGGACAAGGGGAGTGATGGGGGTGGTTCGCCCCCTGGTGGCAATTTTTTGGGGGTGTACTGGCTCCTGGCTTACCTTCCCCCACATGCCGTAGCCCCATCCCATCTGTTGTAGCCACACCCACACGCACAAAGCCATAACCCCTCCTGTTCCCACCTCCACACATTCCAAGCTCTGCTACTGTTCCACCAGCATCCACTTTCCTTATGATTTCCATTTTGCTGGCCAGACTTAATAGATCTTTTCTAACATGTCAGTAGTAGCTGGTAAGGCAGATTATCTGCTCTCCTTGTTTTTCCTCTTGTCTTCCTATTCACGCACAGGGTCAATGAAAGATTCTGGAGATAGCTGGTGTTCATCTTTCCTGTCGTAGGCTGACAAACCCAGCTACAGTAGGACAGTGATGTATACTTGAGTTGATTGACTCAGACTCAAGTCAGACTTAAGTCACTTCAGTGGTTCGACTTGGACTTGACTTGACAATAAATGACACCCTAACTTTACTCACTGTTTGACTTGTATGTTTTTATTGAGAGACTTGCTGCCCTTGGTTCATGACACAAAGTAATCCAGAAACATTACAACTTGGGAAATGCTTACATCTCTCTTTGCCTACTGGTCATGTCAATCCTTCTCAAGCCCAAATTGTGGGTACGTTTCTCAGAGGGGAACAGCAAATGCTTTAGGCAATGGGCTTGGTGTAGGGTTGAGGTCTGCTCAGCAGCCTCTCCCACTGCATATCAGAAGAGCCTTCTAAAACTTTTCCTAAGAGCAGACGGCAAGACTTGTCCCCAAAATGCAGAGCATGTTTCTCACAGGGGAACAGCAAATGCGTAAGGCAGCAGGGTTGAGGAGGAAGGATCCTTCCAAGCATTTGGAGCTTCAGTAATGGGTAATTACTGTAATTCCCCACTTCCAAAAAAAAAAAAAAAAGCTTCCAGCTTCACAAATGGGAAGCTAAGAAGAATCCTATCCCCCACTTCTGAAGCTGCAGACTCTTATATAGCTGTTGACACCTTCAGGAAGAGGGAGTAAGAAGGATTGTATTCCCTGCTTCTGAAGGTACAGATGGCAAAATTACAAATATGGAGGGCCAACTCTACTTAAATTGTTAAAAATGACTTTACTCAATTCTGTCCAGAAATTCTTGAATATAGGTGGGGGTATAAATTTGGCTCCCAGACTTGAGACTTGAC
This sequence comes from Iguana delicatissima, assembly GCA_948472985.1. NCBI lineage: Eukaryota > Metazoa > Chordata > Lepidosauria > Squamata > Iguanidae > Iguana > Iguana delicatissima. The sequence continues at coordinate 434,465 of CAOKZL010000792.1, forward strand.
TTGAAAGTATCTTGCAAGGATTTGAGACTTGAAAATAGAAACTTGAGGCTTGACTTGAGACTTGGGGCATTTCTGCACCACACTGTTTATAGTGCTATTATTCCACTTTCAACATCTTGTGGTATCCTGGGGTTTGCAGTTTAGGGAGGAGCCTTTAGAATGATCAGCCAGAGAGCTCTTTGGCCTCAGTAAACTACAAACCCCAGAATTCCACAGGATGTTGAAAATGGATACGAGCACTATAACTATAACCCTTGGAGTAAACGACTTAAATACATCCCTGTAGTAGGATCAGCTAGAGTAGAATCCCATTCTTTCCCAACTCAAGGTTTACTGCACTGTGTACTGCAGACACACTGCCACCAATAGTCTGTGTTTCTCCATTTTTTTTTCACCATCTTCCCAGTGCCAATGCTGTTAAAATTGCTTCCAGTTAGAGAGGGGACAAGGGGAAGAAGGGGCTAGGCAGGCATTTAAAATCTTTGTAAAAAGAAGCTTCTTTCTCAGAGGGTTTGTTAGCTGGGATATACTTGTATACTTAAAAATATTGGGGACAGCTGCTTGCCAGTTTGCATTCTGTAGGTGTGAAATTCACCTTTATAGTAATACATAAGAAGGCTTGAGGGCAGGAAAATCTGAATAAACCAAAATCTCTGGCAACTCCCAACTCACAGAACCTCCATCTTCAGTGCCAAATTTATGCAAAAGCTGAAGTAAACTACAGTTTTGGCCTTAGATTTGAGATTGCTTAGAATATTAGAATATATTGTTTTTCTGTCTGTCTTGCTACGGGACCTCTTAAACCTGGCATAATTTGGGGCCTTAGTCTGTCATAAGCTGCTCCAGTTCCACTTTCTCTCTAGCTATCCTTCTGGTTTCTTTCTCCCAAGAAAAACAGAAGTATCACAGAACTGGTGCAATTGCCGAGGAATGTCCTGCCATTAAATATGTCATGCTACTCTTTTAAATGAAGCTGTTTCTTCTTTCCTGGAGTGGTTTAGTTGCTTCACATCTTGATTGCTGAAATGGAACTCTGCTTTTGAACCCTGGCGAATCCCTCTTTGATTCAGTCCAGACTGTTGCTCTGATGGTATAACTCATCACACATCCACGAAGGTCAAGCCGGTGCTCACTGGCTGAGGGCTGTGTCCTGTAACTATCAATAACAGTCAAACACAGATGCACGTAGCAAACTATTTTTTTTTTTACTTCTGCTTAAATGATCTACACATTCTGCAGACATGGATATGCTTCTGGCTACAGCCGGAAATACACCCTCCTCACAGGCAGGCTTATACAAATTATCTCCATCTCTTTGCAGCATTGATATAACAACCTTTTGTTTGAAGCCTTCTGAACAGTTAATTTCCACTGCACTGAGCAGAGCAAGGATAGCTGTCAGGAATCATACTAAAAGCTTGGAAATTACTGTACAAAGAGAGACTGTTTAAATATATTTAGTTATGCTGAAGACCATTGCCAATAGGAGAGGTTGGAGGGGCCGGAGGAAGAGAGGCTCGGATGTGTTTACAAAAGACAAAAGAATTTTCCGGAAATAAGGCCAGCCCTGATATGAGCCTCTGAAATTGATTCAGCGGTGCCAAATAACTTCTGATTGGGTTTCAACAAAAGCCTTAAACAAAAGTGAGGATAAAACTGAGACTGAACTCAGATACTTGTGTTTGAATATTCACTCTGACTGATCCTATGTGTTATTTGGAATAATGTTGACATCAGGTATAAAGAGTGCAAGAATCCTAAACTAGCGTGGTCTAAAGTTTCTGGTCCGATTGTGGTTTGTGAGCCACAGCAAGATTGTGTCAATGCAATATGTGGCAAATACAGGAAATATGTGGGTGGGATCCAGTGTAAAAAGCCATCCTGTGATGCTATCTCATTGTGGTTGCTGCTGTCATGTGACTTTTATTTTGCATTGACTTCTTCTTTTCTGGATGCAATTCAAAGTTTGTTGGGTTAAAAGGGCCTATATGGCTTACAGAAGAAACAAGAGAGACATCTCAAAATGCTGAATAGACGAATGATTTATTGATTAAATACCCAACACATTTGAGCCTATAAATGCTCTCAGACGCCTTCTTCAGTGGCTATATGAAAACTAGGGATTTGACCAATCCAGAATTTTCCGAATCCGAATCCCTGGAAGGTTCTGGGAATCCACAAATCTTGAATCTTTCGAATCCTTTTTTTTAAAAAGCAAGGGAAAGAAGGATAATCTTGGGCAAGACACACCCTCTCAGCAGAAGCCTAGGCAAAGGCAAATCTCCCTGTGAAGAAATCTGGCCAAGACAATTGTCATAGTTTTGCCTCAGGATCTCCCCAGATTGAAAGTGACATAAAGGTCCTTTATACACAGGCAGGAAAATGTGGATTAATGCCACATTTTCCTGCCTGTGTAAACCAAGCCATATACTACAGTGCAGAGATAATCCAGGTCAAAACTGGCTTTTCTTTGTATAGTTCCTTCTGGCATCCTGGGGTTTGTAGTCTGATGATACACCAGCAGAGTTTGTCAGAGAAGGCTGTAACACCTCATAAAACTCCAAACCCCAGAATTGTGTCTGGAAGAGGTTTGCAAGGGAACTATGCAAAGGAATGTTTCAGCTGTCCTTGAAATCTCAAGCCTGTAGCTTCCAGAGTCAAGTATTGAACTTCAATATGAAATGTTCAATTCAAATATCTTAGAATACAAGCCCAGATATAATTTGTGAAATTGTTAGCAAAGGCCATTATTAATCCAAGGGAAAACCTCACCTCCTTGCTATCTTCCCTTGTATGTCTGGTCTCCCAGGTTTTCAGGCGTCCCGGTCTCCAACAATCTATTTAGTTGGCAGATTCGAAAGATTCGGTCTGCCTATTTTGGCACAGGGATTTGGATTCGGGAATCTCAAGTCCTTACCCAGGATTCGAGGATTCAGTTGGCCCATCCCTAATGTAAAGAGACAACACATGAATACATAATAAAACCATGGATAATTTTACAATTTTTGAAATCATTATTAGATTTGCACGTTGGCTATGACTCATAAATACTCATGTGAAGTTTAACTTCAGACGTTTTTGGAGCTGAAACTCTCACACCATTCACTTGACAGAAAGAAAACATGTGAACTAAAAGTTTGCTTGTTTGTTTTAATGTCAGCATATGGTCAGGGAAAGGGGAAGGTTTTTAGGTAATATTCAAGGATACTTCAGTTTAATTCATATGAAGGAACAGGGATAGTCAGAAAACTCTGAAAATGTATGAGTGGGAGGAGATCAATATCCTCATTTAGGCATCTAGAGAACAAAGATTTTCATTTTGAAATCTGCTCTTACCATTTTTCTGGTCAGAATTCTCTTATCAATAGTATTCACCTATGTATAGCCTAAAATCCAAGGTCTATTGCCCAAGGATGTTGTTCCAAGAAGTGACTTGCTAAGAGACACCTATTTGTTGTTTCTTATGTTACAAAGGTAACATATATGTTATTGAGAGGCCTGGTGTTTACTTCCCACATAAATTTTTAGACACTTGCATAGATAACAAACTGCTACTCCAACTACCTACTCAGAAGTATGCATAAAACTGCTTACTGTTGTTGTTGTCGTCATCTTCATCATCCATATTTGTACCCCCCCTTCCCCAAAACTTGGATTCAAAGTGGCTTACAAATTAAAACAAGTACAGCATAGCCAAAAATATACAAATGATCTTCATTAAAATATTAAAACAGTTTAAAACATACAATCAAAAATAATTAAAAGCAGTTGAAAACAGTACAATCTGAACAATTCAGCACCCTCTTAAAAATCCTTTCTTCAAAAACTTTCAGTTTAAAACCTTACCAGAATAAAAGAAAAAAAGTCTTCTCCTGCTGATGGAATGACAGCAAGAAGTGGGCCATTCAAGCCTCCCTGGGAAGAGCGTTCGAGAGCCTAGGGGCAGCTACTGAGAAAGTGATGTCTCATATTTCCAGCAGCCATGGTTGTGAAAGTGGTGGGACTGAGAAAAAGGGCCTCTTGCGAGGATCTCAGGGCCCAGCCAGCCTCTTACCATGAGATACAGCCATACATTGGCTTCCGAAAAAGTTGTGCAGATGCCCACCATCTCCAGAGTTGTGATCAGATCAGCTAAATTGTTAATACATTATACTGCACCTCTTACCAATGCAAAACACTGGTCACACTGGCCATTATTGCTCAGGGATTATGACAGACACAGTCCAACAAAAACAACTTTCTCAGGTTCTGAGCAAGAATCTTGTGTGGGCCCAGTTGTGATGGCATACTAACCATGAGCTCATTTTTAAGAAATATAAACTAATTATACTAGTAATTACTAGTAATTCCTGACTATTAGCAAGTGATCTGCTTAACAAATTTGTAAGCATCTGGTAGCCATATCAATTTGCTTACCTCAGGTTTCTTTCTAGCAAAACAGTTTTCACAACCAGTTGACATTCTTCTTCAAAAGTTGGATTTTTTTTCTAAACAACATAAATGGCTTTTGCTAGGAAGAGAACTTTATAGGCATCTGTCAACTTAATCTCTGTTTCCAAATACCTTCAATGCCAGCCAGTGAATGCTTTGGTTACTGCTATGTTGTTGTTGTTTGTTGTTTGTTGTTGTTGTGTGCCTTCAAATTTTTTTCTGACTTAGAGCAATTGTAAGATAAAACTATCACACAGTTTTCTTGACAAGATTTGTTCAGAGGGGATTTGCCTTTGCTTTCCATTGAGCCTGTAAAAGTGTGATTGATTGATTGATTTCTTTTTGTTATCTTCATCACTGAGTTTGTTTGATATTTTCTCTGTGAGATCAGCATATTTTCTTACTGTTTTTGTGACCATAGGTGCCATGGTTTATGCTTTAACTGGTTTTAATTTTTTGATAGTTTAATCACTTCCACTACTGCAATTTGTGAATTTTTATGTGTTTTTAATTTGTTGTAAGCTACTTTGAGTCCCAAATAATATGATTTGGTTAAAATGCTTAGTATTTCACAGGGTGGGAGTTTGAGTTAAATGAAGTGTGCAGTGTTCTTATGTTAAGGAAGTTCTGTGTCCCTAAAGGTCTTTAAAATTTAATTTGGCATTTAATTACTGCCACCAACATCTTATAGTCTCCTTTGATAGCCATGTTAGCACTTTTTCATTTCCTCTGATGAATCTCACCTACCTTCTGTAATGATCTCTAAATGGAGGTATTTGAAATGTTGAAGCTTATAACACTTTTGATTAATTTTCCAATGAACAGGGGAGGAAAAAGACTCTTAACTTGCCTAAAAATGCAAAGGGTTGTTAGATCAAAGTTGTCCCACCTTTTTTGGACAATATTTCCCAGGTATAGTTGCATAGAGTTTTTGCAAGCATTTCAACTTGAGAGAGAGAAAGAGAAGAGAGAGAGAGGGAATAGAAAGGCGCTGACCTCTACATGGATATTTGACATTTAGTACTTAATGTATTTACCATGTCCACTTCAAAATTTTCCCTTGTCTATTTTTCTTTGATAGCTTCAATCTTGTGAAGATCCTAAGAATTTTTGTGACACCTCAAAGACCTGCTGCTAGAATGTTTTGTTTTCATAGAATCATAGAAATGTAGAGTTGGAAGAGACCACAAGGGCCATCCAGTCCAACCCCCTGCCATGCAGGAAAACCCTCAAAGCACTCCCGACAAGTGGCCATCCAGCCTCCGCTTAAAAACCTCCAAAGAAGGAGACTCCACCACACTCCGTGGCAGCACATTCCACTGCCGGACAGCCCTGACCATCAGGAAATTCTTCCTGAGGATCAGGTGGAATCTCCTTTCCTGCAGCTTGTATCCATTGCTCCTTGTCCTGGTCTCAAGTGCAGGAGAAAACAACCCCACTCCCTCCTTGACATTACATCCCTTCAAATATTTAAACACAGTTTTATATTGTTTTAGGAAAAATCATGATATCTAAATTATAGTTAGCAGTTAATGGGTGTCAAAATGCAGTGAAAAGTTAAATCAGAGGTGTTCAATTACACTTGGTCTTGGGACTAAATCCTATTTTGCACTCTAAAGTTAGAGTTTTATTTAACTTGGGTATGAGATGCAGTAGAGCCAGCATATGAACATCAGACTATAACCCTGGAGACAGAATTCAATTCTCTGCTCAGCCATGGAAACCCACTGAGTGACCTTGGGTGTGTCACATACTCTTAACCCCAGAAAACCCCATGATAGGTTTGCCTTAAGGTTTCCAAAAGTCTGAAATAACTTGGAGGCGCACAAGATCAACAACAATGAGAAACACACATTAACTCAATCTTACCAGGCTTTGTACAGATGATAGACATGCCTCTGCTTGGATGTGTTTGTGTTTTCTGGGCTTCTGGACACAGGCGGGGTCTGTGATGTGGAGATGCATGGATGCACATGTATACACATGCAGCACTCCAGTCACTTTAAGTTGAAACACAAGTACTTGGGTGTTGTCTTATCATCCTGTAGTCTAAACATCCCTGAACACTTTGTCTAAGTCCTCTTTATCTGTTTAGTCCTCAGTCCTGGATGTTCACGTTTTTCTGTCTGTGCCAGTACCTTTGTTTCATTGACCCCATTCCAGTTGTGCTTCTTGTAGCTTTGATGCCAACGGAGCAAAATTTTTGTAAAGCCTTAAACTGTTTCATTCATTGTAACTCCCTATCGCTTGCACTCATCCTTCTGAAATTTTGAAAGTTCACATATGACATGTGCCTTTTTCATGCAAATTGCCAAAAAAATCACAGAAGGCAAGTAAAATCATTTTTGAAAAAATCATTATCTGAGAACTTCCACAAGAACACATGTGCTGTCATTCTGAAATTTCACAAGTTTCTTAACAAAGGCCTGCTAATGTTATAGCTGCCTTTAGTCCCATTATCAGAAGAAATGTGGGAAATAAATAAATAAATAAATAAATAAATGTTCACAATAAGTAAAGAAGGGTATAGCAGTATAGCTATGTAGGGAGCAAAATAAGGGTATCTTCTACAAATAAAAATTCTGATGCCCCTCCAGGAAATTTTCCTCCAGTCTCCAAATGTCCAGCATTGCAGGGACTTAAAGTTTTCAGCTGAGCATTTGGAAATGCAGTGTAAGCACCTGAAGAAAAAGCGCAGGCCAAATTACCAAGGGCCCATTCACACTATCCAATTATAATCCTATATTCCACTTTACTGCCACAGCAACATCCTGTGGAATCTTGGGATTAGCAGTGGAGGGAGGAGTATTTATCATTCTTATTCAGAGAGGTTTAGTTCCTCATGCAGCTATACAGCCCAGGATTCCATAGGATGAAACCATGGCAGTTAAAGTGGAAAGACAGTGCTATAATTGTGTAGTGTGGAGAGGGACCAAGGAAATGCAAATACAACAAATGCAAGACTTTCTAGGTATGAACAATTTTTAGTGTCTCACTTTCTGCAGTGCTCAATATTTGGGGACTGCAGAAAAATTTCACGGGGGAGCAGAACTGTTATTTGAGGAACCATGGCTTCATTTTGCCCTCACTCTATGCCCACGTTTGCACCAGTGGTAGACATATCCCTATTTGGATGATGACCCCAAATCTATTGAAGCTGCTCGTGCACAAAATTCCATGCTTCCATTTTTCTGAAACTTGGTAGGCTCGATCTCTTTAGAAGAGATAACAAGATCTCAGAACATTTTATCCATTTCTGCCAGGAATTGAAAATGGCACTGGCAGTTTACTTCTTTAAAAAACAAACTGTAAAAGCACTTAGTGAAGTCCCTGTACCTGCTCAAATGGAAACTTAGTATGCATAACCCACTCATAAAGGGCTACTGTTTCCGAAGATTTCATCCAGTTATGACAAACAAAAATGAATATTGTACTATTTGTTGATTTCCAATAATAGACAAAGGACAACATGAGGATTTGGATTTCTGAATCAAGATTTGGATTTAGAACACAGTCAGCCTCTGCATCAATCCAAATTAAATCAACTTGTTTCTCAAATCAGGGTCAAAACTGAGTCTTGTAATAAGTGTCTACCTTTGTAAGTAGTTTCATCCACAAATGTCTTAAGATTTAAATCCACCCATTTGTCAGTGTAACATCTTGTTCAGAACTAAGACCATTCACCCAAGATCAAATTGCATGAAACATTTAATGCCAGAGTAGGCAAATATAGCCTTCCAGATGTTTTTGCCAGCAGTTCCCATCAGCCAAAACCAACATAGGCAACACTGGGGGATTATTATTATTTTTTAGATTATTTATTTATTAGTTTTAAACAAGCTATCCAATTCACAGCCAAAAACCACAATGACAATCAGAGAAATAAAGCTGAAACACGATACTAACACACTAAGCTAAGTCATTGAACACCAATTAAGTAAAACACTAACTTACTTGTAAAACACAAAAGGGCTGTAACCCCCCTGATGCCAAACTGTAATGAAAAATAAAGGTAGAAAGAAAAAAAAATCTTGTTTTACTATTTCAGATCCATCTAAGTAATCCTACTAGAATTACTAGTAACTAAAGCCATTTTTCTAAGACCCTTATAACACATCTAAGACCCTCATTCTTTTGAAATCTGTTCCAGCCAGTCTCTTGGGGGTAGCTGATTGTTGACACTTTATCACACCCTTGCCACCTTTGTGCATTAATAGCACCATTTGCATGGCTTGTTCGTCTGCATTAAATCTCATTGTTGACTCTTGTATCTTGCCCTTCATTTCATGATTGATTCTTTTAGCTGTAATAGCGCCCTAATCGTACAACATCACAATGCTATGATGTTATGATGCTACGACACTTGATAGAGGGATAACCTGGCCACACCCACACTACAGCCACTATTGGATCATTGGCAGGAGAAAGCGCTATGAGATGTCCTCACCCAAGCTGGTTACTGAATTGTTGTAGGATAAGGGGTATTAACTTATTATTTTCACTGTTAAAAATAATCATATTTTCAACGACCCCCACTACACAATAGCACCTGGAGACACACAGAGTTATGTGGTAAGGCAGAGGCAAAAGCAGGATTAATGCATCGCTATGATGGTATAACACCATGATGTGATAAGTCTCTAAGTCTCTTTTAATTTCTTTCCAGCCTTTTCATAATTATTGTGAAACAATAGATTATTGTTCTTTGTAATTGTAACTCCCAGATATTTAATCTCCTTTTTTTTCTACTTTAAAACTGAAAAGAGCAGTTAATTCATTTTCCTTTTCTGAAGTCTTGTTTTTGGTCAATAGTTTTGTTTTATCTGAGTTCATTTTAAACATGGAGCATGCTCCAAATGTCTTAATTTTTTTTCAAAAAAATCTTCATTGAGTATAATGGATTTTTGTGTCATTACCACAGGATCATCTGCATAAACTCTCAGCTTATACTGTTCTTTTTTTTTCTTTTTTTTATACCAGCAGTGAGGGATTATTGATGTTGCAGTTCAGAAATGACTAGAGAGACACAGTTGTTCACCCACAACATTAAATACATGATTTTCCCTTTTTAATATTTGTTTTCAGTACCACATTAGATGCAGGCCAGATCAGGACCGCAGCTGTGGAGATATGGAGTTTAAGGAGCAGTGAAATCTTCTCTCACTTGTCAAATAACAGTTTGGAAGAAGGGGCAGGGAAGGGGAAAAGGTGTGGGACAAAGGAGTTAACTTATCATCACCCTGTGATGTGATCCTGAACTGCGCTGGAGCCACTATCTGGTCCTTTTTTTAAGACACAGAAAAGCAGGCACACATTGGATGTTTTGTCAGTATTGAACCCTACTTTTATAGTTCAACTGAGATCCTGAAATAGTTTTTCAGCTATCGTTTTCCATTCCAAAGGCAATGTTAAAAAAAGGAGGTTCTGTACAGTGAGCAAACAACTTGTTGGCAAAAACACTGGCTCAAATGGAAGGAAAAGAACAGCAAAAGCAGCAGTAAATATTTTTTGCTGACAGAGAAGTATCAGAAAGTGGAGAGAGAGAGGCACACCTGGGGGAATTCTGAGTATCTGCTTCAGACGCTGGCACGCTTTGGAGCCACACAGACATCTCTTTCACATACAGCGGCAAGCATGAGAGGCCATGACAAGACCACCAGGCATTGAGTAAAACAATGTCTAACAAATAGGCACACATACTGCTTTCTATATCCAATAAGAGCTTTTGTCCGGTGCACAACAGAGGGACTGCAAAATTGTTTGGAAGCAATGTTGAAAATAATGAGTGCTTACAGATGAGAAAAGAGAGAGAGACTTAAAATGCCAGATTTTCTGAAAAGCAATCTATTATACAAGTTCTTCAGCCAGGACTTATTGTGAGAAGGGAAACAGGCAAGAGGAAATGGATGTACTTAACATATTTGCAGCTTCAGCTGGCCAAAATTTAGGAGAAACCTAAAGACTGTTCCCCACCCCCAAATTGTGCTGCATCTTCTGAGGCAACAGGGGCCTATAAACAGAAGAAAATTCCTGTCTTATTTCCTTTTACATTGTTTCCACGTGAAATCCACCCAACTGTATAGATCTCGATACGCAGTCTATTCATTGTCATCCACCCTCTGGCCAAGATCCATAAAGAGTTTTTAGGCATACATCCCCTGGAATGTGGACAATTCCATTAGATTTTCCCTTTGAATTTCATACCCCTATGCTCTGCCTAAAAGTCTATCACAAACAGCTTTTTATTTCCCCCACATTTCAAGAGAAATATGGGAGAAGGAGACCAGACGTGTGGGAAATATATGTCCAAAGCTCCTTGGGAGAATGGATATTTGAAGCATATTCCTTTAGATACAGGCCTGTATTGTCCCACAGGGTAGCTCAATATCAGTTGTACCCAACAGGGTCTTTCCCACAGCAAAATGGACATTAGCAGTGGGTTGAATTCTTTATCTTTTGTTCATGGTGCCCCTAAGTCTGCCCTTTGGATTTGCAGAGCTGCAATGGGAGTGGAGAAGGAAATAACTTGAATGGATTTCATACAACAGCCTTTGCTGTCCTCACTTCACGTGATATAAAAGATTGCATAAGCTCCTTTATCCAGCCTATAAATCAATATTGTTCTATATTTCAGTTGGAATCTGTGACCTTAAAAGCTTTTACCCAGCCACAGCTAAGAGGCCACTTTTATTCCAGTTCATAATTTCCACATTGTGTGAATAGCAGTTGATGAGAACTGGTTCCAGAGCCATAGAAATTACAGTCTAACTCAAAAAGAACAAAATAATAAAAACACAGGAAAATGAAAAAAAAAAACCCCACCCTACACTTTTATAGTGCTATTATTCCACTTTCAATATCCTGTGGAATTCTCAAAAAGCTCTCTGGCTGAGAATTCTTAATGCTCTTCCCTAAACTGCAAACTCCAGGATTGCATAGTTTGTTGAAAGTGGAATAATAGTACTGTAACAGCGTAGTGCAGAAATGGCCTATGTTTTTGGTGGACAGTAGTGGTGGTAAAGAACATTCCAGCAGAAGATCATGTGGTTGCTAATGGATTCTGGGAGTTGTAGTCCAAAGACCCAGTGTGGTAGCATGAGAGCTAGGTTAAGTGTAAGAGACGAGAACTTCAATTTCACACACAGTCATGGAAACCTACTGGGTGTCCATGCACAAGTTACACTCATTCAACCTAAGAAGAAGGCAATGGCAAGCCTCCTCTGAATAGATCTTTCCAAGAAAACCCAATGACAGGGCTTCCAAAAGACAAGTTGAGTTGAAGGCATATAACAGCAACATGTGGGAGAGGCAGATTTCAAGGACAGATTTGAAATTACAATGTTGGTGATAAATTCCATCTGTTCACAGCTGGAATAGCAGGAAGAAAGGGTAGCAGCTCAGGATACATGATGCTGTTTAAGAAATGTTCTTTGGAATACAAATCCCATAATCTCCCACACCGTATGTCCAATGGCATGTTGGCTAGCAGATTCTGGGAGATGTAGTCTTAAAAAGGCACTTTATGTTCCTCTTGGAAGGAGATTATGTTGAGGTGAATTGGGCTTATGGAACTATCAAAGCAACATAAAGTGAGAAAAAAATAAATAGAAAAATATGAATGGGCAAGAGGAAATATACGTTTTTGACCCAGTGTGGGCTGATACAATGATAGGATGATTAAATTTAGTCTTCTTTGCAAGGAGCGTGGAAGGGCTGAATGGAGATGGAATGAGGGATTATCATATCAGAAGTATGACAGTGTGATCTCTAGGTCAAGAATAATGGCTGGAAGCACCACACTTTTTTCTCCTGCCCTGCCCTGCCCTGCCCTGCCCTGCCCTGCCCTGCCCTGCCCTGCCCTGCCCTGCCCTGCCCTGCCCTGCCCTGCCCTGCCCTTCCCTTTTTTTAAGTACCACATGGAGAAATTACAGGACTTGCCCCTCACCAACTTTCTTTTCTCATGCAAAATTATACATAAAAATAGAATCATTTTACTTTTCTATTCCAGATTTGGTAGGACAATCTGACAGAAATTAATATTGCTGACATGAAGGGTCTGCCAGTTAGCTTCCTATGTGAAAGTTGGGGAGTGCCATCTCTTCATTCTTGAGCAGCAAAATGTCTTGGATCAGCCTTGATCCCAAATCTCCAGAGGAAGAATCATATAGACAATTCTTCAAAAATACATTTGTTTTTATATATTCATTCTATTTAGATTTTCTTCCAGCATTAGTTTTCCTCTATCGAGTATGCAGCCATGACTGGCCACAATTGCCTAGTCAATTCATATTGTGTACACATTCTGTAAAACAGTATACAGTTGTTAGGTATGCCTCTTTCTATTTATTTCTCTTTCATACATTCTTACCCTGCTTTTTACTATTGAGTTCACAAATAAAGTTGATTCTTACTTACTTACTTTATCTTCAGAACAATTCTGAGAGGCAAGTCAGGCTGAGATAGCATGACTGGCTCAAAGTCACCCATGAAGCTTCGTAGTTCACTGGGAACTAGACCTGGATCCCCAGTCCAACACTGTAAATCACTATACCACAGTGGCTCTCCTACATGGCAGTGCTTTTTACATATGGAATTCATAACTTGAAAAACAGGCAGTTCTGAGTTTCCAGAGGAAAGTCCATCTCCTCATCACCTTGGAATGTTGTGCACAGCTGCAGGCAAAGGTCTTTGTTGTAGGACAGGGTCATGGGAAGATCCAAGAAGCCCTGGAGCAGGAGGCACACACTGTTTTTGTGTAATGTGTCCTCCCTGCTCCATTTTGGGCTTTCTCTGCACAGAGTACAGTTGGCTTACAAGTCACTCTTCCCATCTGCCACCAAGATTCAGCATTATGTTTTCCAGGCACACTGTACCGTCAAAAGCTTGTTGAGAGACTGATATTTTTTCAAGGGAATAGCAGGTCATTTCAGATAACAGGGACATCTGATATTCAAAGAATACTGTATTTAGGTTCTCCAGAAACACATGGCTGGAATAAGAGGCAGTTTTTATGTTACAAGTTTTCCTGGATGGCTTTTTTTTAAAATCTGACCTTTTGGAAAATTAAAAAATTAGTATTAAAATATGCTACTTCAAATGTTTTGAAGGAAATCATAATTGTTTTCAAAAACTTCATGAATACAAGGATGACGCTGTTGGAACATGTCTATCCAAATTCCACATGGAGGGGCGGTGGCTTTTCGTCCATGACTTTTAATCAGCAATTATATCTTACCTAATTTGCAAAAACTGGAGTGTTAAGTGATGGATGGGTAATTGTTGTTGGAAATTGATAAAGGGCTTAGCTGAACCCAAATTATGGCTACAAAATTTAAAAGCAGCCTCCATGGAGTGAGGGTGCATACTGTGAAATGTCAGTTGCTCTCTGTATTAGCTTGGTTTGCCCAAACCCTGCTTTTGTAGACATCTAGGCATGAGCCTATGAGAAATCTCTGTACAAATGCAATTTCAGAGGCCTTGGTCAAGTTGCCAGTCCTAGCTATAATAGCCCCATAGAATCAATTGCTGAATAGTAAGTCATGATTTAGCCAGCATGGTTAGTGATATCAGTGTTGGATTACAACTCTGGAGACTGACACCATTTCCACACTAGAGACCATTAGTGTGTTATACCATTATAATGGTAGTGTCATCATTCACATTATGCCATATTGACCTATGCTAGACCACATCTTGCTATAGCCATTCACTCTATGCCATATTGGGCTATGCTAGACTGCATTTGATCCACCTTTGTGTCCTTCAGCAGGTAACACACAGTAAAACAAGACTAGACAAACCTCCAGCTACCTGCATAGATTGAACAGCCCCCATAATGAACTCAAGGCAATCCAATATTTTTGGTGCTTAGCAAAGTATCACAGTAAGCCACTGAGAATCTTCTGATGGACTAAGTTGAAGAAGGCCATGACTTAGGGTGGTACTATGAGGTAAAGATGGCTGTGCTTTAACCACTATTGTCATCACCACCAGGCTTGAAGATAAGTTCTTATCTGTGTTAGGTCAAACTCAGTGAAAGTCTCCTACTATATGTATTCATAGTGCCCCCCCCCAAGATGCTCTAAGGGTTCAGCTCTCCAGTAAGTAGGAAGATCATCAGGCTTTGGTCAATGAGGGGTTCAGGAGCAGCTGTGTCCAGATCGTGTTCCCTGGGAGGCCAAGGAGGGCATCCAAAGGAGTGCCAACTGGAAAATCCTCATGGGCTGTCAAGGATCTCTTACAGTCCTCTGGCTTTCAGGGCAGACAATCCTCAGAAATTGACTTCCCCTGCACAGAGGATTGGCTATGGTCAACCTAAATCTCACTAGGAATTTATTCAACCGTGACAAAGAAGCTTAGAGATTTTCCAAAATCATGCCAAAAGTGTGGAGGTCTTCAACATTAAGTTAGCTCAGTGACAGAAACTGTGTGATGGTTGATCTAGTAACAAAATGGATCTGCCCCCTGAGTCCAGCACAAGATACAATTGCTCACAACTATAACCATCTGAACTAGAAGCCCAGAGAGAACCATGAAATCCCTAAAAGTCCTGGCACTCATCTTAAGAAAGCGCTGTTAAGTAGTACCAGGAATCTCAGGTGGACATTGCTGAAAGATTAAGACCCTCCTCTCTTCCAGTGCCCAGTAATATCCATAAGTTGTAGAGAAAGTACTTTTCCCTTGCCTTGTTGTTGTGTTGCTATGGTTTTAAAGTCTTTTGTCTGGGGTTTTACTTAATGTTTTTTGCATAACACTGTAACGTAATCTCTCACTGATGTCAATAGTTGCTTAAGATATGTCTTAGTATAGACTATCATGGGAATTTCCCTCCTGGTGTGAGAAAAGTGAGGGACAACAACATTTGAGAGCAAAGAAGTTTATTTAAAGAAACAGCACTTCTGGGTGCACTGAAGATAAGAAGATGGCAGACCCTATGTAATAAACAAAAAAAAACTTTTATTCTTTTAGGAACCTTATATTTTCTACAATTGATTGACTTAAAAATGCTGCATAAGTAGTGGATAAGGCAGTGAGGTGACTGCCTCACTGTCCCACCCTCTTGTTGGTGCTTTACTGATTAAGCTCAAGGCACTTGGTCAGTATGTGACTGCTTATTAGGGTTAGCCTTAGTGAATACATTCCAAGAAACTCTAAGGCAGCGCTCCAAGGTAGGGCACATTAGGATCCATAGGTTTCTTATCTCGTTGACCAGCCTGGTTCTTAAACAAAGACATTCCAGGTGCAAGACTAAGTTGGCAGGAGAGCTTTTTGACAAGCTGGCTAAGGAAAAGACCAAAGGAAAATACAGGCAGCATGTGTCTGGTTACTTTCCTTCCAACTATTTTGTTCATACTTTTTTTTTAAAGCTGAGATTGACTCCCAAAGCACTTTACCCACACAAAGGTAAGTTGTGTTTGGAATATGTGGGACTGCTTGTAACAGTTTTATCAGGTTCCTGTCAGTTGACATCACATTTTAGGCTCCAGAATTATACTATTCTATTTACTAACTTCTTCTTAGTAATAACCTTTCCTGGGTTTTTTTCACAAAATAGAGGCTAAAAACATAGCTGAGATCCTAGATCAGCTACTTAGTTAAGTATACTTATAAGTATACCATCCCCCTCCTGCCAGCCATCTTCAATGTGATAATCAGAAGCAGGATCCTTGTTGCAATCTCTCTTCACACAGGAGATGGCAGGAGCAGGGTGGAAAGATTAGTATGCTGCACTCTGACTCATGGGAGAACAGACCTCTGTTGGTTGCCGCAGTTGCTGCCTGGTAAAACAAGATTGAGGGCCTTTTATAATTGTGGTAATAGAGCCACGATTGTAAATCCGTAGGACCATGAATATAGATAAATTACAAGCATGTAACTCTAGGATATATATCCATTACTACATAATGAATTGCAATAGCAAGATATAAAAATAAATACATAAGACTGTAAAACAGCTTAGAACAGCCATAAAATAAAAAGCGGCGGGGGGATCAGCCATAAGGAATCACAATTGCAAGGATTTTGAAAAAAGCACTGATACAGTTTTGAAATTGAAAGATTAAAAAAGCCTGGAATCTTGAGAAAGCAGAAACAGCTGAAGCTGGACTTGGAATTAAGAAGGAAGCAACTACTCTGTCCAAGTGATATCCATGGAACCAGAAACATGTTCTCCAAAGAATAACTTGATTGTGGGTGTCCCGGTCTAGTTCATTGCTTGCAGAAATTACATTTTTAAGATTAAAGGTCCCAGAATTCCTCCCAACCAACGTGGTGACTATGGAGAGATTCTGAGAACTGTAGTCAAAAAATAGTATTACAGAAATCTTCTATATGATTTAGAACTTCAAAGGTTCCCTTGACTATTTCTGGTCCATTTTCCAAATCTAGGTGCTGCCACAGAACAGCTTAGAAGTGTGATTCATCATTTCATGTCCAGTATCGCTGCTATCATTCATCTCAGTTCTTGAAGTTTTGAACAGAGAAATATGACAAGAAGATAGAATAAAAAGCATACGAATAAAAAAAGTATATAGGTTAAGAGCAGTTGAAGGAGGTTTAGGGTTTTTTTTTATATCCCATTGATTGTATAGAAGTGCTGTTCGAGAGATTAAAAGAATTTGTTGATATGACTGGATTTAAGATAGATAAGCAAGAAATAATGATGTTAACAAAGAATATGAGAAAGGAAGAACAACTTCGGCTGATAAAGAAGTTGGGATTTAAAACTGAGAAAAAAGTGAAATATTTGGGTATTACTATGATAAATGTGAACTGTATCTTGTTGAAAAATAATTATATTGAAACATGGAATTATATTAAGAAGGATTTGCAAAGATGGGTGAAATGCAAATTATCAAAATTTCTATGCTCAAAGTGAGTTAAATATAAAATTTTATAAGATGCCAAAGAGCGGGGCTGGAACTAACAGGCCTGAAATTGTATTTTTCAACATGCTGTTTGGTTTAGTTGAAAGAGTGGTTCTTGTTGGCTAATAAAACTGTTGGATTTTAAAGACATGAACAGAATTTGGGTGACATCGGTTTTTGTAGCATGATAAATCTAAAGTGAATGTGAATTTTTATAATCATTACATGAGAAACGCCTCGGTAAGAATCTAGAATAGATATAAGTTAATGTCCTAAGACACCTTTAAGAATCTGGAATAGATGTAAATTAAGATTATGTCCTAAGATACCTTTGTGGGTTTCATCACAAGAGGCTCTTTAAGGGAAGGAAACAGTAGCAAAGGAAAAATGGGTGATTTCTCAAGTTTTTCTAGCGACTGAGTAAGGACATTATAGAATCTAATTGACTGAAGGATTAATGACTGAAGGTTATTGTTTTCAGTGGTTCTCTTCTAGACGGTAGAGAGATATAAAATGAATAAAAACTGTATGTCTTTGAGTTGACAAAATTTGAATTTGATAAACAGTTGTGCTCAGAGGATGAACACTTGATTGGTAACAATTTGTTAAAATTAGGAATGGAAGAAGAGGTGGTTGAAAACTGTATGATAAAGTGGGCACAAAATGTTAGGCATAATATACATTTGGAACAATGGGAGAAATGGGGTTGGAGGAAATTAAATTTACACTGTATTATGATCTTAAACAGAGCTCTTATAGGATGATGCATTGTTGGTATTTGACACCAGAAAAAGTGGCCAAAATGGATGAAGAGGTTGCTAACAGATGTTGGAAATGTGAATAACAAGTGGGATCTTTTTACCATATGCAGTGAACATATGAAAAGGCCAAGAAATTCTGGAATCAAACACACATTATGGTGTATAAAATTTTGGAAGTTAATGTTTAGTCAAAACCTAAATCATATTTGCTGGGACTCATAGAAGTATGGCAAGATATTACAACATATGCTCACCACACCATGACTGCTATATGCACAGCAGTGGAAGAATACAAGAGATTCCAATGAAAGATGACTGGCTGATAAAACTGTTGAAGTTAGCTGAAATAGAGAAAGTGATGATACTGAGAGACTGGAAACCTTTAATATGCTTTATGCAAGAAGAGTCAATATGTTGACTGTAGGATTCAGCAGTTAGGTTTTTTTGTTGGAAAAGTAGCAGTTGAAGCACTTGAATACTATTTGTAACTAGAGACGTTTCTCTGTAAAGAATTACTTATAATCTGAATTAGGAAAGCTGGAAATTTGTCTTTTTAACATGTTTAGGGTTTCTCAGTTTTTTGTAAGTAGTATATAGTAATAGTTTTATTTTTCGTGTTTATGTTTTGTAGTTATGATTTATTGCTTCTTTTTTGTTTTGTTCGTATGTATTATGAAAACTTTTAATGAAAGAAAAGTACGATTCTTCATTTCAATAAGCAACTGTATGGAGAAGCATTTCTTTTGTTCTGAAAATGGAAAAAAAGATGCATTGCATATGTTTTTCTTTATAAGCTTGCTTGCAGCTTACTTTCAGCGTAAGTCGTTCATGAAGATTTGGTTATTGACCGTTAATGGGTTTGCTTCTTTGCTTTATTGCTTTTTGAGATATGCCTTTGAAAGCTGTTCCACTGTGATAACTGCAAAGTCAAAAAATCACAGCATTTGCCCATTAGTTGAAGCTGGAGGTAAGCTGATACAGTCTGGCTCTGGAATGGGATAAGCAGAAGCATGCTGCCCCCTACATGTTGCAATGGGACATTTTGTTGATACCCATATCCTTGAGCATATATTGCTGGGCACACACTGCTTTCAAGTATGACCTGGGGCTATCCTTCTATAAAAGTGTAACTCAGCGAAAGAGCTGCTCTCAGCTCCCTACTGAAACTAGTTGGGGTTCAATTTTGATTTAAATTAACTCACCAGCATCAAAACTTTTTATCAACAATCATGTAATTTATCACTGAAACGGAAACAATTATGTATATTCATGGCAAAACAAAACACAATATGTACATTAAAATAACAAGCATGCAGCAATGAAATAATTTTCAAAGAGAAGGAGAAACTTGAATCCATGAAGTGTGAAACATCAAGTAAAAAAACTCACAAAGTTTCTGAGGCAACTAAATCAAGCAGCTGACTAGATATTCTGGGGCTACAGTTCTCTGTATTTCTTACTGCTCAGTGGGGCTGCTGGGACTGCATGATTTCATCCCTTATTGTAAGTCTGCAAGCATCATTACAGTCCACAAGTTTCTATTAGTGGTTTTCTAATACACAGAGGAATATCGTAAGTAACAATGCAAAGGCTTCTGTCTCACAAAAATGCTCCCTCAGTCTAACTCTTCAATTGCAGCTTCTCCACAGCTTACCCCAACTGTGAATTACCTTAATTTCCATTTCCTAGAGTTTCCATATGTACATCCCCACCACCACTGGGAAAGAATATCCATAGGAAGGATCATAGGCCTTACAAAAGAAAGAAGCTCATTCTCTGTTGATGGTGGCAAACAGAACCAGTCACCCATATTTAGATGGCAAGAACTGAAGCACAATTGTTAAATATGAGTAACTCCCAGTGTTCCTGACAGGGGTAAGTGACTTTCCTTTTGCAATATAGGGTTCAAGCTGTCTCCTTCTCCTTTGGGAGGCTAACGGAACAAAAGTTGGGCTAAGAATCCATTAAATAATAAATGCAAAGTGCATTGCATTATGTTAAATACATTAATTGGCCAAAGTATTGAATACGAGAACACACATGCTCATTGGTTCATATTTGTTGCAATAGATGTATTTTTGGCTCTATATAGGTTTCTGGTTAAGACCAGGATTGCAGCAGGGAGCAAGATTAAATTTCTCATAAGCTTTTTTTTTTAAGCTTCAGATCCTGACTTCAGAGATTTAAGTAGAAACTACCTCCCTTTTTTTCTCTCTCACTCAAAGCTAGGAATGGGGAAACCAAATCTCTGAAATAAGCATAGTTTGCTGCACACATCCCATAAGCTCTAGGTACCTACAGATGCTCATCTGCTCTTTCTCATCTACACAGTTGCCTTTCCACTCTTCATCCAGATGGGCACCTGCAGAACATTCTTCCCTCCCAGAAGGAAGTTCCTACTGTGGAGCAAAGAAAGAAGATTCACCCAATGGTCTGAATGATGATCCTTCTTCCTCCAAGATATCCACCTCCTTGAGCTAGGCTTTCATAGCTTGGCATTCCAGACATAGTTTTACATGGAGGAAAAACCCTAATAAATTAGAAATGATTTGGCTTTTGACTAATACCAGGCAGAATCAGTTATGACTCACAGACAATACAGAATTGACTGCTTTTATCTAGTGCAGTGGTTCTCAACCTGTGGGTCCCCAGATGTTTTTGGACTTCAGCTCCCAGAAGCCCTGAGCATTGACCATAGTGGCTGGGGCTTCTGGGAGCTGAAGTCCACAAACATCTGGGGACCCACAGGTTGAGAACCACTAATCTAGTGGGAAGTATGATAGTGATCTTTAGATGAAAGACATGCATGCAGATTATTACCTGCTGAGCTTTCATCTTTTCAGGAAACCCCAGTTTGGTCTGTCACAAAATTCAACAGTTTCCTAGTGGCCTTTGGTAGCTTTTCTATAAGGCACAGTACAGTGGCGGTGAACATGTGTCTCTTATCAGATGTTGGATTGCAACTCCCATCAGCATAAACCAATAATGAGGGATGATGGGAGTGAATAAAACAATATGTCAGGGCCTCGGGTGTGGCCGCGCCGGTGGGCTCCGCGGAGGCCGACGCCACCGTTACCTCCGAGGAGGAGGAGGCGGGGCTGGGCCCGTTGGAGGTTGCAGTCGACGACGGGGGCTGCGCGGCCGCCGCGGAGGGCTCCGTCGCCGGGGGGATCGCTGGGACGCTGCGGCAGACGCCGATCCCGGCGAGGGTCTCCCTGGCGCGACGGAGGCTGACGACGACGACGAGGATCGTACCGGTACTGCGGAGGCTGCTGGCCCGGCTCCCGGGCCGCGGGGCATGGCGGATGAGGCTCCGTGGGAGGAGGCGGGCCCCTGGCCCGATCCCGGGGCACCGTCTACTCGCGAGGTTGCCTCGGAAGAGGCTGAGGCCGCCGCCCCGCCGACGACTTTCCAGCGGCGGCGGTGGCTCAAGGAGGCCAGCTGCCGCTCCCGGTGGCTGCAGGAGAAACACCTGGGGGCAGGGAGCTCCCAGCTGTAGCACAACTGCGAGCCCAGCCATGTGCTTGGTGCGGATTGGCCGCTGCCCGGCCTGCAGGCCTTTTTAGGCAGGCGCGGGGCTAGGGAAGGCACGGAGCAACAACCGTCGGCTTCCCGTGTGTCTGTCGCCTGTGCCTTGTTCTAGTCCAGCCCGTGTCTGCGTTCCGCTGCCCGGCTCTACCAAGACCCTTCCCTGCGTTAAGGTTCAGTAACCATTTTGTGTTCGGGGTGAGGCAACCCGTTGTTATTTCCGTTGACGCCTGCTGTTAAGGCAAACCTCAGTTCATGGCCACTTGCTGGCTGCAGCGCTCCTGTGGGACTGTTTGGGACGCTGCTGGTGGCCGCCTCCGGCCCGGCCCCTGCTTGACCTCAGCCCACGCTGACAGATTGTTGGATGACAGGAAGCAACATAAGTATCCAGTGTGAATTTTGCATAAAATCTCCTCTTTTGGTTACTCTGGCTGTATGGGGGAAGGGGGTGGGAGAAAGAGAGAGAGAATATAACTTGTTCAGTTTACGCCATTTCAGCCCCACTTCTAGCCCTGTGTTGGCACATGATGTTCCAAACCAAACTCTAGTTTCTTTTTGCTCTTACTGGTTAAACCTGGGATAAAAAATGATTGCCTTTTTCTTCTATTATTTTCTAAACACTCAGTTTTTTTTATAGGGAGGAGGTACTTTTAAATCCATACCTCACTTTCATCTCTACTTTCATGTTGCAGCAGAGGACAAGCAGGCAGCATGTTGGTGTATTTTTTTTTTAAAGGAACTGCCTTTTTTCCCTTTCCAGCCCAGAGAACGCACACATCTGCACCCAGACATAGTGCAGAATGGCCTTGGATGGGATGGACTGAGATGCATTACCCAACAAGGACAAGTGGTGAGGCAGGTACAAAGGTGCTACTTTTGGGCAATCCAGGAGGACCCTGGTTTGGAGGTGATCCTTTGCTATTGTTGCTGCTTCCAGAGAGTTAGACCCCTGGCTTTCTATTGCAACGTTTTCTGAGGTTAAGGGGTTTTCTACTGCAGCTGCTTTCTGTCGGTGTTGTGTAGTGGTTTGAGCACTAGACTATGATTCTGGAGACCAGGATTAGAATACGTGTTCAGCCATGGAAACCCACTGGGTGACGTTGGGCAAGTAACATTCTCTTAGGCTCTTTTTGCACCTCACCTTCTTGTGTTACCCTCTAGTCACGATTCCAGCAGTTCATCAGCTGGAAAGGGAGCAGGACAGGAATGCTCCCCTTTGCACCAGACCAGCTCCCAGCAGAAGAGAGCACAATGGACAAGCCTTCCTTCTGCAGTGCAACCGGGCACTTTCCCATGCTGCGGTGGGGCAGGAAGTGCCTCCATTGCACTTTGGGGCCTTCCGCAGGGCAGGTAAGTGCAGAATTGTTGCATGATAGGGGGTCACTGATGTTGAAAAATGATCAATGATTTACTCTGCGATCGCGCTGGTTGGTGACTGGAGAAGGAAAGACAACATCTTGCAGAAGTGTCCTCATGGTCTTGCTCCTCTCTCGTCCCCATGCCAGGGTGAGAGCCTCCTGCAGAAAGGGCCTTAGTCTCAGAAGGAGACAAAGGCAAACAAAGCTTGCCAAGAAAACCCTGTGATAGGTTCATTGTAGAGTCACCATAAGTCAGAAACCACTTGAAGGCACACAACAACAACTACTATAAAATTGCCTGTTTGCACTAAAGTGTTTGCTCAGTAAACACTTTTTCTGGAAGCACCAACATTAGTAACAAAAACATGCCATAGTAGATTGAATGTCTTGCTTATATACTTTGAGAAAGGTCTCCAGCTTAGCAGATCCTTGGAGTAGCCACCAGGAATCCTGTCTTTCACGCCAGACATGCTACTAAAGTTGGTGGGACCAAGAGAAAGGTCTCCCCTGAAGGTCTCAGAGTCCAGACAAGCTTGCATGGGAGACTGTAATCCTTTGGTTAGCATGGGCCCCAAGTTGCATAAGGCTTTTGTGGAGGAGCATATCTAGGACTTTGAATTTAGGCTGAAAGAAGACTTGAAAGCAGTAAAGCTGCCATGACAAGGGTGTCCTGTCCTCCCTTTTGCCAGACCCCGTCAAGATTCTCTCTGCAGCAGTTTTGGACCAGTTTAAGTTTCCAAACACTTTCTGACTGGTGTCCTGTTAGGGATATATGCAGGCATAAGGCCTATGTATGTCTATCTAGGAAGCTTTAGGAAGAATAGGTTTAATACACAGGGAAACAGGAAAAAGAAAGGGAAATGGAGGGAATATTAAGGAAAAAAAGGATATGATATTCTTTTGATTAGAAACTCTTCTGTCTTCTTAAACATTTGGTAACAGATTATTTCAAATGTAACATTGTGACCTTAAAAACTGAAAGAAAATGGGACCTTCGAATAAAGAATGGATTTCCAACAAATCAAGTGATTCCTTTTCATTATATCTAACATAACTTAAATTGCTGCATAGGTTGCTGTAACTGCGCCCTTTTCTATGTGTGTGATTTTTTTTTAAATGGTCAGAATCTACATTTACCAGGTAGATTATCTGTACCAGATTTCATAGGGCCTTTCTGCATTGCACTGTTACAGTGCTCTTATTACACTTTCAACATCCTATGGAATCCTGGGGTTTGCAGTTTAGGGAGGGGCATTCAGAATTCTCAGCCAGAGAGCTCTTTGGCTTCCGGAAACTACAAACCCCAGAATTCCACAGGGTGTTGAAAGTGGAAAAATAGCACTGTAACAGTGTAGGGCAGAAAGGCCCGTACTGATAGGACAAATATTTTTTCATAGGACAAATATTCTTTCACTTAGGCATTTAATTTTCAGGCTCTATAATTGTTGAAAAAGCCAGATACCCTAACTATGCAAACATTCTCATCAATATGTAATGTCTTTTCCATAGCCTGGAGAGACAAGTCTACCAAGATCTAATACTGAGTAAAATTGTAATTGATTTCGTTTAAAAAGTGAAAGAAAAGAAGTTTCTAAGAGGGCATCCTCTCTATAATCTGCTTCATGAAGCCGCCTACTGCTGGAGCCCGCTTTGTTGTGGCTGTGGAAACTGCTGGGACCACCAGTCTGCCCTAGTTCTACAACAGCAAGGGGGCCAAAGAGCTGTGGCAGGGAATCATGCGAACCTTAGGTTCAAAGGCAACTGAGAACTAGTGCTGGACCTGGGGGGAAAAGGGCATCCTTTCCTAAATTTAGCAACAAACATTATAGCCACTCTCTGGGCTGCTGAGATACTTAACAATTATTTGTAATATACTGGTTCTCCCCCTTCACTGTCCTGGCTCTGGAGATTTTGATTCCTTCCTCTGGCTTACACCCCTTCTAAGCCCTTAATATACACATACACAGGGGAGAGAGCAATGCCAACCCTGAAGTTGGAATAGTTAATCCCCCCCTTGAAATCAATGGGAAGGATTTTTGAAAGAAAAAAAAAACATTTCAAGCACTCTCTCTCACTCTCCTCTCCTAGATACCCCAAGCCATCATAACATGAGGAAGCAGCCAAAGCTGAGTTATAGAGTCTCAGCTGCCGTAGGATTGCTGCGCCAGAGGCCACTTTGTTACTAGCTTGCAAGATCTAGAAGTCAAGATCACAAAGTGGCTTTGTGCAGCTATTGGACAACTTATTTTATTAGCAGAAATAGAGCAGAAAGCAAACAAGTAACCTGACTGTTGTGAATTCCAAATTCCATTTACAATACGATCTAGTGTTTTACTAAAGTTTTATTGGTAACTGCATCCAAACCAGTTCAGCATTTTCCATATGGAGTTGTTTCTTCCCTTCCCCCAATAAATCAAACAGAAGTGGTTTTCAAATCATTTGTCATTTTCTTTTTTTCTTTTTTTTCAAACTGTAACGGTAAATGGCTTCCTGGAGTCATTCACAGACCATGGTAAGAATCTACACCACAGTTATGAAAACCGAGTGATGCTTGATAAAAGCATTTGAAAATTCATTTCCTTTAATTTAAAATGTCTGCTCTGGTAAGTTAAAAAATGTATGTTTTTCTCTCTCCTGAGTCTTTGCTTGCTGGAATATTTGCATATGCCTGAGACACTTTTCTTTGTAAGTTTCACATTTTCCTGATGCTTATTTGCCTCCTGAAATTTTAATATTTTGAATAAGACATAAACTGTATCCAGGAACAATAATTATCCCTCCAGGCTTGAGTGAAGTAGTGCAACGAACCCCAGTGAATATATGAAAGAAGGGAGGTTACAGCTCTTGAGAGCTGGGCTTTTCTATTATCCTAAAAATGTGGGGAAAAATGATGATGATGATGATGATGATGATGATGATGATGATGACGACGATGATGATGGGAGAATGGAGGATATTATATTATTTTACTACAAACATAAGTGGTATAAATTATATTGATGGGATGTGGAAAGGTCATAGGAAGGGCTTCTGGTGAATTAAAAAAAAACCTGTGGAAGCAACCTTTCTGAAAGATGTTAAATTGTCACAACAAAGGCAACCTTTTAAAGCAAACATACCCTTTTCTGAATGTACCTGCCTAATATCTTAAGATTGAAGAACAACTTTCATCCCATTAAAAGGTCATTTTTGGAGAGCAGGATAGAAGAAAAGAAAAATCAAGAACAAATTGCAACCCAAATATTCTGGCAGTACAGCGGTGTACCAATTTCCAGTGAAGACCCTTTAGTTTAGCTGAAATGCTGATGAAAGCTGGGTTAACTGTGAATCTGGGACTTAAAATATAGAATCATAGAGTTGGAAGGTGCCCACGTGCTGCTGAGTCTGTCCCTCCCCACACACTGATAAGTAGTAGGACTCTAGCTAGAGTATTCCCAGCAAGTAGTTGTAGGACTATTATTTTCCTTGCCTTGGAAACTATGGTTCTATTAATGCAGGCTAAACTATTATTTGCCTTCTTTGCTGCAGCATCCCACTTCTGGGCCATATTCAACAGTAATCCCAAGGTCCTTTTCCATGTACTACTGTTAAGCCAAGTATTCCTCCTTCTTATATCTGCACATTCAGTTTTTGTGGCATATATGTAGAATTTTGCATTTGTCTTTGTTTCAGTCCAGTTTTCTAGCTTATCAAGTCCTTTCAAGTTCTGTTCCTATCTTCCAATGTATTAGCTACCCCTCCCAATTAAGGATCATCTGCAAACATGATAAGGGTTCCCTCTACCCCATCATCTAAGCAATTGATAAAAATGTTGAAGAGTGATGGCCCCAGAACAGAACGCTGCAGCACTCTGGTAGACATTTTTCTCCATTTTGAAGGACAATGTGAGAAATTCAAGGGATATTAGACGCAAAGGTCTTTCCTGAAGCTGAAAACCATGGTTTTGTATGGTGCAACTTTCCCTATAACTAATTATTTTAATAAATAACAATCAGATAAGGAAATGCACATACCTCCACAGCTACAACAGTTCTTACTGTATAGTAAGTCATGTTTTAGAGAACCAACGTAGTTTAGTGGTTTGGAGCATTTGACCATGACCCTGGAGACCAAGTTTGATTCGCTGCTTGGCCATGGAACTCCACTGGGTGACCTTGGGCATGTCACACTCCCAGAAAATGCCACTGTAGGTTTGCCTTACGGTTGCCATAAGTCATAAATGACTTGAAGGCACACAACAACAACAACAACAACAACAACAACAACAAGGACCTTTGTTCCTCATTTTATCTCTAGCTACCCAGATTTAATCTCAATATTAGGATATATATTTGTCAAGGAAGCATATTTAAATCAAGTTTTAGTATATATGATTTAGTAACTGTACAACAGAAGTATAAAGCTATAATCTTTTTTTAAATAACTGCTGCTTTGTAGCGGATGGGGAACTGGCAAGACTACATGGTTAACAAATGTTTACAGTGCTTGAGAATGGTTGCTGGCATTACGACAAAAACTCTAAAATATGGAACAGATGAAGATAAATGTGAGAGCCAGGCAGTAACACATACTCCAGCAGATGTGTGCAGAAATTAATGGTGTGGTGGCAATAACAGATTCAGATGTGTCACAGTTAATTCATCTCTAAACCAGACTGTAGTGGAACAAACATTCAAGCAGCATGAAAAGGAAGGCAAAAGTTTTTCTGTTCCAGGGCAACTTCTTCAGCATTGCAAATGATGTCTCAGAAATCTTGAATAGCATATGGAAAAGCTTAACTTTGTTACCGTAAAGGTTAAAAAGTTTAAAAAGAAAAATACTGGGATTCTCACGTTTTAAGGCCACTTACATTTATTGTGCAAAGAATGTCAAAAGTCAAAGTGTCGAAAGACTAGAATTTTGTACATGCATCTGCACAGACAGAGAGACACACACACACACATAGGGTCAAACTATTGTCACTACTTATTTACAGACATCTAGCAGTAATAGCTGTGTCAGTGTCTGACAGCCATGAGGAGTCTTCACAAGAAAGAAAAAACATCAAGAAAGAAAAAAGAGACTAACACGTTTTGACATTCACTTAAGAGTTTTCAAACGCATAGGTGAGTTCATGATAGGTGCAATTCCATCACATTGTATATTAATCATTCCAACTTTTCCAAAATAGTACTAGCGGTGGCAGTAGTAGTAGTAGTAGCAGCAGTAGCAGCAGTAGTTGTAGTAATAGTCCAGTATTTCCAAAGCACTGTTGGGTTCTGCTATTGAGGCACAAGTGAGAAAGGAGCAGTCATTTCCACAGTTCTTTGCAGGGCAAGGTTGCTTGTTTGTTTTTCTTATTAAGGCCTTTCTGTACTGCACTGTTATAGGATTCCACAGGATGTTGCAAGTTAAATAATAGCACTATAACAGTGTAGTGTGGAAAGGCCCTAAGTAAAATAAATTAAAATGAAATATTTCAACAGTGCTCTAAAGGTCTCTGAGTTATGGGTGTGCAGCCTAACGCTAGAGGACTCTGGATTCTACGGAGGAACACAAGTATCTCCCCACTCCATCCACACCACCAGCGATGGATCTTGCCCCCTCCTCCATATGCTGTTGGAGAGGTGAGGGGTGCAGAATTATTTTGTGGGGATAGGGAAGTAGAGAAATCCAAGATCAAATCTCCTTATTTAAGTACAGAGTTCTGTCTCCTACCTTATAATTTCTGATCTGCACTATGGACCCTGAGTTGTAGTCCCAAATACCATAGGATTGTACTGTAAGATCTCTTTCATATTACACAGTTTCAGTGCATTTCTTTTCAGGGTTAAAGCTGGAAGGTAAAAGAAAGACTACGCCTCTCAGTCTGCAAGCAAAATTTTTGCACTTGCTCTGGTACACAGATATGTCAACATGTTGTTTGGTTTTACAGCCAACCATTTTCTAAAGCTTGGGCTGAATTTTCTTTTCATGCCAGAATGTAAAATAGTTTGCAAACGCCTTTACAATTCTTTGCAAACAGCACCGATGAAGAGCAAATTTCAAAACCAATGATTTCTCTATTTTTTGGCTTTAAAACTTCTGTAGGATAAAAATGTATATGAACCAGTTTATTCTCAGCATGAAGAAAACAGAGAGGACCCAAGCCTCTCACTAGAAGTCTTCAGACTTCATTTACTAGAGGCCCTAGTTATGAGTTTGTGTTCAACAACCAAATTCTACCTATCATAGCATCTTTTAGGTCTCTGAAAAAAAAAATGAAAATTTGGCTCCTGCCTGACCTCTGCTGATGCTGTGGTCCTCTATAAGCCACACAAAGTAGACATTCATCATCTCAGCATGCTTATATAAGTGAAGGAGCTGCACAAATGCCTGCTGGATTTGAATTACTGGTCCAGGCACTGTGAAGGACTCTTGTGTGAGCTGGAATGTAAGGAGAGGTGCAAATGGGGAAAGTGTGTCCAAGAAAACAGGAAGAATATTTCTTTCTTCCTTTAGCTAGACCAGTTCCTGTAGGCACAACATGATAATTACAGATTTTATTTTTGAACAGCGTGAAAGGTGGGATCTTTTTTAAAAAAATAAATAAAAAATAGAAAAGTTTAAAGTTATTTCTGGTCCTGGGTCAAGATTTGAAGTGTAGATAAAATATCTATATTTATATCAATATATTAAAAATCTGAAGGTACAAAATTGAGTGGCTTCTTAACAGTTATTGATCATGTTCTCATCTTAACATTTTTCTTAGAAAACTCCCACCTCAGTATACTTGAGCAAGGTTTCACTTCAGCTAATCCTTGTTGCCTGTTCTTCCAACAAGCCAAAGATTGGCCTGATGCAGGGTGGAAGTGTCTACACAAGAAAGAATCTCTACTAAGCGTACTTTGTAACTTAGGCCTTTTCCGCATTAGACTGTCATAGCACTATTATTCCATTTTCAACACCCTATGGAATCCTGGGGTTTGCAGTTTAGGGAGGGGCCTCTAGGGCTTCTCCCTAAACTGCAAACCCCAGGAATCCATAGGATGTTGAAAGTGGAATAATAGTGCTGTGACAGTCTAGTGAGGAAACAACCTTAAATTTCATTGCTTATAGACTTAGGCCGTTACTATTTTGTACACACAAGTAAAATGAAAATGTATAAAAAGATACAAAGTACTAAGTTAGCATGGTGTGCCACTCATAGCCATAGCTAAAATAATAAGAGTAAATAAAATTTTCCCTTCCCATATAAAATGCACATACCCGCACCTACCTCCCCATAGTAAAAAGAAAAGCTTGAAAAGACAGGAGATTTTTTTGGTTTAATGGAACTGTCTCTGCCTCTTAGCTGCGCAGATATCTGTTCTGGGCAAGTGAGAGGTTCTATTTGACAAAGAACAGAGGATGCAAGCAAGGAATTAATGCCTTGGGGGTTTACACAGCAAAAAGATAATAAATAGCGCAACAGAACCTTAGTTTCACTAGACTGAATGATACAATATTTTTAATGAGATGGGGTATTATTAAGCCTCCGTTGCTCCCCATCCTAAAAAACAGTGGCCATGCATTGGAGCCATTGAGCTGTAAATGATTTTCTTAAACAGCTGCAGTGAGGAATGTAAAATATTGTTCTGAGCCAAATATACAAGACTTCAAGCACAAAAAGAGTGATGCCTTCAGATGACAGCTTCTTTTCAACATGATTTCCTTTTACTAATTTCATCAATGACAGTGGCAAGTTTATACCTCCTCCATAGTCACCTCTGGACTATGGAGAGATGCTTTAGTCAAAGGATAAATTTATTGTTATTTTCTCATGCTGTGAACTTATGAACCAAAGATTTCATATAACATTGCTACTCCTTTTGCTACTGCTGCTCAAAAACTACAGTAGAAGCAGCAGGGAGATGGGGTTAATATGCATGACTGGGACTGGGGAATTCAAAGACATAACTGTGTTAGTCTGTATAAGTATGCAAAGCAATCTTGTTGCACCTTTCAGACTGAGAGAAAAAGTTGGTAGCATAAGCTTTTGTAGACTTAAATCTACTTGCATCTGATGAACTAGACTTAAGTCTATGAAAGCTTATGGCACCAACTAGTTTAATTTCTCTAGGACAGGAGTCTCAGAACCTAGGAGAAGGCCCTTTCCTGTGTTTCCACCAGATGTACCTATCAGAGTGGTGGGATGGAGTGAAGTGCCACCTCTGAAGATCTCAAGTTGTGAGCAACCTGATATGGGATAATATGATCTTTCAGATAACTTGGTCTCAAGTTATGTAGAGCTCTATATACAGATACATTATATCTTATATACATTATATCTTATATCTTATATACATTATACAGATAATAATGCTATGATCAGTTCTCACCTTTCAGGTGTACTGCAATTGCCATGGAAAGTTGTTTTTTTTTAATTATTCAGTCATAAAAATGCAGAGGGAACACAACAGGGAAAATACAGGAATGTATGTGTTAAAATTTTCCTCATTTGGCTACATAACCAGTTTTTGGACATATAGGAGGAGGTCAACCGTGAATGATGCCCATAAAACTTTAATAAAGCCTTTCCCATGCATTTTAATGTAGCAGAGCAAAACCGAAAGAAGAAAACAAAAAACAAAAAACCCTCAAACTCAACCAGTCCTTATTAACACAATGCAAGACAAAATGGTTGGGCTGAGCACTGCTGATGAAATTGTAACTTCAACCTACAGAAGAGAGTTGCTCTACTGGGGTATTTTGAATCTTCAAACAGGCTTTAAAACAATCGGTAGAACTGCAAATGGAGAACTGGTAGCGACAGGAGTCAAGGAGACTTTCTATCTTGCCACTAACTAAGTGGACTATACCAACTGAAATGGGTCTGTCTGTATAAGGGAACTTCCTGTGTTCTAGTTTATCACTCCTGTACTGCTCTTGAGTAATACCCAGGAGACACAAAATGTTTAACTTCCACAAGGGTAGACAATCAGGCATATGGAGATACTGCCTACGCTAGTGCCATACTTCGGGCTTCCAAGATATGCCTGCCTCCATCATCTGCAAGAAATTACAGAAGATTAAAATACACCCTGAAATCTGTTATTCATTCTGCCTACACACACACTGAAATTCCTTTAAGATGAGAACACAAATATACATCTGCTAGCAATTATCTCTCTTTCCCTTTAGAAATGCTTCCGTACTGATTGAGCAGAAATGTGACTCTTCCACAGTCAGCTGTGAAGTGCTTAGTGCAACTTTCTTTTTTTTCCTTCGGAAAGTCTTGATTTCTGCAAAGTGAAATAACTGTATTATTCATACATAGTCCTGGTGGTTTCAGAAATCTCTGTTTTTTGTTGCTTCTTGCTTCACCTTCAGAAGTCAAAGTGTGCTTAAATAAAGAGCAGCTTATTTCTGTTAGAGAAAAAGTAATATCTTCTGAACAAATGTGAGAACATGAAATAGATTACTTGAAAGATAACTTGACTAAATGTTTGATATCAAAATTTGAGACTTTTTTTTAATTAGCAATTTCAACTTTGGAAAAAGAGGAGAAACTTTAACCCTATTATATTGAGTTAAATGCTGATTAATTGTAGGTGTTCTAATTAAAATTGCATGAATTCATACAGTGTAATATTGTTAGATTTGCTCAGAGAAATAAAGTTTATGTGATGTTTCAGCTTAGTCTATCCCCAGCTGAAACAAGCTATAATCAACTATGATATTCAATTAAATCCCATTCATTATGTCTTAGGCTGCATTCCTATATTCCTCTACTTACCTAGTTGTATGCCCCACTGAACTTAATGGAGCTTAATTCTGAGTAACCTTCACTGAACTCCTAAGGTACATTAGCTCATAGACAGATATGACCTTGGAGGACTCTCATTTGACAGCAATATCAATCATAGCTGAATGTTGGAGAAAACTGTAAAATTCTCTACTATTATGAACATTAAATTTGGAGTACATTACAATTTTAAGTAACATTATTTACCTTGGTACCTGAAGCTTTGGTGCCTTGGTTCCTGGATACAATCCATCAAGATCTTCTTCAGACACTGAAATTGAGGCTCTAGTGCTTTGTATGGCATACCTATCAGGGAGCAAGATCCACGGAACACAGTAGGATGTACTCCCAATATGCAACACTTAGAGTCTTTCCACACTACACTATTATAGTGCTATTATTCCATTTTAAACTTCCGGTGGAATTCTGGGATTTGCTGTTTCCTGAGGCCAAAGAGCTCTCTGGCTGAGAATCCTAAAGGCCCCTCTCTAAACTGCAAACTCCAGGATTCCATAGGATGTTGAAAGTGGAATAATAGCACTATAACAGTGGCCCTTTTCGCATGGCGTTTTTAAAGCGCGTTAGGCACACTTCCTCCCCCGTCCACAAGCCGCTATACCGCATGACGTTCTGGCGAACCAGGTGCTATCACGGCCATGGATAGTGCTGATAGCGCGTTTTCTTATAATCATCTGAAAGGCGAAAATAACCTCCCTTTCATGCATCGGTTGCACAACCAGAGGGCCTGCGGAGCCGTCATCCAGTGTGCTTCTGGGAAGGACCCGGGAGTGGGTGAGGTGTGGGCAGTCCCTGCTGCCTGTCCCTCATGCAGCAACTCCCAGGGGATGCTCCGCCCAGCAGCAGGCCGGCTGCTGCCCCCATCGCAGCAGGGAACACTGCACAACATGTCGCCACGAGAGGCCACCCCGGGGCTGTGTCGCCACTCACACTTGAGTCGACAGCAGCCCCTGGGGTCCGGTGAACTGTGTTGGGTTTTTTTTAAACCCGGCGCTATCATTGGCACGTTAGCATGTTAGCACGTTACCAATGCAGTATGAAACGGAAGGATCTATCATGCTAACTTTAGCACGATAGTCAATGAAACAATAAAAGAAAAAAGAAAAACCACCGACCAATCAGGGGCGGTGGGGCGGGACCTGGGCACGCCCCAGGACACCGACATGCAGACAAGGCACTGGGCAGGGACTGGTGCTCTCTCGCAAATGCCCTACCGTGTGCACACTGCAAGGGGCTCTCTACTGGGCCTCTTGCGATATTGGCAATATCGTGAGGGCTCTAGTTTGTCACACTATCAAGGTAAGGCGCGAAAAGGGCCAGTGTAGGGTAGAAATGGCCATAGAATTGCACTATAGATCCATGTCCTGCATCAGTGTTACAGGTCAGATAAGTACTCATGCAACTGTCAATGTCAGTGGAGCTTTCATGTTTTTGAAAGGGACATCCATGTTAGTCTGTTGCAGCAAAAATAACAAGAATACTGTAACACCACCTTCAAGAATAAAAACAACTACTATGACATATCTGTACAACATGCTTTTAAGAAGTAATACTGCTCCAGTTTTTTTTCCTCCTTTCCTCAGTTGCTTCAAGGACAGCCATGTTAGTCTTTTGCTTGCTAGCCAAATACAAAACAATAAACCAATGACAGGCACAAACTAGTTAAAATTGATATAGTTAAGTTATTTTTAACATAAAGGATTAATTAACCAAATTTATTTTTTTGATTAATGTGATTGACTTAAGTTGGAATGTGAGCATTAACTTAACTGCAGATTTCAATTATTATTGAAGTTATAAATGAATTAAATGAGTGACAGTGCTAAAGAGATCATAGGTTTCCCAGCTTGGCTCTTTACTCAAAGCTCAGTTCTCTTGGAGTTTAGCAAAATTATTCTTAAATTTTCTTAGTTCCTCATGGTTAGGAGATGAAAGTGTTTAGGAGCTAGACTTTAGGTCATACAGTTCAAATCATTTACTGGTAGATATCTACCACCTCTAAGTATTCCTTGTATAAGAAAACTTCTGAAATTCATGGGGGTCACCATAAGAAAACAGGTAACTTGAAGGTGTGTGTAGGTCCATGTGTGCATGCAGACAAACGCACACACCTGCTTTTAATATTTATAGCTGCTTAACTGTATGTATTATTCTCAAATTGTTTATATAATTGTTAAATTTTAATTCTTTTAATTGAATTGAACAACTTGAGGACCTCAGATAGAATCATAGAATCATAGAAATGTAGAGTTGGAAGAGACCACAAGGGCCATCCAGTCCAACCCCCTGCCATGCAGGAAAACCCTCAAAGCACTCCCGACAAGTGGTCATCCAGCCTCTGCTTAAAAACCTCCAAAGAAGGAGACTCCACCACACTCTGTGGCAGCACATTCCACTGCTGGACAGCCCTGACTGTCAGGAAATTCCTCCTGAGGTTCAGGCGGAATCTCCCCTCCTGCAGCTTGCATCCATTGCTCCTTGTCCTGGTCTCAAGAGCAGGAGAAAACAAGCCCACTCCCTCCTCGACATGACATCCCTTCAAATATTTAAACATGGCTATCATGTCCCCTCTCAACCTTCTCTTCTGCAGACTAAACATACCCAGCTCTCTAAGTCTGTCCTCATAGGGCATGGCTTCCAGGCCCCTCACCATTTTGGTTGCCCTCCTCTGGACCTGCTCCAGCTTATCCATATCCTTCTTGAATTGGGGTGCCCAGAACTGGACACAGTATTCAAGATGAGGTTTAACCAATGCAGAATAGAGTGGTACCAATACCTCCCTCGATCTAGACACCATACTCCTATTGATGCAACCAAGAATTGCGTTGGCCTTCTTGGCTGCCGCATCACACTGCTGACTCATGTTCAGCTTGTGGTCTATGAAGACTCCTAGATCCCTTTCACACGTACTGTTAGCCAGCCACGTGTCCCCCATCCTATATTTCTGCATACCATTTTTTCTGCCTAAGTGTAGGACCTTACATTTCTCTCTGTTGAAGTTCATTTTGTTAGCCTTGGCCCAGCTCTCCAATCTGTCCAGATCCTTTTGAATTTTGATCCTGTCATCAGGCGTATTAGCAACCCCTCCCAATTTGGTGTCATCTGCATATTTGATCAGCGTGCTCTCTATTCCTTCATCCAAGTCATTAATGAAGATATTGAACAGCACCGGGCCCAGGACAGAACCCTGTGGCACCCCGCTAGTCACTTCTCTCCAGGATGAGAATCTGCCATTGGTGACCACCCTTTGGGTACGGTCAGTCAACCAGTTACAAATCCACCTGACAGTAGCCATGTCCAGCCCACATCTTACTAGCTTCTTTGCAAGAATGTCATGGGGAACTTTGTCAAAGGCCTTACTGAAATCAAGATATACTATGTCCACAGCATTCCCTTCATCTATCAAGCAAGTAACTCTATCATAAAAAGAGATAAGATTAGTCTGGCATGACCTATTTTTGAGAAATCCATGTTGACTTTTCGTAATTACGGCATTGTTTTCTAAGTAATTAGAAACTGACTGTTTGATGATCCGCTCCAGGATCTTTCCAGGTACTGATGTCAGGCTGACTGGGCGATAATTATTTGGGTCCTCTTTTTTTCCCTTCTTGAAGATGGGGACAACATTTGGCCTCCTCCAGTCTGCCGGAACTTCTCCGGTCCACCAAGAGTTTTCAAAGATTATAGCAAGAGGTTCCGCAATGACCTCTGCTAGTTCTTTTAAAATCCTAGGATGCAATTCATCTGGCCCTGGAGACTTGAATTCATCCAGTGTGGCCAGGTATTCCTGTACTACCTCTCTATCTATTCTGTGCTGCATTTCCCCCACTTCCTCACCTGCTCCCCAACCGCCAGGTTGCGTGTTTTTATCCTTTTGGGAAAAAACTGAGGCAAAGAAGGTGTTGAGGAGTTCTGCCTTTTTTCTTCCTCCTGTTATTAATTCACCATCTTCCTTGCGCAGTGACCCTATCGTCTCCTATTGCAACTTGCCATTGGCTCCATTCACTATGGCCAGAAGAAGCTGCAGTCCAACAGTTTCTGGAGGGCCAAGGAATGCTTATCTTTATTTTAGTTTATGTTAAAATGTTAAAGAAAAAGTGGAGTATGAAATCTGAAATCAATAGTAATAAGTAAATGTGGACTTCAAAGACTACCCAATTTAGTATGGCACAACAGGAGTTTTCATTTAGGAGCCAAGCACAAAAATGACAGATTTGTTAACATTAATAAAACCAATGACTTATCACATTGCAATAGATTGTATAAAAGGATGCCATTATTAATATTAATTTAACAATGAGTCAAGAAAGCATAAGAAATCAATCTGAAAAACCCAATTTCTGATTTTGGATATTGGATCTAGTATGTAGTGAGTTCTTTTATATTTTATGTTGTATAAAGTGGGTCTCAATAATGCAACAGGCATGTAAGGAGTTATTGCTTGCAATAAGAAAATATGGGATAGAAAATGGATTGTTGAATGTAAAAATGGAGTGAACAATGGTGATCTCTAATAATTTTATTGTAAAAGTCTTCCTATGTAAATACATCTAAAAATATAAAGTCTTAAAATATAAAATATGTACGCTGATTTACGCATATTCTAATTTTCCCCATTCTACATAATATTATTGAAGAAATTTCTTAGATTTTGCTTTGTCTTTTTTCTTCCTTAGAAGTGGAAAAGCTTTGTATATTCTATAATTACAAATTAACAGAAAGGTAAGGGAGATATGTTCATTTCAAGCCTCTTTATATCTCTTTTTCTTGTCCAACCTGTTTTTTATTAAAATTAAAATCAACTGTCAAGACTGAAATGAAAACAAGAGAAAGTGGAGGAGGAAAGCAGAACTCAAAAACACAGCTTGATAAGCTTTCCATTCAGCTGAAATATCTCCCGTCTTGTTTGTTTTAAGCCAAATTGTCATTCTGTTATCACCATGAACTGGCCTGGCTTTGGAAGATACTAGATATCATTTTGATATCACAATTAGGCTACATTTTGCCACCCTCAGCCAAGTGCTTGTGAGGTCCCTGAACAAGCACGGAGCTAGGCATGGCTATTAATTGCTGAAACATTCCTTTCTTCACCTAGGTAAGCCAGACTCAGTCAGATCTTGCTTTAGGAGACCTCCCTAGACAAACACTTCATTAAGGATGCACGCTAATACAAAGAACCCCCTGCCCCAAGCAGGTAACTTAGCAAGCTAGACTTTTCACTGGCAAAGTGCGCTGCATCTGCATACTGGCCATTCCATTGTCGATTCGGACTTAATCCCATCATGTTAAATTCTGACCTTTTGGAAACATTGTCTCGCGCCCAAACCTCATTGTTCTCTCCCAAGTCCAGACTAGCCTACAGTGATACTTTCCCTAAAAAACCCCCCAGTTCCGAGAGCTTCCTCGGATCGCTCCCAAGTTCCAGACCACCCTACTGCTGCTTTGCCCGGCAAGCTCCCCTCAGCGAACCACGCTGAGCTTCTTCTCTCCATCTGCAACTTCTTCAAGACTACGAGAAAGGTGTCGTATCACCCATTTGCCCCGAAAAACTCTTATTTCTTATTCCCTTGTTAGCTGTGTGGTTGTGTTGTCTTAAGTGTTTGTCTGTTGTTAATAAACATCAATTTTTGCTATTTTAAATCTGCCTGACTGCTTATCTGGCCTGACCCCATCCATATACATAGGGTTACAAGATCCCCGCTAAGTTACCCTGCCTCTCGTTAGCTTAAAGTGAGTGCTCCAGTTAATTTCCCCATCTTTGTGTTTTGGTTATTTGGGTGCCCCTCCCAGGACCCCCAGTTAACAGGGTAACAATATCACCTTAACATTAACACTGTTTGGCTGTAGTTGTACACTGGAATTCCTCATAGTGAGCTGGCAGTTCTAGAAAAAGGAGGTTTTCCAAAGAATGGAAGGCCTCCTTAAGAACTGTTAAATTATCTGTTTCAGCAAACTAGTACTTTATCAGCCTGAGGCTCAGGAATAAACTTTTGTTCTCAAGAAATATGTCTTGCACAGATTAAAACTGGAAGGGGGCTTATTCATCTCACTTGAAGTCTGATTTATTACAGGAAACATGGGTGGGGGATGTTGACTAGCAAACAGACAAGGAACCTCAAGACAAAAGCAACCTGACCTTAATGCACTTGCTCTTTTGTGCCTTCAAGTCAGTTCTCACTTATGGGTACCCTAAGATGACCCTATCAGGTGGGTTTCTTTGCAGTATTTGTTCATAGACAATTTGCTATTTCTTTCCTCTGAGGCTGAGGGG
This sequence comes from Iguana delicatissima, assembly GCA_948472985.1. NCBI lineage: Eukaryota > Metazoa > Chordata > Lepidosauria > Squamata > Iguanidae > Iguana > Iguana delicatissima. Next base: position 473,443 of record CAOKZL010000792.1, read on the forward strand.
TGTAACTTGCTCAAAGTCACCTAGTGGGTTTCCACAACCAGGTGGGGATTCAAACCCTCGTCTCCTATAAAAACCTGGGTTCTTTTTATATATCATTGCTAAGCAACCATGGAATAATGAAACTAGACACAGAGAACTGGGTTGAAAAGAGCCATGTTATTTAACCTAGATCCTATTTAAACTGGGCATCACTCCATGACTTCCTCCTCAACTTTCCCCTGGGACAACCACTCAAACCTTAAGGGCAATTCAATAGCTGTGTTGCTCATTTTCTGCCAGGCAGACCCAAGGAACCCCACCTCAAAATTGTAGGACTTAAGTGAGGGTAAAGTCCCCCAGGCTAGCCCTAAGGGTGGTCTCCTTCCCAACCCCTGGGTCTCGGGACCTAAAAAGGCAGTTCCAGAACCTTCCCCTTCACCAAAAAGGTGCCAAGATGTTCACCGTAACTCTTATTTCTTCCCACTACCAGCCATGGACAAGGGACAAGCATCTGCTTAGTCCTTTTCCCCCATCAGGCTGGCCAAAAGGGTCCTCACCCCTTCTTACAAGCCCCCAGGAACAATCTATTGCCTTCCTTGCACAAATGCACACCATCTCCTCTGTATAGCTGAGAGGAAGTAAGTGGCCCAACTCACTGTTCCGGGCATTACAGATTTCTCTATTTACCCTTCTATGGACTGTATCAATGCATTGGGATTACCCTTATCCTGACAGACTTGGGGAAGCAAAATGGCTGAACACATCAATACTATTCCCAGACATCTCTTTTGTATGACCCAGAAGTCATGCAGAGTCTGAAAAATAAGGGCCTTGCCCTTCAATAAGCTCAGGTGATTCCCTCCCAGATGAATTACCAACATGTGAGAAGGAGGCCCCTTGTGCTCCCCAAACAATAGAGGCAAGAAACCATGCCATCAAAGGCCTTTTTTCCCACTGTGGCCTGATCACTCAGCCAAGTTGAACACCAAAATAGGCATTTCGAGCCTGCCACACCATCAAGTAAACTATACTGTGGTTGCAGATCAGACCTGCTGAATCTCCAGATAAAAAACCTAAAACCTGTAAAATACAGTATCATTAAAAACCTAGAACCTATAAAATACAAGAATGAATCCCTGCTTGGCCATGGAAACCCACGGGGTGATCTTGGGCAAGTCACGCTATCTCAGTCTCAGAGGAAGGCAAAGACAAACCCCCTCTGAACAAATCTTGCCAAGAAAATCCAGTGGTAGATTCATTTTAGGGTTGTCATGAGTTGGAAATGACTTGAAGGCACACAGCAACAACATTCACACCACGTAATAAACTTAAAATCAATTATTTTTGCTCCTTCAGTTTAGCAATTTTGTGAGAAGAGTAGGAAAATTATATTGTTTTGCTATATAGATGTAAAATTACCTACTGTAAGCATCAACACCTATATCAATAATCTTGAAAGCCAACAAAGAAACAGATGTTCATTTCTAAAGAGTTAACCCAAACACTATATTAAGATTAATTTACTTAACTACTTGCTATCAGGGAAAAGTATTCTTCTTTTTTTAAAAACACCGTATAAGGTAATGTCAATAAAATAACAATATAAGAAAACATTTAAAAACCATTATTGGGCTTCTATATTTACTTTCTGTGTTATCTCATAGCCAACATAACAGCTTTTTTTTTTAAGAGAAGCTTTTATGTTTTATAACTTTGATTGGGAGTCTACCTGTGATTATTTCTCTAGCTGGCATCCTGTCTCACCTTCAAGGCCACTACTACTACTATGAATTTATTGTAAATGCAAAATTCAATCATTGAGATCCATGAACCAAAGTTTTCCTTATCCAGCGTCTTTATTCACTGGTAATGGTCTCAGACCACTTTTTTCTTGCTGCCGGCATTCCAAAACATTCAAGAAACACAGTCATATTCATATTCTCCGGACTCTTCACACAGGCTACTGGCTAACCACAGTATAAGCAGAAAATTGGACTTAAAGACCTTTAGTCAGTTTCAGCATTTTCCCCCATTTTGTTGTTGTTGCTATTGTTGTTCAAAAACAGCAATCCAGGGTCCTAATCCAACACTCAAACCAATGCACTGGCTTCTTCTTCAGTTAATAAATCCCCTTTCTGAATTCTGCACGACTGTCTACAACTTCAGTTATATGGAAAATGGTGTGACAATGCCAACTTAGTGTCAGAGGATAATGGCTATTTTAGGATGGTTCCAGATGATGTGTTTTTCAACCCATCATCCTGCCACATTCATGGAATTTTATAGGTTGGCTAAACAATGTAGTCCTCCACTTGTAACCCCCCTCTTCATTTTTCCACTGCTTCTTCCATCTTTTTTTCTTACTGGGAAAATCTATCACAGAGAAGTCAAATGGAACAGCTGCACAGTGCCTTCAGATTACTTCCATGGGGAGTTTTTCATCTGGAAATGCTCTTAGTCTCTTGAATCTGGCTTTTTAGCCTAGGAAGAAATATATGGTAGATTTAACAACAGACCTGGATGGGTATGAGTAATACTGTATTCTCTTCCACTCCTTTCTAATCTCCACTTTCTAATCTCTATCAATCTATCCCCTTTCCACTGCTGTGATGTTTGCAGCTAAACTCAGAGGGACCAGGGAAACCAGAGATCAGAATTCTGTTAACAATGTATGCACATTTAAGTGTGGCTTACCTACATCTATGTCTCTTTTCAGATGGAGTGCAAGATGCCATTCTGTCACCCTTTGCACATTAATTCTGAAGCTCTGGGAGAGACTGGTGCTGCTTACTAGTGAGGAGGGAAGAGTGTTGGGGGGTAACTGAAATGATATAGCTCCAAGAGGAAGGGATAAGAGGGTGTAATCCATCTCTGAGTGCACTCCCATTTCCCTCCTTCTCCAGTCAGTAGAAGTCAGTTCTGAATTGCCTATCTACCCTCTCCTCACTGATAAGAATCAGCAGCTCCTATTTGGAAGAATAGTAGTTTTTTCTAGGGATGGCATTCTCATCAGGACTGCATCATTGTGAGGAAGGATTAAACTTTCTGCATTGCATTATGTAGTCCTGTTCTCTGTATCCACTCCTGCTACTCCAACAGCTATTTTAAAACAAAACAACAAGGTAACAATAACCAGACATGTGAAATGCATTTGTGTATTTCACATCTCAGTTAAAAAGTGAAATTATATAAGACTATGGCTTGTACAGTACACTGGAATGTGTAAGGACAAATTTTATATTTAACTTAGCAGCTTGCTTCTGGACAGCTATTGTTCTGGACAGAGATAATCATCATCTCCCTCCTTCATCATTTTCTTTGTTACTATATGTATTCATGTATGCATGTATGTATACACACACACATATATATATAGCTATGTGTAAAGCTGTAGTGCTATACAGTGAATCCTGGCCCATCTCTCCATCGCTACTTACTGGTCAGCAGCCACTGCAATTGATGGGGGTCTGTTTCCCTGTAGCTAACTGCTGCTTCCACCTTCTTCCATGAATGATTTCAGTACAACAGGCAGAATCAGGATCCCTTTCACAATTCCTCCTCATGCCAGAGATCACTTGCATGAGGGGTGGTGGGAACTTCAGCCAGCTGTTCCCCAAGAGACAAGAGAAAAAGATCCATATCAATTGCAAAGGCTGCTGTCCAATAAGTAGAGAATGGGGGATTTTTACAGTCTCTGCATAGCCCCCAAACTAGCGGCTACATAGGGATTGTGAATATGTGACAGCATAACTCTAGGTTGCACATTGGTAACTGCCATAGAGGATTCCACCCAATATTCATGCCCTCAGGCTTATGATATAAAAAATGACACAAAAGGAAAAGGGATTAGGAGTGAGAAAGGGAAAAAGACAAAACTCGGGCAATAATTCTCATACCTTCCAACTGCCCCAATTTGGCAGGAACAGTCCCAATTCAGCAGGAACAGTCCCAATTCATCCTCTGTCATTCCACTTTAGCTACTTTTATAAGTGCCAGTTTCTCTCACTTCTTCCCACTTTCTGCCTTTGTCTCAGTTTATTTCAGCTGCTGCAAACAGAGTTCCAAGTGGAAAAATGGTTCTGCACGCAATTGACTCAGCAGAGAAGAAAAGAAAGGATAGGGTGGAATCTTGTCTTTTCTAGTAGCAATCAAAAGCAAATTGTAGAAGCCTCTCCTAATTTGTTTGTTCTTCCTCATTAATAACTTTTGCAATCTTGATACAATCTGAGGTTGCTTGGCCATATGTGTCCCAGTTTTCATCTTTGAAATTTTTGGAGGTAAGAGTTCCTTGAAATATTCTTTTTGGCAAGGAAGCTGATATTTCTCTGGTTTTGGAATAAGGCTAAGCTGGTCTTCCCCTTACAGAGAAAGTCTTCATGGGAGTCATGGAAGAAAACTTTTCATTGAGTGGTCCTTGATCCTCTGGCAGGTGGCAAAGGCTTGAGCATGCCTGCTCTCTTCAGCTTTCCAGTCTCAAGGGAACTCAAGCATCATCTACTCTTCTTATTGTAACAAAAAAGTGAGACAAAAACTCATCAATTGCCACTATTGACTTGTTCCTTTTCCATCCCCTTTCTTGAATTATTGTTCACTTGCATAAATCTTTCCTGTAGCAAAAGCAGTTCTGAAAGTCTTGTTAAGAGAAGCACAAATAAATAAATTTCCTTCTTACGCTTCATGAGTCACAGCTTACTTGCCCAGGCAACATTCCAACTAGGCTGACCTAGTGAAAAATAAAAAGAGAAATTATGTAACAACTAGAAATTGTTAGCGTTAAAACTAGAAAATGTCAGCTATTTTATTTAATATTTTTAAATGCTGACTGTTCTCAATAAATCCATTATTTACATTAACTATTCACTTACTTCCCCACTTAATTATTTAATTCAAATGCTTTCCTTCCCCATGAATGGGACTTAAGACATCTTACAATAAAATATTGTGAATATCTCAAATGAATAAAAGCAAAAGAAATTCAAAATGCATTCTAAATTTTTAAACCACTTTTTAAAAATACAAGACTTGTCCAGTTGAAAGCCTGCCAGCTTCAACGGCAGTCAACTGCTTGAATAACAAAGGTCTTTGACTAGATAGGATATGGTTCAGGTAATATTAAGGACATCTTAAATTCACATTGATTGTAGTGAGAATGTTAAGCATATGTTAAGATCTCTCCCTCAGTCCCTCCCTCTGAAAAATCAATGAAACACAGAGCTATACTTGGGTTCAATCCTATCCAAACCATGCTGGGTAGTTCCCTTGCCGCATGTCTTTTCTCTCCATTTGTATTATATTCCTTGCAAGTTTCAAAAATGTTTGAAAGTAGGATAAATGAACTAAAAGTCAGTGAAATGTGCTATTAGGATTGTGGGAAAAATTTCTCCCAATGCTATTCATGGTAATAATTATTGGGACTTGTATTTTTTTTTTAAAAAAATTATTTTAAAATATCTATCTTCCCACTATAGCATTTCAATTTCTAATATGTAATGTCTACCCAGATTGCTCAGATAGTAGTAGCCTCTTGGGAACTATAGTTTCACTCTACATTAATGTGATGCTCACTGAGGAGAATGAATGCTTTGTACTTGCCTGATTGTCTCTTCAGTCAAAGAAAGGCTTTTGAGCATTCCATTCCATTGCCCCCAATTTACAAGTGATTACCCAGCCCAAATTACACCGCACGTCACACATGCTGCCATATACTTGACATGAAAATATGCACTAATCAGCAGCAGAAGCTACTTCCTCAAAAGCATTCTTGTTTGAGAATTAAGACCCAGTCCAATTTAAAAGGAGGGGGGAAAATCTTCCCTTTAAGCCTTTCTTTATATCATTATCATGCAGTTGCTGGTGTTTATCCTTTGTATGATGCAATAAACTACGTATGCTGCTGCCTCTCTATGTCTTCTCCCTGGCATTCGTTTGTGCATCTGAATTAGGATAGCAGTCAGGACACGAGTAAAAATGGAAGTGCTTTGGTCTAGGCAAAGCTATCATTTTCCAAACAATTACCCCAGTCCAGTCCTCTTCCCTTGCTTTGCGTATTAGACCTAAAGCTTAATGTAGCTTCACAAATGCTTTATTAAGTAGAGGAATCCATTTATCAAGAGGGATTGCATCCTCAGGGAAAAATTGGTGCAAACTTATAGAACAGAAAAATTTAAAGCAGGAAGAATACGAGTGAGTCCATAGTCACACTTCTCTCCAGCACTTAAAACATTAAATCAGGAAAGGAGGAAGGTGACTTATATGTCCCTCCATCACCCAAAAAGCCAGGAACAATATGGTGACATTAGACTCTCAAATTATCTAGCATATGTGAAAGAGTCCCTGCTTCCATCTTGCCAGCTAGATTGATCAGGGGCTTCCTGTTTTATGTATTATCCAAACAGGAATCAATATCTTCTGGGATAGGTAATAAGAATAAGATAGGTAATGTAGTAGCATCTCCATTCATGTCATATACTCTTCAGTAAAGCCAGACAGCACTCTTATCTCATTACAGATAGGAAATGGACTAAGATATTTTTATGTAGTTTTTTGAGACCACATTTGTTTCCAATGTTTTAACATCACAGTAATTTTATAGGTTTTTTTCTCCTGATAATTAAACAATATTATTTAATTGTATTTGTGGGTTTTGTAACTCTGCTATTGCCAGCAAATGAAAGTATAAATGGAAACAAACGGGGGAAAACATAATGAATTGATGCCAGGTAGAGTCTTAGACTACACAAGGCCCTGGGGCAATGGCAGAGAAGCCCATATGCCTATGACAAATGAACAGATGGATGTAAAAACTATACCAGCAAGCAACACCAACATCTGCATCCTGAATCTATTTTGAGATAGAGAAACAAAGAACACCTGTACAAACATTTTCAACACAATTATTGGTTAATTTAAAAATTATGGCTGAGATCCTACCTCACAGGCATAGTTATGAATATGTAACTATGTATAGTCTCTTCACCTGACCTATCTTAGCAGCCAGTGTCATGGACCGAGATTGTTGGTACGTTTGACCCAGAGAGAAATTCAGCCACCCTGGACTATAGGATCCCAACAGAAGACACATAGGAAACCAGATCTGGGTTTAACCACTATTCATGTAACATTTATTAAGACATGAAATACAAAAATCACATTTCCGTATCAAGAGCTCTCTTTCACTCGCACATTCACATTTCACATTTCACATTCATTCTACATACTCACAAGATGGTCCTTCACCGAACGTTGGCCAGATGTCCTCGAAGGTATGGATGCCCTCTGCTGCAGCCAAGGGTCATGAAAGTGAGTTGAAAATCTTCCCCTCTTTATAGTCATGTCTCTCACTTCTTGAGAAAAGGACATGTTTTGCCGGTTGCCAGGGTTCCAGGACTTTCATTGTATAAAGGCAATCAAGCAATTAAAAGAATAGTTCATATCATTTTGTGCCGTCCTAATAAAAGGTTGCTTGCAGAAGAATTGGTCATATATCATGTTGTCAGGAAATGTATCAAATGCCTCAGTGGTTCTCGGCTATGCAGGGTAGGGTAGGGGCAGAAAAACATCACCGCTTGCCCGTCTGAGGGTGTGCCAGGCTTTCATGGCCCCTTGTTTCTTCTGCCTTTACACATAAGAACTTAACTGTTTTCTTAATAAAGGTATTGATCACCGTTGAATATCGTGAATTCGTGAAGGTGGATAAAACATAAAGGCAGTCAAAGAGGGTATGCATTGTAGGCAACATCAAATATCAATTAATCAAGCCACACTTCTTGGTCGGTGCAGCTCAGGAGTACTCCCTGTTTGTGCCAAGTCCTTATTAAGTCCTCATTGTTTTGCAAACTTTCTTCTCAAGTCAAATCAGCATTCCATGAGTTCTCAGTTCCACAGTTCAAAGAATCCTCGCCTCACAATCCAAATCCCTCCTTACAACAATGCACTGCACGCGGCCATTTCAGTTTGGTTCAGGACCGTACTTTTCCATCTGGAACCCATTTGTTCATCACACCAGTAGCTGCACGAAGCAATGGAGATCTCATCTGCTGGCCATTGAGGCACTGTAGGATGACATTTCCAGCAGCAACCCTACTTCTGGTTGTCACACCACAGATTGGTGTCATCCTGCTGCACCCTGCCACCCACGGTATAATCCTCCATTGCCTGGTATAGCTGTTTGCTGTTGAGGTAGGATTGGAGGGAGGTATTTCTGACTGTGGCAATAGTGCCACAGTCAGGAATACGGCCACTGAACAGTTACAAATGCATATGTCTAGCTTATGCATTTGTAAGTCTAGCTTATGCATATGTAACTGCTTAACAGGATGCTAGCCTTCATAAGACAGAAATAATTCCCCCCCACACACACACTGTTGTTAGTAATATGAAAATCAGAATATTGAGGAGGTCTTGATTGATGCTCTTGCTATTTGGGAAAAATTCATGGCTACTGCACTTTTAAAACCAGTTTGCTATGCCAAGTTCATGTAGGTTTTTAACCTATTACGTGGGCAATTCAATTAGGTATTACAGTAGAGTCTCGGTTATCCGACATAAATGGGCGGGCTGATCGTCGGATACCCGAAAATGTCGGATAATCCGGAGGCCAGTGGCAGCCGCCATTTTGGGGGCGTGTCTGGGGGTGTGTCTGGGGGGCGTGTAATGCCTACAGCCACGCCCCCAGGCAGCCGCAACGTCGGATAATCTGGAATGTCAGATGAATGAAGGTCGGATAACCGAGACTCTACTGTATATGAAATCTCACTGAAAGGAATCAATAGCTTCATAATCCAGGATGTGGTATATGCAGCTAGAAATTTTGGCCCCAGGTAAACATCCAAAGTTCCTTATTACATTTATTAAATCTGAAACTTCTCACTTCTCATAGGGCAACTGGGAAAAAAAAGATTCTGTGTTTGTGCCAATGCTGATAATTGATACCAATGTGCAATTATATACATATTTACCAAGGTATAAGCCCCACAGAAGAGAATGGGATTTCTTATGCCTGAATAAATATACACTGCATGTCTATAGGTGCCTTCAAGTTGCCTGTCAACTTATGGTGACCCCATGAATTTCATAGGGTTTTCTTGAGTATGGAATACTCAGTGGCAGTTTTGCCAATTCCTTCCCTTGAAATATGGCCTACAGCACTGGTATTCATTGGCAGTTTCCCATCCAGCTAGTCATAAGAGCTGACTAATCTTAGACCATTTCCACACTACACTGTTATAGTGCTGTTATTCCACTTTCAACATCCTATGGAATTCTGAGGTTTGCAGTTTAAGAAGGGCATTAGAGTTCTCAGCCAGATAGTACTTTGGCCTCAGTAAACTATACATCCCAGAATTCTGCAGGATGTTGAAAGTGGAATACCAACACTATAACAGTGTTGTGCAGAAATGGCCTTAGCTTCCAAGATCAGATGGAAACTGGAGATTTTAGGGTAAAATATAAACTTCTATATAAACTTTTGGAGTGATGGATTAGGAATTCTTTCTTTTGTTTTGCATTAGCCTTGCAACACATTTGTTGTCTCGTAAACAAACTTAAAACACTTCTCCATTTCCTTGCTTGTAAATTGTGCTCTCTGCCTCTCTGGACAGCAAAGATACTGTCTAGTCTCCATGTACCATAAGCACAAAGTATGTACTACAAATGAATCACACATGGTACATTTTTGGCTATTAGGATCTAGTACAATCTAGTAGAAAACATTCCTCACCTCCCAGTAGATTGTTTGCTATGAGCCCTAGATAGCTGAAATGGGTCTATTTCCTGCCATTTTACCATAAGCTACACTGCAGTGACAGGGAGGCCTTGATTCAGATATTTTGAAATTGCCAGGGAACTGAAACTACCAAGCAATGGAAAGAGGAAAGCATTAGAAAGGAGGTGGGCCCTCTGATTCTATTTTTCAGCCCCTTCTCTCCTCCTAAATTGAGTGGGAGCTGTTTAAAATGTACAGAAGAATCAGGCATGAAAAGTGATGGACAGAACATCAGCGATTTAAGTTATTCAGATGGCACCATATTACTTGCAGAAAATAGCAAAGATTTGGAACAACTACTGAGGACAGTTAAGGAAGAAAGTGCAAAAGTACAGTTGCCCTTGAATACTAAAAAGACTATAACAATGCCTTGCAGGTGATTTAAACAACTTTAACGTGTAACAAAAGCAATAAAAAAGTTAAAGATGTCCTATACTTTGGCTCAGTCATTAATAAAAATGGAGATTGTAATCGGGCAATCAGAAGAGGATGAAGACTTGGGCCCTTTCTGCAGCTTACCTGTTCTCAGCGCTGGGGTGCGGGGATTGCGCGAGCAGCCTCTTGCAAGACCCTCTCGCGTCCCCGTTGCTTCAGCTCCGCAGCTGCTGCCTGCTGGTGAGCAGGCAGCATGTGGGCTCCTCTTCTTTCTTCTGCAGTGCACCCTGGGATTTTCCCAGGCTGCGCTGGGGCAGGAAGGGTGAGCACCGTGACTCCGGAGGTTCCGCATGCACGGTAAGTGTGGGCAGGGCCCTGGAGCGACGCACGATTGCGCACCATTTTCAGCTCAAAGCCAAAAATGAAATAGTGTGCGATCGGTGCCTGCTGGCCCCAGCAGCGTCGCGCGATTGCATGTGCATCGTGTGGATCGCTCCTCGCAATTGCGCGACGCTCCAGGGGCCCTTTCGCATGGCAAATGGCAAATGCCATGCGAAAAGGGCCTTGGAATGGCGGATGTGAAAGAAGTGGATAAGATGCTTAAATTTAAGGACTTGTCATCACATACCACAGTCAGAATAATTCAGGCCATGGTATTTTTAATTTCTATGTATGGGTTGAAAGTTGTACATTAAAGAAAGCTGACAGGAAGAGAATCAATTCATTTGAAATACAGTTCTGCATAAGAGTTTCGATACCATGGGCTGCTCAAAAGATGAATGCATAGGTCTTACAGCAAATCCATGCCACTACCTTTCCATGATGGTGGGATTACTCAAAGAGGATATCCCATGTCAAAGAGGCTTTGTTGAGGAGCCAGAGGAAATATGCTGAACAGCTACTGAGTAGCAGCAGTAGTGGGAGATAAAAGTAGCAGAAATTTCTCAGAGACAATGGTAGGGGCATGATAGCTAGCTCTTGTTAGTACTGTGCAGAAGGCAGCAAAGGTAACCACTCTTGCAGGATTTTGCCTTGAAAACCCTGGGATGAGAGAATCTAAAATGAAATAGGAGATAGTGCCAGAAAATGAGACTTCCAGGTTGGAAGGCATTCAATGAACTACTAGGGAAAAGCAGAGGACAACTGCAACTAATGACACAATTGGACTCAAGCCAAAAGGACATTCAGCTGTTGACATGCTCAGAGGTGAAAGGGAAGTCTGAAGCCACACAACACATGTTACAGAAACACGGAATGTGGGAAGCATGAATTAGGGGAAGCTAGATATAGCAAAAAAGAAATGGAACATATAAACATTTCAATACCTGGAGTGAGTGAGCTAAAGTGGACAAGAATGAGACATTTTGAGTAAGATAATTATGCAGTGTTTTACTCAGGAAATGAAAATCTGATAGGAAATGCCATGGCATTAATAGTGAGAAGAGGTGTAGCAAAAGCAGCCAAGGGTTATGATGGAAAGTCTGACCAATAATATCATTAAGACTTCAGGAAAAACCCATCAATATAACCATAATCCAAATTTATGTTCCAACTATAAAGGCAGAAAAGGAAGAAACTGAAATAGTCTACGCTGGAACTCAGGAGGAAATTGATCATATACCAAAACAGGACATGTTGGTAATCACAGGTGACTGGGACACAGTAGCAGGAGACAGGAAAGAAAGAAACATTGTAGAATTTGACCTAAGATCAAAAAATAAAGTGAGAGAGGTCTGACTGAATTTTGTGATGCCAACAGTTTGTTCAGTGCACATTATTCAGACAAACAAAAATGTGACTATATACATGGACATCACCTTAAGACCAATACAGAAATCAAATAGACTACATAACTGGAAGTAGAAGATAGAGAAACTTCATTCTTTCTGCAAAAACAAGATCAGGAATAGATTGTGGCACAGACCATTAATTACTAATATCAAAAATAAGTGTAATCCTAAAGGAAAAAAAATCAATCATTTTGCTGGAATACAACCTGAAGACCATTGTTGTAGAATTTAAAGACAATATAAAAAATAGATTTGCACTATTAAGCCTAATTGATCAAGAGCCAGAAGAATTCTGGACTAAAACTAGGGGCATTGTGTGAGAAGAATAAAACTAAAAAGAAAGAAAAGCTTCACTGGATCACAGAAGAAACTCTCCAAACCATTAACATAAAAAGCAAAAAATAAAAGACGACAGAGATAGGATCAGAATCCTGAACACAACTGTTTTGCGACTTGTGTGCTAGGACAAATAGAACTACTATAACAGTCAATTCAGAGAAATAGAAAAACAAAAAAGGTAGAACAAGAGACCTCTTCCAGAAGATCCAAGAAGTGAAAGAGCAATTTAAACCAAGAGTGGGTATGTTTTGAGGGCTCCAGTTATAAATTAAAGTATTTCACTTGGAACTAACAGTTCCAATCAATATACAATCAGACACTCTTAAGAACCATACAAGGCTGTTAGATAGTGAGGTAAGAAAGGTTGGATAGAAAGATTGAGCAGAAATAGTTTGATAGTTACCAATCCTGAAGCAGAATGTTGAAGCAGAGTGGCTCAGACACTGCATCTGAGGGTAGCATAGAGGAATGGGAATCTGGAGCACCACATGCCCAATGTACTACCATTTGCTGGGGCCAAAATTGCAATATTTTTATACCCTATTTCCTACCCTGAAAGAGGACAAAGGGGTGACTGCTTTCTCACAGGAGAGTCCAGAATAGGCTGATTGTCTTAACTCTGGGTGACAAGATATTGATAGGAGTCATGACAATTTCTTAATGTCTTGGTCAAGCAAGGGTGTCTAGGAAAGTTTTTCATAGGATAAGATCACAACAGGGTCCCTGATTGCTTCACCTGGGCAGTTTTGCCCTCCATTGTTCTTAAAAGTGCTCTTAGCCTTCAATCTTGAAAGGATTAGCACTGGGCCTTCCTGCCTCCTCTCTGAAGTTATGACTTGACCATGTCTGAGGTTATCCTAACCTGGCAACATGCTTTCAGCCGGTGCACTTTCAAACATGTTTTTCAGTCATAAATACATTCAATTATAAAAATAGTAAATCCCTCGGAATGGGGGTATAGGGTATGGTAACACTGTATTTACAAGATTGAGCAGGGCGGTTGATGTCAGGGTGACTTTGAGGTTTGTCATCTATAGGTTCTCCCTAAATCAGAGTCAACTTGACGGCAGTTAACAACAACTTAGAGCACAGCAAGCCTGAATTCTCATTAGAAGCACAGATAAGTAAACTGAGGCTGTCATCCTTTGGATGTATCATAAGACATGACTCACTGGAAAAGACAATAATGCCTGATAAACTTTTTGCTTGCTGTAAAGATAAAAAGTATTCTAGAAGCGTCCCAAGCAATGCACTTATGTTCCTTGGTTTTGCAAAGGTTTAATTTCTAAGAATAAACTCTGTTGTGTGAGGAGTTTGTCGGGGGTGGGGGGAATGCTTGTTTGTTATTGTGATAACTAAGACCCTTTCCACACGTGGAGGGAGAAACAGGGTAAAACACGCAGAAACGAAGCTTACCAGAAGCCGGGTAAGTCCGTCGCTACGAGGAGCAGCGCGAGTTCGCTGCTCCACACCCCTGCGGCGTCCTGCGGCGTCCAAAATGGCAGCTTACGGCTGGCGAAGGCTCTCCAACTGGAGAAGCTCGCCAGCCAGAAGCCCGCCCCCTGGCAGATCTGCAGGCACGCACTTGTGTGCCCCTGCAAATCTACACAGGGGTGCTGCGATGGGGTGGAACGGGGCTGCACGCTCGTGTTTTATAAAAACCAATTGAAAAGTAATTTTAAAAAACACGTGGCACCACCACTTCCGGTTGTTTCAGGGCGGTTTGAGGTGTAGAACCTCAAAATTATAAACGCCCCAGCGCCCTCCACGGTGTAGATGACCTCCATTAGAGGTCGCTCTACACTGTTTTAATTACCCCGTGTGGAAAGGGCCTAAAAGGCCAAGGTTTTGAGAATGTTTGCTTATATTTTCCACTGAATTATGATTTTCCAATATGAATATTTCAAAGGTAAAAGTACATATGTAGAATTATATCGTAACTGCTTTATTGCATTGTATTGTTCATGCAATGCAATTGTTCATGTAGTAACTATGGACCCTTTGAGAGTCTTGCCAAAGGGGAAGGGAACACAAGCAAACAGATATCCTTTTTTGAAATGTACCAGCTTAAAATTCACTGCTTGACATACTTGTTGAAATTTCTGAATTCATGTTTGTTTTATTTTAGAGCAGACCCTAAAGTAAATATAACCTATTAGCACTTTCTTATAAATCTTTAGCTTACGTGAGATGGTGTATAAACTATCATCTACTGTAATTTCCTAAGGAGAATTGCCTACTTATTTTCTGCTATCTGGATCAAGTATCTGTCATCATAATATTAATGTTTGTGATGTCAGGTTAAATTATTATGGGATCTGGCAAAGGCATTCCTATGTCATATTTTAAGATGATGGAGAATTAGCCTGCTATAGTGACTCTGACATTTAATGGGCTTAGCCTGGTGACACTTCTGATACTTAAAGAGAGAGCTGTTTCCAAAGAAGTGAAATTTTCCTGCTGATGAGTGTGGCATCCCTCAAATCACTCTTGTGTTGACTATGGCTATTGAAGAGACTTAGCATGCATCTTGGCCAATACAAGCAGTGTTTGTTGCTCTTTGGCACTGATGAGGTCCATAACGACAGCCATGCAATGCCAGTAGACTAAAGAGCCTTGTACTCTTCTGTCGCTTAACTGTACAAAAGACTGAGTATTTCTAGATTTTTGCCGTATGTAAGTGTTCCTTTCTAAAGCAAAATTTCCTTGCTATTAAGCTGATAATGACAAATTTGATATACTTAAAAACCACAAAAGCAAGCAAGCAACAAACAAACCATTGCAGTCTATACAACAGGCCAATATTAGGCAAGCACACCTGCCCAAACTGTTAGTTCCAGTACTTCTCAGCTTAAGGAGACCAGCATCCAATCATGGCATGTATAGGTACCTCCAATGCAGACTGTCAATCAAAAAGCATTGCGAAGGTAGTCCTCCTTGACAATTTTCTTTTTCTCCTTGACAATTTTATCTTTTTTGTAAGGAAAATGTTGTAAGAAATGGCGGTGAAAAGTAGGGCAGTGGAGATTGATGGTGCCTATGTCACTGGGCAGACAATCCAATCCAGCTTTTAGCCTGAAGTTCAAAGGTTCTCTCTATGACACTTAACTCTTTTTTTTTTTTAGTGTGGTTGCATTCAGGACGTTCAATAGCTCTTTCCAATTTTACACTAAAAACTCATGCAGATTTCCTACCCTAAAGGCATTAGAGCCACCAACCTCCACTACAGGATGGTTCCAAATAGAAGATGCACGGACTTCTTGTAAAAATCTGTAACAGATACAGGGCCATTGCAGAATAAGTCTTATCTGGAAGGTGTATATATGTATATGTGAGAAAATGTGATGTGAGGATGCAGAGTTGTCAGAACAGCTCAGTGGCACTGTCAAACTACTCAGCTTTTCTCTTCTTAATGGATTTTCCACATAAAAAGGCATAAAAGAAACCATAAATGAGGGCATAAGCGTCTGTAGCTACAATTCTAGTTTATGCTAAAACTTTCTTTTTCTCAGTTAGCCTCGAGGCACCGGATTGTCTCTGATTTTGAAAGCTAAGCTGCATGAGCCCTGGTTAATATTTGGAGAGGAGACTGCCAATGAATACCAAGTGCTGTAGGGTGCATTTCAGAGGACAGTACTGGCAAAACCGCCTCTGAGCATTCCTTGCCAAAGAACATCCTATGAAATTCATGGGGTTGCCATAAGCTATAAGCCATAAGCCCACAGGAGACCATAGCCATTTCTGCCCTGCACTGTTATGGTGCTATGGTTCCACTTTCAACCTCCTGTGGACTTCTGGGGTTTGTAGCTTACTGAGGCCAAAGAGCTCTCTCTGCCTGAGACTTCTAAAGGCCCCTCCCTAAACTGCAAGGTGCGCACACACAAGCGCAGTGGTGCTATTGCATTTTTTTATACTAAGAGGAAAAATCCCAAGGACAAATTATACACACACACACACACGCGCGTGCTGACCACAGTCCCAAACGGTTGGCCTCCCAACGTGCTGGGACTACCAATTCCCCTCACACCTCGCCAGCTCAGCATCTCTGGCAAGCAGGCGGGAAGATAAAAGGACCGTGATAATGTATCGTCCAGCTGCCAAAAGCGAGGCCGGCAACAGGTTGTCCTCCCCGCACGACGCCTCCTCCTTTCGCGAAGATTGCCCCCGCTTGCCTTTCTCCAACACTTCCCTCAGAGCCGACGCCCCCTTTCCTAGTTCCACGATGGCGGCGGGGCGAAGGAAGAGGGAAGGGGCGCCGGGGCGCCGGGTGATGCTGCCGAGGGAGCCCGGGGAGGAATCCGGGGTGGTTCGGCTTCGTCAGCGTTTCTTCGCTGTCGCTTTCCCCGCCCTGCCCAGACCCTCCTCCCCCTCCCCCTCCCCCATTTTTCCTTCCCCCTGCGGCGCCTCTCGCCAGTCTCCCAGGTGGAAGAAGAGGAAGGAAGGGGCTGGCGACTCGCCGGGGCGAAGCTTCTCCTCGCCCAGAGGTTCCCGCCAAGATGCTGCCGCTGTCCTCCTGGCCCCGCCGGGGCTCGCTCTCCTTGGCCGCCCTGGGGCTGCTCCTGCTTCTTTCCTGGAGTCCCGGTGAGTCACAACCGGGAGGGTAGAGTCGTGGGGCGACGGAGAAAGAGGGAAGCCCCAACTCGGGAGAAAACTACTGCCTCCAGAGAGGGAGAGAAAGACTGCTGAAAATGTTTGAAAAGAAAAAAAAAGCGGGGGGAGGAGGGAAGTACCTGCATAAGGGGGCAGCTGAGCTGAGCTTGAGGGACCCCTCCACATTCCTGAAATAACACGTGTCTAGGAATGGGAGGGAGTTACTTGGGGCTCGAATCACAGGAATGGCTCTCCTGTGGGAACATTTTGCTCGAAAGGAAATCTTGAGAGCAAAAGTCTGGATGCAAGGAAGATTTCTTTCCCAGCCTGTAGCTCAAATGAATTAAAAGGTTCAATATAGCAATAGCATTTATTTCTATACCGCCTATCAACTAAGTGTTATCTAAGCGGTTTACAATGTATTTTTTTAGCTCATTACCCCCAACGAGCTGGGTACTCATTTTACCGACCTACGAAAGGAAGGAAGGCTGAGTCAACCTTGGAGCCTGGCAGGATCAAACTCACAACCTTGTGGTTGCAGTACTGGCATTTAACCACTGTGCCACCAGGGCTCTTCAGGTCTGGAAACAGTGGTGCTTTCCTCAGTGAAACGGATTGTAGGACCCCATCTTCTTAAGGTGCAATATGCTTCTTGGATTTGAAGTGATGCTTTGGGAATGCTGAACCTGGAACTGAAATTAAAAACCTGCTCTCCACCACTGGCAGAGTGCCACCACATCTTGGCAATGCTCCATGGCTCTTCATGGTCACCTACCAAGTACAAGTGCAGAAGGTCTGACAAAGTGAAGGTGTGCTGAGCAACAGTGGTCCATTTACCCATTAAGTGCACTGGAAATCAATGCTGCATTGATCCATGCACTCTGGAAAGGGGAGTGGAGCCCTGGGTAATTTCTCCTTCTGGAACAGCTGACCTGTTTCCTTATAAGGGAACTGCCACTTTTGTCTTCTCCACCCCATCAAACATACTTACAGTCAAAATCAGTGTTAGATATATATGCATGTACTACCATATTTGAAGTCTTATGTGGTGCAAAGGGGAGGGAGGAGGAAAATAATTCCAATCAGTGTGGGAGAGTATCCCTCCTTGCATAACCAATTGAAAAGCATGATGTGCAGAAATTCCTCAGTGCAGAGATATGCTAATAGGAAAGCTTATTCTGTTAAAAGTTTTCCACGCAATTTGTGTGCAGCATTTAAAAGTCAGAGAGAGAATGGTCATTATGAATCATTGTTTCCAAACGTACATAAAGGCAGTTGGTTGCATACATTTTGAAAAACAAATGCTATTACATTAATATTGTAGAAGTCAAAGGATACACTTATTTGTCTGTTTGATGGGACATAAAGCCTGTTTCTGATTGGTACTTATTTCAGGTAGATTGAGAGAAGCAAGAAGAATATAGCACTGGATCTCTAACATAGGCAAGCATGAAAAAGCTTGTCTCCATCAGGGAAAGCCTTCAGGTTTTTGATATCCATAATGACGATAGAAATGAAAGATCAGAAGAAACAGTCTGCTGATGGTGATAGCTTAGAAAGCAAGTATACAGAAGGGTATTTGCATCACAGTGTCTTATTTTTTGTTAACCATTGTTTGTTGCTTAAGCCAATTTATGGCATGGTTTGCCTGTTCCATTTCTGGTTTGTTTTTCTCTTTCTCCATTTTTCATTTCCTGTTTCAAAATGGGCAGCTTGGCAAACAGAGTAGCTATAAGCCAGTGCTATGAGTTTAGGACTCAAGATAAGCCATGGTTTTAAACAAGCCAGAGGTTGTAATAAAAGAAACCATCATATTTTGGATTGTGACTGGTGAATTAAGCATGGTTGGTTAGAAGCGGATTTGTGCATAACAAGCCAGTTTCAAGAGACAAGATCATGACTTGTGATGGGCAAATGCAGTCAATATTTTATGAAGCAAAATTCCACCTAAAACTCACTGCTAGTCACAACTCCCAATACATTAAATCAATGGGATCCTCATGACTTAGTTATACTGTTAGAGAACTGCTTTGATAGGTCTACTATAGTTTGGACTCAATATTAGATTCAAGGCAGAAGTGAGTATTATATGGCTCAGAAAATGTTATTCAAACTGCATCTTCTGAAAATGATACCATATCTTTTGAAAATGAATGATTTCAGTATCTGTCTGACACTGTAGAGCAGTGGTTCTCAACCTGTGGGTCCCCAGATGTTCGTGGACTTCAGCTCCCAGAAGCCCTGAGCATTGACCATAGTGGCTGGGGCTTCTGGGAGCTGAAGTCCATGAACATCTGGGGACCCACAGGTTGAGAACCACTGCTGTAGAGGAAACTGAGTTCAGAATATTTATTACTTGTTTTACTATAATATGAATAGTTTCTTCTATTTTCAGTACTAATCTGTTACCAGCCCACACACTCCTCCAGATCTGATTTAGTTTAATTGGCAAAATACATTAATTGGCATTGACATAAAATGGGCCCTGATGTGATTATAAGGCCAAAGCGGGGTAGAGGAAAGATACTGGTTGAACATGTGTGCTGCCAAATAGGCCAGAGATCCCCTCCAGGTGTAGCCAAGGTCATTATCAGGATAAACACCAGGTAACTCCAGAGACAATTGGCTTAAGCTAAAGCTGTAACATCTCTGCTACCATACAATGGCGATGAGAAGTTCCCACTAAACTACTGATTGTTTCAGCCTTTCTTCCTTGCACTTGGACATTTCCCTGCATTGTTCCTTTACCTGTTTACTATTACAGAGCTATTACAACAGCCATTAACTCTTTGTCACCTAACACTAAGACTATTAACTCCATCCAGACCCCATTGTCCATGTTGCAATTTCTATTGTTTGCTTGGCCAGACAGCCATTCACACCCTTGCCCTCCAGGCAGATTTTGGATATAAAACCCCTCCATTTTGGGCAGTTAGATGCAGTATCTTTCTTGCTGAACACCATGCTGTCATTTTGATTTCTGAACAAGTACTGTCCTTAGGCACAAGTGTAAGCCACATTGCTGCTTTCTTTGCTGCTCTCTGGACTAGTAATTATTGCCCATTCCCTAAAACTCTGCTATGAACAACTTTCCTTCCTTTATCCTCTGGTTAGCTTTTGTGCAAGTATATAAGTGCTTGGATCTTGGAACAAACTTTTCTTTCCTGTGAGGACCCTGTAAACATTGGTGGAAGATCTCGTTAGGTTACCCCTCTCTCACAGGCCTCTTTTTTGAGCTAATTATTTTTCCATTGTTATGTGGAGGTATCATGGGTGGACCTCTGAGTCACCGATGTTTTGGAGTAACAAATATTTTGCCTGATTTTATGAACTGGCAAAAGCTAAGCAATGCTAGTTATCTTGGCATTCAGCTTTATTCAGTTTTATCACAATCTAAAGATTTTTTTTTTTTTTTTTTACTGTTGATCACATATTTTATAGCATGATGTGGTGACATCAATATAGAACAAAACCAGTAACAGATAAAAACAAACTATACTGGGATATGTAATGACCATTGCACCTCTATAAGGTGATTTAATATTGAAAGTTCTTCCAGGCGAGTAATGGTGGTCCACACAGAGAAGAATCCTTATTGGCAATAAAATAAGATCAGTTTATACCAAAAGCTTCCAAATTTGTCTTCCTTCTTAAATCCTTTAGTTACAAGCTTTTCTGAGAATCAATTTTAGCTAACTTGCAAGGGTTTAAATGCCACCTGTGGATAATTTTGAAAGAGGATTTGTGAATTAACATGACAGTTCTCTGCGAGAGCTGGTGGCGAGAGATTATTGACAGGGTCGGGTAGGGTTGGTGCTATAGTTTTATAAATTCACTTGCTGTTTTTGCTATGTGTGCATTGATTATGTTCACTCTGCCTTTTTTGCAGGCATTAACTCACATCGTAACCTTGAGGGCAAACTCTTTGGTGGTCTCCCATCACCATCAGATACAGAGGATTCAGACTCTCTAGGAAAGAGTAAGTCTTGGACATCACAAAATATAACAATTTGAGCTGAATTGGTAGCTGTCCAAATTCACCCCTCCTTGTATATCAAGGTATTAAATGGGAACCCCACTGATAACAAGTTCCCACTTCTCTTGATGGATGGTACTCTCCACATGTTCTTTATGTATTTTTAAAAAACAGGACTGCAATACAATTGAAACTGAGCAAGCATAAGGCACTTAACTTCCTTAAGAACTGTGTTTTGTGGGGTTTTCTTGCAAAGCAGATAAGGATATTGCTTGCATTTCCAGGAGCTTGTGGCTTGTGGCCCTGTATTCTATATTTATTTTCAAAATTCTGAGTTATTAAGTTGAACCTGGTAGAGTCCTGTCAGAGATTGTTAAAGCTATTATCTCTATTTCTTTTTCTTCCCCTGGGGCCCCTCAGAAACACAAGTTTGGCTTATGCATCCCATTTTCTGAGACCTCCACCTTATTTTTCAACATGGTTGTTAGATGTCAAATTTCAATTAGGCATTCCTGGTTTAAGTTCTAATCAAGTGTTTTGGGCTTAAATCAAATTGCTATTATCTCTGTGTTACTCTTGATGTTCTCTTGCATTAATGAAGATGGAGCCACATTTAAGTCACAATGAAATTCTGCTCTGAGTTACTGTGCTGAATTCTACACACAGATTCTTCTAAAGCTCAATCTATCTTCCCTTTTGTTCTGGAGTGAGGGCAAATGAAGTGCTAGATAATGCATTTCATGTTCATGAAGTAACAGTGGCTATAACAATTTAAAACAGTGCTGTCAAATCCAGATGAATGGGTTATGGTAAAGACATTACAAATTATCCACCCAGTTGATGCCCAGAAAGCAGAAACCAAAAGGAGGACAGGTTGCTTACCTGTGACTGGAATTCTTTGATTGGTCATCTGTGAACTCACACAAATGGGTTGTCTGCACCTGCACAGAGCAGCCTTCGGAAACTTCTAGAGCTCTAGGTTTAGCATTTTGGTGGGAACCCCACCCCCTTCCCTAGGGCTATATAAGGCCCCTTGCCACCATTTCCTTGTTGCCAGTTCCTTGGCTGCAGCCTTGGAACAAAGGACATGGCAGGACACAGAAAGAGGAGGTAGGGCAGGGTTGTGTGAGTTCACAGATGACTACTCGAAGAACTCCAATTACAGGTAAGCAACCTGTCCTTCTTCTTCATGGTCTCTATGACTCACACAAATGGGAGACTAGCAAGCTTTCAGGAAGGACAGTGGGAGTGTCATGCCAATTTAGCAGCAACTACTATTGAAATAGAATGAAAGTGACATGCATAAACACCCAATGAAATGCTAGGCCAAATCACATCAACCATAGTAGGTTTATTAAATAACAGGCAGAACTGTGACTGCAAATATCCTCAAGTTTGATAACACAACAATCAACACAGTGTCCATCACTGAACAGTTGAGAACAACACTGCCCTCCCAAAACTGGCATCCCTAGAAGCCCTTTGGTCCACTCTGTAATATGAGATGAATGTTGTAGGTTGGAACCAGATAGATCTACAAATCTCATGCAGGGGAACTCCCCGCAAAAGGGCGGCAGATGCCAAAAAGGCTTTAGTGGCATGGCTTCTGATCTAAGCTGGGGGATCCCTCCCAGTCAATTCACATGATAGTCTGATAGTGGAAGCCACCCACTTAGAAAGTCTTTGGGATGAAACTGGCAGTAGTTTTTCATTCAAGAAATAACAGAGGAAAAGTCTTTGTGACTTTCTGTATTTGGCCGTGCATTGCACATAGAAGGCAAGCGTCTAAAGCATGCAATGTCTAAAGCATGCAATGTCCTTTCCAAGTCCAATATAGGGTTCTGGAAGAAAGCAGGAAGAACAATATCCTGACTGAGGTGGAAAGCCGACACAACTTTGAGTAGAAAGGTAATGTCCGGTTGAAAGACGACTTCCTTTTGAAATCGGAAATATGGACAATTGACTCGAGTTAGTATCTTTGCTCCACTTCTTGATCAAGGGAAGTATTAATATCAGTCCAATCTCTTTTGGTCAGACCTCACCTGGAATGCTGTGTCCAGTTCTGGGCACCACAGTTCAAGAAAAATATTGACAAGCACAGAGTATGCCCAGAGAGGGGTGACCAAGCTAAGCAAAGGTGTGGAAAACAAGCCTTATGAAGAATGGCTTAGGGAGCAGAATATGTTTAGCTTGGAGCAGAGAAGACTGAAAAGTGATGTGATAGCTATGCTTAAATATATGAAGAGATGTTATGTAGGAGATGGAATGTCTTGCCAAAGGTGATTGGCCAGTTCATCAAAGGCAATGGGATTCTTTTTACAGGATCTGGAGGTGACAAAAGACACCAGTTGTGGTTGAAAAAGTCCCAGATTATTCAACAGCAAGCAGTTTACACAGCATAAGCATACAAGTGATACCAGCATACAGATGGAAACCCACTTATAGCGTACAAATGATGCCTAGTAACATAGAGATGGATTTCTCACTCAAGCAAGATTCCTCCAACCAGGTGCCCCAGGGCCCGGAAAGGAGCAGCAGACCCTTCTCTGTATAGTCCATGCTGAGCTCCCACTGAAAGCACAGTTCAGGGGGTATTTAATTATACCCATTGGTCTGAAAGAACCTGGCCATCTGCCATAGAACCTCTGGGATTATTTACAAGGTCATCAATTAAGTGGACACCTTGGATGAGCTAAACTCCTTTCAACTGTCAAGGTCATCAATTAAGTAGCCATCTTTTGGGTTCCTCCCAGCACTGTTATCTAACAACTAATTCCTAGCCAAAGGCCGGAACCAATTAGCAGATATCACCTGCAACTTTGTTTTGTCTACATTTCAAGCTAACAAGCATACAGAGCCCTTGACCTTGCAAGATCAAAGCCAAATATAGAAATCAAAGCAAAATACAGTGTGCTTAATTAACCAGAATTCTTGGCAAGTAGCACAGAAAAAAATAAAGCATGGAAGAACTTAGATCACAGAGGGTCAAACTGAGGTCAGGACATTCCTTACACCTCCTCAAGACTACAATGGTCTTCCATCATTTCCCACACAGGGATCCAGCTTGTTTTGTGCTGCTTCAGAGGGTAAAAAAATGAAATGATGGATTCAAATTACAAGAGGTTCAACCTAAAAATTGGGAAGAACTTCTTCACTGTAGGAATTGATCAAGAGACTGCTGCAGAGGTTTTTGGAGGTATTTAAACAAAAGGTGACATCTTCCAGGAAGGAGTTTGATTGGATGGTCCTAGTGATCCCTTCTAATGCTAATATTCTATGATTCTATACAGGTGCCAGCTGAGGGTTAGAAGATTTTTGAGATATCTACATCACAGCGGCACTGGAAAGCTCTTCACACCTCACACTTAGGAATATTTGATTTGATTTGATATTTGTTTTACAAACGTAGGAACAAACAAAACTTTGTTATTTGTAACTGTAAATGATTTCCATTTGATTGACTATATTGACAGAGGAATGTATAGAAATTTTACTGGTGGTTTTCTAGTTGCCAGATGAAAAGAAGGTGTCATGGACCGAGATTGTTGGTACGTTTGACCCAGAGAGAAATTCAGCCACCCTGGACTATAGGATCCCAACAGAAGACACATAGGAAACCAGATCTGGGTTTAACCACTATGCATGTAACATTTATTAAGACATGAAATACAAAAATCACATTTCCGTATCAAGAGCTTTCTTTCACACATTCACACATTCACATTTCACATTCATTCTACATACTCACAAGACGGTCCTTCGCCGAACATTGGCCAGATGTCCTCGAAGGTATGGATGCCCTCTGCTGCAGCCAAGGGTCATGAAAGTGAGTCGAAAATCTTCCCCTCTTTATAGTCATATTCCCCATTTCTTGAGGAAAAAGACATGTTTGCTGGTTGCTATAGTTCCAAGTACTTCCATTGTATAAAGACAATCAAGCAATTAAAAGAATAGTTCATATCATCTTGTACCTTACTAATAAAAGGTTGCTTGCAGAAGAATTGGTCATATATCATGTTGTCAGGAAATGTATCAAGTGCCTCAGTGGTTCTCGGCCATGCAGGGTAGGGTAGGGTCAGAAATACGTCACCGCTTGCCCGTCTGAGGGTGTGCCAGGTTTGTTTCTTCTGCCTTTACACATAAGAACTTAACTGTTTTCTTAATAAAGGTATTGATCACTGTTGAATATCGTGAATTCGTGAAGGTGGATGAAACATAAAGACAATCAAAGAAGATATGCATTGTAGGCAACATCACATGGCAATTAAGGAAGCCACACTTCTGGATCTGTGCATCTCAAAAGTACATTCTGTTGGTGCCAAGTCCTTACTGTTTTGCAAACTTTCTTCTCAAGCCAAATCAGCATTCCGTGTGTTCTCAGTTTCACAGTTCAAGGAATCTTCGCTTCACAATCCAAACCCCTCCTTCCAACAATGCACTGCGCGCGTCCATTGCAGTCTGGTTCAGGACTGTGCTTTTCCCTTCTGGAACTCATTCGTTCATCACAAAGGGGGCTGTGTTCTTTTCTGAACTCAGTATAGCTTTCACTTGTGTGCAGAAGTATTGTGTTTTTACTTCAGGCTCATCTTCTTCAAAAGGATCTAACCACCTTTGTTAGGAAATGCTTTTTTTAAAAAAATGGTTAGACTTTTTGCATCCTAATGAATTTGATTTATTTGAATTTGGATTCCTTTAGGTGTTTCAAGGGGAAATAAACTTAAGCTGATACTTCAAAGACGAGAAGGTAAGCCTGCTTCAATTTAGCTGTGACATCATCTCTTAGTATTACAATGGCATAAGGTAGATTTGTACCATTTTAACTCACTAACCAGATGCCTTTGTTGTATTTAATATTAATAATTTCCACATATCTATACCATGATAGACAATAGATTCTCCAATCCATGGTGATAAGTTCCTGGAGATTTTGTGGTACAGCACAAGTATTTCCCAGCTCAGGACTGGTAAATGCAATGATTCACCACATGATGCAGAACCTAGACAGATTTGTCACAAAACAAGAGGAGCTGCAAAATTTTATCCAGCACTATACTGTCTTTATGTATAAAGTTATTCTGAGACTTAGAAATAAGATGTTGTTACTCACACTCACAGACACACTTGAAGGTGTAAGAGCATGCTGCAGCTTGAAGGATGGGACACTGTCTCTCTTTTATCTGTGCAGACAGTATGGAGGATGCTGTAGGAAAACTAGTCTTTTTCTCTGTAACCTCCCAGTGAGCTGCATCAATAGGTTTTGGCATGCCTGAAATAATGTGATGTCACTTCCAGATGTCATACCAGTTAAATTTTTTTCTTTTTTTATATGTGTTTTTGGGAGGTTTGGGTTTTTTTGGTGAGTTAGGGGAGGCAAACAGCTGTATTTTTAGGTGGTTTGGGAAGATTTTGCTTGGCACAGGGCAAAAAAGAATCACCTGAAAATTGGGCCACATTTTTTAAATGGGTGGGGGGTGCTGGGGGCTTTGAAGGTCTTCTGGAGGGCCCAGAGGCTGTATGCAGCCCACAGACTGCACTTTCCCTGTCCGTGCTGTCGAACTGTTTCCTACGTAGTGTCTGGAAGTGAGCCAGACTCATTAAAAATGAGATGTCTTCTTCACAGGACGGTTGACACGCGTACTGTGGTGTACCAAAGTATTTCCCATTCTCACCTGGTTTGTTCACATAGTAAATAATCAGTGAAAGTACATCTGTTGCAGAATTGTATCTGATCACCCATGCTGGATATGATTCTGCCACATGCTATGCTGCATTGGGTGGGATGGAATTCTTGTTGCGATGACTGCATGGCTATGAATGGTCCATTGTCTGTATTTTAGTGTTAATTTCCTGTCATGCTCTCGGTGTGATATCCTCAGCTGACAAATGTCTGTATTTAGTGATGGCAATTCTTTTCTTCCTATGTTCCTTTTGGGGTTCTAGACTAAATTCAGTGCATCACTTCTCCCTTGCCCTGTCCCTCACCAAACACAAACACACACAGAGACAGAGGTTGGATTTGATCTCTTTGATGACATTATGTGCACAGGGGTTACATAATTTATGCTTACTTTATCTTCATGGGTTGGTTTTCTAGGATATATATTTGTGTGAGAGAGAGAGATTTGCCATGTCAGCACAGTGCCTTGTCACACAGCCCTATTTTGTACACTTTCTCGCTTTAGCCTCCATTATTGCCATGTTGGCACCTGGCCTTGCAGTGTAGCCATGTATACTCCACACTTCCTAATTTTAGCTCTCGTTGTTTAGTATGTTAGCACAGAACTTTGTCACTTTTTTCTAACAGAGCACTGCTTATTTATTGGTTAAAATAGTTGTATCTCACCTTATATACAATGATCTCAGAACTGTATAGAATAAATTCAATTCAAACTATATTAAAACAATTTAAAAATTAAAGCACTACAAAGAATTACAGCCTAAAAATGTATCCATATATATATATATATATATATATGTTAAATTATATAAGAACTTAAAAGAGTTAGAAGTGTTAATGCAGAAATTAGATAACATTAGATTTTGCTAAATGGCTTTGAACAAGCACTGAAAGGAAGCCAATGCTGATGCTAATCAGGACTCCAAAGGGAGGAAATTCCACAGTTAGAATGTGGCAGAAAAGGTTTTGTGTTTCTTTCCCATCGCACGTTCAGCCATATTCTCCCATTAGTTAAGAAAAGTGAACATACTATCTCAAAAGCAACCGGTGCACACAGGTCAAACTTTAGGGGAAAAGTAAAGTCCCCCCAACCAGTGTGGATGAGAAATTGCAACTACAGGAACATTGTATGATCTTCCATTTGGACACCAAGTAAGAAATGTCACGGACTGTGAAAATGGTGTCTCAGAAGCAAAATGGTGGTTGAAACAAGTCACCTTTCTGGATTTATCCATCTATACCAGTAACTCCATCAAAACCTTTGACCTGTAAATCTAAAATAACTAATTCATGTACATTTGAAAAAAAAATACACAGTATTTTTGGTTTAACTGATTTTGACACTTTGTTCCAGCCCCTGCTCCAGTAAAGGCAGAAGTTTCTGTCAAAGAAGATAAGGCCAAGGAATTTTTAAAAAGCCTAAAGCGCCAGAAGCGCCAGCTATGGGACAGGAGTCAGCCAGATGTTCAGCAGTGGTACCAGCAATTCCTCTACTTGGGCTTTGATGAAGCTGTAAGTAGCAAAATCACCTGTTCAGACGTTTTAAAATGTTATTCAGTGATGACAAGCATTAGAGAAGTCCCTCTGGAACAGTGATATGGTCAGTTAAAATTCAAAATTAAAACTAAATTAGCATTAAATTTTATTTTCTTGCAAAACACATTAAGTATATTGGTTGTAGACACATTCTCAGTGCTCAGTTTGAGTGCCTAAATTCTTAACCAGTCACTGTGATGCTACATTTTTGTTGAATTGGCTGTGGAGGTAAGGCTTCTGTTGAGACTGGAGGATTGCTTGTGGCTTAGTCCAGGAGAATGCCGCAGGTGCACAGAGATATGAAAAATTGCAACTAAGCTGTCTTGCAGCCAGGTCATGCATAAACTGTTCATAGTGGGGGCAGAATGCCTACCCTGTGGTTAAGTGTGGGCAGTATACCTTCCTAGAAGGAAATTCCAGAATCACGTATTTGTGCATTCTCTATGCAAAAGGGAGGATGAGACACAGCATGGGATGTTGGACTCTGAGAGACAGAATTCAAATCCCCACTCAGCCAGAGACCTACTGAGTGACACTGGGTAGGTCATACTCTCTTAGACTTAGAACAGGTGTGACCTGCAGGTTGCTTGCAGCCCCTCAGCATAGTTTTAGTGGCCTCAAGAGGTCTTTTTCTTTTTTCTATTTTCTTCTCCAATATGACCTTTAAGGGATGTGGAGGGCATTTGGTTGCCCCTTGGATCAAAGCAGTTTCTTCAAAAAAAAAATTTTTTGCACCAAAATGCCCTCTAGGGGCACAGAAATGACCCAAAACAGGGTAAGAATGCCACCATGTCTCCTAGAGGGTGCTTAGGGCCACAAAGTGATTTGCAGGAGCAAATGCACAGGGGAGTTCTGCCCTCCAGAGTCTCCTTGCGGGAGGCCCAATACGCCCTCCTCCCAGCCTTCTACAATTTGCTTACCTCTTTGTTATAGGAAGGCCGTGGCAGGCCTCCTCTGGAAAAACTTTGCCAAGAAAACCCTCTGATGGGGTCACCTTAAGACACAGTTGACTTGAGGAAACATAATAATAACGAAGAATAAATAGTGAAAGATATTCCCAATTCCTGTTGAACAAATATCGCATTGAACAGGTGTTATAAACTAGTTTAAGTAAACTTGCAAGCTTACTTGCAAGCCCCACCTCTGTTTTCATTCTCCATGTGTTGAAAATAACTGTCCAGAGAGAAGCCTGCATCCACACAATTAGTAACTGTTTTTCCAGTACACCTACAATATGCAAGGTGACTCTCATGGTTTTATTGAAATTTGGTTCATGGTAGTTAAGCAGCTTTAAGTCCATCTTTTCCTTCCCTTTCTGGGTGTACCTGGTTACTATAAACCGAGGCATGGGACTATAGTTTTCAGAAAGTACTTGGACTCAGGGGAGCACTACAAGGATAAACCAACAAGAATACAGACACAGTTCTGTAAACAATTTGATCTTAAACTGGAAAGAGATAAAGGGGAGTTCAGCGATGCATGCAACAATATTATAGATCATAACAGATAAGTCAGGTAGAGTTACAGTGGCCCACAGATGAGCCGAAGACATGTGTGGATGGTGGGAGTCTGATGTGACCAAATGTGTATCAAACCCTTGCAGCAGTTTATGCCTAGAGAAACTATCCATTTCTAGTTTCAGAAATTCCTAGTTTTTAGCAGAAAATGCTTAATCAGAGCAAAGCATCTTGAGACATCTTCGCGCGCATCAAACACACACAGTATCCAGCCTGCAATTCTCTTCCAGAAAGCACCAATCTAACGGCTTTGTTAGAACACACACTCACACACACAAATCTCTCTTTCACTCTTTACTGTCTTTGGAAAAGAGTGAAATTTGTTCTTGTCTTTTTACTTTTGGTAGTGTTTGTAGAATTTCCATTTTAAAAAAATACATTAAATTTTCATTCAAAATTGAATGCTTTTCATTGGATTTTTCTTTTTAGCTCAAGAATGACATTCATAAGGATTTTCCTCTGGAGGAAATAAATGAGAAACTGTCAACATATTTTAAAATGCCTTGATGGGCAGCAGCACATGGTGCCTTCCATGCCACTGGGGCAATGAATCTGCTCTGTGTTCTAGTACGACCTTTAAAGGAACTATCCAAATAGGAAGAACTTATTTTGGGGACAGGGCATGTCGGATAGCTCCTTTAAAATTCAGAATAAAACCTGAAGCAAATTCACTGCCTCAACTGATATGGAAGCCACCATGTACTACTGGTGATGTTACTTCTACTAAATATGTATCATACGTTTTGAAGGTTTGGGAAACAGATACCTTAACTTGAACTTCTGAGCCAGAAAGTTAAGAGTTAAATGTGAAGGTCCAACTGTGCTTGATAACTTGTTGGATTGGCCCAGTCTTACTTTGCATGCATAGAAATGATCTTGTATACAATCAGCACAGAGAGATCGGCTAGAATTCATTAACCTAGAGTTACACATGCATAATTAATTTGTATTCATGATTCCTACTTATTTAGTAGTGTAGAAAATACATAGACTGTAAAAGTCCTCTAGTTCTGATTTACCAATCAGCAGTTGCTGCAAGCAACAGGGGTTTGTTTTCCTGTTGATTGGGATGGAGCAGACTGGCATTCCCACCCCTCCCACAAGCGATCTTCCGTGTGACGAGGAATTGTAACAGGGATCCTGCCTCTGACTGTTGCACTATGGATTGTTCATGGGAGCAGGACAGGAATATCAGTCTGCTGTGCCCCAACTGACAGAACAGACCTCTGTCCCTTACAGTGGTTGCTGCCCAATAAGTCAGGATTGTAGGGAGTAGAATGGGCCAGGAGATACTACTTAGCTTACTTACTTAGTAATTACTTAGTTAAGTGGCTAAACTAGAATATCGCCCACTGTAAGCAACTATAAGCAAAAGGTTCTAACTTAACACATACACTTGCTATAAGACTCTATAGCTATACATAATGCCTGTGTGCAAACCTTGCATGCCTGTCTAATAGCACAAAAATGGTCAATATTTTCAAAGTAAAAGCCAGTGAAGCATGTCAAAACTTTAAACTGGGCTGGCATGCTGTTAATGATGTATGTTGGTCTGAGTCCTACCTACACCATTGTAAGTCACTTTTTTGGTTGTTGCAGAAGTCAGAATCTTCTTCCTCCCTTCCACAACGACCACCCCACCATAGCCACTTACTGACTGGTGGTGGAAGAGGGGACAAAGAAGTGTTCAGCTATGTGTCTGTAGCTAGATGCAGTGACCACATCAACGTTTGGGAGCTCGAAATGGTCCCGGCAGGTATCACTTATCACCCTGCATCCAGTTATGAGCAAATAGCTGGATTCTTCTCTGCCTGGGAGACAGAGATGGGACATATTTCTGCTGTGGTGAAACTTTATGTCCCTGGATTGTCTCCTGAATCAGGGCCTCAACCATTTAACTCATTGTTAAATATCCAAGTTCACTTTAATTGTTTTTTGCCAGACTGGAAGAATATTATTCTCCTGATTCAGGAGACAATCCAGGGACATAAAGTTTCACCACAGCAGAAATATGTCCCATCTCTGTCTCCCAGGCAGAGAAGAATCCAGCTTCGTTTCAAGGAGTTCCGTACATATGATTTAGGTTCATATAAGAGCAAAGAAGTTTCAAATGTGTGACAGTATACCATTCGTGGTTTTGAAGCTGTACCCTTAAGCAATTTTTATGAGCCTTCAACTTTTAAATTAACAGATTCTACTTTTCCTCCTCATATACAGAAATTTGAAGACGATGTCTCATATTGGTCAAACCTAGGTCGTAGCGGCCATGAATATTATGGAGGATACTACCATCACCATTATGATGAAGATGCACCTATTGGCCCTCGAAACCCCCACACCTTTAGGCATGGAGCAAGTGTCAACTACGATGATTATTAATCTTTTCTTCTTTGTATGTGAACAGCAGGAAGGCTGATAATCACTATATACCTTTCTTCTGCTATTTTTTAACTTTCAGTAAGAAAATGGTTATGAAATATTTTTATATCCAACCAGTAGCACACAATGTACAAGTGTTAGAATTAAAGCTTTCTGATAAACTATGTCACAAGAATACTGGGGGGACTCTTAATTCAAGATTGCTACCCTATGAAAGACTGTTTAAATGTTCCTTTTGGCACTGCCTTTGTATCACAAAGCTACGATAAAATCTTCTACTTGCAAAACAAAAACATGTGACTAGTCTAATAACAGATAAATGAAAAGAAAAAACCTTGCTTGCGAATTGTAGACAGATATGGAGAGCTGTAATGGTATCTATTACAGTTCCAGACAGCAGGGCAACCAAAGTGCATTTATGCATAACCATTATAGAATATGTGAGCATAGTCTGGCACATGTAAAAGATGGCTTTCAGGAGTGACCATCCTATCAGGCAATTTGCAGCACTTTCATTCTAGTGGCAACAGATCTTTCCACTGCTGCAGGGAAAAGCTATATGGACAGTGTCTATAATGCAATTGTCTGTGCATGATTTACTTAAAGTGTTATTGATTAAAACATACAAAACTACCTGGACAGCTGCCATAACTCTGCACTAAGTTAAATGCAGCATATATTCTTATGCAACATATTATGAATGTAAGTCTACTAGCACTATAGTCTCACATCAGGAAAGACAAGACCAGAGTGGTTTGACAAAAAAACTTCACAACTGCAGCAATTCCATCCAAACCTGCTTGCTATTAAAATAGTGAAGCTGGTACCAGCTTTACTTAGTATGTCCAAAACATTTCCCACTAATGTAAATACATCAGGGAAACACTGTTTTTGCAGGGATTTTGTACCAGTGTAATTAAATTAGGTCATTATGAGTGACTAGTAGAAAGGTGTTAATTATTACTGCAAAGAGCAATATAGCTTTAGCTGTAAGGAAGATGTAAGCAGTAAGATATTATATCCAGCTTAAGGACATTACTAACTGCTTCACATAAAATCCATGGGATTACCTTTAACTGGATGAGATTTGGTGACACATATTAAAATCTTACTCAATATTGGTTAAGAGGGTTAACTACTCAAAATGGAATGAATGCCAAAAGTTTGGCATTACTTTTTATAGACTTTTATATCAATAGGTCAAAGGGATGCACCACCAAAAATGCCACAGAATTTTTACTTACTGAAATCTCTAAGTTTCAATATTTTATTAAAATAGCATATTCAACCACTGGTAACCAACAATACATCAACTTTTGCCCCAGAATATGCACAACACAGTAGTGATTTAAAATAGCATTTATCCATGATAATCAGTGAAAATATTTTCAAATTCAAGTGTGCAACTACAACTAAACATTTGAAAAACAAACGGATTTCAAAAGAATACATAAAGCTCTCATACAGGGTTTTTATAATCCTATAATACTAAATGCCAGTGTTTTGTCACCTGACAATACTGCAAACTTTTTTTTTCCTTTATGCATAGTATCTCTCACTTAAAGTACCCACCTTTATAAATAAATTGGCATTTCCCATCTCATCTGCAGCTTCACAAAGAAACCAGTAAATAAAACTGTCAAGGACAGTCACAACAAATGATATCACAGCAAGATATAAAACCTGAAGATACTAAAAAAGATGCTCCTATTTTACATAAAAAGACAGATTTAAAAAGTGCAAGGCAAAGATTGCAGTTTTCTTATTTAGGCACATCCACTTCTTTAAAGCAAGCTTCTGAGTGAAATTCCAGTTTTAGCTTCTTCATGATACCTGTTTTCTGAAGTCTTTTCCAAAAAAGACAAAAATTACATCTTCTCAAAGCAAGGTAAGGAAATTTATTTCCTGTCCAAGAGTGTTTAGTTATGTCTGGTTCTTCCTTTTTTTATCCTGGCAGGTTTTGGTTTGGGAATATATTGATTATTTGCTTGATATTCAAGTTCTTTTCGAAAGTAATGAATTGCTTTATTTAAGCCTTCTTCCAAGGGAACCTGTTTCCAATGAGAAAGGATAAAACGAAATGAACTTAATCACTACTTTTCAAACTGTGTAGTTCTGGGATACAAAAATGCTTTTGTGGTCATCAAATTTTTCACAGTTGTTATAACAATGATCACAAAAAAGGTTACATTCAATTATTTTCAGAATATCTTGCAAACATCTTTTTTTCTCCATTCAGAAATGATTCCTCTGTAAGCTGTGAAAGCTGGATGATGTTTCCAAGCTATCCTACCAAAAAATGTATGGAGTTGTTATAGTGGGAAAAATGTCACAAGTGCCAGAAATTACATCTGGCCATACCTACTCTGCTTTGGCTCTGTCCCATATGTTTTCAAACCCTATCCACTTTGGGAGTTTGACACCTTTTTCCAGAGTTTGGATGTTCGTTTCTGAAAAAAATATCATGTTGCATTCCTTGTTACTCTGCTCACTGAGTGAGACCATCCTTGTTCAATTTGTTACAAGAGTAACACTGTCCTATTCCTTTATTTATACCTCATCCCTCCTGCAAAAGATTGGTCTCAAGGTAGCTTACAAGATTTAAAAAGAGCATGCAGACTCCCCCTAATGCCATTACTGCAGCATCACTTCTGCCAGCCCCACTCCCAATGCAGTGAGCCAGAAGCTTCCCCAAAAATCCAGTGAGGACTGGAGCCAGCCACTCTCCAGCCCCACCTCCATTCATGATTTCTTGTTCTCCACTTTATTTCTTTAAACAAAACCCAAGCTGTGCATCTCTCCTGGCTTTCTTCATAAACCCGCCAGTACTCTCTGGGAAGTCTCCCAGAAGTGGTAAGGACATTATTTTCCCCAGACTACTCAGTACAAGAGCACTCTGAAATACAGTTCTAGAGTACTCTTGCCAATAAATATCAATGCTCTAGCAGGAATAATGTAATTAGCACTTCTGAGTCTTCCCAGAAAGTGCTATTAAACTTACAAAGAGGGAGTGCAGGCTGGAATCTGTGTGAAGCAAGGGAAGGAAGCATGGGAGGACTTTAGAAGAGAGCACAAAGGGCAGTTTTAGAGAGGGGGTGCAACCAGTAAAGGTGGAAAATTATTGTGAAGGGGAAGGCAAATCTGAGGAAGAGGTGTTATATGGCAGAGAAAAAAAAATATTACTGCCCTCTCATTCCTCCGAAAGAATAAGTAATGCAATTACTTACTGCATAGCACTTCTGAGCTTCCTAAACTGGAATTAGTTCCCTGGGGTGAAAAAGGTTCCCCAGTCTGTCTCATGTAATTTGTAAGCATTTATTTGGAAAAAAGGAGAGCATATAGTCAACTCCTATTCACCTTGAACTTCCACTGAACAAAACTATACTAGCTTCTGCTAGAAAAAGCAAAGAGTAAATGTAAATACAACTTGGTGAGAGCCATGCATACTAAAATGTTATATTTTCTATTAGCAGGACTACTGCTGGGGAAAATAGATATTAACATCTAAAAGCAAAGCCTAGCAATTCATTTCAAAAGGCAGAAGCTACAATTGGTAACTGGCTCTCACTAATGGCCTGATCAGTAATAAGCACATTTGAGTAGGAGCACAGTTACACCCACATGTAAAAACAGAAGTGTGCCTATTTTCCTTCAGTTCTTTTGTTAAAGTGCTTCAGTGACCTGTATTGAATCTAACAAGATTTGCTTTTTCTACTAAAAATGAATGGTCATCTGTGCCCTCACACACTGGGAATTTTTGCGCATGCGCGGTAGGGTTCGGAAGATTCTAGAGCTAAGCAGCTTGGCGGGAACCCCTCCCCCATGCCCATACTGAGCATGCTCAGCCCGCCAAGGTAACTGTCTCTCCTCAGTTCTGGAGTCCACCAACTAGGGACCTAAAAAGAGGTGACGGCTGGGCGGGTGTGTGTGAGGGCACAGATGACCACTTGAAGAACGACAGTTACAGATAAGCAACCTGTTCTTCTTCTTCGTGTTCTCTGTGCCTCACACGCTGGGAGATTTTGTAGCTTACGAGTTGGACGGTGGATCAGGTCCCAAAGAATGGAAGACAGCACCGCACGTGCAAAAAAAAAAAAAAAATGGCAGTCCAGTCTATAGTGGTGCACGAAGGTCGAGGGTTGAAGCCAGGTCGCCACACGGCAGAGTTCCTGCAGGTCCACTCCTTGAAGGAGGGCTGCTGAGGAAGCCAAAGCTCTGGTGAAGTCAGCTTGCAACAAATCTGGCGGAGGCTGCTCAGCCAGTTCGCATACCAGCAGAACTGTCTGGGCCACCCACCTGGAGAACCGATGGGTGGACGCCTTGTGGACCTTTCGACACCCACCGTAGCATACGAAGAGGTGGGGCGTCTGGCAGAAAGTCTCAGTCAGGTGAGTATAAAAAACTGAGGCCCGATGAGCATTGAGGGAGTGAAGGGATCTCTCCAAAGGCGTCGTCGGGTCCTGATGAAAGGCAGGTAAGATAATGTCCTGGCTGAGGTGGAAGTGGGACACCACCTTGGGCAGAATGAAATGTCCGGGCGAAGGACCACCTTGTCCCTGTGGAAGACAAAGAAGGGCTCATCTGACCAAAGTGCTGTCAGGTCGCTCGCTCACCTGGCTAAGGTGACAGCACCAAGAAGGCAGTCTTGATGGTCAGAAGCCTGTCGTCAGCAGTCGACATAGGCTCGAAGGGCGGTCGCGTCAACTAAGATAACACCAAGGACAGTGACCAAGGCAGTAGTGGGGGCGACACCAGTGGATAACAGCATTGCACGTGGAGGATCCTCGTGGATGGTAAGCCATGATGGCGGCGAGGTAAACTTCCGGAGACGAAGGCATGCCCTTGTTGTCGAAGGTAGAGGAGAAATGAAGCACAGCAGGCAGGTGGACAGGCGATATCGGCTCATAACACGCCTCCGCGAGGCGACAAATTCCTGCCACTTGTAACGGTAGATGCGGCGTGTCAACTCCTTCCTGGCGGCGGTGAGGACATCCTGGATAGTCGGGTCCTCTAGGGCGTTATCCCTCATGCATGGATGAGACTGTCAGAGTGCAACAGGAGATCTGATGCTGTCAGCAACTTGAGGAGTTGACCGTGAGCAATCTCAAACAATTTCGAATGCTGCCTCGGCCAGACGAGGATGACATCGGCCAGGTCCGGGAGGATCTTGGTGACCACCCGACCCAAGGGAGGAAACGGCGGGAACGCATTGAGGAAACCATCAGTCCACTCGAACTGGAAGGCGTCGCTGCAGAGAGCCCCGACCCCGTCGGCTCTTGAGCAGTACCGGCGACACTTCCTCTTCTTGTCGCTGGGGAAGAGATTGATTGTCGGCTCTCCCCAACGGTCCCATATCAACCGGAACATTGCGTCCCAGAGGGACCACTCTTGGTAGCACAAGGTGCTCCTGTTGAGGATGTCTGCTGTGGTGTTCTGACTTGCCAGATGCACCGAGACCAGATGGACTCGGAGTGGCACGCACCAGTCCCAGAGCTGAAGAGCTATGGTGAGTAGGGTGGTTGAATGTGTCCCTCCTTGCCTGTTCATGTAGCAGACTGCTATCGTGTTGTCGGACAGGATCTGCACCGTGTGGCCGGCAACGAGGTTGTGGAAGGCCCTCCGAACCTTCCAGATGGTGAGGAGCTCGAGGGCATTGGTATGCAGTCCAGTCTCTGGGCTGATCCAGCGTCCTTGGACCCTGAGATCGCTGCAGTGTGCCCCCCCATTCGAAGAGGGAGGCTCTGTCGTTACTGTGAGCCGAAGAGTTGGTTCCCGGAATGACATCCCCGACAGCCACCAAAGAAGGTAAGACAGCCACCAAAGAAGGGAGTGGCTCACCAGTCGAGGGGTCCACAGGAGGCGCCTCTGGTCGTCCAGGAGCGGGTCGAAGGTCCTGACAAACCAGTGCTGGAGCGGACGTGCACGGAGCCAAGAAAAGTAGGTAATCGACGTGGGCGATGCCATGTAGCCAAGAAGCTGTTGGACCCTTCTTGCAGATATCACCGAGACATCGAGAGCAGCAGATGCAGCCTGATGGAAATGGCAGACACTGAGTCCAAGGTCGCTCTGATGAAGTCCAGGACTCTCACCGGCTTGAGGTGCGACTTCTTCTGGTTGACCCAGAGGCCAAGACGGGATTCCAAGTAGGGGTAGGACATCACGCCTTTTGTCCGGAGGTACGATACCACAGGGGCCATGCATTTGGTGAAGAACCTGGTATCATCTGTGCTGCAGACGAATGGCGACGTGAAAATAGGCGTCTCGTAGATCGATAGAGGCGAACCAATCCCATCGTCGAAGGAAAAGAGGATCGAAGCAGCATGACCATCTTGAACCTCTTGGGGCAGATGTACAAGTTCACCCCTCTGAGGTCCAGAGTTGGCCGCAGGATACCGTCCGACTTCGGTACCACGAAGTACTGAGAGAAGAAGCCAGTGGTACTGGCCAAGGATGGAAGTCCTCTGATGGCCCCCTTGTGAGGAAGGGACGGCTCTCTTCCAACAGAGCCGAGCTGGCCGGGGTGTAGTAGAAGCCGTGCAGTGGTATATCTTGAAATTCTATGGTGTAACCAAGATGGATGATGGAGAGAACCCAAGAGTCCGTGGTGATGTGTCGTCGTGCGGTGAGGCGTCGGGCCAAGCTCTGTTATCTATGAGAGCGGCAGGCAGGCTGAAGAGTGGCTGCGGAGGCGACCCGCAAAGGCGGTCAAAAACGGGACTTCATCCTGAATGAAGACTTCTTCAAGGAGGATCGGCGGCCTCGAAGAGGTCTTGTTGTGGAAGGACGAGGTCGACGGCCGAGATGGAGCCGCACGCGGCAAGTGAGGCCGGTACGCAAATGACGAAGACCGGCGCCAAGACGAGCGGGAGCCAAAGCTACGGCGAGTTTGGGTCGCTGGTTAATCCTCATTTTCTTCGCCGTGAGGCGGGCCTTAACTAAATGGTCCATCCCCTCATCTGTTGTGGCATGGAATAAATCCTGGCCGTCAAATGGGAGGTCTTCAATGCATCTGTGGCTGTCCTCATGTAGGCTCGCAGATCTCAGCCACACAAGGCGCCAGAGGGCGCCAGAGCCTACCATCACATGAGCCACCACCTCCGCAGAATGTCTAGCCGACGTGATCTGTTGGTTAGCGAGTGCCACTTATTCATTAAAGAATTGTGTGGCACTTGGTCGTAGATCCTCGGGGAGGTGCACCAAGACAGGATAGAATCTGTTGAGGAGGTTCCTTCGGTAGGCGGCAAGGCAAGCCTGTGCATTGGACCCCTGGCAATGAGTGACGAGGTGGAGTAAACCGCGTGCCAAAGGTATCCAAACGGCTGCCCTCACGATCCGGCGGTGGTGTGTGTATGGCCTCCTACCACCCTTGGTCCGAGAGGACTCCACAACTATTGAGTTCGGCACCGAATGACTAAAAAGGTAGTCGACATCCTTCCGCTGCGTCCAGTAAAGGTGCTCCAGATGATGTGGGATGGGCTGTGATGACACCAGCTGGGCCCAAGGGTGCTTCATGACCTCCTGCAATGCTGGTAAAAATGGCAGGAATGCCGTAGACGGCGGGCGGGCATCAACATACGCAACACCAGGTCGTGGACAGATGGAGCTGGGTCTGACACGTCCCCAAAGGGCAAGGGTGGAGATTCGTGAGAGCATGGTGTCAACTCTCCAGACTCAGATTTTAAGTCATAAGATGACGATCTGGAGGGAGATTTGCCCGGCAACGGCTGCTGAGTTGGTCAGAGTCCAGGCATGGTCGGGGCAGTTACCGTCATCGGTACCATGGATGGTACTGGTGGAGCAGCCAAGATGGAGATACGTCGGTGCTCCGGATGGTGGCAGCCGCGGGATGGAGACTGCGACAGGCGATAAGGCGACCAGTGCCTCATGTCGGGGTGGTATCGATCCCTATACGCTGGTGAATAGGAATGATACAATGCCGGTTGCTCCCGCCAAAGATGTTCCCGGCCGTATGTAGCAATATATGAAGCTGATGAGAAGGGCGAGTCCATCAGAGGCCGAGACAAGGCCCGCTCCGAATAGGTCTCCCGCTGTTGCGGGGACCGGTATCTCTCATCCTCCGGGCGGTCCATCCCTTCAGGGTGACCGGGCGAAGAGACCGCGACAGCGAGGATGGGCGGGCCTGAAGGCGCAGCCAAGCCAGCGGTCTGGTCCTCATCCTCTGGGCGGTCCAACCCCTCAGGGTGACCGGGCGGAGACACCGCAGTAGCAAGGATAGGAAGGCCCGAAGGCGCAGCCAAGCCAGCAGTCTGGTCCTCATGGGATACCTTGAGGATCTCTGGAGGGTCCATTTCCTCAGCCACACCCTAAAGTTGTTGGGTTGGAGGAGGTGTCGGAGGACCAATTCTGTTAGAAGGTAAATCCTGCTTCTCCTTCTTTTCCTTCTTCTCCATCTCCTTTTGGGTGCCATGAGAAGGAGGCCGCTTGTGCTGGGTGGCAGTGAACAGCCTGGAGGACTTGGTTACCTGCGAGCCCGCAGGAGCCTCTCTGGAGGATGTCGCGCCCGAGATTCTAGGAGTACGTGGCAACGTTGATATTGGGGGCCACAAAGACAGTACTGAGCCCAGTACCATCATCGGCGTCGGTACGGCAGCGCCGGTACCGAGGAGGGCGTGGCCACAGGGCGCACCAAGAAGACATTGTTGGCTGTTCAGTCACACGCTCTTTTGCCCACAAAGACTCCTCCCAGCAGTGAGATTTTAAGCGGGAAGATGTTTCAGAGAGTCTGGGCCGTGAAGTCCCGACACACAGCACAGGCCTTCATGTTGTGGGTCTCCCCCAGCAAAAAAGAGACACTCCTCGTGCCCTTCTGACAGAGCGACCTTGGGACCACAAGGATGCAAAAGTTGAAAAGGGCAGACATAGAAGTGTAGAAGAGGAAAACAGAAGTCCAAGAGGGGGAAACTCAGAGAAGAAAGCGGCGAAGATTGAATATCAGAGAAGAAGCGAAGATGAAGGTCGAAAGTGGGGTTCGAAGAAAAAACCAAATACCAAAAGCACAAACTGAAAGCCAAAAAGGCAGCTGCAAAGCTAAGAACCTTCCGTTCGCTAAGGCGGACGAAAGAACTGAGGAGAGACAGTTGCCTTGGCAGGCTGAGCATGCTCAGTACAGGCATGGGGGAGGGGTTCCCACCAAGCTGCTTAGCTCTAGAATCTTCCGAACGCTACCGCGCATGCGCGAAAATTCCCAATGTGTGTGGCACAGAAAAAGAAATAGCTATTTTCCATTAGTGGCATCAATATTAATTAAAAAACACTTCCCATTACTATGAGAAAGGAAGTAGTGTACCACAAAATTTCATTAATTTGCCCTGCACAGCACTGAGGATTATTCAGTTACTTAACAATGTTATATGTTGAAAACATTTAGACACAGCACTGTCATTCCAGTAGTACATACCACAG
Organism: Iguana delicatissima; assembly: GCA_948472985.1. Lineage (NCBI taxonomy): Eukaryota > Metazoa > Chordata > Lepidosauria > Squamata > Iguanidae > Iguana > Iguana delicatissima. The sequence goes on from CAOKZL010000792.1 coordinate 514,787, forward strand.
GTTCCCAACCAAGTAGTAACTTGGCTTTCCTGATGTCAGGCTTCCTTTTCTGAGGGTCATCTTGAGCTTCTGATAGAAACTGGATTTCACTTCCACTGCCTGTAAACCAAACCAAACCAAACCAAAAACAAACAAACAAACAAACAAACAAAAAACAACACATTACACAATTCTGCAGGTTGTTGATTATGTGCAAGTGGTTATAATTTTTTTCAGCTTTAACAAGTCTAAACATAATTTCCTCTACAGTTCACCCATATTCCAAGACAAGGCACATATAAATCACCATACAGACCTGGTATAGTTTTAATATAGCCCATTTTTTTCTAACTTTTAAAATGTATCTTCACTGCTCAGTGAGCACATGTGCTTCTCTCCTCCATACAAATGAAATCTTCTCTTACTTTTATTTTTATCACAGTGCTAATATCTACATCACATTTTCTCTAATCATAGCTTCAAGCCACAGTTGGCAACTATTTCAGTCTACTGAATATATTTCATTTGTTACAAATATAAAGCATGTAATATTTTGCATCATACTTACCAACAAGTTTTTTAATTAACTGTGCAAATTCTAGAATGGAGTGCTCTTCTGGGTTTCCCTAAGGGTGCAAATAAGTAATATGCTTATGTTACAGTAGGCGTAATTAACAAGATAATAAAAGCTTGGATTCAAATTTCTATAACATAAACATCAATGGTGGATTTCCTTCTTTCTCATTGCCTTCCACTGGCACCGTCTGAAAATATGCTCCAGAGATTTGGAAATCCCTCTGAAACAGACCGGCATATGGCACAAGACCCAGCAGCAAGAAACTCACGAATATTAGCAAAAGTGCTTATTGCCTGAAAAATCATCACCACTGAAACAAAATTTCCACTAATAAATGTTACTTTACCCCAAGAGGTACAGCTAAGAACCCACAAATAATTTAGAAAAACATGTGAGTCAATAGCTGAAAGAATTTTAGATTTTCACAACAGAATAATGAACTGAAACCTATTTTGGTAGAAACACCATACATTATTGTTACAAAAGCAGACCACCACATATTGAAACACTGAATCAGTTACTATATTTGGCCTGCAAGGGCCTCAGGCACAAGAAGAACTTGATATATGCACAGGAAGGATACTGGCAAATTCACAGTGCATTTCCATTCCTCCTCCTATTATGTACATAAACAACGGAGAAATACATCAGAAAAGCCAGTCATTGCTACCGTTCTGGGAGCTACACAAAATCATTCTCAACTCTAGTACTGATAGCTGATTTGGGATACTTTTTGTCCCTCTGTCATTTCATCTTGTTCATATGGAGAAGCGTATGAAGGAGAAAGCTGGAAGAAAACTGTGCACTTACCAAATTAACAGGACTGCTAACATTGCTGTTCATTAAAGCCACCAGCCCGTTCACAAGGTCACTGCAAAAGAACAACAGAGCATGATAGAGTCTTTTTTCCCACAGGTTTGGTGTCCGTCCCTCTGTAATGCTGGGGTGGGGAGAACCCTAATTACTATAGTACTGCAGGGTGGTAGCTGCAGTTCCGACCTAAAAGTTAAGCAAACCACTGTGCTGTACTGGGAATCTGGCAGATCGTACAACTGATTAGGATTACATTTCTCGGCAGTAGCTATTTCACACAAACTTTTCTTGGTACTAGTCACTGTGTCAGACAGTGCATTGAAAGAAAATTGTGTGGGTAGGTTCTATGATGCCACTGAGTCCTGGGCATCATACCACTTTAGTAGCTGATTTACTCCTATCAAGAGTTGAGATGGTAGCCATGTTGCGAACACACACATTCTATTATCATATAAACTCAGTGAAACGTTTGGTATTCACTAACCAAGTTGGAGAATTTCAGGAGAAACTGCTCTTACAAAAAAAAAAAAAAAAAAAGTACTTTGACACTGCAATCATTTCTGCACACTGAATTTGGGTGGTTAGTATGGCATCCCCTTATTGCTACTTGCTTAAAAACAAAAAACACCTGAAACAATAGGAAAGTCACATCCTCCTTCTGCGACTTTCCATTCAAACTATTGCTTCTGGCTCTGCACAATATTTAAAACTATTAGAAGGGACGGCATTTTTGAAAATAAAAGCAAAACAATAGCACTATAAAGATCAATATGTCTGTTAATTTTGCAGATTATAACTTGCTTCCATAACCACTGCATGATAAACTAAATTCTTTCTGTTAAAATCACACATAATTGTCTCCTACAAATTGCATATTCACCCTATGAACACAAGATGGCAGCAATATGTTAAGAAGAACAGGTCACCCAACCTTAATGCTGACATCACATTTAATTCTAGAGGTGGCTTCTGAAAACTGCACCTTGGTAGGATTTCAGATAACCTACTCACTATCACAGTTTTTATTTTCTACATTGTAAAAATACAACAGGAGATTGCTACTATTTCAAATTTACTCAGTATAGTAGCATGATAAGCCAGGGGATAAGTAGACAATTTTAAACAAATACTACATGGTCCTGGTCCACTTCCAATGACTAAAGTCTGGGCTGATTCCAATGCAACAATGGCAATATACAAAATAACTATGTTCACAAAGCTCTGACACTGTGTGCCAGCCAAATGCACACATTGTCTGTATGCCATCACATCTTCTGCCTGGATTGCTGATATCCCAGGAAGTATGATGTTAGCAACAAAAACTACCTAAACACACTAAATGCTTTTCAGTTGTACAGGTTTGTTGTTGTGTAACTTCAAGTTGTTTCCAATTTATGGGGATCCTAAGGCAAACCTATCATGGTGTTTTCTTGGCAAAACTTGTTCAGAAAAGGTTTGCCTTTGCCTTCCTCTGAGGCTGAGAGAGTGTGACTTGTCCAAGATCACCCAGTTGGTTTCCACAGCTGAGCAAAGATTTGAACCCTGGTCTCCAGAGTTGTAGTACAGTGCTGAAACCACTACAGCACACTGGCAAGTCCTTTAAATTTGCTTCAGGGAACATTTAGGGCAGTGATTCTAAAGTAGAAGACACTATTCACAAAGAGTCTTACTGCTTACAGATTTCTATTGAAGCTATCAGTACAAATCTTAAATTTCCACGGTCAAGAGGATGTAAATGGGATTAAACGTTTACAGCTTCATCATAGGTCTGGAATACTCAACTATTTGTGCCATCCATACGCATAGTAATTTTGCCAGCAATTGGAACAAGATTATGCTCAAGAGCACAGCATGTCCTATGCATCTGGAAGATCCTGAGTTCAGTCCCTGGTACTTCCCAAGAAAATCAGCCCAAGGTATGGAGAAAAGACCTCTCCCTGAGACCCTAGAAAGAAAAACATCCTAGCAAGAGGTGGAGAATTTCTTTCAAGCTGAAACCCAATTCCAGAGAGGATCTCAGGGTGGAAGTGGGGAAGCATTCTGACAGTGGGTAAGGAAAAACAGTAGTACTAAAACCACCCGATGTACTTAGAATCGGGAAATAAACTACACTATCTAAATGATGGTGCCATGGGAAAGCAGAAACATAGCTATCTGATGAATCCAAGAGACATGAGGGTTCAGATACAGAGCCTGAGATTCCCTCAGCAGCCACTGCCAGAATGGATAATAAGGAGCTCAGCGGAACAGTTGTCTGACTCATTAGAAAGCAGCTCCCCAGCTTTAGCAGGCCAAAAATGTATATCTGAATCAACAGAATGGCTTGATTTTCATGTAAAGGAGCTCAGATAGTATTCAAAACAATGGCTTACTATTTCTCTCAACAACCCCTTTTATTAACTTTAGACTCTTGAGCATGCGTTGCTACATCTTTAGTTGCTGAGAGCAAAAACAAGTAGGCAGAAAGAACAGAATGCCAGAAGTACAAATCATGAAATTAAATTGGCGCACCGCTTTAATCAATGCAAGAAAGTACTGCTGTACATCAGCTCCCTATAAAAAGCAAAAGGTAGGAAGGATACAGCATAAAAATTGCACAACAAAACTGAAAAGCAAAACTGTGCACATGCCAATGCCTAAGTTTTTTAAAAGCTCAGAGCTGAAGGCAGGTGGACTGGAATGTAGGCCACAAAAACCACAGAATCTGCTCAGCAGAATTGAGGGGGCTGGTTCTAACAACATGCTGGAGAAAGTTGATCTAAGTAGTCAAGGTGCAAGAGCTGTGAGGTGGAAGAAAGAACTCCAAATAGATCTTATTCTCTTCTGTGGGAAACAAAATCATGATTCTCATTGCTTACGCAAACAAGACTCCTCATATGAACAATGTTTTTGCATGAGTCAGCCTCAGAAGCTTCACTGGAACTAACTTTGAGTTAGAAGGACACACTTTATTTGGCTGCTAGGCACTCTGGAGAACAGCTGCATGGCAGGTCCTGTGAGACACAACAGTAGCTTCAACAAGGACCTTACTACAGATTCCCATGAGTAATGTCATTTCCCCTACTCAGACCTCCTTCGGATGGGAAAGTGCAAGGAAGAAGTTTTATCTTGAAACACGAATGGTCAGTAACATTCATTATACTGTTTTCACACGCTATGGGTCTGCAATCCCCTTCCCCAAGCTGAGAATACTGACCTACACAACTCAGTATTTATTGAATGAGGCTGAGGAAACTTTATCAAGTAGAAAACTAATGAAAAGTGCTGAGGTAGCAATGTCATCAAAACGACTTATGTTAAAAGAAACCTCTACCTCCACCTCAATGTTTCACGTTTATTCTATTGTTTTCTTCTGTGTCACACAATAAGAATGTACCTGACATACTGGAATGCTCTAGTTTGCGTGCCGGGCCCATAGACCTATGGGGGGGAAAAGAAAATCAGTATTATTGACATTATTTTCAGTGACAGACAATTTCTACATAATCCAGGGGTGGGCAGCCTTGGAGATGAGATGAGGTCACAGTGGCTCACTCCAATCCACCAAACTGGGATTTCTTTTGAAACAAGACATGCATTTGGCACGCATATAGATTTCGGAAGAAAAGTCCAGGTTGTTGCCACTACACCAAAATGTAGCAGCTGGGAAGCAATTCAGTGGCAGCAGGGACTCTGAAAAACAGACAGGAGATGAAGCACGTGTGGCCCCAAAGTGCTGCCATGGCTGAATGAATGTCTTTGAGAGCACACATTAAAAGCAAGAGCTATCCCAATCTACCAAATGTGTGGCTAGATGCCCAGAAAATTTAGGTCACATATCTCAAGCACAGTGTAATATTTAAGACAAGAAGCTCACTATGGCATGAATTGCTTTTCCCAGATTTGCATCCAGTTTTTGCCCAGACACCAAGCAACTCTGTTCATTTTTTCACAGCATCTCTGCACCATCTTGTTCCAGAAACAAGCACCCAGCATTCTTTGTGTACCTTTTATACAAGAAAAAGGATCAAAATGTTCAGTTCCAGTTCTTACCAAATGAACTGTACTTTTCCAAATAGAAGGGAAAAGATTTTAGTGTGGGTTATGAAAGGAAATGTGTTGGAAGTCATGCCCAGTATCTTTCCTGACAAGAGCTGGAGGAAGAAGTGAAGAACTGTACCTTCATTCTTTTCCTAACTCAGTTCTAGAGACTATGCAATGCAGAAAGTGTAAGAATCCTGCTGATACACACTGATGTGCCAGAAAAAAATGGCTCTACTGTGTGACTCTCATGAGATTTTGTCTTTAAAATGACTATAATACATCAAAACATACTTGCCTGAGAATCCTCCTGGAAAAAAATGGTTTATTTTTATTTTGCAACATGTCATAGTTCTACCATCTAATACAAAGCATTATTCTAAGAAAAAAAGCAACAACTTTTTTCAGTTTTTTTAAAAAATAATGGCTGGCATCCTGTTGATGAATTATGATGATGTAAAGTCAGACTTATGCCATTGTAACTCACTTTTTTGGTTGTTATGGAGGTCAAATTTCAGCTCATGCAAAGACCGACACCCCCCCCCCGACACTGGCCATTTCCAAGCTGCTGGACAGTGGAGACGGATCCAGTTATTTTCCTTAACTGGACATATTTCAAGAGCATCACCTGCAGGGATGTCCTGAAGACCCCTGGAGGTCACTGTTGGTGCCTGTCTCAGCATATACTTCTACCAGAAAACAACTGTGATACGTGTACATCTCCTGATGCAGGATTTCGGGTAACTGACTATAAGAAACTAAAAAACAAAATTTACAAATAGTAGAATGGTACCAGAAACAGCCAAACACAAGATGCTGCCCAATATCAGATGCAGTTGAGATCTGATTTCCACATACACACTTGCCACTGCTTGTAACCAGTAAGGGACAGATGTGTGAATACCAGCCACAGATACACCTGATAGATACAGGTGCCATATTATTTAGTTTCAACTGAAAGACACCTTTCAATACAGACAGCTGCAACATTTGGCTGAAAAATATCACTTCAATACTCATCAAATAACATAAACGTATATGTGAACCCGCCATGCACAGAAAAAATATTTCTCTAATTTTGAAATTCTATTTTAACTTCTTTTAACAGGCCAGATGAATTAGATGACTTTACACAAGAATAGTCAATGTGAAATATGTAGATATCCACCTGGGCTTATGTTGACATAAGCATCTGGAAAAAGTATTTCAATATATCCACTAAGATTGCAGGCAGTCCTATGGAGTAAGCTCTATTGAACACAATGGGCTTATCAGTGAGCAAACATGTACTGCCCTATAAGGATAAACGAGAACTAAAATAGAACCATTATCCATCACATTTCGTTTGGCTATGCAGTGCAGTCACTGCATGCCTGTTGTGTCCATAGACTATAATGGGACACAATGGTTTGCACGACCTCGTCTTTGCGTATATGGAGGTCATGCCAAAAGATGGTGCACTGTATGTTTCAGCACCATTTTGAAGGGTTTGATTTTTCACAGCACTTTAAAGACGATTTACTTCTAAAATGATTTATCCAGGCAATTCCAAGCTTAGAATTCAAACTCATAAACGTACTCAATTGTTACAAGAGGCATAGCACAAAAGTTTCTGGTTAAACTCATTAAGGTATGCGTTTTCTGCATAATAAAGAGTAATTGAATTCAAAGGGCATGATCCTGAATACATACTGTTAAGGGTTCTCCTTGAAGAGCTTGCAGGATAAAGTTACTGACAACTCTCCCATCATTCATGTGCATCCGAGGGCCAAAGGTGTTGAATATTCTTGCAACTCTTACTTCTACACCTTCCTGAAAGCACAAAAAAGTGATTTTTAAAAACAAAAACGCTGCTAAAAGAATATCTCTCCTACAGTGCTATACCAGACTAAAGTCAATGACTGATGAGGCCAGGGTGTGGACAAAGCATTGCTCTTGGTCTGTGTGCAGTCCTTGACCTCCCAGGCAGCCTGTGTGACTCCCTGGACTGCCATTTTAATGAAAACTGAATAGCAAAATTCACCTTTTAAACTGCAAGGCATACTTCCTGCACTGTTCAACACCAAAAGTTACTTATTTTTCAAACCAGAAATGGGTCTGTTTTTTGGGGTGGTGGTCCCTAAATCTGCCACAGTTGCCCTTCCCTGGATTAAATCAATGAAACCTGCTTCTGCCTTTACTGCTGAAATGGGGAAAGGGAGGGTCTTTATCTTGTGTTCAGCCTTATGCCAGAATGAGCCTTAAACAAATTGATCTAAGTCTATTTCAAGCAGGATTTAGCCAAAAGAAGAAAACCATCATTCCTGCTTCAACCTGTCAGCAAAATGCCTCCCACCACCACCAAATAGCAAAATACACCATTTCAGAAGCTTGACTTCCACTTGCCCAGCTAAATGAAACTCAGAAATTCTCAAGAATTGTTGCTTCAGTCTTAAGAGGCTTCTGTTTTAGCCTTTTTCTTAGAAGATACTGTTCTCCTCGGAGCCATTCACTGAAACTACCTGAATCATATTACACATAGCAGTTAGAGCTCTACCTCTACAACCTCTTTTGCACCTTACCTTTTCACAGTGCTGGGGTGCAGGGCTCGCACAAGCAGCCTCCGGAGAGAGGCTCTCACGTCTGGGGTCCTTCAGCTCCGCACGAGCTTCCTGCTCCTGCGAGAGCCCCGCCTCTTCCTTTTGCAGTGCAGCCTGGGACCTTCCCAGCCTGCACTGGTCAGGAAGCACGACCGGCCCGGCTCCCGAGGCTCCACACGCAAGGTAAGTGCGCGCGGGACCCCGGAGCAATGCGTGACCACGCAGCATTTTCGGCTTCAAGCTGAAAATGAAAAAATGCATGCGCGGTCCACGTCAGGCCCTTGAACAAATGTGAGTGCGTCATGTGGACCGCTCCTCACATGTGTGTGATGCTCAAGGGGCCCTTTCGCATCGGAAATGCCGTGCTAAAAGGGCCTATATTATGCATAAGTCCTACAGCTATGTATTGCACTGATTTCTCAAATTCTGAATATTTATCAACACCATGCAAATGCTGACATCAATACCTGCTTCATATAGGCATAGCACATTGTTTCCGCAACTCTTTTTCCTTCATCATAACATGCTCTAGGTCCTATGGGGTTCACATGACCCCAATAATCTTCATTTTGTGGATGAACTTCAGGATCTTAAGATAAAGAAAGAAAGCTATTTTGAGTTTTTATCAAGTAATACAAACAAACAATTAACATCAATTTACTCCCAACAGACTAGGAGATATCAAGATTTGCATAAACATTTTACCAGTTTCACTTTTTGTTTCAAATGCAGCAGTTTCAGTGAAGCAAACTTTCTTCCCTCATGTAAAGTTTGATCAGCTTTATTGTGTCTCTTTGTGTCCATCAATTCTCCCACTGCCACAGCTCTGGTACCATTTCTCCCTGATTTCTTTACTCCTTGAATGAATCCAAACCATTTAGTTTGGGCATACCTATGGGATGAGATTATCATATTCCTACACAGCCAAGGCTGCCTTCACTAAAACAGTGATGGCACAATCACAATTGATACAAACATCAGGTAAAGGAGAAGCAAAAACATTTGATACCCACAGTTTTTAAAATTAAATATGTTTGCCCTTCAGGCTAGCTGTGACTGATACCTAATTTTTCATTTAAAGTGCTTCATAGTCTCACCTTACTTAAACTGAAATAGTTATATACAGCAGAAATTGCCACTTCTGACTGCTTTTAAATTGACTTTTCCCTCCTTGTGACAACAAAGAAAAGCAGGCAGGAATCCATTTTTATGTGTTAAAGTATCATTTGATGATGCACAGATTCCAGCTTTGTAAGTTATTCAGAACTGACCATTCTCATCTAAACTGAAAGATATTGGATACCTGGATAAAAACTTACAAAATGATTTGCTAGTGATTACTGGACAGAGAAAGGGAAGAGAACCTCTTTCAATCTGAGGAATGAATTCAATTTCAGGTTAAGTTCTTGGAAGCAAGAAGGCGTTAGCAAAAGAGTGGGACAAAATAGCACTACACTGGTTTAAAAGTCTTACTGCCAGTAAGGGACATACAGCCCTCCATTACCCAAAGTGGTGCAGGAACCACTGTGTCTGCAGCTTTTGTCCACTGTAATGTCATGAAATACATTATGCAGATCAAGCATTCTGACAGTTTGCAGGATTTCCAATAAGCCACATCACAGATAAAAAAACCAAAACAAAACAAGAAAAACAAAAGCTTGGGAAGTCTGTTGACTCAAAACTCAAGGATGCTGGAACTGATTCCAGTGACCACTGAAGGCAACACAGCAGAACACTCAATTCAAGAAGAAAGGGTAGAGGGTTGTGTTGATGTATGTATGTGGTAAGTTAGGCCTATCTATATATTTATTCCCAAAACTAGTATTCATTTCTGAAATTCCCAAAGAAGTTGACTACAAAAATGCAATAAAACAATAGCTAAAATGATAGAGCAATAAAAGCAATATCCATAAAACTACACATTTAAAAAGATTACTGATTGAGTTAACAATCAAAAAACTGACAAGGAAGTTGCCTCACAAAAGACATGCATCTGGATGATGGAATCACTTAGAGTAGAGACTACTTTCTATGGGGAGACCATTCCACATGGCGAGAGTCACAAAAGAGAAGGACGTCCTCTGCGCCACAGCAAATGAACCCCAACAATCCATGGTACAGTAACCAGAGCCGCCCCAGACTCTAAGTAAAGTATTAGCCTACAAAAATCAACAAAAATCATCACAGCAAATGTTGGATGAAAAGCAAGATAATGCTCCTGAGAAGGCGACAGAGGAAACACATTCCATGTGCACTGGTGTGAAACAACAATTAACATCTACTGTACTCATTCATGGAAATTTGTATTTTGGAGGGGAGAAAGAACATCTCTAAAGAATGCCTATGTAGCAACATCCACAAATTACATGGCAGGAAGGTGCATGTCAAAACTGAAAGATGGTAGATATATAGGTAGCCATGGATGAGAACTCTCCATTCAACAAAGGGATCACAACTCACAGTATCCCCAACTAAGTTCACAGCTTACCTCCGTACACTTCAGATGTGGACGCAAGCAGAAGCCGTGCTCCAACACGTTTTGCTAACCCTTAAAACAAAAGGAAGATTCTACTTTAGAGGGGAAAAAGGAACAGAGGTACACATGTGGTTCCCCCCACAAGCCATTTCTGTCGTCTTTGGAGACCCCCAGAACGCCACATATGTCCCTATGACCTGAAAGACAAAACCCACCCAAATGTGTTTTTCTGCCACTTCTAAGAGGCTTCCAATAGTGGCAATTTTTAGAGCTAGCTGGCCTCATTAACTTTCCATAAGCATGTGAAAAAATGAAGGAAGAAGTGAACTAGAAACCATCTCTCATATTGTTTTGTTGCTGTTGTTACTGGTGCTGAAGAAGAGGAGGAGCAGGGAAGTAACAATTTTGGGGTCTAATGTGCCCTACAGAAAGTCCCTGTGGCCAAAAAGCATCCACCAGACCTCTGGAAGTCATTCAAATGTGGCCAAGAAAATCCAAAGAATCTTGCAGCAGCTTAGAACTAACAATTTTTTTTTGGAACAAACTTTAGTGGACTGTAGTCTGGTTTTATCAGATTTTTTTCTTCTTGTTTCTGCAGTGAAACATTAGCATGGAAACCTTGGTGAAAGTTTTATAAACAATTTATTATTCAGAGTTCAACAGAGTTTAGAGTTCAATAGAAAGAAGCCAAGTGCAGGGTGGATAGAACCGAAGTTTTTCTGTCCTTCAAGAACATTCCTAATATTTTGTTGTTGAAGACTACAGGCACTCTTGATAGTTAACAGCTTAATCACAACTACTATCCAAATGTACGTAAAAAATCCAAATTAAAACAACATGATGTGAAGTTGGGGCAGGGCTGGTAAGAGGATATTTAACTGATTGCACAGCAACCGGTAACCTCTTTACCTATTTTGAGCATATACATAGTTTGTTGTTCTTGCATGACTTTAAGTCATTTCTGCCTTACAGAGACCTTAAGGAGATCCCATCATGGGGTTTTCTGGGGCTGAGTGTGTGTGATATGCCCAAGGTTACCCGGTGGGTTTCCAGGGCTGAGCAGAAAATTGAACCCTAGTCTCCAGGGTTGTAGTCCAATAGTTAAATACTACACCATGCTGGCTCTTGCACATAAATAGGCAGTCTATATATTAAGATCTAGCTGGGATCTTAATATTATCAGTGGAAGCATGAACGCAACCTTTTACTTCTCATGCAATTCCACCATACTTCTTGTTCTCAAAATGCTGTTCCACAGCTATCCTATGAAACATTTACTGTTAACTTCCCTTGTTCTCTACAAAATAACTTCAAAGTAGGCCTCACTTCCATAAGAATGAGCTACTTCCTATCAGCTTCACTGGCTGGCATGAATTGAATAGACTTGGACCAACTGCAACCGGTGATTTGAGAACTGCACCAAACTGAAACTTTAGGATGTCGTGGACAGTGAGGTCAAAACAGCATAGGAAATCACATCAGATATATTATTTTACCTTCGCAAAATGCCAAATATACCCTCTTGGTAACATCCTCATCCCAGCCATCATGATTGCTGGAGCTGATGGACTATATAAAAAATGCCTCATTCACTCATCACAAATGGGCAAACACCTGCTTTAGGACACCCAGGATTACTGATATTGAACAAATACATATTATATGAATGTTGCTGAAATTGGTTGCTTTACTATTCAAGAACCTAAGTTTTAATAGGAATATCTACTTGTAGCAGTAGACCTTACAGGTATTCTAAGGATATAGACAGGTGAACCATTTAGAACCAGGCACCAGGACTTATGTCTACACACTCATCAAGACAGCACCATTTGATTTCTGTGGACATTAAAGTCATCTATGAATTTTGGTTTGTACTCACCCAACATGTTCAGTGTCCCAATTGTGTTGGTCTTTAGTGTCTTAATGGGATTATACATGTAATTTGGAGGGGAAGCTGGAGAGGCTAGATGATAAATCTGGTCCACTAGAAACAAAGGAGAAAACAAGAAAGAGAGAACAAAATTTATCTTACATGATATGAAAAAGTTGTAAGAATTATCGGAAGGTCAGCTAAAATAATCATGTGACTCTTCTAGCCTGGCACAACAGCAAACAGGGATAAAAGACACATGCATGTCTAAAACATAGCTTGATTCCCTAGAAGATCAGTTGGAGATGACCATCCTAGAACAGCTTTCCTCCAAGCTGGTGATCTTCAGATTATTAGAATTCAATTCTCAGAATGCCTCTATCAGAGTAGCTGGCTGGAGAATTGTGGTAGTTGTAGGCCAACATGTATGGATGGCACCAGCTTAGGGAAAGATGTTCTACAAGAAAAAGATGGAGGGGGGAGTATCCAAGCATTACAAGATAACTATGGACCAGTTCACACACAAATCAACAAGTTTGATCTTTCATCACTGGATCATTCAATTTCTGAACATCTGAACACATTTTGCACCAGAGGCAACTATCTAGAGGTGACCATTTTTCCTATTATCAGATTATTAATATATGAATGAGTCAGCTCTTTTTATCTATAGTGCAAAGGATAGAAACATCTCAAGAATTACACTTTGGGTACAACAACAGGAGGCAGAAGTACTTTTAGCAAGGCCAAGGGGGCAGGTAAAGCTGTGTGGTAATCAGAAACCTCAACTTGACAGAAACCAACTCATTCAGTCCCCATGAACAATAGTACCACGAGCATCTCTACTCTTAAAGCACGAGGCAGGAAAGGCTGGAAATCAAAGAGAGGAACAAGATTTTTGACTCTGTAGCCAGGATGAGAACCTGAAGCTAAAACAGGAGAGGGTAAGCTATATGTGATCTCTTTCCTACTTGCAACAGCCCAAAGTTATCTCCCCTTGTAAGACTTGTGCCACCATAGTAGTTAAAATCTCAAATTATGTGACTAAGAGTATACACCAGAAGAGAAGCAAGAGGGCAATACCTGCTGGGGGAGAAATAGGAGGATGAACAACGAGATATAAAAATGGTGCAAGTACAAGCCAAGGACAGAACGTATTGCATGCACAGTGGCTCAAAGCTATGAAAACACATGTTCATCTCCTGAAGCACAAGCTATGCAAAGAAAATCAAACTATTTTTCCAAATCTACCTCACTTATAAAGGATTTAAGACTGAATTTCTCCTGCCCAAAACAAATGCCTGCTGTCTTACACTGAAGTGATGCAAACACAAAACCCTCCTAGTATTAATCCATTCCTTTTAAACTCTTTTAAAAAGTTGGGTGGCTAAATATTTATGAAGCTTAAAGAACATGTCAAACCAAACTCATAGAAAAATATTTGTCTCAAGTCTGGCAAACTAGTTCCAAGGCTGCACTTTTACAGATGAGTGATTTCCACATTGTTTTCTTCTCACCACAGACACAGCAGACACTTTAAACTGTGAAGTATCTTTCTGTTAAGGGAGTTACACTGAATCTGCCTTTCATTATCCTCCACAGGAAAAAAAAAGTACAGTTCACACCCAGCCAAAGCTGGAATCACGCACTAAAAACAGGCTGTCAATTTAATAATGTCGCATTGGTATTATTTAACTAAAAGCTCTTGACTGCATAAATGAAGTGCTGTAGGCTATTTGCAGATCCCTACTGTGAAGCAACACCCTCACAATCCAGCAAATGTCAAGAGGTTCCTATTAAACTGGAGTTTGGGATTATTAAACTTATTAATTCATCTATAAAATACTCAGAGCCACCATGGTAGAGTGATTTGAGTACTGAACTAGTACTCTGGAGACTAGAGTTTAAACCCTTTAGTGACCTCCTTGGAGGAAGACAATGTATGGCAAATCTCCTCTGAATAAATCCTACCTATAAAACCCCAGGATAGGGTCACCATGACAAATCAGGCACATGTCAAATAATTTTTTCAGCAACACATGAAGTCCTACTCCCATGCCTGCATTCATCCGAAACTGTTCTTCCATTACATATAAAAATAGTACTGATGATATTCTGTAGCCTTAAGATCACAGCCATCAAGGCAGTGTTCACCAAGCAGTAACTTCAGTTTTTAAAATGTACTTGATGCTACGACATGACAGGGCTGGGTGAGGAACAGAAGAACAGAAAGGACCTCGCAAAGAAAAGGTCCCTCTTTCTAATGCTGGGGTGTTAGAGAAATTGAGCCCATTCCTCCCTTTCTCAGCATGCCTGCCTATTGAAGAACCAGAACAACATGTATAATATTTGAAAAGATGCGGAGAATAGAGCAAGCTTGTTTTCTGCTGCCCCAAAGAGTAGGCAGCAATGGATTCAAACTACAGGAAGTGATTCCATCTAAATATTAGGAAGCACTGCTTGAGGACAAGAACAGTTTGACAGTGGAAAACTCTGTGTTGTATATGGTAGAGACTTCTTCTTTGGAGGTTTTTAAACAGAGGATGGTTATTTGTTGAGAATGCTTTGATTGTGTATTCTTGCATGGCAGGGGGTTGAACTGGAAGGCCATGGTCTCTTCCAACTCTATTATTCTAAATCATATCAAGAAAGAACAAATACCATGTCTCATGCTCTCAAGATGGATGTGAAGAGAGGAAGAAAGAATCTTCTCCTTTCCTGCCCAATTCTGAATAGAAATTTTGAATAAAAATTGGATTGAACTGGGAAAAAATTTCAATTAATCTGATTTCAAATGAATGACATTCTCAAGCAAGATCTCTAAGCCTTAATGAGTTCCTGCTGCTGTTGTTGGAAGCATGACATAGTCCAGAAGCTTCCCCACCAGTATCTAAGTTCCATAACTTTCTGTATCTGCCCATTTCTTCTGATGATTATGGTACTTTTTATAAACCCAGGCATAGTCTGATAGGCCAGAACAGGTGAGAATCATACAGCCCTATGTTATTGGATTGAAACTCCTAGCTCTCTCCATCACTGGCCATACTGACGAGGATTGCTGGCCCAACAATATCTGGAGGGCTATGTGTCCAACAACATCTGGAGGGATACATGATTCCAATTCCTAATACAAGCACTTTAGAAAGAACTGTGGGTTGCCAGCCACAAAGTTGCACTTTCTGAGAAGACAGGAAAACAACCTGTCAGCATCCACGCAGAGAAAATTCAGCCTGTGCATCTCAGGCTACTCACCTTCAATGTAAAGGGGCTCTACGACATCATGATTAATCAGTTCAAAGTTCTCATGGCCAATCCAGTGCTCCACGTTTCTTTTCCTGCCCGTAAAGAAGTTGTCCACAACTGTAACTTCATGGCCATCCATCATTAGTTTGTCAGTAAGATGAGAACCCACAAACCCTGCTCCTCCAGTTATCTGCATTAGGACAGTTTGCATATAAATTTTTCTTTTCTTTTAAAGGAAAACACCAGACAAAAAGTCCACAAACATGAAATGAATGAAAACAGCAGCTTTCAGAATTTTGTTTACATCTTGACAGAGGAAAGGGAGGGGAAAGAAGGAGGGGAAGAATACTATTTCCTTTATTTAAATGAAAGAAGCTTTAGAAATGTATTCATTTCATTTCACAATTTGCTTCATGTAACCACAAGCTTTGGCAAGGAGGAATCAAAACTAAGTACAGTTTGTTATGTACTGCGTATCTCTCTTCCACTAGGTAAAACAGCCAAATCAGTCCTTCTCCCACCATATCTACCAGAATTAAAAGTAAGAAGTCCCACACAGGATTTTCATCAAGACTAATAATGCCAAATACATGCACTTTGTTGATAAAGGTGTTTAAATTGCTTCCACATGTCAAAAAAAAACCCAAAAAGCCTTCTTTTTATTTTTTTTTAAAGCTAAAAACATATTTTTAACCACCTTCCTAACATGCTAGCTTTCCTGTACAAGGATTCTTCCTGTGTGTGTGTATTCTTTCTTTGTGTCACACACTCAGAGAACTGTTATTTGCTTACCGAAGTGGAACAGTCAAGGAAAGATTGTGCCACAAGTTCATTTTGTTACATCTGTATTGATATCGTGACACATTTCAAGATAATGTGGATTAAGTTTTATATTCCTCAATTCACAATTTGCTTGAGCACAACAGCGAAACAGACATATGTTCTGAGTGATGCTCCTCTTCCTTAGCCTGGAAAGTTTTCTTGTATGTCTCTGCACTCAAGCAATAAGTGAAGACGTTCAGTTTGTGGCTGAGACAGATATACAAAGCCCTATAGTCACTTTTGCGTAGAAATTCTTATTTCACACAACATTCCAAATGATGAAGAAAATAACTGAGAACTACTGAATTCCTGAAGAAAACAAATGGGCTTCAGTCCTATGCAGTGACTTCCTAAGGGTCAATTATATAACCACCAAATTCAGTACTCAACTAAAGCAATCTAAACAGCAGCTGTGGGATTACAAGTGATTACTGATGCCCTGAATAATTAACAGTGGAAGACTTCCTTATAGTTGTTGAAAAGGGTAAAAACCTTGACAATGCACTAACGTGGCCATTTATTTGGTAATTAGTATGTTCACACTAGTAATGCATACTTAGTAATAGTGGGGAAATTGCATTTGCTTTTCAGATGAAACAGCAAAGGGGAAGGATGAGGCACTATTTCTCCTTGCCTTTGACAGGTCAAACAACTTTAAACTTACATTTCACTTCCTATTACAACTCACTAATTAATTCAGATGTCTGACAAAGTAATCAGTAGGAGTGTTGCATGCAAGAGATTCTGCATATTCAGCCATCTAGTAAGGGCTGGGAAAACTTACTTTGTCCATTTGGATAATCTCAGAAAGATGGATTTTACCCACCCAATGCTGGCTAGGTGCATTTCAAACACTGCAAATCTGCTGCTACTTTAGAACAGGAATCAATACCCTCAAGCAACGACCAGAAATTTTATGGTCCTCTAGAAGTTGTTGGACTGCAACTCCCATCTTACCTCACCACTGGCTAGGGCCAACAGGAGTTCTTGTCTAAGAACATCTGGAGAGCCACAAGTCACCCACTCCTTCGCTAAAGCCCCTGAAGCTTTGGTCCCACCATTTTGATATATATGCTACTGGTATACTCTCAGAAGCAATTCCCATACAATGAAGGTACACTTATAAAAACACACCAAGCTGGAAGAGAGTTTTAACTATCCTGGCAGCTTTGCAATACACTTGCCACTGCGCTATGCCGTTTCCCACCCCTTGTCCTTCCCCCCAATTATTTCTCTGTAAGTAAGACTAGCTTTGCTGTATCAGCTCAAGACTCATCTAGTCCAGCATCTGGTTTTCTCACAATGGACAGGTAATGATCTATTCTGAATAGTTAGTTTACACTGTACGTTTTACAAAGAAATACACACTGACTTTGATATTCTGGGTCCTTTCTATTCCAACAAGGCAGTTCTTCGAATCTGTATGGTTTTTATGAAACATGTCTATCAGTTAAGCAACTGGGTTGGTGCTGAACGCATAACTAGAACGTTCATGCACCAGAATCCATCTCTTATTATGATTCCCAACACTTCCTGAAAAGCCATTCAGAGCTAGACAGCAGCATGGGATATGGCAAGAGCAGTCAGGGCTGCCACAAGCTCAACTCTATTTGCAGCCCTTAGGATTTCAGCCAGTGCTTGCTTATACAAAGTAGCTACATCTCTGGGGTTGCTGCTGGGGCAGAGGGTCAGGATCTTTAACAACATCCAGCCTACAACTTTGAACTTCTATCCTGCAAGTTGCTGTAGGATTCAAGTCTCTAGATCTATCTTTAGTTTTTAAAGACATAACAGAAGACTGTACAAAAATAGGGGAAAATCAGTCTGAAGCATAAGGCTGGACTGGTAGCAGATGAATTTAAAAACACACACATGGACAAATTGATAAACCAGGCACGCTTTATGAAAATTGAAGTTAGTGTGCCCTATTTACTAGGCACTGAATGTATAAAGTAGTCCATCCTCTAGATGTATCAGACTGTATTTCCTATCATCCTCATCCAGCATCAATGTTGGGGAGGATGGGGGCTGTAGTCCAGTGCATCAGAAGGCCTTGTGTTAGAGAAGTCTGACAGAAAGGTTGTAATACGCAGTAGGTTGTTACCTATTAAAACTTGTCTCATGAATAAATTGTTTTAGGAGAAGACCAGGCAACAGAAAATGCTGATGTGTTGTTACTCATGTCTAGCAGTTCTGTTATATAAGACATTTTCACAGGCATTTTAGAAGTGTCTGACTGCTTGTCAAGAATTGGCACAATTACTGAAGGAAGTTCAAAAAAAGTTATTGGACCAATGTGCACACACCTCCTAGTGAAGTTAACCTTCCAGGAACGGCACATCTCCAAAGAACACTCATGATACGAATTCCCTTCACCTTCTCAAACTAGCACACGGACAACTCAGAACTTTTTCATTCACTCAGTATTCTCCTAGCTTTAACAGCATCATGTGCCTTCCGCCTTTAGCACACCAGGAATTGTATGTTACTCTGAACATTACATGGGCAGAACAAGACTGGCAACTACTCCAGGAGACTACAGTCAGAATACCGGGGTAGATCCACTGAATTTATTGCTGGATGGTGAGTCAACATGTAGATAAATTGAACTGGTTTAATAAAGTGTATTGTAGTTGTGACTAACAACAGAACCCAAGATCAGAAGATTTTAAAGACTAGATGCAAGAAAATTTGATAGCATCTGTACAACATTACCATAGTTTAACACTATGGAATCCTGTACTTTCTGATTTGATGAGTTAGAATCCTGTGCTAGAATTCTACAGTCAGGGTGACAGTTGTCTAGTATAAATTTTAAGTACCTCACCAAACTACACATCCCAGAATTCTACAGAGTGACGCCAAGAGAATTAAAGTGGTATTAAACTTCTGTAACTGCGTAGTGTGGCTATATTCTTATGAATCAAAAGTTAGAGGAATTCTATGCAAGTAAAGGGCTTTTAACTATCATGTTTAACAGCAGTCCTAAGTACGCCTAAGTCATTTATGAAATTTCTAAGCTACTTGTCACACACTGTGATAGTTCCTGGAAATAGGTTCTATAGCTTGCATTTTTTAGCAACTGCTATTTCCAGAAATGTTCCTACTACAAAGTTGCTCTCCTAAACACAGTGCACCATTCTGTGAGAGCCTCGATTCAACGGAGAATGCTGCTTACAGGCTTTGCACTTTAGCAAAGGGAAATGCATATCCTTCCTAATAGTTCCTTGTCTATTACCCTTATTATCTTTGTTCACTAGACCTTACGTTCCCTTTCAAGTTTTCAAGTGTCAGTTTTAATGGCACTCTCAGGAGCATTCAGTCTGGTCACTGATCAATCTACATCCACTTAAGCTTCCCAATCCCATAATGGTGTAGATGTTTAAACCATTTGTTCTACTTCTCCTTAGAATCAACAATGAGTATTTTCTAATGAGTCCATCTGTGCATAACTTAAAATTAAATGGCAACCTTCTGGAGAATCTACAATTACAGAAAGCTAAAAATTTAAAATAAATACAGTAAGTTTGTTCTTCTGTCTGTCCAATCCCATGGTAGCTGTCTTGTGTACCTTCTTCACATTAATCCTCTGTAGAAATTTAGAACATTCAATTAGTTCTGAGCATGTTACTAACTTACCAAAATTCTTTTACGATCCTTTTCAGATAGGAACTTCACTGGTGGATACTTCTGAGTAAAACTATGAAACATTTAAAAAATGGAAGCATAAACAACGTTAAACTTTACTAAGGTTGCTAATTACTACTTCGACACATAAAATACCATAAAATTTTTAAAAGAGAATACAACAGCAAAAGCTAAGTACATATTTTAAGCATGGGCTTTTACTTTGTTGAATAGCTCCCAACAAACTACTCAAATTTTTTTGGACAATCCCCAGAATCCACTGGCCAGTATGGCTACTCCACATACTGGTTGGGGTATTCAGTGAGTTGCAGACCTAAAAAGCCACTTTTCTTACCTCTGCATAATTTGGAACTGACTCATGCTTTAGTTGTGTATTTCTGCATGGCAGGCTCTTGGACTAGATGGCCCTTGTGGGACCCTTGTGGTCCCAGATTCTATGATCTGGAAGGCAAAAGGTTCCCCACTTCTAGCTTAGATGTTACAATAAGATGACCTAAGGGTACTTATGAACTCTTCCGCCTGTTGTCACTGGAGCTTCTCCACTTGGGCTAAGTGGACCTCCTAAACAGCATAGGATGGGGTAAGACTGGCTGTTGAATGAATGAGGAACACTGAGAATAGAAGTTTGCTCTTAGGGCAGGTTAAAAAGAAATGTCACAGAAAGAACATTTTCCACATTTTGCCCCTCTTCCCAGGCCCCTCCCACATGTTTCACAAGGGATTTTTACACATTGCCAGGGGCAGCATATGGAAGAAAGGATAAAGCATGTTTTCTGCCCTGCCCTTTTTTTATCTCAGAATCAACAGCTGTGTGCATGTGCTTTAGAACATAAAAAAGGATGCGACCTTTAAAAAGTGTTCTCTTCACTTTCATGTATTTGTATGTCACAGTGGTAGAACACAATGTAGGAAAGTCCTGGCTTATTCTTCATAAACAGCAGTAAAATACACACAGAGCTTTCATTCTTGTTTTGTTATTTCCACTAGCAGGAAAGGCTATGGAACCAGAATTATGTCACCCCAAAGTGGGTCTTGGCTTGTTATACAAGCCAGAATCACAAACTATTATTTGTTCTTAATTTGTGACTCCTTGTTTATTTGAAGCAACAAGTGATGAGCCTCTATTTGCTTGCTCATGGTAAGCTTTACAACAGTGGCTTGTTCAAACAGAAGTCCTGTGTGCACTAATATGCAGCACATGAACAAGGAAGGATTCAGTGCTGTATGCAACAAACCAATTGTGGGAAGGATATTGTCATTCCTTGAAGAAGTAAAATAACTGGTGCCAAATACCTCTGATACCCCTGTCTCAGATTGCACCTGAGCTCAGGAACTAGGATGTCTGAGTCAGACAAAAATTGGATAGGTATACAAAATGGGCCCACAAATTCAATGGAAGAAGCAAAAGACACACCTCAAGATGTTCCAAAGATGGTATTTATTAGCAGAAAAGCCCCATGATTTTTGGTCTGTGTGTGTTCTTGAGGCCTTATTCAGGGACCCACTTACAATCTAACTATAAAAAATTCTGAACCAAATTTCTTAATTTGCTATAAGTGTTTCATGAACTCCTGTTTCAGAAATTTGAGTTTGGTTTTAAGTGCCCCCCTAAGAAGGCCCTGAGAGCACACATAGGCTAAACACATCAGAGTTTTCTACTAACAAATTACCATCTGTTGCACATCTTGAGCTGTGCCTCTTGCTTCTTCTGTTGACTCCTTTGGATGTTCTCAATCTTTGTTTTCTCTCCCTCAAAATCCATGCATTAGATCTTGCTGCAATGTTATGCAAAGTTTTTTTTTTCAGTGTCGTATGCTGAAGATCATACATTCAAGATAATTGAAAAGCCCATTTGGGGAGGCAGTCTTAAAGTTCATTAGCTCTGCACACTAAACCTGAATATTATGATGACAGGAAAAACCAGAGGCATTCTACTCTGGCCAGCATTAGCCAGCAGATTTTAAGCATTGCAGCTTCAATGTGACTCTCTGTGCTACTCATGATGCATTCAAGATTCTACTGATCATTCCCTATACAGAGCACTCTAGGCATAACCTCTATTTTTGCAAGAGGTCAACTCCACCAGCATAACTAAATTTCCTCCCCAAAGAAGTATAATGGGCCTGTTACTTTTGGCTAGTACTTTCAATTGTGCTCTTAATTTTGGAAGGTAGGAAGAGTTTCATGCTGACTTCAGATATAAATATTACTGGTTACAGAACTGCTGAAATACCCTGCAGTTATGCGAATGATCCTGATATATCAAACACAAGAAAGAGGACGATGAGAAATTGCCAGAGGTCTTGAAAGCTGAAATGCCCACTTTCATTTTGCAGAAGAAGAAGAAATATGAATGTCTTGACAATCCATGAGGACTGTTTGTAAGTTTTGCCTATCAAAGTTAGGTTGAGATACTGACTTAACTGATTAAGCAGTAGGCACCCTTAAGGAGTCTGGAATATAGAATGAATATAGCACACCATGTCTGAGAGCTGCAGCCCAAAGACCAAGAACAGTATTTGTTTATCCTGTTAACAGATCTGCTGCTTTTGTCACTCTTATTTCATTTCACTGTATGAAAATAGATGAAGAAATTCTGCTTTGGCTTACAGGGAATGCTGCCTGATTTGACAAGAGCCTGTAATAGTTCATGCTATTATAGGCTACTACAAATATAAATATATAGCAGCAGGAAAAAATAAGTGGTAATCATTTTAAGTATCTAACTAGGTCGCAACGACATTTGAAAAGACAATCACTGGATCACAATGATATTTGGAAAGACTGTTACTTCTGTGTTAAAGAAATGTTTTGAAAGGAATTAATTGATACAATCTTAGAATCATAGAATCACAGTGGTGGAAGAGGCCCCGGGGCCATGCAGTCCAACCCCCTGCCATGCAGGAACACACATCAAAGCACTCCCAACAGATGGCCATCCAGCTTCTGCTTAAAAACCTCCAAAGGAGACTCTACCACACTCCGAGGCAGCATATTCCACTGCTGCACAGCTCTGACCATCATGAAGTTCTTCCTGAGGCTCAGGTGGAATCTCCTTTGCTGCAGCTTGAATCCATTGCTCCTTCTCCTTGTTTCTGGAGCAGCGGAAAACAAGCCCACTCCGTCCTCAACCTGACATCCCTTCAAATATTTAAAAATGGCTATCATGTCCCCTCTTAACCTTCTCTTCTGCAGACTAAACACACTAAGCTCCCTAAGCCTCTCCTCATAGGGCATGGCTTCCAGACCCAGATCTTGTATTTTTAGTATAGTCTAAAGCAGTGGTTCTTAACCTTTCCTTTACCACAAAACCCCTTTAAATATATTTTGTTGCCATGGACCACCAAGACTAAAACTCAAGATCTAAAACCTTAAAGTGCATCAAATATTTATTTAAAGTTGCTCCTCAAGGGTACTCAAATTTGGTGAGAAGGGAGAAATACATAAATACACACACTCTTATTATATTTTTATTGAAATGATTCCATACAATATTCCTTCCTTCCTATTTTAACTGTAAATGCTCATAACACTTCTTCAAGCCCTTGTGAGGTCATTACAGCCCCGCGGTGGTCTGCAGACCACACGTTGAGAACCACTGGTCTAAAGCAATGGTTCTCAAACTCTGAGCCTTTAGGTATTTTGGATTTCGCCTTTCAGAAACCTCAGTCAGGAATTCTGGAAGGTGAAGTTAAAATATCTGGAAGGACCAAAGTTTAGAAACCACTGGTCTAGACTTAGTAAAGTTACAAAAGAATTCAGACCAACAAAGTTTGAATTTTGATGTCAAACTCAGAAATGCTGTATTACTGTTTGAATTTTAGAATAAAAATATACTCTTGAAAGGCTTCAGTTGTAGCAATTGCTTTTGTACCATCTTCACAAAACACTCTCCTTCAAGATGGCTAAATAAATAAAACTGGAATGAAATTTTCTAAATGCTACTGCATTCACTACAGTCAATTGTGGACTGATATTGTATGTCAGATATTGTTAAATGTTGACTGATGCTGAACATCACCATTATGTGAAGTACTCGTGCTGATTCCGTGTTTTATACCAAAACTTGCAGAGGAGAATTTGAAAGATATAGAACTGATTTCAGCTCTATTTTCTTCCCATCCACTAGCTTTGTTACCTTTGCTGGCTCTTTACACTGCAATCCTTACTCGTACTTCCCTGGGAGACCCGCTGAACTCAGTGAGACTTACTTCCCAGTAGAATTCCACTGTACTGTTATGTCAGTTATAGGTTGTTGTTATGTGCTTCCAAGTCAACTCTGACTTAAGACAATCTTAGCACAGGGCTTCCCTGACAAGTTTATTCAGAGGAGGTTTGATACTGTTTTCCTCAGTTATGGTATTGACCTAACAAAGTGTCTCACTATAGCTGTGCAAGCATCATTACAGCAACTACACAGACATGCTTGAGATATCCATCAAGGGATTCTCCTATAACCAATGCCCGAGCTTAATAACAAAGCTAGAAGGATTAAATATTTACTGTAAACAAGAACTCATTCAATGTTGCAAAACTGCAGTCAACTGACTTATCATTTAGTAACTGATTTAATGGGACTACTCTAGTGTTGAGAGCAGCAACTTGATTTTGCCCTTTAATTATGTCAGTGTAAGTCACGTGATCATCTACATACACACCTTTTCTCCAGTTCTTGAATCTTCTCCCTTAAAGGTGCAACAATCTAAAGGCAAAATTAAAATTAAATCCTTGGTGTTTTCCTTTGCATGAACATCCTTCCACACAAAAATGACAAAGAATGAAAGGTAGAACAGGAATTAAAAGCATTGTAATTAAAGACTAAAGGACAGAAATTCACCTGCTTAAATAGCAACCAAAATGCTGTGCACTTTCTTATTGATTTATAGTAGTAGTAATATCTTACATTCTTAGTGGTTACGTAAAAGGCATACATAATACAGAAGTACAGGTTATTCCTGAAACAACCTATTTGGATGCTGTTTGATTTCTAACCGTTTCATCTCCAAAATGAATCATTTAACGTGTTTTTGATAGGTAAATAGAAAGGAATCTAGCATAGGCCTTGGAAATAATAAGTTAAATCCAGACTTAGTCATACTTACCCACTGAAATCAGTGGGATTTAAATGTATAAGAAGTCTCACTAATTTGAATGTATCTATTCTCAGTATGACTAGCCTGGATCAAATTTGTTTTCATTTTGGCACCACTGAAGTAACAAGCATGCAAACAAGAATACAGTAATATGCTCATGCAACCCATTTTGATGCACTTGGGGAATAGAACAGAACCTTTATTACAGTCATAGACCAGCACAAGTAAAAAGGGGATACAGAAAAAAGGATAAAAACACAGGTTAAAAACAGGTTAAAGACAGCACTGAAATTCCCCTCCAGGTTGCACAGCTCCCAAATAACAAGACAAGCTTGGAACTAGTCTACTGCGGAGGACAGTGCCTGACAAATTTTAACCGCTGCTGCACAGAATCTGGCAACATTATACATTATATAGAGATTGGTGTCTGAAAGTAACAAAGAAGTGTAGAATTCTCCCAGTGCATCCTTGGTATTTATGCAAGAGAGGGGAAACAAGGCTGAGGCGGATGTCCCTGTAGTATGAGCACTGGAGAAGCACATGCCCTGTTGCTTCAATTTGGCCAGAGCCACAAGGGCACAGTCTGTCTGAGAAGGGGATCTTCTTGTATCGGCCTTCTAGAACAGCTGAGGGGAGGGAATGACATCATGCCAAAGTAAAGCCCTCCAGTGTTTAGACACTTCTAGTTTTGCTAAGTATGCCACAGGGGAAACTTGGTATGTGTTGGGGTCAATAGAAATAAAGATTAAGGTGCTGGCTAGATCCAGTTGTCCCTCTGTATCTACCACCCTTTGTTTGATAGCTGCTTTGGCCTTATCATATCCCATGCCGAGCAGAAGCTCTGGGGAGAAACCTAGTGATGAGAAATGTGGTCATCACTATCTGTTTCTACATAGACTGGAAGTCATCTCTCAAGGTTAGTGGAGCCAGACCAGTGGGAAAGGAGGACAGTCTAAGCCAGTAGGTGAGTATAATTACCCACACTCTGGTCTCCACTTTCATAAAGCCTGACTCCAGTCTCAGAGTTGTGTTGGAGACGCATTTTGGAGCTTGTAAAGCTGATCTTAAAATTTGGGTTGCACAAGTTCTAATGGTGCAGGGTTTGAGAAGTGTCCCAGTTGGGATCTGTAAAGGAGTTGTGCTACTGATTTGGCTTCGAAAAGTTTGAGCGCCGCATGTATATAATGGCCTCCTCTTGTCTTAAGAAATTTGAGGATGGCTGATGAGCTCCTCTGTGTATTACCAGCCACATACTCTCCATATGCTTTCCTGCTGCCAGTAGCATGAAAGATTATCCCCAGATATTTGAAGCAGGAGACCTGTTCAATCTTTTGTCCATCTATAATCCAGGTATGATTCTTGGGCCTTTTAGCAAACGCCACGATTTTCGTTTTTTTGGTAATTGAGTACTAGCTGATCCTCTCTGCAGTACTGTGCTAGTGCTATTTTTAGGCCAATGAGTGTTCTTGAAAGCACTGCAGCAGCATCGGCATAAAGGAGAACTGAAATGTGTCTTCCCTCTATTTTGAGGGGATAGAAGTTTGTGCTGTCAAGAAGGCCCAGCATGCAGTTGATGTAAAAGTTGAACGAGAGTAGAGCTAGTATGCAACCTTGCTTGATACTCTTCTCAGTGTCAATGGCATTGGTGAGATGACTCTGGGGGTTACATCTTATTGTGAGTGAAGTTTCTTCATGCAGCATCCACATTAAGTGGAGTAGACACCGATCCATCAAGGAAGCTTCCAGTTTTTCCCACAGTTTGGTTCTAAATACAGAGTCAAAAGCTGCTTTAAAGTCTATAAAGGCAACATAGAGAGAGGCTGTGTTGATGCACTTGGGGGCTTCAGGTAGGCAGCGATACACTGTGGAGTTCTGGATAACTTTTAAGCTCAGATCCAATAGTAGTCACAACAATAGATGACCCACTGAATTAATGCGATCTTGCTAAATGAATTCTTATATAGGATCCAAAGATTCAACAGGTCTGTTCTAAGTCAAGATTTAGTATCTGAAGTAAGATTTACTATCTGGATTTACTATCTAAAGCATGAAATCATCTGTGTTGCACATTAATCAGTGTTACATATACTGCACTGAAACCTAAATGTATATGTACAAGATAGGGCAGAAAACAATTTCTACGAAAAAAAAGTCAAATCACCCTCCACTTCACCCCCTCCCCCAGGAAAGCATAGCAAAGCTGTGTGATTTGGTGGGAGTGTTTTGTGAGCTTCAGCAACATTTCAGAAAGAAGACAACTGATACAGAAATGAAATAGTGAAAGACAAAGGAGATGCAAAAAAAAAAACTCCAATGTGAGTACATAGCATACTGACCTCTTCAATTTTATTTTCCACTTTCTGATCACCATTATCTTGGATAGACCTGTTGGATATGAAGATTTTTTTTTAAATAGCCAACTACCAATCTACTCCATCAATAAGAAACAAAGAAGATACACTAATTTTATGTTTGTATTTTAGAAAACTTCAGAATAGTTTTATCAAATATATTTCCATAAATCTGCAGGCAGCATTTGTGAAACATATCATTGCAAGGAACTAGAGATGGTATATTCAGTGATTTCTGCTCCACATTGAAAATATGCATCTTATTTGGGAAACTTTCAGACAGGAACAAAGATACTATTATCGTTGCCAAGTTTAAATAGGTTAGAGGGCTAGTTCATAAGTGTCACTGGCATGTAAGAACTAGCTGTGCGTAGCTGCAGGAGGGATATGCACTCTCACCTCCCATACGTAGAATTTCATATACAATCTGATGTACACACACGTATGGGCGGCTGTACCATAATCACACAAGATGTGATCCTGCATGTGACATTCTACAAAGAGCGGGCAAAGCACTTCTGAGTTGCAACTCAACGTTATGCCCGAAGGATGCCAGTCTGTGGGCTGGAATAAGGCATTAAGATCACTAGCTTAAGAGCGAAAAGGTTTTGTGGGTAAAACCTTGCCCTTGGTTGAATTTGATTAATCTTATGGATATCCTCTGGGTATTTTTTGCCTAAGAAAACCCTATGAAATTCAAGGGGCCACCAACAGGCCACTCAAAGGCACATACACATCATGTGCCAATACACAATGAGAGCTTGTGCAGTACAAACAGCTGTACTCATTTACACAGCATGGAACACAGCTCACTTTCCACCATGCCATCTTTGCAGGAGTTGCAAACTTCTTCCCCCCTCAAGTAATCATATCTGACTTTCTATACACAACAGGAAGCAGGAGTGGCCTTTTTTTAAAGGAATAATTTTATGCTTATTTTCAGAAACACAGTTCTCTTGTATGTGATTTTGTACACAAACAATTTAGCACCTGCTGCAAAGTGAACAAAAGCAACTTTGCAATAAATCCTAAGATTTTATCCTAGGATAAATTGAAGCATGAAGATGAGACCGTAGATCCCTTACAAAGAGAGAGAGAATAAACTTCTAGTTGCAGGACTTCTATATTCTGTTTAGCTTCAGCATGTTCTACAATGTGAATAATAATTTCTTGTTAGTGTTAATTTGCATTAAACTATAGCTTATAAAAATAACTGGAATGATCGACTTATTGATATGTGCAAAAGAGCATATGTTTGCTTTACAGATATCTAGGATGTAAGGGGCTATGAATTCAGTTAACCATAAGGACAAAGGGTTGTTTGCAATTTTTCCTTCCAGCACAAATTTAGGTCTAACTACCTTAAAGGCATGAGATCTCATCTGATCTTGGAAGCTAAATAAGGTCAGCCCTGGTTAAAAGTTGGATAGGAGACTGTCAATGAATATCAGGTGCTGTAGGCTACATTTCAGAGGAAGGAACTGGCAAAACTATCTCTGAGTGTTCGTTGCCTAAGAAAACTCTAGGAAATTAATAGGGCCCTCTTTACTCAACAGGCAAGTTAAAGGCACATGCACATATGTAGCAGAAACTCAAAGGTAGTTCATACATTAAATGCAAGCCAGTGGGAAAAATATGAAGATACACAGGCTAGTCAGATGAGTTGCACAACATTAAAAGAATTCATAGAATTCGAAAGATCAAGTTTCATAAGATGGGCAAGTTCTTACAAATAGAAAACTTGGTTCTGGCAAGTTAAACAAAACTATGCTATTCATATTTTGGGAGCCAGTATGGTGTAGCAGCAGAACAATGTCATACCAAGAATGACAGTAAGCTCATTGTGAATTGGGCAAGTCTTAGGGCAGTCACTTTCTCTCAGTCTAACCTACCTAGCAAGTTTGTTGTGAAGATAAAATATGAAAGAGATCTGTGAGAAATTTAAATATTACAGTTTAAATATCTTCCATGGGGGAAAAAATAAATTTGGAATGAAATACCTATGTAAGATGTAAGACAAA
Source organism: Iguana delicatissima (assembly GCA_948472985.1). Taxonomy (NCBI): domain Eukaryota; kingdom Metazoa; phylum Chordata; class Lepidosauria; order Squamata; family Iguanidae; genus Iguana; species Iguana delicatissima. The sequence goes on from CAOKZL010000792.1 coordinate 544,279, forward strand.
CAGAAGGAGTCACATAAATTAATGTATGAGCTGACTCTCAGTTATCAGTATAGCTGGTCCTACAAATTTGTGGCTTTGCCTTTCACACATTTGATTACTTGTGAGTTTCTCTAACCTCTGGCCCTCCACCTCAGGCACCCCTTTTCTGGGGGAACCTTCCTTCTCAGTGGCTCTGATCAGGCCGTGCAGCCTTTTAAAAACCTGCCTCTGGTACTCTTCCTCCTCCACCAGCCAATGCCTGGCCAGCTAAGGACAACTTGTAGCCCGATTTCTCAGTCCCACTAACTCTTTCCCAATGCCTCCCCACCCCCAAGGAGGGAGATGGGCAAGAGAGAGGGACTATAGGGCCGCCATGTTGATCCACCCCCTTTGCCTCTCCTTCCTTGACCTTGTGTGCCCATTCTGCCCACCACCTCTTGCCCCTCTTCCCACAGATACACAAACACATTTTGATATTTGTGATTTTTTTCCACTTTTGTGGGGGTCCTACACCCCTAACCGTAGCTAATGTGGAGGACTGACTATAGCGATGGAGATGGAAAGAATATGGATGTGGAATTTTTTTTTTTATTCTTGCTTAGGGTCACATTATAATTTGAGAAGGCTTTCAAGGCCATATTCCAGTAATGGACACAGCTAGGCATATCAAATGGAGACAAAAGAAAGTGTCCATGGCCAGGTAGGTCATACCAATTTGGACACTTCCTTCCAAATACAGAAAGCTTAGCTCAATTCTATGTATGGCCAATTCTATGCACGGCCACTCCTACAAAACACAGGCCAATTCAACTCAGGGCATTTCAGGTTTAAATTATGTTTATACAGCATCTTGTCTCTAATTAGAGATAACATGGCAGAAGCTCATGGCTAGATGGAAAAGCCCTGAGGTCTTCTTTTGGTCCATGGATGATAGGTTCCTCATACAGATAATTTACCTATTTTGATAAAACCGTTGAGTGGGTTTTACACAGCTAGCCCAGTCCTGGGTACCATTCAAAGAGCTTATTTATAAAAACTATCTATGAAAACACCTACTCATCTTATAGGTTTTATTCCCTCCAAACGCCTTCGCACTAACTTGGCTTCAGAATGTTTGAAGGGGAAATTAATGGAACTGCTTTAACGTATTTTGTGTTCTGGTGTTTTCAACCACAGCAAAACTGAAAAAAGTTGTCTTTTAAATATTTTATTTTATTTTGAAATGGGATGAGAAGCCGTAACATCTAAGGCATCAGAAGGACTATTGTTATTTGGGCAGCCATATGCTGTAGTGTTACTCTGCAAAATGCTGCATATAGCTTAGTTAGACAAGACTCTCTAAAATCCATGCTGAATTTTGTAACCCTCTTTTGGAATAAAGAGAACAGTATTGGGAAAGCTGCCTTTCATGGCTCCCAATCAATAAACATGTAAATACACTGGTGTCTCTAGCATTGTTAACAGCCAGAAGAGAACACAGCCACTCATTATGTATGTGTTCCTGGCTGCAGCAGGCATCTTTTTGACCTTATGTGAAAGCCAGTATGGAAAAAATTAGCTAAAGGGCAGAAGAGAAAGACCTTATGATAAATGTTAAGCTTATAAAGCCATTTCCCAGAACATCAGGGAGGGGCAGCCTATCTTCTCCACATTTCTGAAGAAATAAGCCGGCACACAGAAACTCTTGTTTACTACAGGAAGGCAGGCAGCCAAGTTGGTGGCTAGAGTGGGATCAGAGAGACCTGGATTCACATCTATGCTGTCACAAAGCTCACTAAGCTTAAAACCAGGCACTATTTCTCACTCACATCTACCTGCAGGATTACTGCCACACGGCCAGATTTGTTGCAAAGAATACTGTAACTCATATATACCACCCTCCACTCCACAAAGGAGCAGCGCATTACTACGTAGAGATGTGAGAGACCTAGAAAATAATGAAAAAATTTAGAGAAGGGAGGAAACATCGGTACCCTTTCCAATTTTTCTCTGAGAACTTTTCCCCATTTCTTCAGATAGAAATCTGAGGGAACACTGGAAAAAAACTCATCTGAAATATTTGCCCTGCTGTAATGATTTTTTTTATTAAGGGAATGAATATTATGGACATTTTTATTTAAGATAGTGTACATGACACAAAATGAGAACCATCGACAGGGTTGCAGCTATGTGGAAGCAAGATGAAAGCACTGCTCCAATAAAAATTATGCACTCCCATTACACTTTCCTTCAGTCCTTGAATTTGTAACACTGCAATAATTTAACACTGCATTTGTGCATTTAGAAATACAGTTTAGAAAAAGGGAGTAGGTAAAGTTACCAAGGAATGAGAAAAGAGCAAATATAAGAGTTCTATGTACGAATGAAGAACCAGCATGGAGTTGTAGGCCATTTCCACACTAGACTGTTCTAGCGCTATTATTCCACATTCAACACCCTATGGAATTCTGGGGTTTGCAGTTTCAGGAGGGGCCAGACGGCCCCAGGATTCCATACGATGTTGAAACTGGAATAATAGTGCTAGAACAGTCCAGTGCGGAAAATGTAGTAGTTTGAGCATTAGGTCTGTGACTCTGGATACAGGGGTTCGAATCACCATTTGGCCAAGGAGACTCACTGGGTGACCTTCAGCAAGGCACATTATCTCACCCGCAGAGGATGGCAAAGGCACCCCTTTAACAAATCTTGCCAAGAAAATCCCATGGATAGGGTCATGCTAAGATCACTGTAAGTCAGAAACAACTTGAAGGCACGCAGCAACAAAAGATGAGGAATGAAAGATTTTCACTCTCTGCAATGTCAGGAATTTGAGGACTGAAGGAAAATTTCATTGTGGATTCTTATTGTGCAGGGCAATGCCCTCTTTTCTTCACCCATACCTACATCCCTGGCCCTATGTCTGCTGTAGACAAAAAAAAAAAGAGATGTCCAAATTCACCTCTGCAGCTCATGAAAGGAGTACACATGGCTTTTGATTACTTGTGAGCAGTGGCTTGACTTCTCCTGGTGACCTTTAATATAGTTTGAAGTTACCAGAAGCAAAAAACGAAACAAAACAAAAACCTCTATCTACATGTAGCAATTCTATTTATACTTACCTAGTAAAAACTTGCAGTAAATTCAACACAGTTCATTTCTTTGAGTAAACATGTACAGAATTGAACTGTAAAGGATTTACACTTTAAAAAAATGCACAAGATTTCTCTGAAGATTTCATGAGTATGCCAGAGTCAAGTTTCATGTGCCAGGTTATAAACAACAGATACAACATTATCAAAGCAATAGTAAGTATAAAGGTTGTAAAAAATTAAGTATTACATATATTTCAATTTCCCTCCAGACTTCTGTTTTGTTTTTTTCTAGAAGGACCCCCCCCCCAAGTTTTTCACAACTTCAGCATTTCTGGAAGCTTTACTTTTTTAATAACATACAGAAATAATCAACTGAACACCACAGAACATGCTTTTCAAGCTAAAAGTACCAGTTTACAGGCACTGTAAGCTTAGGTGGTAAAAAGGGGTGCAGAAGGAAGAAGGGTTTTGGAGGCAAGTCATGTGCACATTTGTCTTTACATGTTTCAGATGGATGAAAGACTTAGTAGTAGTGCAGATACATTTAGGTTCCTGAGCTAAGTTTTCCTACCTTGTATTGCTCCCAGCAGGATAAGAAGCTCTACCTCCACTGAAAGCAAAGAACCTATTCCATCTAAAATGGGGCTGTCCTGTCACAGCCTGGTTACCACCTTAGCACTGCCTAACAATCACTACAGGGAGTGAGGCAGACTAGGAACACTGAATACAAGAGACTAGGTTAAGCATTGGTTATCTTTTTAAAATGGATATATGCTTCCACAAATACAGGATAGGAAGCTTCATTTCTAATTAAGAAAGAAACTCTACTCCATCCAAAATGCTACTGTTGTTTTTCATCCATTTCCAAAAGATAACAAAAAGATAACTAATGCTTGTTTCTGCTTCCCTTCCCAAACCTGTAGCTGAAGACAAAATATTTCAAGAGAAGGATTTGTCAGGCCAACTGTCTGTTTTTCCTCTTATTCTCCTCTACATGGAATAAGGCGGGAGGACTGGAGAAAAAAAGATTACAATTTTGCCTTGCTAAGAGAAATGCTATTTTCTATCCTTATCAATGCAAAAAGCAAGCAAGCAAGATTAATATTACCTCATGTTGAGCACATTTCCCCAGACAGCTGTGGAAACAGAGAAGAATGAGTTAGTATTATATGAAAATAATTTGTGTCAGTTCTGAATGCAAAGCAGCTACAGCACAGAACATGTCAAATAGAACATATATTAAGCTAGAGATGGATGGATTGAGCTGAATCTCATTCATGTCATTTCTGCCCAGGTTCATAATGAATCTATCCCTTTTCTGAATTATGTGTGTTAGTATCCTCTCATGATGCTATCATAAAAGAAGTACATATGAAGTTCTCTTATCTCTGCCTTTCAATATTCTTTTCTACAGTTAACAGATTATTAACCCGGCTATTGCCATGCATATCGGAAACAAAGGAAGGCAGCATTTTTTCTTTAGTGTCCTTTCCTTGCATCGTGTCCCACTCAGAAGCTCTTTTAAAAAAAGGTGCCACTGAACTCACAAAATTAATTCATGTGTGGCTTCTGCAGGAGAACAATGTTCCCATCTGCGCGTTCTTCCAAAGGTAACAGATCAGACATGTTCTCATCAGCATTCTGACTGAAAAATTCCTTGAGCATCCATAACTTAACTCACTAGAAAACATGTGGGATGCTGAAACAAATCAAAATAATTACTGCTTCAACAGACTTTAAAACCAATTATGCTACTTAATCAAAAAAACAGGCAACATTTTAAACTGCAAAAAGCTTCAAGCACAGTCTAGATGCACTCTTTCTTCAAGCTCCTTAGGGTTTGCTTGCATGTCACATATAAAAAAAGTTTCTTGGTAATGTGCTATTCACATATCTATCACCCTATATAACAAAACAAAGATTTTTCTTTTTTTCAGTTCCTGCTCATGAAAGTATTAAATGTGTACTCACATCAATATAAAATCCATCAGACAGTAATACACTGCCTACTTGCGTATTATTTTCTACACAGAAGTGCTTTAAGGGTTAAGAGTTCAAGTGAAGAAAGATTTCACTTGCCACTTTTCTACCATGTGGGTCTCCCTGAGCCTAAACAGTATTTGAAAGGGCGATGAATGGCCATAAATACACCAGAACACTCTTGGGATTGTTCTTTCAAATACGATGGATAGTCATCAACTATCAGACCATTATCCATTGACCACTAGAACCAATGAGCAGCTTGGTGGCCACGAGTGTGAGTGGAAAGGTAGGACATCTCTAACGGCCATATCGATCAACAGGACAATCCCACACATGCCAACTTAGTTCCACTCAATGATATCTCAAGTAAACAGGATCATATTTAGCTTCAGGTTTGCTGGAGGGGCTGGGCAAACTGTCCTCAGTGGATCCCACTCACCTGATTACCTACTGCCCACCACTTACAAACTACAGCATGGGCAAGCTATAGCATGGAGTAGAGCTCTGACTCCAAAGGTATATACTGGCTGGCATTGCTATTTAAATGATGCCAACCAGTATATATGCATTGTTTAAGCCCAGAGTTCACCACATCAGATTCAGCAGCTTCATGTGAATTACTTTATCTCAGCCTCAGCAACTGTGTCTACCTTTTGGGTAGTTTGAGATTGCAAATTATCATATTTGCCAGCATATAAGACGCACCAATGTATAAGATGCACCTCATTTATACACTGGCAAACACTATTAGCTGACATGTAAGACACACCAGTGTGTAAGAAACACCTCATTTTCAAACAGTATTTTTTTTGGGGGGGGGGAGTGAATCTTATATGCCAGCAAATACAGTAAGTAACCTTATACAAATCAAAGTTTCTTTCAACCAAAGCTTGGAAAAGTTTCTTTGGCAGGGGGAGTACAGTTCAAGCGATCCTTTCCCCTGCCAGTTGTAAGTTTTCTTGTACGTTTTCTTGAATGACAGCCTTGCAAGATGATTACAATCACTAAAATAATGAATGTGACGCACTTGAGTGCTACAGAGATCCCATACATTATTATGATCACAGCTCTTTTCATTAAGAAATGCAGAGAGGATCTAGCATCTTAAACACAGATCTTTTAGAATGCCTTTATAAAAAAAAAAGAACTGGAAATACCCAAAACTCAAACTAATTTACTATATAATAACCATAAGCAAAGTCAAATTATCCAAAGTATAGCAGACACATATAAATAGTTCCTGCCAAGAAAACTCTTCTGTAACAATAATTTTTCCTATAACTACAGAAACACAGAGAAGGACATCAGGGCAATATGGATCACTGGGAGGAATAATCTTTTCCTTCTGAGGAAGGCCCCAGTGAAGGGAATATCAGCCTATTCCTAGACAGTACCTTCTTTCACTACTTTTTGGAAAACAGCTGTGCCCAACCTGATGCCATCCAGATGTTGTCAACTATAATCCCCATCAACCTGAAATAGCATGACCAATGGGAATGGTCAGGAATGAGAATTCATCACCGGAGGGCAACAAGTTGGGAAAGGTTTACCTAAGAATTGCAAAGGACTAAGAAATGATGGTGTCTGCCACTGGCCTGAGAAATAAGGGCAACCACAACATTGCAATGTTTATATCCAATAAAGAATAGTAGCCAAGGTAGATCAGCCTGGACCTTAGTGGATATGAATGCCTGCATCCAGTTGATCAAAATTGTTCTGGCATTCATATCCCTTCTTTACACACTACTACAGAGACATTGTGAATTCGGTAAGATGGTAGCCGTCTTTGTGACCGTGATTAGCTTTTCTCAACAAACGACATGTATGACTTGCTTAATCTCTTTCCCAATGGTCAGATATCTGTATGCAAAATACATCAAGAAATCCAGTAGCACATACTAGCCCTTTCAGATTTCATATGTGGTGAGCTGGCAGTTGTTAAAGAACAGAACAAATACAAGCAGTTTTTGAAATCATTCCTAATATGAGCTACTAAATACAACTAAAAACATAATGTTAGTTCTCTGTGACTTCTGTACAGAGAAACAAGTATTCTACAGTATTATTAGTGTTCTCACATCAAAAGTAATTTGTTGCCTCATGCTGGTGATCACAGTAAGAACATCTAGAAACTAATTTTTTTAAAATTAATTTAAACCAATTTAAGTACGGTAGCAAAATTGACAGAAATAAGCAGACATTATTCTCTTGTGGATGGACAAAATGCTAACAACTGATTATTAATGGTAGCTACAAGACTAATGGGACATCTATAATGAGTGAAACAATCCAAGAGTGGCAGACCACTTTTTAAATCAGAAACAGCAAGCACACAAGTTCTTTGATTCCTGCACATGCTTGCTTGAAAAAGACAGTCACATATATATAGGACACAAAGCAATTATGAAACAGCTTTAACTTGCACATAAACTGCTTTAGGACATGTTCATACAAACACAGCTTCCTAGGTCCACTTACCACACAAACCAAACTTCCATAAAACATGCTTGAGAGACTTAACGGTTGTTGGACAATGAGAACATTAAGAACAATGGCACAGATAAATAGACAGAACTGTCCCAGATTTTAAGAATGACTTGAATGTTCTTCACTGGCAGCACTCAAGAATTCAATATTTTGTATTGCTCCCATACACTTTGCTTCATACAATGTGACTAAGAAGAGAGAAAACCTGTTCTGGACAGAGAAATGCCATCTAAATGTCCCAATTATTATTTTTTTTCTGTCTGAACTAGAAATATAAGGGCTGAGAAGGGGAATTTACAGGGAAAATGTGTTGGGGAGGTTCCCCCAAACACATTTTCTTCAGTTTTTCCAATTGAAAATGTGGAGCATTTGGAGGAATATTGAAAAAGATTCCTGTGAAATATTTACTCTTGAAACTGAATTCTTGCCATATTCTTGTATCCCTTGATTCAAGCTGGAGACAGCATTCTGTGTCTATCATTTTCCAACCTTGTATGTGCTTACCAGAGAATAAATCTTACTGAACTCAATGGGGTTGACCTCTCTTACAATGCACAGTATTGTACTGTTATATATTTATACTTCCGAAGCTGTAACACTAGTTACTTGGGAGTAAGTCTAATTTAACAAAGCAGGTCTTATAAGAATATAAGAATGGACATGACTTCTTTAAAATTTTCTAAATCATCTCGATGTAAGGTTCCTAATATTATTCCCTTTCCTTGGGCTCTACAAAGCCGTATCATGAGCTCAGTGGAATATCATGACTGCTGTTATTTCTCCTCCAGCTCTGAGCACTCTTTGGCTAAGAAAACTCTATGAAATTATGGGGTCACCAAAAGTCAACACATAATTTGAAGGTGTTGCACACACAGCTGAGTATCTGTACAGGCTGGACCCAAGGGTCTGAAGGTAAACATGTATAACTTTTAAAATATGTACAGCTGAAGCAGATGTATAAGAATATAAGAACCACTCTACTGGACCAGTTGAAAGGCCTATATAGTTCAACATACTGTTCATACTGTAGCCACTCAGTTACCTTTTAGAAGCCTACTAGCAAGACATAAGTGCAACAGTACTTTCCATGTTATGCTATTCAGCAACTTGTTAAACAGCGGCACCCTTCCTCTGAAACTGATGATATTAGAACTATGCTGACTAGAAGGCACTGATGGCCACATCCTCTATAAATTTCTAGTACTTTTTAAAGCCACAACTACATCCTGACACAGTGAATTCCACAGTTAAGTATGTGCTGTGTGAAAAAGTACTTCGTTTTATCTGACTTCAATTTCCGATCATTCAACTTCAGTGGATGACCGTGGATTCTAGTATTATAAAAGAAGGAGAAAAAGTTCTCCCTGGTTACTTTTGCCACACTAGACATAATTTTACACACCTTTTAAATTCCTGTGCTTTTTCTCCTAAGCTAAACAAACACATAGAGGAGTTTGTCCAGTGCCCTGAGCACTTTCGTTTGCCCATTTCTGCACCTTTTATCGTTGCTGTGTGCTTAAAGTCATCCAGTGGGTATCCATGGCCAAGTACTGAACACTGTTCTCCAGGGTTGTAGTCAAACACTAAAACCATTACACCACACTTGCTGTCTTCCTCACTTTTTACACCTCTACAATATTCCTTTTTAGGAGAGGTACTGATATATGAGATGAAGTCAAACCAGCAGTTAGGCAGGATTGGAGACTCAATATTCTTTGAGACCATCAAGACACTCATCAACAGAAAATCATCAATCAAGAGCCACAGTATTGTTTAAATTACAAATCAGATACTACCAAAGGTATTCACTTTTAAAGATATACCTTTATTAATTTGACTGCATGAACTTCAATAAAAACCACAGCATGGGCAAAAACAAAACTGTATCACAGCTTAAGCATTATCTGCAATGCAACAACCAACAAAACCTATTCTAACCCTGTTTTGGTGTCCAGATTATGAATGTGTGGGAAAAGGGCAACCCAACTACCTCTGCTAGTCGCTTTCAACGTGCAGAGAACACCAGTCTAAAAGGAGAGCCTTCATTTCATGCTGTGCCTCTTCACATGACCAAGAACTCTGAATGCACTGCATAGTAAAGCTGCTTGTTTAGCAAAGACTCCTCTTCTTTAGATTGCACTGACAGAGTGAGCAAGGTCACCTGATCTCTCTCCCCTTGTGCATTCATATTAATTCTACCTGGAACTTGTAAGTATGCCCCTAATTAGCAAGCTGCAAGGCCAATGCATTAAAAAAAAATCAGATGAAGATACCATGATCCAAACTATTAAAATTTTACAAACTTATTCCAGGAGCTTGGCACTTGGATCACATGTAGACAGAACCTCAGGACCAGAGATCCCTATTTTGCACTACCCTTATTAATTTCAATGAATTTACACTAGAGAGGACTTAAGACATGGGTCCAGCGAGCTCAAGGAAAGCGATCAAATGCTAAAACTGTCGCTAGACAGATGTGCTTTGTCAATCCTAATAAAATCATCTCTGAAAGGTTTTAACATATCACACCAAACACAACAGAACGGAAGGACATTTCAGTGGATACAAACAGACCAGCACATAGTAAAAGTCCTGATGGAAATTATATTTCAGTCAATCAACCAGACAACAATTTTTGTTCTTGTTGTTGTGTGCCTTCAAGTTGTTTTCACCTTATGGTGATCCTAAGGTGAACCCGTCAAATCTTTCTTGGGAAGATCTGTTCAGAGAGGGTTTGCTTTTGCCTTCCTTTGAGGTTGAGAGAACATGACTTGCCCAAGGTCACTCATGGGCTTCCATGGTTGAATGGGAATTTGAATTCTGGTCTCCAGATTCATAGTTTAACACTCAAACCACTACACCACACTCACAGTAAAAATTAAGAACTGTTGATCACTTGGGAATGAGTAATGGGAAGTAACTGCTAAGACATGTAAGCAACAAACTAATAATAACAATAATAATAATAATTGGTTTACATACAATATAAGTTAAGAAGAGGGAGGGAAATTAATGTGTATGTATGTGTTTTGTGTTTTTTACACTGCCTTGTTCTAGTCTCAGTATCTCTGGCAAAATGAACCTGCACTGTTTGACAAATACCCGGGACACAAAAGTTCAAATAACTTGCAGTGGCAGCATTACTCTGATCAAGCTGATATTTAGTCACAAAACCCTATCAGGTTTCATAAACAAAAGGCAATTCTTCATTAACATCAAAGAACTTCAAAGCTACCCACCCGACTGTAAGAGGACATCTAACAGCCTTCTTGTGAATCCATTAGTGGCATTTTAACATTAACTACACTGGACAATAAGCCAATTGTTCCTCTTTCAATTTAGTTACAGAATCACAACATTAATTAGATGTCTTATAATGGTAAGCATTTTACCATCCAGACAAAGTCACCATGCACCTACTCTAAACAGAGCAGCTGTCAAGAATAATATACTTACTGTGAAGGCCAAGATCAAGTGTGGATTTTGTTCCAAGGAATCACTAAGTTTAAAGTTAATTCCAGCACTTCACAGGCACTTTGTAAGTGCCATTACAAGAAACTGGTTTTGTGTCCTCTAAACTGCATCCCTTATTATAGCCCATCATCATCTGGACCCCCATGTCAACCTGGCTTTCAGCCTTCCTGGCACTGGCAGAGAAACGGTACCAAAAGAGTGCAGCCTTGTTGATCTTCCTGGACTTCTCAGAAGTAGACAGATGACTGAGTATGTTAATCCTTGAAAACTGCTTATCTTGAGATTTGGGGAGCAGATGAAAGAGATGGTAACACCATGATCTGGTGGTTCCAATCCATGGAAAGTTTCAGATGAATTTTAATCTACTCTATGGAATCTGCTCTAAGGATCTGGTCTGATTTACATTAGCTCCCTTTCTTTCTCCCAGAATGCTTCATGTGTACCTGAAATGATTGGGAGGTACCATCTGAAGATATAGAGTCCCACTGCACTGGTATACTGGCTCCCCTTAATTTTAACACTCACTCACACTGTCAGCATTGAGGCTGCCACAGCTACAAGCAGATATTTGCAACAAAATCAGCAGCAGCCTGGAAATATGCCATGAAGCTCAACAGACCGGAAGTGGTATGACAATGGAGGGAAGGGTGGCTACAGATCTGGGAGGCTGATGGCTCCCTCCTTGTTCTCCTTTTGCCAGCAAGTAAAAACTTTTCTATTCTGTCAGACTTTTAATTGGCTGCAATTTGGCTTTTAATGGTTGATTTTTACTTTTTTGTCTTTTAAGAATTTTACAGGGTTTTAATTCTATAGATTTGTTTAATGATCTTTTTAAAATACCCTCTGTATGCTTTTACTGATATATTTGCATGTATTTTATTCTGCATTGTTTTAAGTTTTGTAAGCTGCCTTGAGTCCCACTACTGGGAAAAGAGTGGAACAGAAATGAACAAACAACAAGAACAGCAAACTAACTTTCCCCAACCCAGTGCCCATAGATGTGTTAAACTACAATTTTTTTCTCATCTAGTACAACCATCAGCCATGGTGGACGGGAGCGATGGGAGACACAGTCCAACGTATCTAGAGGGCCTCGGACTAGGACTATAGACTAGCTTCCATCATATTTTTCCTACTCAGCTACCATGCTGAACCATCAAAGGACAGGTCTGCTCACAGGCTTATGTGTGTGTATGTACCTTCAAGCTGCCCACTGATTTACGGTGACCCCATGAATTTCACAGGATTTTCTTACACAAGGAATACTCATTAGGTGGTTTTGCCAGTACCCTCCTCTGGTATTTGTTGGTGGTCTCCCGTTCAAGTACGAACTAGGGCTGACCCTGCTTACTTCCAGGAACAGATAGGATCTGGTGCCTATAGGGTATTTAGGCTTATCCCAGTAAAACTTCTGTAAGTACTTCTCCCCACGCCTCACACACACATTATTGCACAGTTGGACCTCCAGATTTTTGGACTACAGCTTCCCTAATAGGTGGGGAAGATGCGAAATTTGGGATATATCCAATCTGCTACCCCAATTCATTTGACTGATTGCCTTACAGACTACAATGGTTGTTGATCCATTAACAAAAAAAACGGTCTACAAGATTTCTATTTAATAACATTAGGTCTAATCTTAACCATTTTGGTTATAGATTTTATTTTATCTCTCCTCCTGGTTAGCAGAGAAGAATTAAATAATTCCCACTATTGATAAGAGCCTGTCGTACACTTAGAGCCCACAAGACTAGGTTTCCAACAATCAAAACAGCTTAATGTGCATAACAATATTTCCATCTTCAAAGAAATGGTCAGTTTGGGATGTAGGACTCTGCATCAAAAAGTGTATTAGAAATTTTAGGCAAGTCTGTTGCTGTACAAATCATTCCACTGTGATCCAAGTTACAACATAGTATAGATGTACCTTTTACAAAAGAATTATACAACACAATAACTCATGCTGTACATCAAGGGTGAAGAGCATGCGTCCTTCTAGATCAGGTTGGGGAAACTGCAGCCACTGGACATCAGGCAACCCCCAAAGCCATTGGAGGGTACCAGAAATGGAAAAATTAATGGAAAATTTTTTTTTGGAAAAAAATACTTTGCTCCAAAATGGCCTCTAGGAGGTATGCAGGAGATTTTGCCACATTCTGCCCCCTTCCTGGGCTGTTTTAGACTCAGAGAGGTCTTTCTTCTAGCAGGAAGTGACTCAGTAGTTGAGTTCCTGGTCACTTCCTGTGGTAAAAAAGGTCCCCCCAAACATGAAATGATTTGAGGGCATAAAAACACAGCAAAATTGTCCCACAATTCCCTAGAAGACACTGGGGGAGGAATTGGAATTTTTAAAAGTTATTTTTTTGTAAGGGTGAGGGGTGGGGTGAGGCCTTCTGAAGTTTTCTTACAGATCAATGAGCCAACATCCATGGCCCCGAGTTTGCAAGACCTCAGTAGGGCAGCCGACGATGATCAGGGCTCCTGAAGGTGTCTCATTTGTAGGGTCAGCATAAATCAAAATCGGCTTGATAGCAAATCGACAACAACAAAGTCTCCAATAATTGCCCATTCTTGGTCTGGATGTCATTGGTTACAACCCTCATCAATACATCCACTACAGCGGATGGGAGATGAAGTTCAACAATAACTGAAAAGTTATAAATTTGCCACTTCTGGTCTAAGCCTACTCACCTTAGGACAGAAAGTACACAAAAATGATAAAGTTGCTATAGTTTACAAAATCAAATCTATTTTTTCTGTTGTATACTCATTTATTTATCATCAACATTAATCCACAGATTCTGCAAGTAAACCATAAACATCTGAAATGTTACAGCAAACACTTGTTCTTTATGTTATCTGTTAATGAGTCTTCACATATAACACAACATTTAAACTAAAGTATGCTTTCCTATGATTCTAACATCTTTGCTTTGTAAAGAACTACAAATAAAATATTGGTTAATTATGCCAGTGTTAATGGTTTACCACGTTCCAAATACAAATCTTTAGGAGCACTGTTCTGCTAATGGTAATGCCTGAAGGAAAAAAAAACTCATGGAGAACTCCTAGCTACTAAAATACTTTATCATTTTGGAAAGGAGAGCTAGGCAAATATTACCAACATATCCAGCTGCAAAATTAGATCAATCTTCTCAGCTCTTAAAAGCTGCTGCTTTTTCATATTATCCAGCTTCTACAGTGCACTGAGACAAAGAAACAATCAAAGATACTATCTTTCAGATGCAGAAGACATCATAAAAATTCTTTCTATAGAGCCAATAAAAAAAGCATAAATTCTCTCAAGGAGTAATCTGTTACTGAAATCTGGTCCCATTTCACAGTCACTTATAGGAGAGCCATGCCTATTTTGTCTACTGCATACATTATGTGCATGATATATGTGCATATGTGCACACATCATCGTTATGTGACTACATCAAGTGTAACCTAGGAAGAGCGTGCCTTTAATTATTCCACAACACTCTCTTGTTTACAGTTTTTTCCTGTGAGTTTTCTAGCTGTCACATGCAAGGGTTGTGGAAAACTACTATGAACCACCAAGTAACCTTTGTGGGTTTTGTGCTCATTCTTTATCAATGCAATAAGACACAGTAAAAGTTTGGCTGAAAGACAAAAATGCTGCAGGATTTGAGAGAATTCAATGAATTTGGTTACAACAATAAAGCTATCATAACCTCTAAGGTGGCACCCCACAAAATATGATATGAACATAATTAAACCTTACCTGCTTCATTAAAGAGACAGCATCATAAGTATCTACTGCCCAGCTTTTCCCAAAGCGACAACATTCCCAGCTCAACTTAAAACAAACAACTGCTCCCCCCCCCAAAAAAAACCCCTCAGAAACCTTAACAATTTGAGGGGGCAGAATTCAACAGCATAACATGATACAAGCTGTAATATAAACTGGTTTGCACACAGGTCTTTCATGCTTGAAAGTCAATGTGATGAACTGATTTGAGCATTGCTGGACTATGACTCTGGAGACCAGGGTTTGAATCCCTGCTCAGCCATGGAAACTCACTGGGTGATCCCAGTCTCTCAGCCTCAAAGGGAAGCAAAGGCAAACTCCCCTCTGAACAAATTTTGCCAAGAAAAACCCATGACAGGTTCACCTTAGGGTCACTAAAAACTGGAAATAACTTGAAGGCACACAACAACTTTCAATGTCAAATGTTATATCCTCAGTTGCATAATGCTGAGTATACAAAACTAAATCCTGCTAAAACAGTGTCAAGCAAAATGATGTTCTATATTATTTCATGGTTTTCAGTATGTTCTTCCAACATCTGTATATAAAAAAAGTGTCCTTCACACAACTCCTCCAGCCCTATTCTGTTTCAGAACCACACACCATAGGAACATCTCCAAAGCAGAAGACAATATTCAAGATTTTGAACTGCCAATGCCCGTTGAACCGGTTCAACTGGCAAAGCCCACTCTCGCCCTCAAGGCATCATATAGTTTGTTGTTGTTGTTACTGTGTACCTTAAGCTCATTTCTACCTTTCCAGTAACCCTAAGACGAACCTATTATGGATTTTCTTGGTAAGATCTGTTTAGAAGGTGTTTGCCCTCTGTAATCTGTAATCATACAGATTGGTCTTCCTCAATCTTGTACCCTTCAGTTATTTTGAACTGAAACTGCCTAGATTCACCACCGGCTAGGACCTAGTTAAATTGAACTATACAACCCGGCCCCCCTCAGTCTACTGAACAGCCTCCAAAACTATCCTATATAGGCAATTCCTACTTTATGGGGAGGAGGAAAGATCTCTGAAGTATCTGTTTATACCCCCATAGTGCTGAGATCCCTGGAGGATGTCAGAAGATCTTAGTGCTGATGTTGGCATTTATGTTTGGCCACTTCTTTGATCCTGTCTGCTCCACAAACAGGGAATGCCCAGGTAGGAGCCTTCAGTAAATCCACAGGGACTTAGACACTACAGAGGGGGAAAAAATGGGGATTATCTACCCCACAATGCCCCAAAAAGATTACCACCCACAGCCTAACATAGACATGCCAACATGCATACAAACATTCCTTAATCTCTCTCTCTGTACAAATTTTGCTCTCACTCCCGGACCACCACATCCACATCCACATCATCATCATCATCCTATATCCTATTTTTTTTCCAAATACTGGGACTCAGGACAACTTGCAGACTATTAAAACCATAACAGATTAAAAACATATAGCATCAGTAAAGTATATCTAAGTTATTTTAAAAAGCAATTTATTAAATTAAACTTTTAAAAAATTCATGAAAAAACTATAAACACATACATAAAACAACGCACCATTAAAAATTCATTGTAGTCAATTCTTGAAAGCCTGTGGGAATGGGAAAGTCTCCACTTGCTAGAAGAGCAAGGAGAGAGTCATCCTAGTCTCCCTAGGGAATTCTGGGACCAGCTACTGGGTCAGGTCCTCTCCCTTGTACACACCAAGAATGTCTGGGAAGGTGGTGGGACAGAGAGAAAGACCTCCTCACAAAATCTTAGAGCTCGGGCACACTCACATAGGGAAAGATAGTCCTTCAGATATTCTGGATCTGAGCTGTATAGGCATTTATGGTAATAATCAGTACCATATTCCATGGTTTCTTTTCTCAAAAATAACAAAAACATCTTCTCATAATGAAAAAACTACAAAATTTTTTAACTGGTATAAGTTTTTGTACACACCACACTCTGACAGAGACTAACATGGGTATCTCTCCCCTAGAAATTCTCCTGTGAATGTTATTCCTTAGAAAAGAAACATGATAGTTCCTCTAAGTCAGAGCTTTCCAAACTTTTCATGTTGGTGACACACTTTTTAGACATGCATCATTTCATGACACAGTAATTTTATTAGCAAACTGGAGGTTAAACTAACCCCTTATAAGGGATACAGACACATACATGAATTGTAATAACAAAACGTATGGGGATACAACATACCTCATGAAAACCTTTCATATATTTTTAAAAATATGTGATTTATAAATAACATACATTTCCAAGATTGTAGGCGACACACCTACACACTTCAGATGACACACTAACGTGTCGCAGCACACTGTTTGAAAACCCTTCTCTAAGTAATGCTATTACTGAAAGAGAAACTAGTACACTGTGGACCGTCTGTATCTGTGGGGGGTTCTACTCCACCATGCCTTGTGAATGGGAAAAATTGTGAATGCTCACATCCCATATTATTAAACAGCAGTGACATACATGCAGACGCTTCAGTATGTCCATGCACACTTCACTGGCATTTCAGGTATAGGACACGATGCTCTGCAATCACTTAGATTTGCAGATCTGGAGGTTGTTAAGTTATGCAGATTCTACAATAGCAAAGAAAATGGGTATAGTGAGAAAATGTCAGGAAGGAAAATGGAGGCAAGAGGAATATCCATAGGATGCAGGCTGCCTGCAGGCTTAAACTTGCCGACCGATCTGCATTACGCATATGAGCATATTCGTATACATAGCTGCATATGTCACCCTTCCCCAGCCTATGTGATGTATGCCAATATGTATTCAGCATAGACTCAAAAGTGTCATGCGAGCTGGATGAACACAAGGCCCAGTAGACTGTTTCTATGACCTTCTAACCTGTCATTCTTAATGTAACTTAGAATAGTTTGCATGAGGATATGTACACTTACCTCAAGGGCATTAGTTTTGTACTTAAGGAATTCTTTTATCTCCACATTCACAGAGGTGAACACTGCCGCATAACACAGAAACAAGTCCCCTTTCTGAAGTACTACAGGGTAAATCTTCTATAGGACTGAAAATATCTATTGATACTTGTGGATCTAAAACTCCTAGAATCCCCCATCTGGTATCACCAATGAAAGCTGTAGTCACAAGAGAGAATCTTCTAGTCTCTCGAAAATATGAAGACACTAGAACAGATTTTATTATAAACCAGAAATCAATCACAGAGCAATGCTTTGCAAGCAGAAGTTCCCAGTTTCACTTCCTGAAATCATGAGTCAAACCAGTGCTCCTGAGGCAATCTGAAGGGGACCATACTTGTCCACATTGGTTACAGCTGTTTCTTTCTTTCCTGGATTGGCAGCCAATGGTTCCCAGACCACCACTCTCAGAGTTGCACTAAATTAAAGGATCAGGTAGCTTCTTGAAAAGGCCTCCGCTCAAGACTCAGACCTGCTGCCATCAATAAACAACAGCTGCTAGATGTAGCAGTAGTATGGTTTAACAGCTCCCCCTCCCCACAATTGGAACTGTTTGAGGGGAGAGATGGTAGGCTTTTAAGTTGTATGATAAGCCTACACACCTGCTTTTCAATACATGGTCCCAATCAACAGGAATGCAAGAAAAGAGACCTGGCCAATGACGATTGGAAGAGATAAATACTTGGACATCTCATTACTCCAGCCCTTGTATTACAAACTACAGGACAATTTGTTATTAACAATTAACAATTAACAGATTAACATCCTCTGACCTGTGAAATGTGAGACACTACCTATACAATATAGGAATTTCAATGTCCTGATTACCTTTTTTATTGTGCCCTTCCTCCCAGGAGCTCAAGATGATGCACACTGGTGCTTGTTTAGCTATCTGATGTGGAGGCCTCCCCCCCCACTTCTAAAGTACCAGGGACCAGTACCATATTTGTGCCTATTAGCAACAACTTTCCTTCCTGTAAACTTTATGTGGAGGAACACTGGTGCAGGGACCACCGCTTTGAGTAACACTGATCATAGCTCTTCCCCATTCATCCAAGGCAGAAAACATACACCAAGGAAAACAGGTCAACTGATAAAGGTCTCAGGCCAGGCCAAAATCCCTGTACCAGATTGCCAGGCAAAACTCCCACATCCTTGGCCCTAAATAGGGCATACAGTACTATCTGCATTGTTAACTGGTCATGTGCTGCAGGTACAGTACCTAGTTGACTCCAATATTTACAACGGTACAAAACATCAGTATCTGTTCTTGTGATATTTGTGTACATCAGTCATGGAAAAGTCCACAATGAGTCTCCTGTCTGTACAGTACAATTTCTAGCATGCTTTTGCAAAACACCAGTAAATATAAAAGGCAACTCCCACTTATGGCGGAAAAGGGATCTGATGAGCTCAGGTAATTCAGACGGCCTCTCTCTTACACGCAACTCAGGTGACAAAAAAGATAAATGAGTTCATCTGTTTCAAGAATCAGAAGCAGGATTCCCATTTGCATTCATTCTTCCGATTAAAAATAAAAGTCACCGCTACCGCTCAGAAAATGCTAACTGTACACATAACCCACACAACCATCTTTTCATTCGTTGGCATGGCTATGGGAACCATCTCTCCTCCACTGTCAGAAAAAAAAAGCAAAAAACGCACCCACGAAAAAATCCGAGGCGGACCGCTCAGCCTCAGAAGATACTACAGCAGAGTCACAGCGCTGAAACACGCAGCCTAGGCCCAACCTGAGGGCGCATTTACTGTTCTTAAGCCGTTTCCGCACTAGACTGTTATAGCGCTATTATTCCACCGGCAACTTCCTATGGAATCCTGGGGTTTGCAGTTTCGGGAGGGGCCTACCGGCCCCTCCCGAAACTGCAAACCCCAGGATTCCATAGGATGTTGTCGGTGGAATAATAGCGCTATAACAGTCTAGTGCGGAAACGGCCTTAGCGCGGACACTGCGCTCTGCGGCTCTTGCGAAAAGTTTTTAACGGGAAAGCAGCGGCCAGAAGGCGCGGGCCTCGCGACCTCCCTGGCCAGCGAACACCCGACCTTCTCCTAAAGGCCCCGGAGGCGGTGAGGCGCGCAGGCTCTGCCAGAAACTCCGTCTTGCCCTGACCTCTCCCTCCAGCCCGACCGTCCTCCACCCCCTTTTGCAAGCCGCCGGAAAGGCTCTGCCACACGCTCCCCCCGCCAGCGCCGGCCCCTCTCCCTTCCCGCGTTTGGTGCCTTTGCAAGGCGGGAGGCAACGCCGAGAGCGCCAGGCGTTACTCCTCGGGAGGGCACCCCTCATCCCCGCCCGGTTTCCCCACGCAGCCCCGGTTTCCCCACGCAGGCGAAGGGGGGCGTGAATGAATGAGACACCCCCGCCTCACTCACAGGCGACATAGGCGACCAAGGCGAGCCCCATGAGCAGCTTCATCCTCCTCCTCCTGTTGACGGCGGACAGCACACGGTGCAGCGTCCCTTTACTCAGCATCCCCACCGGGGTGGGGGAGGGAAGGCAAGCGGAGCAGCAGAACCAGCCAAGAACCAAGGGCACCAGTAAACATCTGCTGGACAAACCCGGGATCCCAGGAACTGAACCGGTTCAAGCCCCGCCGCGCCGCCGCCGCCGCCGCCGCCACCGCCGGCAGCAGCAGCAGAAGCCGCGGCCGAGCCAGTTTCCTGGCCGCCACACCGCGCATGCGCGCACGCGAAGTTCCACACACACACGCTCTCCCCCCTCCGGGTTTAGCCAGGCAATGGAGGTGGCGAGGCCTGATGTCACTCTCGTCGAACTGCGCCTGCGCCGAGAGAAGGACGCGGTGGCGCGCGTGCGCGCTTTCTGACGGGGCGTTCGGCTTGGGTGTCGTGTTTACATTAGCTGTAGCTGGGGCTGCCGCGTGCACGGGGCGTACGTCGGAGTGAACCGCGTTTGCAGGCGGTTCGTTCCGTCACCTGGGGCGGCCTAAAAGATGCATGCGGAGCGTTTCGCTGATAAACGTCCCTTCCCCTCCCTTCGCACGGATGATAAATGAGGATCCACGCGCGGGGTTAAAGCAGATTTCCAAGTTGCCCGCGTGCCCTGTCAGAATAACGATGAGGAGCCAAAGGAGCACGTGCTTCGCTCCCTGCGCCTTTTGTCAGTGGCGGCCCTTATCTGTTAGGGGCTTGCTTTACTTGAGTAACAAAGGCCATTTCCGCACTAGGCTGTTATAGCGCTATTATTCCACTTTCAACATCCTATGGAATCCCGGGCTTTGCAGTTTAGGGAGGAGCCGGCCGGATTCCATAGAATGTTGAAAGTGGAATAATAGTGCTATAACAGCCTAGTGCGGAAATAAGAGTTTCCTAATTGTTCTTGCTTCCTCCAACCCGGTGGTGCCAAAGCTAGTACTCCAACTGGATTTAAAGGGGCTGCTGGATCTCCAATATATAACATGCTTCTTAAATTTGCCTTAGGTGCTTCTTATTTGTTTTTAATTTAATTTTTAGCCCTTCTTTCTCCAGGCATGGGACCCAAAGCGATTTGCAATATTTTAAAACAAAATTCAGCTAAAATCTTACTGTTAACTGCTGTCAAGTCCACTTCCAATTATGGCAACCCTAGGAATGAAAGACCTCAAGTCACCCTATCATCCACAGCCCTGCTCAGATCCTGCAGATTGAAGGCCAGTTGTTTCCTTGATTGAGTCCATCTGTCTACAGTGCAGTCTTCCTCTTTTCCTACTATGTAGATGATTGGGTTTCTATATTGGCAGGTGATGTCCGTGTATCCAGTCGCCTCTTTGGTTGTTTGAAAAATGCATTTGCAATGGACAAACTGTTGGTCTTGCAAAATCCAGTTCGCCTCTCTCCTGCTTTATTTCTCGATCTTAGGCCAAATCTTTTATTCTGATCAGTTTTTTTCCCCTCACTCCAATTGCCTATGATTACCAACAAGTCCTGTTCTGGTGTGTGATCAGTTTCCTCCTAGACTTCAGCATAGATACTTTCAATTTCTTACTTTTCTGCCTGTGTAGTTGGAGCATAACATTAGACTATGGTTATAATGATGGGTTTTCCTTGAAGTCTTGTTGATATGATTTGCTCAGGCTTTGTATTATATCCTCTGGCTTCTTTTGCTATACCTTTCCTCCTTTCTGCTGGTCAATTACTGTAATAAAGATATCTGTCTACACCTTTCCTCCCTATAAATGCCACCCCAATTCTTCTTAGATTTTCATTTCTTGAGTAAAACACTATACAGTTATCTGCCCTATTCCTGTCTACTTTCTTTCACTCACCCCAAGTACTGCAATGTTTATGCATTCCATTTCTTCTACTACATCTAGGTTCCCCTGATTCATGTTACTCACCACATACCACATTCTTATAATAGCATCATGCAGCTTCGGATTTTCTTTTCACCTTTGAGCACATCAAGAGCTGAATGTCCTTTCAGCTTGAGTCTGGTTGTGTTGTTAGTCGCAGTGCTACTCATAATTGTCCTCTTTTCGAGTAGCTTGTTGAGCACCATCTCACCTGGGAGTCTCATCTTCTGGCATTATCTCCTGTTTCATTATGCATTGTCTCATCATAAGGTTTTCATGATAAAAAGACATTCAGAAGGAATTTACCAAGCCTCTTTCTGTGCAGAACTAACAAGCATTAGCTGTGGTGCCACTGCTCTTGTCTCCAAGAGATCCTCTGCCAGTTTCACCCTCTGCTATTTCTGCTGACTAGTAGCTGTTCAGCATATTTAGTCTGGCTCCTCAGCAAAAGCCTGTCTGACATGGGAGATCCTACCAGGAGCATGGCTACAGTTAACGTAGCCTGAGGCTGAGACGGTATGACTTGGCCAAAGTCACCCTGTAGGTTTCCATGGCTGAGTGAGGATTTGAACCTGGTCTCCAGAGTCATGGTCCAACCTTCAAACCACTACACCATGCTGGCTGTCATACTGGCCTTAAATTCATAATTTTACAATGAGCTGATAGAATCCAAATTAAAAACTCTGCACTCCACCATACAAGCTATCTCATCTAAGGGGTCGAACCTGAAAGGGAACATACCATAATGGTGGAAACCTTCTGCTGCAAAAAAAATAAGGAAGATAGGAACTATCCACCACTCTTGCAGGCCTCTGTAACTTGAAGAAGCCAGTAATTTCTCCTTCCACTTCTAGGAATCTCAGTAGCTCTAACTGTGCTTATGAGACAGTCTTGTGTGTGCGTGTTATTTTGGAATATTCCGACTGCACCTCTGAAAAGATGAATTGCTATAGTTACTTCTGCTCTGCTTGGAGTGAAGATTGCGTCAAAATTTCAGCTGTCAGTTCTAAAACTCAGAAAAATAAGCTTCTCTTTCACATTATTTAGTGAATTATTAAGATTTACAGAAAATGGGAAAATGTGGCTTCTGCCACCACAACTGAACTTTGATTCTATGCCAAGCACATCAGCTCTAAGTGCTGTTGTGTGAAAAGAGTGGCAAGAACCCTGCCCCAGCATGTTGTGGTCTCTTCTGCAGCAAAACTATGTTTTTTGAGCTGGACAGGAACACACACAGAAGAATTTGCTGTCTGACTTAGCAATGAGACATGAGCACTGCTGACAGAAGTGGGAAGGCCTATATAGTCAGAAAGAGTTTAAGAGTATATAGGTAGAGGGTGTTAAAGTTAATGTGAAAAAAATACATCTAAATGTAAGTAGTTTGAAAAGTTTAAATGTGTATGATTTAAGCATTGGTGGCAATCATGGTACTAAGGCTCAGAGAGCAAAGCCCAGAGGCTTTTTAAATAGTAGGGAGTATAATGTTGTGACCACCGTGAACTAGCCTGGCCTTTGGTAAACTAGGTATCATTTTTGATATCATAATTCGGCCCTGTTTTGCCACCAGCCAAGTGTTTGCGAGGCTGCTGAACAAGCACGAAGCTAGGCATGGCTATTATATGCTGACTCATACTTGTTTACACCAAGGCAAGCCAGAAACTGCCAGATCTGCTTTAGGAGACCTCCCGAAACAAACACCTTCATTACAGATGCGCGTCAAAACAAAGAGACTCCTGCCCCGAGTGGGCACCCTGGCGAGCTGAGTGCTTATCTGCCAAGCTAGCTGCATCTCCATACCGGCCATACTATTGTCAATTCGGACCTTAATCATGTAAATTCTGACTTTTCGGAGACATTGTCTCAAGTCCAAACCTCATTGTTTTCATCCAAGACCAGACTAGCCCACAGTCATTCTTACCCTGATAAAAACCCCCAGTTCTGAGAGCTCCTCAGATCTCTCGCTGGACCGCCCGTTTGGACTACCTTGCCGCCGCTTCATTCTGAGAGCTCCCCTTGGCCGCCACGCCGAGTTTCTTCTCTTCAATTGGACCTCTTCAGGACTATGAGAAAGGTGTTGTATCACCCATTTTCCCCCAAAACTCTCATTTCCTATTTCTAGTTAGCTGTGTGGTCGTGTTTTCTTAATAATTTGTCTGCTTGTTAATAAATATCATTGTTGCTATTTTAACTGTCTGGCTGCTCACTGACCTGAACCTGTATACATAGGGTAAAAGATTCCCACTAAGTTACCCTGCCTCTCACTCGCTTAAGAGAGTGCTCCAGCTAATTTCCCCATCTTTGCTTCGTTTGGTTTGGTTATTTGGGCGCCCCTTCCGGGACCCCCAATCTACAGGGTAACAATGTTACCCACCACTTCTATTCTTTGGATTTGCCTCTGAGTTTAGCTGCAGTCCCCTGTAACTGGACGAGGAATAGATTTCCACAGAACGGTGTGCTGCTATGAAATATCCCTGTTGTAATAAAAAAATATTTTGGAACAGCTTGGTCATGAATAACAATCAAGAAGCAGTTGCAGGGAGGCCCCCTGACCGTGGCTCATTGTGACCGTGGATAGAACAGCTGACAAATGTGGGATGATTTTGTTGGCTGATCACAAACAGGGGAGTTAGTACCATGAGGCAGAAGAAAAGAAAAAGACATAAAAAGTGAATGAGTAGAAAGAATGTGAGAATTTGAGATGCCACATGTTTTCCAAATGATTTCTATTACCATTTCTCTCAGCAAGGCTGCAAAGAGTCTTAGGTAAATTGGCCAGAAGACTAGCAGTCTCCTTGCTTCCAACTGCAGTTGTGCATATTGAGGGAGAGTAGGAACATTCCTGCTGCTTCATAGGTGAGGCAAAAGGAAGATAGAGAGGAGAATGTTACCGCCGTGTACTGGCCTGGCCTTTGGTGAGTCAAAAATATCATTTTGATATCATAATTTGGCCCTACTCTGCCGTCAGCCAAGTGTTTGTGAGGCCTGCCGAACAAGCATGAAGCTAGGCATGGCTACTACTTGGTGCTCCCACCAAATCAAGCCAGATATTGCCAGATCTGCTTTAGGGGACCTCTCGAAACAAACAAGTGAGCTAGGTACTTAACTGCCAAGCTAGCCGCATTTACATACTGGCTATGCAATTGTCAATTCGGACTTTAACTTAATCATGCAAATTCTGACCTTTCGGAGGCTTTGTCTCCAACCCAAAACCTATGTTTTTGCCCAAGACCAGACTAGCCTGCGGTTGTTCTTTCCCCTATAAAAATCCCCCGCTTTTGAGAGCTCTTTGGAACTCTCGCCGGATCGCTTGGACTTTATTCTGCCTTGCTGCCGCTCGGTTCAGCAGATTCCCTTGGGTCGCCACGCCGGGTTTCCTCTTCTACAATTGGCTTCTCCAGGACTGCAGGACAGGTGGCGTATCACCCGTTCCCCTTGAAACTCTATTTTCCTTTTCTAGTTAGGAGTGTGTTTGTGCTTTTCTTTAATAACTGTTTAATAAATCTTAATTATTGTTTGAACCATTTGCCTGCTCACTGACCTGAAGCTGTATACATAGGGTAAAAGATCCTGCTGCGTTGCCCTGCCTCTCGTTAGCCAAGAGAGTGCTCCAGCTAATTTCCCCATCTTTGCTTAGTTTGTTTTGGTTATTTGGGCGTCCCTCCCAGGACCCCCAATTCACAGGGTAACAAGATCATTAAGAATGGAGAGGAGTAGATGCTTCAGTTGCTATATGATCCAGTCGGAAGGGTTTTACCTGACTTCTAATAATGTCATTTGGTGCTTTTTTATAGCATTAACTTACATGAATACCCAAATTTCTTGTTAAATAAGAAGACTAATAGTGTATCTGCACTGCAACATTGCATCAGTATCATATCAGTTTAATTTGCACAGTTCCACCCTAAAGAATCCTGGGATCTGTAGTCTGCTGAGTTACTTGGAAAATAGCAAGCTACCCTGAGAAGATTGAAAATTAAATAAGTTTTATTCTATAGTGAATACAGCACTCAGGGTACCTTGGAACTGTAGTTCAGGCATTGGACTAAAGCTCTCTAGCACAGAATTCTACATGCCTCACAAACTGCAAATCCCAGCATTCCTTGACATTGGAACCGTTACAAAGTTTGACAGAACAGACTGGGGACTGGACTAGTGCTTTCTTGCTCAGAATTTTAGGTACCTCATTAAATGGCAAATCTCATAATTGTTTAAGATGGAACCATAACAAAGTATTATGAACCTGATATAACTGTGTAGAGACACTGTGTGTTCCTAGCCTTTATAGAGGGTTAAGATATGAGGAAAAAACTACAGTCACTATTTTGTGCAGTTCTTCTTCAAGAAATGAGTGTGTTACTGTCTTTTGCTGTGTTTAACTAACGAATTGAAGCCACTGCTGTGATTGAGATCTCATTTTTGGAACTTAGGGATTTAAAATTGAAAAATGGCCCATTGATCTCAGTATTACAATGGCCATTGCTGGCTGGGGATTCTGGGAGTTATAGTCCAAACCAGTAATGTCTCCAGTCTCAGTTTCTTGATCATGCAAGGAGGTGAACAGGGTGGAAGGCTTCACGTTTGGTAGGTTAAGAGCAAACATTTGGCGACAACGGTGGGATTGCCTGAGAAAAAGTTCTCACAGTTGATGACACCGGTCTGATTGCCTGAGTGAAAAACCCCACACTTGTTGTATATAGTGGTGGGATAAAAGGTGGAATGCTGGCATAAAGGATGGAAACCCCACATTTGGTGGTCCCGAGACAGAGGACTGAAAACCCTTCATTTGGTAGCAAAGGTGGGATTTAAGCTTGAAATCCCCACATGCCTGAATGTTCATGCTGATTAATTGTTTTATGATCCCTTATGCATAAGGAGCAAATAATATGCAAATATGACTGTCTGGATTTGAGGGGCTGGAATACAGCAATCCTAAAAACAAGCAAGCCAGGAAGAACTGATTTGTGACCATTTTAGATACGGAGAAGGCTATTCAATCAGGTTCACTGTGATCAAACCCCTACTCAAGGATAGTTGAAAT
Source organism: Iguana delicatissima (assembly GCA_948472985.1). Classification (NCBI taxonomy): domain Eukaryota; kingdom Metazoa; phylum Chordata; class Lepidosauria; order Squamata; family Iguanidae; genus Iguana; species Iguana delicatissima. Next base: position 571,336 of record CAOKZL010000792.1, read on the forward strand.
AGCCCTCTCACACGAGTGTTTATGAGTCCCAGTTGTTTCTGTGTTGATACATTAGTATGCTTTGGACCATCATAATTATGTATATGTACAACATAATTACTCATGATTATAGGAGATGTGTACAGGCTATATATAAATGGCTGAACTCACATCTGCTTTATGCATTGTTTATGCAAATGTTTCTCCCTTCAGGGTTGATGTCGCAAAATAATTACCATGAAAGGGGAAAGGGTCTTAAAGCCAGCTGCCAGTTCCATTTTATTATCTGGGCAAAAGGAAATTAAAAAAAAAACCCATACACAAAACTCTGTTGGTTATCATTATCCTTCTCATCTGCTATGAATACAGTGAGAAGGCTGATGTGGACCTTTGACCCTCTGTCCTATGACTCAGGAAATCTAAATAAGCAAATTGCTTCTCCTAATGGATAGTCATGTACCTGTGTTTTAATTTATTACTCAGTCCCATATTGTTGTGTTTTAAATTCTGGGGCCAGCTTTTACTAATGGCTTAAAGTCAATAGGTGGTATATCTTTGTAATAAAAATGGCTATATTAAGAAGATCCTCTCTGATAAACTAATTAGCCGGGATACTGACAGATTAGTGTTACACATGCTCATTTGAGGGGGAGGTAAATAGAAAATGTATTTTGGCAACAGTTCCTACTTACTGAATCACACAGAGACAAGTATAACATTAGCTCAAGGTCAGCTTTATCTCCTCAGGCATTTGATGTTTTCTTAATATTCTCGTTTTCATTAAACCTTTTCTGGTTAATCTTTCCTGTGGAGGAATCTCACTCATCTGCCACCATTTCATTGGTTGGCTTATATAGATGGAAGGAATCCTTTAGATAACTGGTTCTTGATCATTTAAGATAGTTGTGGGTAAAGTATGAGCATCCAGGTGATGCTGTCTTGCAGGTTCCAGCATTCCTCACCACTGACCATGGCCATTTCTGCACTAGACTGTTATAGCACTATTATTCCGCTTTCAACATCCTATGGATTCCTGGGGTTTGCAGTTTAAGGAGGGGACAGCCGGCTGCAAACTCCAGGATTCCATAGGCTGTTGAAAGTGGAATAATAGCGCTGTAACAATCTATTGCGGAAATGGTCTATGTTGTAGTCCTACAATATCTGGCAGACCACATGTATTCCTTTCTTGGTTTAGGGCTCTTAAGATCAAAATAAGCACCTTCACTTTCAGCTGGGCAACAAAATGACAATCAGTCAAAATGGTATAGCGTAAGTGTCATATGCTCCAATCACCAAATTCCTACTGATAACCAGATATCTCCTCCTCCGATCAAATTTTGTGACTGAGCAAAATGTGATAATGTTACTTTTGTGGGTTGCAGCTTCTAGAATCCCCTAACCAGCACAACCAGGGCCGCTCTTGGCTGAGGGGTTCTAGGAGTTGGAGACCAAGACCTAATTGTAATTGCTAGTCCCAGATACAGTAAACCCACTAAGTGAGATTGATGTATGTGTTGACCTGGCATACTACGGTTGACTCAATGGGTCTCCACTGTTTGGGACTAGGAATAGGGGTTAAGTCCTCAAAAGTAAATGAGGCAGTTGCACAATAAAAACTACAGCTGAGTATGCACACACAAACATACACACTCATTCCTACATCAAATATATGTGAAGCAATATGTTGGAAAAAAGAAGGGACTTTTTTCATATGTGATGGATGTGTGAAAAACTAAAGACATTTTGGATTTCAATACACTGATTAAAAGACATTTTAAAAATTAAGCTTAAACGTGAACCACAGATATGTCCATTGAGACTGATGGATGATCAGATAAGCAAGACGGATAGAAGAATCTTACGGTATATGAGTACAGCAGCCAAGGTACTCTTTGTGGAGATCCAAACACAAGAAAATTGGATGCTGAAGCTTTTTGACTTGATCAAGATGGATTGATGAGTAATTTTAAAAAGGGTTGGGTCAGAGACAAGACATTCTTCACTAAAGCATTGGGAAAATTTTGGAAATTTAAGCTGTGATTATCAATAATAATTATTTTAACAGAAATTTTTTTATATTAGTTTTATTAACACAGACTAATTCTATAAAATTAACTATATTAGTTTTACTATAATTTTGCTTACTATATTGTTACACTATTATATTTATTAATAATCTGGAGGGAATTTATCAATATTTTTACTTATAATCATCAACTGAAAGGCTGGAAGTTAAATCTGTCTTAACCCCTGTAATGTTGGATAGTTTTAGTTCAGTGTTTAGTATAGTTAGGTTAGTTTAGTCTTACTTATGTGTACTTCTGAATGTCTGATTTTTTTCTTTTTTTCCTTTATATATTATTTTGTATGTCCTTTGTTGTTTTATATATTTATTTTTCTCTGTGCTTAATAATGTTTTTTTAAAAAAATCTCTGTGAAGCAAGCAGCATTAGTTGGAACAAAGGATATTTGATTAAAGTCAGGGCTCTCCATGACTCAAGTCTCCATTGTGAAACTTAATAGGAAAAAAATACCCTTGAGTGTTTGAAGAATATGTCATTCAACATCAACAGCACAGCGCCAACTTTTGGCATTGTGTTCAAAACCTTTGGGCTGGTAAACATAGCTTTCAAGCAGCTTTGAGGCCTAGATTTTTTTTTCTTTTTTCACAATTAATGATTGTGGTGTTTCTTCCCGTCTTCAAGCTCAATTTCCTCCATCGTTTCAAACATTTTGCTTATGGGGGTTCTTCACTTGACTATATGTTACTATGTTCTGTCATGGTTCTGGACTGTAATGTTGCTATGTTCTTCACTGGACTATAAGACAAGACAATTTAATGGTTCTGGTATTAGTTTTGGACCTTCTCTAGGCACCTAGATGACATCAGTAGAACAAAGAAGTCAGGGAGATGGCCAACCACAAGGTCTACTGAGCAGAGGTAGCCTTATGATCTGACCATGTTTATGCACGTCACCATCTAGGCTGGTTGAGTAAGACTTCTCAGAAACTTCCGTTAGTTGCTAATGGGTGTGGGTTAATCTGAAACATATCATACCATTATAAAATAGCTTCACTCACGTCCTGTGCCTTTCTGGACACAATTCAAAGTGATGGCTTTAACCCCTTCAGCTTGCTTCAGTTATTGCAAATTGAATTCAAAGTGTAGAAGTAGTTTGCATTCAACTCAGCAGGAAGGAGAAGAGAGGAAGGGATGGAATCTTTCCCTTTGCTGTAGGCTCTGGCAGAAGCAAACTGCTGCAGCCTCTCCTAGCTTGTGTATTCTCCTCATTAATAACTCTTGCCACCATGAACACTATATATATATATATATATATATATATATTGCTTAGCTACATGTATAGCCTGTTTTTCATCTGTGAAATGTTGGAGGGTATGTGTCCAAGGTTACCAAAGTAGGTTCGCATGGCTGAATGGGGATTTGAACTCTAATCTCCTGGACTTCTAGTCCAACACTTAAGCCAAAACAACATGCTGGCTCATAAACAAACAAGTACTTCAAAGTAATCAAGGTAAAATCCAAAATACACATTGGTGATATAGTACCTTTATTAGGCCAACCATAAGTCCAAAAAAAAGTATAGGAAACCCCCATTATTATCTGATGATTCACTCTTTCAGTGTTTAAGAACACTGAAGTCCTTCATATTCCTTATAGTAGACAGGTTCTGCTTTTTGACTATTTCAGCTTTCTGACAGTGCTCCAGTTCCCAACATGTCAGTTAAGCAGGAGAAACCTGTAGGAACTAGGGTAATTCTTGTCCACTTCCTGCTCCTTAGATCAAAACAAAATTTAGAGAGTCCTAAAGATGAAAACAGATCTTATTAAATGCATTGAGGACAAATCCTAGTCCTTAAAAATCTCCTTTTACTTATCAACAGTGCTTGTTCAGATCTCCAGGATGTTTCCTTCCTCTTCAGTTGTACATTGAATGACATTCTAAATGACCCTGTGCACACATAGCCAAAGGAAAGAAATAGTTCTCCCGATGAATAGTTCACTAACTCTTTCTCTAGATACTGGGAGACGTAAGCACAGATAGCTACTTGCTTACTTTAAATATTTTATTGCATGATTTTCCAGTCCTGTGTATTATCTGGTCAATGTGCATGTGATTTCTGTGTGCAATAATGAACAGAACATGAACAGTGAGAACCAGGATTATTTGTCTGAACAGTGAAATTACTGCAGTGACTTCTGGTTTTTTGCTTCTGCTAGTGGAATGCCCAAAGAAGGAAGGTCTTTACCGTTCCTGCTTATTGTATTTCCCTTCCTTCCATACGTTGAACTTAACTTTCTCAAAAGCTCCTAGCTGTGACATGAGTCATTCATAATCGAGTCTCCTTACATTTTTAAAAAGAAGTTAAATAAATGCAGTTGTGGGACATGGTAAGGGGAAAACCTGAACTGAATCCTGCATCACCCTTCCTTTGTTGTAACCCTCCAATGTTGCTGTACTACAACTGCAGTACTTCAGATGTAGCTGTACTACATCTATAATACTCTAAACACTGCTATACTATAACCACAGCTCTTATTGGTTAGGTCTGATGGGAACTGGAAACCAGCAGCATCTGCAGGACCACAGCTGCCCCAGCACATCTTTCAGACAACAGGATTAGATCCTTTTTCATGTTGCTTCTTTCTCTGTCACAACTGAGGTGGAGAAAACAAAAGATTATTTCAGCTGTAGCACCCAGCTGTGAAATGTCTTTTCCAAGAGGGCTCCCTTATAGCCAGTGCTGCTGTCTTCTAGGTGACAGATTGTTGTTGCTGTGTGTCTTCAAGTAGTTTCTGACTTATGACGACCCTGTGTTTTCTTGGGCTGAGAGTGTGTGATACATCTAAGGTCACCCAGTGGATTTCCATGGCCAAGTATGGAATTGAATCCTGGTCTCTAGAGTCGTGGTCCAAAGTTCAAACCACTATACCACACTGGCTCTCAGGTGACAGGTTGCAACTTTTGAATTCATGTAGGCTTAGGGTTCCTGCTAGTGGTGTATAAGAATAGTACAGATTGTTGTTTTGTCTTGTTTGATTTCCACTTTTATTTTATTCTGAACGACCCTGGAATTAGGAAATGAGGAGATATATAAATATTTTGTAGGTACATGAATTAATAAAACTGGACTGGGAACCTGACTGTTCTATAGACCAGAGAATCATATGTTAAATTTTCTATCTTCAATAATAATGTAGGCAAATTTGATTACAATGATTGAATACAGGGTTTTCTGAGCAATATGACATCTCTCTCACATAGCCCCTATTGCTGTTGATGCTGCAATACAATTTCCAACATAAACTACCCATAATAAAATGTTTACAACTATCTATTTACCATTTGAAATACTGTTTTCCAAGACATTTCATGCTGAGGATCATTTCCTCTGAAAGAGGTAAGGAGACCCATCTGACATTTTAAAATGTAGTAATGTGGACTAACTAGTAAAACTCTATTTTACAAGTTTTACAAGTAAAACAAACAAGTAACACATTCCGGTTATTCTTATTTTTACAAGATGGAGTACAAGGTAGACAATCAACAACATCAGTTCACTCAGTTTTAAGAATTACCAGCAGAGCTGAGTTGAGAAAGATAAATCTGTTAAAAAGCAGGGTGGCCAGAAAAAAATAGCTAGTATAGTAGAAGCAATTAGCTTTTATAATGTGGGTTTCTCTCCTCAATCTGAAAAAGATAGGACTGATGTAATTTTTCAGACCACTTTAAATTGTCATGACATCTGTGCATACAATCTGAATAGTTAATTCAATATAATCATATATTCAATTACAGAAACCACGTGAAATGTGAATTACAATTTCACAGAGAGTAACTGCTTAAAATGTGGACTGTTCCTGTGGGGCACTTCAATAGGTGTGCCATGGTCCTGAGTAAATTGAAAAAGTTACTTTTTGGAATAGGGGGATGCTAGGAGCTGTAGTCTAAAAAAACTTATCCAGGCCCTGGTTCTGAGGCAAATATTGTTGCTTATCATTCCCACAGCATAATTCTACAAGTATCTTCTCACAAGTAAATACCACTAAATTCTGAGTAAAGTATTATAGTTTGTCAGCTTCAAGGTCACTCTAGAATAATGTTTTCAAACATTCATGAATGAGACTGTGGCCCAACACTGGAATCTGCTACTGTCCCATTGTGCAATATATGCATACACATACTGAATTTTCAGCAGAAACCAAATTTACTTTTATATAAGCATGCTTAGGATTAGGCTATAACATTTCCCATTAAATAAACATGTTTAGGATTGGGGTTGTTGTCTCCTTTTGCAGTAAAGGATCTTTATAACAACTTTGCTGTTTGCCTTCCTTTCAGTCTGTTGATACTTCCATAACCTCATGCTAGAGTTTGTATTCTTTCTCTTTTCTTTTCTAACAACAACAAAAAAAGATCATTTATGCTATTCCAACAAACACTAAACAACAATAAAAATAACTCACAACATTAGAAAAATAAATCAGACAACAAAGAATACAACAGAATAACAAAAATAATGAGGCATTACTACTCTATATCCAGTACAGTTCATTACAGTTTTGTTGCCACACCTTATAGCCCCACCCTGTTGGATAGAAAATTGGCAAGAAATATAATTTTATTATAAAATTGGACACTTACGGCTGGAAAGCATGCAGTAGCAGAACACTGTTTGTAAGTATGTGCTAAGTCAGGATGACGTCATCATGGCCAGGTCATAAATACAAGAGTGGTATCTACAAGTAAAAATATCCTGCCGTTACCTTCCTCTCACAGGCCTCCTTTGAGCTAATAATTTCCCAAATCCTAAGGAGGCACTGGCACTGCTGGAGGATCTCAAGGTTCCCCACCTTTTAGGGTTACCATTTGTTGTTGTCTGCCTTCAAGCTGTTTCTGAACTATGACGAGCCTAAGGTGAACCTACCATGGAGTTTTCTTGGCAAGATTTGTTCTGAGGGGGTTTGCGTTTGCCTTCCGCTGACGCTGCCAGAGTATGACTTACCCAAGTGCCCAGTGGGTTTCCATTGCCAAGCAGGGATTCAAACTGTGGTCTCCAGAGACTCTGGCCAAACTGTGGTCTCCATTCTGACTCTGGCCAGAAACTCTGGCCATTTCCACACTACCCTGTTATAGTTCTATTATTCCACTTTCAACATCTTATGGAATCCTGGGGTTTGCAGTTTAGGGAGAGGCATTTAGAATTCTCACTCAGAGAGCTCTTTGGCCTCAGTAAATTAGTGAAATCCCAGAATTCCACAGGATGTTGTGGAAAAATTGCACGATAACTATGTAGTGCGGAAAAGGCTGTAGTCCTGCTCAAACCACTACACCAATGCTGGCTCTCCATTATAGCTTATCAGGCCTTTGGGAGTTTACCAATCTCTCCCCTCCCCATCTTGTTTCTTCTTTAGATCGTGTTCTCATTGCAGATAAGTCTGTTTCAAAAAATATCTCACAAAAGATGATCTGGTGGTCCTATTATTTCAGTATTTGCATTTCCATACTAAATAAATGAATATAATATTGCCCCAAAGTTGCCATCTGTCCTATTTTTCTCTCATAATTTAACAGTGAATGTTAACTTCTTCTGCAAAGTTCTTTCAGTAACTTAACTTAGAATCATAGAATCACAGAGTTGGAAGAGACCACAGGTGCAATCCAGTCCAACCTCTTGCCGTGCACACATCAGAGCATTTCCAATGGATGGCCATCCAGCCTCTGCTTAAAGACCTCCAAAGAAGGAGACTCCACCACACTCTAAGGCAGCAGATTCCACTGCCAAACAGCTCTGACCATCAGGAAGTTCTTCCTGAACTTAATAATTTATTTTTTAATGGGTAGCCATTATCAGACAATCTTAAATCATTCACCTGTCTTTAGCGGTTTCCAGTGCTGGAGGAGTATTTCTGTGGGAACTAAAGAGGCTTTAAAATCCATTTTCCTGGGCCCATATTTAACTTCCTTCCATCGCATGTGTGCCCTATCACAGGAGTTATTATCTTTTATTTCCACTGTTCTGCCCAGTATGGTGTTGCTCTGTAGCTTAACTTCTTTCCAAAAGAGTTATTGCAGACAGCTGACTGTTTAATAATGGGAGCTCATACATTGTTTGTACATCTCTTTTTATTTGGTCAAATAGATCTGATCGTTATTTTAAAGGGAAAACACAAAATGCCTTTGCTTATTCACATCTTGTTTGCCCTTTTAAGTTATCCTAACTTGTTTGGACACCAGTTCTAAGAACTGTGCAAGGTGCTTTATGAATCAATAGTGTGTCACCAAAAAGATTTTCACCCATTTCTGACAGCATTTATTTCCCAAACTCCTTGGAAACAATCTTCCCTAGCAGCCCAAGGTGTACATAAAGGATGGAGTATCATATCCAGTGAACCAGTTTCACAAAGGTTATGAAAATAAGAGCTGTCCTATATAAGACAAAAATTGCAGATATAGTGGTAGCAGGATGCTTTAATAAATAAAGTTAATAGGTAAAACTACTCACAACAGCAAATCAATATAAATTTTTTTTTAAGAAGACATATTGTTTATCCATCTGCATGGTATCATTCTGTATTTCCCTGTTCTGGCTGGTAGGAAGTTCAAGACAGTTTACTAGTCAATTCTCCTGGGGCATACACGGACCTTAGAAACATTTATCCGAGATGTTTATTTGAAATACTGTATGCAGATTGAGCATCTGTTGGAAAGTGGGAAAGAAGTCTGCTAATTTGAAATCAAACTGAGTTCTTCCTAAATTCCTTCTCTCTGCCTGTAGCCGATCTTCAGAATACTCCTACAGTAATCTGGTAACCTCCTAATTAGATCATTTCTAGCATGCGCTATACACGCCTGTCCTTGGAAAGCATCCGCTAACTTCAGAGGCTGAGATTATGGTAGAATCTGAATATGCCAACCTGGCGTTCTGTGCTGCTTCAATGGCTATCATCAATTGTGAATAGGTCCAGAAAGTGTTTAGCAGAAGCAGGGACTTTTCAGCAGTAGCATCAGCTTTGTGAAAATGCCATGAAGTAGTGAACACAAAGCAGTATTCCAACAAGTGCCAACCAAATCCTGTTTCTTTAAAATGTTACATTTGTTTTCACCTTTAGCAGGTATTAATTTAGTCCGCCTTCTGCACCCCAAACTTGGGCTGTTGTATGACTTCTTAGGAAGGGCTTGTTGCTGGTAGTTACCCATTCAAACTGAAGGAACTGCGACCTCTGCAATTGATTTGCTCGTTATTCAGCTTGAATTGTCACTACTCTCCCTGTATACATACCTGTCTGAGGGCTGATGGAGGGGCCCTCCTTTGTAATCCACCAGTGGGAGCAAGACACTATGGGAAAGGATGAAACAGGACCTTCTCTTCTGTGGCACTGCAGTTCTGGAATTCCTGCCTTTGGAGGTCTGATTGGTGCCAAAGCAGACTTCATTCTGGTGTCAGGTAAAACCTTTCTCCCCCAAAAATGTACATAGTTTCAAACTGTTTCAAACTTTTGTTTTAACTTATCCATTCATTTAATATTCATCTAGTCAGTTTACGTTATCCTCAGTCTATTACTTTAGATTTTAAATTATTTCAAACTGTTAAATTTATTTTACTTATTTGCTGCCTGTGATCCTGATCTATAAAACTTATAGAGAGCCACTGTGGTGTAGCAGTTTGCATGCTAGACTTAGGCCATTTCCACCCTATGCTGTTATAGTGGTATTATTCCACTTTCAACATCCCATGGAATCCTGGGATTTGCAGTTTAGGGAGGAGCATTTAGAATTCTCAGCCAGAGAGCTCTTTGGCCTCAGTAAACTCCAAACCCCAGAATTCCACAGAATGTTGAAAGTGGAATAATACCACTGTAACAGTGTAGTGCAGAAATGATGAGCCAAGGAAGCCTAATGAATGCTGTTGAGCAAATTACACTTTCTCAGCCTGAGAAGAAACCAATGGCAAACCTCGTCCGAAGAAATGCTGTCTAGAAAAACCTACCATGAGGTCCTATAAGTCAGAGTCAACTTGAAGGCATATTTCAACAACAGCATAAACATAATAAATCAAATAGCTGCACCATATTGTTGAATAGGTGTCCCCTAGAGATTTTTAGTCTACAACTTCCATCAGTCTTAGCCAGCATAGCTAATGGTGAGGAATGATTGAAATTGCAGTCCAAAAATATCTGAACAGCCACACTCCATCCTTTGATGTAAACGATGGGCCTTGTCTTCCCTTTTTATGGCAAAGGAGCATGGCTACAATAGTAGATTAAAACCAGGCAACATGGTATATATCGGGGGGGGGGGGTACCATGGCTTAGTGAAGAAAGCAAAGCACATACTTTCCTGTTTAATATTGGCAATACCAGCTGTATCCTCAGCAATAGATAGTGGTGAAACTAAGCCAGTCTAGACTCAAGCACCAAGCACCAGCAAAAGCATGGCTGAGGCAATCTGGATATCTGACCACAAAAGCAGTCTTGAGCAGGGGCCAATGCCAGAGAAAGAGAGTAATCCAAGATACATTTCGGAGTCCAGAAATCAACAAAGTAAGAAATGACTGATAAGGCCACACTAGGAATATTGGAGCTTCCTCATCTGAGGAGGCTTCCTACAGGTAGGATGTGACACATGCTCGGAATGTATGCACAAGGCCTGAGATTCCATTCCTGGCATCTCCAGGGAAAAGAGTCAGGTAGTATGTGACAGGGAAAACCTGGGATTTAAGAAGTCCTGCCTATCCACAAGGGTAGATGGATCTATCTCACATGGGATGAAGCAACTTCTTATATTAAAAATCTTACTGCCAGCATATCACACTTCACAACTGACTTGGAGGCAGGCACCCTGATTCATTTCAGCAGGGTACCTGGTTCCAGTGTGGATGGGAGGAAATTAAATGTTGATGCAGTTTTGTAGTATATAGCAGCGGTCGCCAACCAGTGGTCCATGGACCACTGATGGTCTGCAAGAAAATTTTGGTGGTCCATGGAGGAATTTGGACATTATTTGATTTCTGACTTCTGGTTCGGAAATGAGACCTGGAGACATGGTCCTCAACATGCTCTGCTGAAGACCGCCACTGCCACGGATTGCTGATACTGGGGGGACCCCCATACTGGCTTGCCAAGTATCCCTGAACTAAAGGGGTCTTGCCAGAGGTGGATTTGCGACCAGGAGCCAGACAGGACCTGTATGGTGAACCAGGAAGAGATAGCTGAAAGGTCTCCCAAAAGGCTGTCGCTGCTATTTTTTCATCTCAGCTGCAGCAGTTTGGAGGAGATGGGAGAGATTACTTCTCTCTCCATACACTCGGCTGCCAAATTTCTTCTAGCCAATTTATATATTTATATATATATGTATGTATGTATGTATGTATATGTATATGTGTGTGTGTGTGTGTGTGTGTGTATACTATTGCTTATTTTTTTCATTATGTGATAGAGCTGGAAGACCTGTGCTGGGCATAGGGCAATAAGACCTTCTAGTTCAGACTTTGAATTAACTTTCTACAGAGGACCTCCGAGAGTCGAGGAGGATTTCCTCCCCTTCTCTCACACTTCTTTGGAATGGTCTGTTTGTTGCTCTAAGAAGAAGAAGAAGAAGAAGAAGAAGAAGAAGAAGAAGAAGAAGAAGAAGAAGAAGAAGAAGAAGAAGAAGCAGCCCAGCACAAGGTATTCAGCAACTATCATACAACAGATAAACTAAACTCAACCTTGCTGCTTTCCCTACCAGACTGAAGTTTTTTTTTTCTTTCCTGTGCCTCATTCCTGGCATTTCCCTCTTCATTTGCTAAGACACAGCTGAAGACAATCCTTCAGTTCTTTTTTCCTTCTGCTCTAAACTCAAAATGAACTAACAGTCCAAAAGTACTTAGTTTAAATTTTCAGCGAGATCCATTTTGCAAAACTGATTCCCCCCCTTTTTTTAATTTGGGAGACCCCACATGTGTGAAAATTGACGGCATGAAGAGCTCTCCCAATCTATATAGATTTGACTGTTTGAGATGCTGCGTTTTGTTGATTTATCCTCTGCTTCTCCCCTCCTTTCCAACTTGAGTGTGATTCTCCTGTCATCTTCACCTGAGTTTGTTGGAGGATATTGTGTGTGAGCTCTATGACTGCAACTGTTACTGCTCTAACTTAGACTCGTACTGTTAAACACTTGATGGCTATATCTGTTTACCCTCCAAAACCAAAACCAGCTGCAACACAATGAGAAAAGAACAACTCAGTGAGAAGAAGTGAGAGGAACTGTGAGAAAACAACAGTGAAGGAGAAAGAGACAATGAGAGAGGGAGAAGAAGGGAGAGTGGAGAGAGATCTGGAAGGGACAGTGAAAGATAACAAACTTATTTATTGAACCTGCTTAATGAATTTATTTGATGAATCTGTTGAATCAATTTTTGTATCGAATGGGAAACCAAAAGTCAGTGTATGAATTCTGTAACACCCAAACTGCAGAAACACTAAATATATTATTAGGATAGATATTTTGAATGAATTGACACAGTGGCCAATATCTGCCTGATGAACTAAGGTGTCTGTAAATATCAGATTATGTATCAATTGGTATTTTGATTTATCTCTATAATATCTACTTGATGATTTAAGTTCCTTGTAAAAATAGCAATTTTGTCATAATTAACAAGTGCATTTCATACTAATAAAATGGAACTTTTATGATCGTTGTTTGTACCTTTTTTTAAAAAAAAAATTATGTTAGTGGTTCATGGGATACAAAATTGTGAGTTTAGTGGTCCGTGAGGTCTGAAAGGTTGGTGACCACTGGTATATAGCACTGTACATGACCATGACATATGTAATACACTCCATTTTGGTTCCACTTATTTGGTACCACAAAATGTTACGTCTGCTTGCTGTTGCTGGATTCAATCACCAACTAATTAATGTCAAAGGGAAATCCTAGTCAGCTTTCTAGACTAAACAGGAAACAGTTGAAATGCATACTGTTTGGTACTGTGCTAAAATTAGGAAGCAACAGGTGGTCCTCATAATAGCTGTGATTTTTAGACTGCATGTCCACAAAGACATCTTGATATCCCTCTATGCAACTGATGTTACAATTTACCAATGCAACAAATCCCCCTTTACCTTTTTGCCTAGCACTTAATCAGAAGTAACAGGGTTAGGTGGTGGCTAGCCTGTTCCAGGTTTTAGTCTGTGCTTTAAATAAGTTTCTCAAGGTGTTGAACCTTGTTTCCAGGATAAGTTCAACTCACTGGATGCTTTTAAGGTTGTATTAAAACCCAGAGGGGATTCCTTGACATGGTAGCCATAAGTTGCCACTGGGAGACAGAGCAGCCCTCCATACATATTTCCTCTGCTCCTTTCATTGACCACCTCCCCTGCTTGTAAGAATGAGCAGAACTTCCTTTTTCTGGCTCTATGCAGTGTAAAAGGGGATTACCACGACCCAGCTTCTTGGTCAGTCATAGAAAAATAGCAAAAATCTCTACCAATTTCTACCAAGGTGGCAATATGAATGGTGCAGATGTGAAATGCATGGGGCTACTGATAAAGGAATGGACTGCTGTGATTCAGAAATTATAAATGCAAACACAAAGTAGTAATTAAGCATATCTTTAAAACTACCAGAGTAGATTATATTATCATGAAGCTGATGAGGAAGTAATTTGGTTTTTCTTATATTTGTGAAAGAGGCATTGCTCAGTTACTGGGAGCCCAGAAAATATAGATCCATATAGAAATCCCCATTTTTTTTCCAACCAGGACTGATCAGCAGGTTTCAATAGGTCTCAATGAGAGTAGAATGTCAAATCAGGCCTGCAAAATTGTTTCAGAAATATTAAAAATGACAATGTAAAAACAAAGCATGCAGTTTGGGCAACATGCTGAAGAATCCACATAGAGATAGTAATGAAAAGGTGAAAGACAACACATACTGTTAACACTTGGTGAACAATTCAGCAGAGTGCTTGTTGCTAGTGGCTTCAGAACAAAGACAGGAAGGAATGCCATCAGGCCTACAGTGAGTGGTAAAGGCCTGTTTTAATTTTTGGTGGCTAATGGAGTCTCTGGAGATTTTCAAGTGGTGGTTGGATAGTTACCTATCAGAGATGATGTGACAGTGAATTCACTGCACTCAGAAGAGACTAGGCTAGATCAGGGTGGCAACTGTTGAATTTAGGAGGCCACATCTGCCTTCAGGGGACCTTAGGCTGCCTCCACCTCTGAAAAAGGTGTTGATTTCTTTTTTTTTGCCTCCAAATGACCTCAACATTCCCAGATGGTGTGTGGGGGGCAATATTGCCATGTTTTGAATGGTGAGACTGGGCCATTTTAGGCTCAGAAAAGGAATTTATCAAGGAAGGCATAGCTCCATTAAGCCTAGGCCCAGAAGCAGATAAAATGCCCTCCCATCATTTCAGCTTCTCTGGCCTTGGAGGGAGAGAAGAAATGGGCAGAGTTTGTCATACCTGGGGTCAGAAACAGGTGAAAGCCCCCCCCCCCATCAATCCCAACTACTACTGCCCTGGCCTCCAAGAGAAGGAAGAAGAAGCAGGCGCCGCTCCATCATGCCTGGGCCCAGATGAAAGGCCTTCCCTACATCCCAGCAGCCACTGCCCAGGTCCTGGAGAGAGAGAAGTAGTATCTGCTGAATGTAATCCTCTCCCACACAGCCACCTGCTTTTCCTCTTGTGTCATATCTTAATTAGACTGCAAGCCTGAGGGCAGGGAACTAGTTTTTGTTTTGTTTTTTTGATGCTCTTTCACTTATAAAGCGCCATTGACAGTGATGGTCTATAGAGACAAATGCTGCTGCTACTACTACTGCTAACATAGCACTATATTACTACACTATAATGCTGCTAATATAGCACTATATACAACAACAACAATAGGAAATGACCTAGAAGACCTAGGGGATTTTACAGAACATTTTGGGGTAAAAATCATATTTTTTAAATCTATTTTCGAGAAGTGCTGGGAGGCCTTGGAGAACACAAAGTTGCCTTGAGGGTTGCATGCAGCCTGTGAGCTTTGCCTTCCTCAGTCCTGGGCTAGATAGACTTGGAAGTCTCTTCCAGTGCACTGATTCTAAAATTGCCTAGCAGTATTGCACTTCTTGTTTTATAAAGTAGATACAGGCTACATTAGAAGGAGCAGCAGATATGGTCAAGGTGAGAACCACAACTGGATGTCATGCAGGTAAACTGTATTAATACAAACTGTTGTTTTACACCAGAGGCTGGAAACTGTGTGGCCCTCCAGATGTTGCTGGACTGAAACTCCCAATAGCCCTAAGCAGCATTACCAGTGATGAAGAACACTGGGATATTCAGTTCAACAACATCTGGAGGGCCATGCATACCATCCAACAGTTCATAGATGAAAACTGGATCACATGTGGTATCAGACTGTGGTCAAGATGGCAAAAAACTACTAAATGAGGAAGAACGCACAAGCTGGGGGGGGTTGCAGCAGAGGCGTACGGACGGGGGGCTGATTAGGGTGGTTTGCCCTGGGTGGCAACTTTTGGGAGGTGCCCTGTGCAACATGGCCATGCCCCTGTGCAATGTGGCCACACCCTGAGCTACATGGCCATGCCCCTCTGCAATATGGCCACGCCCTTGCATCATGTGGCCATGCCCCCAGGCGACGTGGCCACACCCCTGCCCCTCCGCCCCCCCTCTCCGAATGCCAAGCTATGCAGCTGGGCTGCAGCAGTATGCTTCTATCTGAATCTAGTGGGAAGCACAAGATTCCACCCAGTCCATCCTTTCCTCATGCTAAATAACTGAGTGCAAATACTTTTGCAGGATTTAGGCTGGGAACAAAGGGGGAAAATAGGTCAAAGAGAGAAACTAGAACATTTTAAAAGCAGCTGAAAAAGTGGGATGACAGGTGATTAATCAGGACTGTCCCTGCCAAATCAGGACAGTTGGAAAATGTGACCATATAGTTCCCTCCTCACTGTAAAAGAATATAACTAGGAGGATATTACTGGTAAAAATGAGTATTTTGGATCAATAAAATATGAAGCATTTGCAAGTACCACCTCTGCATTGTCAAAAATTGAAGACAGCTAACCTTTCAGTGGTCTCTGTCCTTAATGTTGTATATATTCTAGTCAAAAAAGAGCATATAGATCTTTTAAATGACTAGATAAATGCTTGAAGAAAACACCTAACTTTTGTGTCCTCACAAATTACATGAATCTTTTTATCAATTCTTCTAGGCAACAGACATCAGCAGTTGAAATAAACTAAGGTATTGTTTCCAGAGAATTTGAAGGGAACTAATGGGGAACTGTAGCTGGCTTGAATATAGAAGTATTCACACAGCTGATGACTAGAGACTTAATGGCTTCTCAAGGCTACTTGAGATCCATGATATGAATATAGATGCACAGCCATTTGTTTTGTTTTCTTTTGTTTTGCATTGTGATGATAGTAGAGGGAAGACCATTAATGAGGATAGACTTTCTCATTTCAGAATCTTTGAACTCTTCCTGCAATGGTCTTGTATACATATCTCAAAAATGAAATCAGTAAGTATGCTAATTCCAGAGCACCCAGAATTGTGTTGCTATAAATTATGCTACTCCATTGCCATAAATATGTCGGTTATCTGCTTTACATTTAAATGCATAAGTAATTGAAATAGATGGAAGTTGCACAACATCTCTATTCATGTTAAGTGGGGTTGCACTGCTATATCCATTACCTGGGAATAAATCCTACTGAACTCAGTGGGAATTACTACTTCTGACTAAAAGATGGGATGGAGCTTGGAGTGAAGAATTTTTGCATTGGTTGCATCCTAAATTATCTTTATTTCAGAAATAGAATACATATGTTCATGAAGGATACATATAGTTCATGAAGAACTGTAATGAAATGCAACTCCAGATCTCCAGGTGACATTACAACCAAAATGGAACACTGAGGAACAGCAATGAACTGTGATGTCCATAATGCTGTATGTATGAAGGATTTTGTCTCCTCTAACTAAAGGTTTGTTTTTATTTATACAATGATTTTATTTGTAATAATGCCACAGATATCTACTGTACTAACAAGTATAGAGGGCCTCAAACAAAATCAGAAAACCAAAATACACATACAATATGCACAACAGATATCTCCAGCAGAGGTGGAAATCATGCAACCTGACAGATTTTATTGAACTGCAACTCTCACTATTCCCCACCATTGACTATGGTGCTACAGACTGATGGGAGCTGCAGTCCAGCAACATCTATGGGTCCTGTCACACCCTGATCTATACAAACTCGGTACAACACACTTAGAAATGTTAAACCCGTTGTATATTTTATATGCATGTGTTGTGCTCAGGTTGTATTTGTCTTTTGATTTTATGATCTTGCATGAGACACGCTATGCTTTGTTAAGCTCTTAGGTGCTTATGAAGTTCATGCAAATAAAAATATTGCATGTGGTGAACTATCATAGAAGACAGGTTATATTTATGCATACACACACACACACACTGTATTACTACTGTAGACTTGCAGCTGATGGCTTGTACACCAGCACTGGTCTGCAGATCACCACTTTAAGTAGCATTACTTTAAAGAACCTCCAGGAACATGCACTCTAATTTATGGGGTCCCATTGTATATTCACAATTTACTCATCTAACAGAAGGAAAATGAGCTTTGGATAAGTTTATTTTGTCACTTTAGGAGCAGATAGATATCTTTATTACAGTTATTGACCAGCACAAAAGGGGATATAGAATATAAAAGGTAAAGGCATTAAAAATGGTGATAAAATGAGATTAAATATTTAGAACAATATTTAAAACAATATAAATGCTAAATATATATAAATCCTAAATATCCTAAATCCTAAATTTAGGAGTAAAACATATGTGGTTGGATCCAAACTTAGTCTTACTCAGAGTTTCAGCTGCAAGTATAGCTATGTCTGGCTCCAACATAAAATGTCCTCCTTCAGCTTGAGAGAAATGTGCGAGTTAATACTGCAGTACAACAAAGGAGACCAAGTTTTATTGACAAAGGCCTCTGTTGGGCATAAACCTGTATCTCCAGTTCAAACTGCAAAAGCATTGCTGTGAGTTCAAAAAACCAGTGGAAGCATTTTTCTTCTTTAGATATACCTACTGGTTTAAGTACTACTGCATCTTTCCAGCAGAGGTCATGACATGACCAGAGCTGCACAATTATCCATACTTCTTAAAGTTTAATGGCAACATTTGCTGGATCAAACAAGATTTAGTAATGGAGGCAGTTTAGAGTGAATACTCTTTTTAAAGATAAAGGGCAACTTAGTCTTCGGCTTTTATGTAGTTGAATGGTATGCTTCCAGATATTTTCGTACCAGGCAGAGGCCATTTCCGCACGACATTCTTATAGCACGATGATTCCACTTTCAACTTCCTATGGAATCCTGGGGTCTGCAGTTTTGGGAGGGGCCAGCCAGTCCCTCCTGGAACTGCAAACCCCAGGATTCCATAGGAGGTTGAAAGTGGAATAATTGCGCTACAAGAGTGTCGTGCAGAAATGTTCAGAAACAAATTAGAAATTCAAAACATAATATCAATGAACTGATTCTACGCTCTGGTGGCTGGTGGCTTACATGTCAGTGAGATGGTTAATCTCCACTGAGTTTTAGTCTGAACACTAAAGGAAACATACAAGGTGCTGAATCTTTTATTCAAAATAAGTTCAGTATATTGGATAGCTACTTTGAAGTTCAGACTAAAACCAGGAATTAATTCATTGCCCCACTGACATGAAAGCCACCAGCCAATTCTAATTGTAAAATGTGCTACTGTTTTGTTTCATTTTGCATTTTCAGTTATTTATATTACTGTGCCGGGCTGAGACTGAAGTCCAAAGTGGAAAATTTGTTCCTTGGCCACCAAAACTGAGAGGATAATAAATTCTCTAGGGCCATTAAAACTCATGGCTAAGAGTTTTAGCTGTTAAATATACTAGGGCAACAAAGAGAAATAAGGTGTCACCAGAAGACATTGTTATATCTGATAACTGCTGCAAGATTGATAAATGCGCAATATCGGAAAGAAAAGAAATATGTTGATATAGAAGAATGGAAATTTAAAGTCCTGGATATGGTTGAGATAGAAAAGTTAACATCTTCTTTGAAAAATAAACCTATCCAGGACTTTGAAAGGGAACGGAGAGAAGTTTTAAACTGGATAAAGAAAGACATAGTATAAGAAAAGTAAAGGAACAAAGTAAGATTGTATGTAATGTAATGTAACAATGTAATAAGGTAATGTAACAAGCAACAAGGTAATAATGGAAGATGTAACAATGTAAGACCATCTTCTCTTTTGAGTGTGCTGTAACTATGTATGAGTGGCATGAAAACAAGCAGATTCAACTGGAAAATAAGCTTGAAAGTGGGGAGGTTTTTTTTTTTATTTTCAGTTATAAACTTCAATAAAAAATATCTTGAAAAAAACAACAACAACTCATGGCTAGATGTAGATTTGTTCCAGCATGGTTCTTTCATATTCAAACCCAGCACATGTTGTGCCAACACATTTTGCAGAAATGAATGAAAAGACAAGCAACCAAATTTGATTAAAACAGTCTGCAAACTTCATTTAGATATAACCAGCGAGCCACAGAAAAACAGGAAGCAGTTCAGACAGTACATTGAGAGCCAGTGTAATATAGTGATTTAAGCACTGAACTATAATCCTACCAGGGTTTGATTCCCTGCTCAGCCGTGGAAACCCACTGGGTGACTTTAGGCATGTCAGACACTCTCAACCCCAGGAAACCCCATGATAGGTTCACCTTAGAGTTGCCATAATCCAGAAACAACTTGAAGGCACACAACAACAACAACAGCAGCAGCTGCAGCAGCAGCAGCAGCAGCAGCAGCAGCAGCTGAATTATAAATTTTATGATAGTTTGATACCACTTTAAGTGTTACGGCTTTGTTGTATGGAATTCTGAGATTTGTAGTTTGGTATGGTGCCTTCCTTTGAACCACAGTAGTAGTGCTTTCTAGCAGAGATTTCAGATTTCAGATCCCAGGATTCCATAGGATGGAGCCATGGCAGTTGAAATGGTATTAACGTGCTATAATTGTGTAATGTGGATGTCTGAGTTAACAGTACTCAGGGGAATCTAGCTGGTCACCCACCTCCTTGTACCTCCTTACCTCAGACCAGAACCCCTTATATGACTAATGTTAACTAATGCCCTATGGTAAACCTAAGGAGTATAAGAGCAATTCATCTTCTCACAATAGATGCTTATTTTGGACAGCCCTCGTTAGAGGACCTAACCATCTCTATAATGTCTGCATTAGCTTTGTTGAAAGTTCAAGGCACCTTCTCACTTTCTTTCATTAAGGGAACTTTTCCTGATCTTCTCCATCTCACCTACCTGCGCAGTTGTGACAACATACAAGCAATACATGAGTACAAAGTAGGCCAAATAAGACAACAGCCCACTGAACTAAAAGAGCCAGCATGATGATATCTCAAACTGTGGGTGCCATGAGGGCCAACCTGTGATGCCAGTACCTCAGTTCAAAAGTGGGGAATAATTAGCTCAAAAAGAAGAGGCTTGCAAGAGGTGGATAATTTTGTGAGATCTTGCCTACCAGTGTTTACAGGCTCATGCAGGAAAGAATCAGCCAGAGAGTAAAAATGTAAATTAACAATGTGTTTTATTAACAAGATTCAGACAAGCACACAAAAGCTCAAACACTCACACACTTGCTCAAGGTCTAGCCAAAGGAAAAGGAGGAAAGTGGGATAGAAGATGTTCAATATTTAGCAGTCTGGAGAGAAACAGAGAAAGCAGCAACATGGCTTAGGCTGGAACCTAAGGACAGTTCTTGTTCAGGAATCAGAGTGGCATTTGGAATGGCCAGAGACTGCAGTGGACAGTCTAAAATCAGGGGTATTTGTACCCAAAAAATATCTTGCAGGTATGATCATGACTTGCACTCCCAGCTAAGTGAACAATGGAAATTGCCCCTCCCGGAACTGCAAACCCCAGGATTCCATAGGAGGTTGAAAGCGGAATCATCGCGCTATAAGAGTGTTGTGCGGAAATGTTCCAGCTCTCCAAGATACAGCACACACCATTGGAAGACCCTTCTGCTTTGCCTAATTAAAGACTGAAGGCCTGTTTAAATAATAGAGAAAGTTTTTGCCTACTGGTCAAAGAAGAAGTCAACTGAGTTTCCTTTGGGAAGGAGTTCCTCAGTGTGGAAGCTCCCAATGAAAAGATTCTTTCCTGTATCTTCACCAACCATACCTGTGTTGGGGATGAGACAAAGATAAAGCCCTCCCCCAAAGATTTTCAAGTTCAGGCAGGCTAACACAAGGAGGTTATGATCTTTCAAACAGACTGGAGCCAAGTCCCTTTTTGACAACTGGGTGATATTTGTTTTAACAGAATCTTTCTTTTTCCCTTAGAGCAGTGGTTCTCAACCTGTGGGTCCCCAGATGTTTGTGGATTTCAGCTCCCAGAAGCCCCAGCCACTATGGTCAATGCTCAGGGCTTCTGGGAGCTGAAGTCCATGAACATCTGGGGACCCACAGGTCGAGAACCACTGCCTTAGAGAGTGCCCACTCTCCTCAAGATCCTTTGTACTTCTGCAAATTTTGGCATCTTCACGGCTACAATTACTGCCATCATTGGCATTGAGGGATGGTGCCACTTTGGATAAATAAGCAATAGCACTCACAGCTTCAACAAGAGAAGTGGAGGGAAGTATTTACAGAGTCCTGGAACATATTTCACCCATGCTGATTGTTGAAGTATATTTATGTCTCTTGTACGCAGAGAGGACTTGCGTGGATTATGGAGTCTGGGTAGATTAGAGTGGAATGATTTGGTGTGCCAGATTGTTGCAGTACAAATATTCAAGGCATTTTTATCTGTGGTGCCTTTGGTCCATTGGTCTGCTGAAATAAAGACCCCGTTAAAACAATGATAATTCAGATCTCAAGAAAAATTAAAGGACCAGTATGGACAATGAAGACTGCATAGCTAAACCTGGTTTAGCAAAGCTAGATTGTGAAGTATCCATATTGCACCATTATAGAAGTATGTTATCATTTTAAGTTTATCCTATAGAATCCTGGGATTTGTAGTCTGTTGAGTATGCTCTTCTAGGAAGCTCTAGTGCTGTAGTGTAGGGAAGTGGACTTGTTACGGCACTGTGCATCCCCCATGACTGGCATGATTTAATTGGCAAATATCATTTAATTGGCACTATTAATTGGTGTTGATATAAATGACACCTGAGGTGACTGGAAGGTCAAGCTGGACAAGGCACATTACATTACTAACTGTAAACATTACTAACTGTAAACGCGAGACAGCAAAGTAGGTCAGCCACACCCACTTCTTAGGCAGAAACCAAGTCATTTTCAGGCTAATATTGTGACCCTCTTAAGACAATAGACTTAAAGAGAATGAACTGGACATCTCAGAGAAGAAAAGGGAAATCCTCACCAAAGTGTGATTGTTTTAATTCTGATCCCAAACACCTGGATGTTTCTCTATTATCTTCCCCACCTCTCCACAATATTGGGCTATTACATTAATTAAGACCATTACGTTACATTACATTAAGACCATTAGCTCTGTCTGGCCTTCATTGTTTGTGTTGCAACTCCCATTGTCCTCTTGGCTGGGAGAGCGATTCACACCCATACTCGCAGGATATTTTTTGGGTATGAGAGCCCCTGATTTCAAGCAGTCCAGTGCAGTCTTTTGCCTTTCTGAATGCTATGCTGTCTGTTTGATTCCCGAATGAAAACTGTCCTTAGGTGCCTACCTAAGCGACATCACTGCTTTCCTTGCTGCTCTCTGGACTGGTAATTATCGCCTCATTTCTGAAAGTCCTCTATCCAGACTTTCTTTTCTTTTCTTCAGTTAGCTCTTGTGTGCATGTGTGAGTGTTTGGATCTTTGCATGCTTTTGTGAACCTTTTTTAAAAAAACATTATTTAGTTTACTTTTGAATCTCTGCCTGGCTCTTTCCTGCATGACCCCATAAACATAGGTGGAAAGATTTTGTTAAGTTACCTCCCTCTTGCAGGCCTCCTAATTTTGAGCTAATTAATTCCCCTTGTTACATGAAGGTGCCAGCATCAAGGGTTGACCCCTGATTTTCCCACATAACAGACTAGAGTTCTCTAGCAGATCACTCAACAGACTACAAACCCAGAATTTCATAGGGTGGAGCCATCAAAGTGAAAGTAGTATTGAATTCCTATAGTTGTGCGGAGATAGAGGCAGGTCTTTCACTCTGTGCCTTTCTATTCTGACCCAACTTTGGCCTCTTGAAGCAACACCCTCTGTATAATGAAGAATGCCAGCCTGTGTTTAGCTATAGAAGTGTGACAAGGGGCTCTCCCAGGAAAGAAAGACACACCATTTTCTAGGGACTTGTTTATTCTCCCAAATGGGAATGATCTCATGCTTCCCATAACCAGTGATGGTGTCTGATTTTGGAAGTAAAATAGATTCAGTCCAGGCTAATACTTGGATGCAAATCTACCCATGTGGAGTCAGTATTCTCTGCCTGAGACTTCAGAGAACCACTGAAGTCTGCTAGGCCAAGTTGCCAATTTTGGGTAAGAGAGGCCTATGGTAAGGCAACTTCCTATGTTCCCATGAGCCCTTGCATGGAAGGGGGCAGGACTCCAGGAGTGTGGATATATAGACAAACTATGGCACTGACACTTCTTGCACTTGTCTTTGTGGGCCTCCCTTCAGAATGGACATGGTACTAAGTGCTCCCTTGATTTCTGCCTTATTTTCCACCATTGCCCTTCAATGGCCCTTCTTGCATTGTGTTTTTGAAGCGAAAGTGCCTCTTGAGTGTCGTGTAATTGTGAGGAGTGGTCTGCATGATGCACTGCAATGCTCAAGGGCCTGACACTGACTGTGCATGCACCTTTTCATTTTTGGCTCAAAGCTGAAAATGGTGTGTGGTCACGCCTCGCTCTGGGGCCCCGCGCACACTTACCTGGCGTGTGGTGCCTCAGGAGCCAGGCCGGCCATGCGTCCTCTCCTCAGTGCAGCCTGGGAGGTCCCAGGCTGGACTGCGAATGGAAGAGGCAGGGCTCTCGCATGAGGAGGAAGGAGCTGAGGAGCCGAAGCATCAGGGACACGGCAGTATTCCTTCCAAGCCCTCTCATGCAAGAACCCCAACCCAGCAGTGCGAAAAGGGCCTAAGACCACAATCCTATTCTCATATACTTGGAAGTAAGCCTTGCAGAATTCAATAGGGTTTACTTCTGAGTAGGCCTTCTAAGATGGCATTGTAATTGTCTTACATGGAAACTTTTCTCTGCAGGGGACAAAACACAACCCATATTTTAATGTGATGGTCTGTGGTTTATGGTGACCTCCAAAAGCTCTGTCAGTACATCTTTGGTTTTAATAGATTGTCAGTGTTTGCCACGCTGAGGAAATTTGCTATAAGTCTGTAAACATCACATTGTCCCTGAAGAAATCTCAGCTGTTTGGTTTGCTTGAAACTAGAAACAAGCCTGAAGTTTTGAGAATAGATTTGACAGTACTAAACTGATAAGATGCACAACTTTACTGTTCAGCTCCGATTTTATATTCCTTCAGGCCAATACCAAATATAACAGCTGACACTTCACAGGGTCATTTCTTGAAATTCAGATACACAGTGCTCATAGACTGTATTCAAGCAAGGTTACATGAATAACAACTTTCAATATAAAAAGACATAAAGATGTCCAGTAGTACCTTTGAGACTAACAGGGGAAACAAATTTCTACTATTAGGCTCCATTTCTCTGTCCACTGCTGATGTATCTGATGAAGCTCATGCTAGACATTTGTTCTTCCAAGTCAGGCTATTATTCTGCTTTCAACATCCTATGGAATCCTGGGGTTTGCAGTTTAGGGAGGGCATTTAAAATTCTCAGCCAGAGAGCTCTTTGGCCTCAGTAAACTACAAACCCCAGAATTCCACAGGAGATTGAAAGTAGAATAATAGCACTGTAACAGTGTAGGGTAGAAATGGTCTTAGTCTCAAAGGTGCTACTGGAATCTTTTATGTCTTTTAATGCTGAAATAGATTAACACAGCTATCTCTTTCAATACAACTTTCAATATAGTATTTACATGGGCTGCTAAACAGCATAAAAACAGCACACAAAGTATTTTTTTTTAAGTCATGCACAATTTTTCTGCTTTTTATATGAATCATTACTGCCAGGGATATGCATTGGATTCATCTAAGGCTAGGGCTGAAATGAGCTCCTTCAAGAAGGATGTCAGAAGACTCTTTTTTCACAGAGAAGAAAGAAAATTACTTTTCCTTGTATACTACTAAGTTATAGCAGTCAAATTTTAAAGAACATTGCTCCTATGGGTAATGTCTGGTAAACCCATATGGAACAAGACCATCATAAATGTATAAGTGCATCTCAAATAAATACCAGAGACAGTAATGCATGTTTTAACAATATATTTAAAATATGACATGAACATCCTGTGCAAACAGCAAGTGCCTGAGGATATAAAAACACAGGGCTATATGGAATTCCAACAACTTTCAAGATAGAATATAAACATTGATGGAAAGCAACAACTGTAGTGAGTCACAACAAGATAAGAAGCAACACTGGAAGAAGTCAGGTATGAGTATACACAACATGTGTACTCTCTAACTATCTTGATTTGGCAAGAACAATCCTAATTCATCTTCTGTTGGCCAACTTTTTCAGAGGCTTTTAAAATGTTCCAGCATCTCTCTCCTCTTTCCACTTTCACTTTTGTCCTCACCTTACTTCAATTGCTGCAAAGTGAGTTCAAACAGGAGGAGAGGAAAGTGAAATCTTGCCCTTCCCAGTAGGCTCACAGAAAAGCAAACTGCTGCAGCCTTCCCCATTAATAACTTTTGCCATCTTGACTGCGCTTTGCTGTTGCCTGGCCACACGTGTCCTGGATTTTATCTGTGAAATGTTGGAGCCTATGCAGCCTAGAACTGCTTACAATAAATAAAATCTCTAATTGCTAGCAAAATGACTGCTCCTGGTAACTATAGAGTTGTTTTGCCAGGAATTAGAGATTATATTTATTGAAGATTAGATTGCCATCTATGCTTGTATTTTTGTGTCTCTGCTCACTTGTTATTTGTATGGATTTTTCTTATTAGTTTCTTAAATACTGTTCATTGCTGTTTCTGTTATTTATTTGAGATATGTTTATTTATTTATAATGATCGTGTTCAGTATTTGTTTTTTTGTTTGAGACCTTTACATTTTATATTTGTTAATATCTGGTAAAACCTTCTGTTGAATGTTGTTCTGGTATAACTGCAGAATAAAAGTAGTGAAATGACCAACAAAAGTAATGAAAAAGTAAGGAGCAATATAGATGAGTTGCCACCGTTGTGTTACAGTTTGAGCGTTGGACTAGGACTCTGAGAGACCAGGGTTCAAATCCCTGCCTAGCCATGGCCACTGGGTGACACTGGGCAAATCACATTCTCTCAGCCTTAGGGGAAGCCAATGGCAAATCTCCTCTGAATAAATCTTACCACAAAACCCCCATGACAGAAATGCAGTAAATTGATTGAGTATATTCAAATACATACAACCAAAACAAAGAAAAAAACAACAAATTACAACAACAAATACAGAAGAAAAACAAAGAAAAATACTAAATAATAAGGATAACTAAAGAAAATAAGAATACTAAGAAAAAAGAAATACACATTGGTTTTCAGCTGTCCTAATGCAGATAATTTTGTAAACTAACTTCTTTAACTACAAATGCTTCAACTACTGCTATTCCAAATATGCTAATTGTTGAAAACTTCAGTCAGCACATTGTATTCTTTTTCTTGCAAAAAGCCTATCAGAAGTTCCTAGTCTTTCAGAAAAGTCACTGCTGATTTTTCTCTTAACAGTTTCACCACTTTATCCATTTCAGCTAAGCCTAACAATTTTATCAACCAGTCTTCTTCAGCTGGAATATCTGCATGCTTCCACTTCTGTGCATATAGTAGTTGTGCTGCAGTGGTTGTGTATTGTAGTAGCTTGCTGTACTTCTTCTCTAGCTGGTCTTCTACAAATCCCAACAAATAGAATTCCAGCTTCAATTGAATATTAACTGTAAGCACTTTATACACCATAGAATGTGTTTGATTTCTGAAGTTCTCGGCCTTTTCACAAGTCCAAGAGTTGACTGGAAGGTTTATAACAGCATAACGAGTGGTGCTATAATGGCTTTTAAGACATGATGACAAGTAAATACCAATAGACAAGTTTCTAAACAATGGACTCAATAAGGACTAAATTACTTTAAAAAAGAAACAGTCCAAGCTACATTTTGGTGTCCAAGTCACTCTGTGTGTAAACCTGTATTCCTGGATGAAGAAGCAACTCTTCCTGATAGATCTCAGTATGTCTTGAAAGACAAGAAAGGGTGTACAATGCACTGGATCTGAGCCAAACTGTCAGACAGAGTGGCCTGAATTATGCACCTCAAACAGAGCCTCAACATCTCTGCCAGAAGAAGGATTTACATCAAGAGGATGGTGTAACTTCTCCAGTAGGGATGGTGGCTAAGAAAATCAGTAGATGGTGCAACATATGTTGGATGTTTTCTCACAAGGACTCCTGAAGCATCAGCTAGCATGATCTGCTTGTGTTTTAGGTGGCACCAAGAATGGCCCTTCATTGTCATGCCCTGGATAACCTGTGATCCATAAACTTCACTCAGAGGTAGTCAGCAGTACTTTGTCCAAAGTTGCTGAGACTAAACCATACATGGTAGTTACAGGTTTTATGCCTTTTCATAAATCTAACATCACCCCACCATTCTAGATATTTTCCGGATTCACAGTTGTTTACCCATCTTTCATCCTTGAGGCTGGAACTTGTTTCCCGTCTCCTTATTTCTGAACATTTCTAGTTCTCACAGCACCTCATGATACTTCTGTTTTCCTCCTCTAATCTTCTCCCCCTCACTAGATACATTGTAGCAGTGGGCAATAAAACAATTAACTATTTGATACATTGGAATACCCAAAAAGCTTGAAACAGATACATAATTGCAATCAACAATTGGCATTCAACACTTGTAGCACTCTAGCTAACTCTAGCAATGACTGAGCTGGCTACCCTCTCTATTCTATCTATTCTAATACACATCCAGCAGATACCTCATGACAGGAGCCATGCATCCTGACATTCATTGGAAGATATTTCTGCTAGAAAAGACTATTTTGTTTTTGTGGAAGAAAATTGTCTCATGGTAGTATTAATGCTTGATTTTCCTGCACGTAACAATAAGTGTTTGTTCTACTGGATGCAAAGCAGGGTTGTGGGATTTTTTGAACTGGAAATAAGAGTAGCAATTAAAAAAATAAAATAAAATAAACACAGATATGGTATTGGTTATGCCATTTGAAAAAAAACTGTGTAGGCCTTTGAGGGCTGACTGTTCTGGAGGAAAAGGATTTTCATGTGCTGTGTTATTTATATTTCATTGTTCTTTCCAATAGGTACGCCTTTAACTATTTCCAGTTTTATTGGTAGTTTATGATGTATTTTTTTATTAGTGGCATTTGTTTTATATGTTCACCATAAGTTGGAGATGACTTGAAACCACACAACAACAACAATCTGTTTTAACTTTTGTAAGTTGCCTTGAATCACTGATCAGATAAAAGAAAGAAATGATCACGACAACGACGATGACGATGATGATGATGGAGGGAGGAGAGTGGAAAGATAGTCAGAAGAAAGATTCCTTCTCATATGAACATGTGTTTTCCAGCTCTGAGCATTTGAGTACTGTGGAACACAATTGATTCTGCACAAAAACACTGTTCTTTGGGCTTCCTATCTGGCTTCAAAACAATTAAAATTCAGTAGCAGCAGTATTTTTTAACAAATGAAACAAATAGACTGGCATTGCTCGACTAAGATAGATGGGGGAAAATAGTCTTTGAGACATTTCTAGAACAGGTAGAGAAGAAGCCAAAGAAGCATCTCGTGCAAAGAACTTTCACAATTACAGAGACAATGCAGAAAAGGTCTGATCTGTCATGCCTAAGAATTTAATTGACTTCAATGACAGTCCCACAAGCAAGGATTCGGTGCTTGAGCTCATGGTCCTGGCAGATTGTTGACAGTTTCAGACAATTCGTTGATTAATTGAACCCAAACAATTTATGGCTTTTCAGATCGGTAACAGGACTTTCAATTCTATGCAAAAACAAATATGCAACCAGCCTAGCAAATGATAATAAATGTAATATGCTGTGGATGCTTGGCTGCTACCATTTTTTTTGCTGAGGCTCCATTTGTGCTAAATGAAGTTTCTAAGCCATTTTTTTAGGCAGCCCATATCAAGTCAACAAGTGTGTGTTGCCCATTGATTTATGAATTTTGCAGGATTTTCTTTGGCAAGGAATACTCGTGGTTTTGCCGGTTCCTTCCTCTGAAATATAGCCGATAACACCTGGTATTCACTGGTGGTCTCCCATCCAAGTATCAACCAGGGCTGACCCTGCTTAGTTTCTCAGAACAGACCGAATCTGGTGCTTTAAGGGTATTTAAGGCCTTTCTAAACAGACACATCCATTTTTTATTTCAAGAACATGGGCCCTACTTACAGTGGTAAAATAGCTTGCTAATTTAATGGTTTTCTACGGGGATGTATAGCAGGATAATCCTCCGTGTTGGTATGTTGCCTTCAGATGTATATATTCTAATTTTGGTGAAGCTGGATTTGAGCCAACAGTCCGATGCATGAAATATAACAGTGCATATCCAGGACAAGGGAGGGGTGCATATGTAAGGATCTTTACTTTCCCTAGCTTCTAAACCAAATTAGTTTGTTACTTGCATGGGCCCTTGCTATTTATGTGCCATAAAGTGGGCTTTTGAGTCATGAAGAGTTCCATTTTTGCCATACGACAAGAGGCATGACAAAATAGGGCCAACTGAAGTCTCTTCTCCCTTTGATCTCCTTCACATGAAAGTATGTGGAATCGATCAAGATCAAGCTACAACCCTACATTGTAGAGCTTATGTTGTACAGTTGTACAGTTTACAATGCTGAAAGCCACCCATTTCAAAATATTTGGAGAGTGGGTATGTACAGTGGTGTATCTAGGCTCAGCAGCGCCTGGTGCAAGCACAGAAGTTGCGCCCCAAGTGCTGCTGCTGCCACTGTCACTTCCACACCAGACCAAGAAGGACCCTTGCAGGGGCAGTGGTAAACAGGGTGGTGGTGGCAGTGGGCACGGTGGTTGGGAGGGGAGGCATTAGCAGGCATAAGGGCAGCAATGGATGGGGGGGAGGCACAAGGGGGCAGTGGTGGGCACAGGGGAGTGGCAGCAAGCACAGGGGAGGCAGAAGAGAGGGGGCAGTGGGCACAGGGGGCAGTGGCGGGCAGGAGGGCAGCCCCCAGGCATTGGCACCCAGGGCACAAACCCCAGTTGCCCCACCTAGATAAACCTCTGGGTATGTGGCTTCCATAAGAGGTCAGGAAAAGGGAAAGAAGAGCATTCTCCTCTCTACTTTGCTTCACCTGCTACTTGGACAGAACATAGATGCGCACCTTGGAGAAGCCCCAGTGCTCCAGAGCAATGGAAAGTGAGTGGGAATTCAATTCTTAACTTACACTAGAAGAGGAAGGTTTGGCAGCTTCCAGGAAATCTGAAAGCATCCCATCACTGCATAAGCCAAAGCTAGAACTAGTTAAGTGGTTAGATTAGCATACAATGCTTTCCCCTGGATCTGGCTCAGTCTGTAATATATATTGCTTCTGTCTTCCAGCAATTGTACTGCATTTACTTAATTCCCTGTGAAAGATTATGGTTAAGAGAGGAGATCCTTTTTCAAGCAATAATTTAGTTATCCCACTTAAGAAAAGCCACTATCTAGAGTTATCCTCCATCAATGCATTTATCTAGTCCCTTTTAAAGCCACTGCTGAAAGGGGTTTCTGCCACATCTTGATGAATGGGCCTTGGCATCATCATCATCATCATCATCATCATCATCATCATCATCATCATCATCATCACCACCATCATCATCATCTTTATTTATATCCTACTTTCCCCCCTAAATTGGATTCAATGAATATAATATAGTTGAAGACATACTAAGGATCAACATTAAAACAGAATTAATTGCTTACCAATTTTCAAACAATTTATTAATTAAACAATAATAAAAAGTTGTTTAAAAAGGGTACAGTTGAAACAATACAACGCATGTGATATTTCCTCTTGTTGCCCTTTCTAGAACCTTTTGCAGGGGTTTTAATTTCTGGCTTGGGGGTACTTAGGCCATAATCTCGTATTCAGCCCAAAGTACATCAGACACTATAACTGCGTATATGAACTCATCCTTCATGGTGTTCGTGCGTTGGAGGAAAAAAAGAGAAAGTGTTTCAGTTTATTCTTTTTAAAAATCTCTTTGCCCCCATCCCAGCATCACATTTGCTGACTTGGTCCTCTTATATAAGCTTCTGCTTGAAAAAGAAATACAGAAATGCAGTTATCAGTGCTTTTAATACCCCATGGAGAAGGATAGTTCAGAGTTACAGCCAAGCCTGATTATCTGGAACTACAGAACATAGGCTGGAATTACTTTGGATCCTGCAGGCTTTCAGCAAATCTTCTTTAGGAAAAAAAAAAATTCTCTTCCTTTGAGCATACAAGTGTATAACTAAAGTCCCCTTTGCAAGCCCTTAGCAAAACACATCACATGTCATTCTACCTACTTATCTCCTAATAATGAACCTTATATAACAGAGGAGCTCTCCATCATTCTTTTTAAGAGCTGAGGATTTGAGGACCCTTGTTTTGTTCTCACACATCGTTTAGCTAACCCACTCCAAATGCCCTAACATCTGTCATGAGTGTGGCAGTTGTGAAAAATAAAGACAGACATAAAAAGGATAATGTTGGTATGATTAACACAATGTGTCTGCTCCTTGCAGTTCAGACTCAGACAAAAGATTAAAGAGCGTGTTATTTGTATTTATATACTTGCTTAGGCAATAAAGAAAATCATATAGCAGTTACTGGACCTCGTGGTCTTGTCTATTTTGCTGTCTTTGCAGGGCATTCCTTTTGATAAAGGAAGGGAATGATTCCTCTCTTAGCCATGGAACTCAGTGGGTGACCTTGGGAAATCACACTCTCTCAGCCTCACAGGAAGGCAACGGCAAATCTTCTCTGAAGAAATCTTGCCAAGAAAATCTTCTGATAGGGTTGCCATAAGTTGGAGTCAATTTGAAAGCATGTAACAACAAATACACATGTGCACGCACACACATACAAATATAAGTGTGCATATTTATATGTCTGCCTATACACACGCACACGAGTTTGTGCGTGTGTATTTGTTTCCCTTCATTATTTGTTTCTCTTCATTATTATTTGCTATAAAAAGAAAGCACCATGGAAGGGCAACACTAATTCATCTCCTGCTGTTCCCTTCGTAACAAAAAGAGGGATTAAGGGGCAATTAATTGCTAATCACTCACTGAAGCTCAACTGAAGGTAATAAAATGGGGTAAACCTATAAAGAAGATCTTTTTGGTTTAAGACCTGTCAGCTTTTAAAAGGCTCAGAAGCACTTTGATCACTCTGTCCAGGCTGGGGCTGCAATTTCATTTTGTTACAAAATAATTAACATGAACAGGTGTTAAGAAACATTTGTAGTAACAATAACAGCAATAACACAGGAGATCCTGTAGCATAGTGCTTAAAGCACTGGACTAGGACCTCAGGAAGCCAGGATTTTAATTGCAATTCAGTTACAAAGTTCTCTAGGTGACTTTTAAGGATTTTCAATGGCTCCATTTAGTGCTGTCCACATGCAAAGGATGACAGCTTGGTCTTTAGGTATGTCTGGACAAAATCCTAGCCTGAAACCAGGGTGAAGCACCACCATTCATTGTAAATCGTATTGAGCTAGTGAGTTGGACTAGTGATCCAACATAGTATAAGCCAGATTCATAGGTTCAATATCACACAGTGTATTTCCTCCTTTTTTTTTTCTCTCAAGAGGAAAATACAGTGGATGTTGGTTGCTTACACTCAATAGTTATTTTGCATACTTCTCTAAGAGTTCAAGCATAATACATATGTTTATAATTTACCTTGCGTTAGGCGTAACCACACATTCTGTCTTCCTGAATCACTCTGCAGTTGGTCTGAGTTGGTCCAATTTGTACTCTGTAGTTCTTACTCTCATCTCCATGTGGGCAGATCACAGGCTTGTGGAAGTTTTTTTGCCATAAGACGTTATGAAATCTTAGCTTTTGTAAGTAAACCTACTTCCTATGCTTTTACCAAAGAAAACTAAGCCTTATTTCTCTGCTATGTCCTTTGTGGGGAATATAGTAGCGTGGAACTGATTGTTGCTCACCTTCTGCTTGTGAATACTAATTATTCTGCTTTTGAGGAACGCTACTGTTTCTCACATTCCCCAGTGTGGTAGTCTGCATATACACAGAAAGTCTATTGATAACATAAAGCCAAATTGAACATCCAGTTTGAACATCTGACACAGGACAAAAAGAGATATACAAAAGAGTGAGTAAATAAGTTCACATGAATATCTGTTTCACCTCATTTAACGCAGTTTGACTCAAAAAGACTACTGTGCTAAAAAGTAGATATTGAAATCTGAACCATCAGTTCATATTACAGTAAATTGCTTTTGACTGTGATGTGCTAACAGGAAATATCTTATTAGGTTGCAGTTTGACATAAAGTGATAAAGCATGACAAGCCCCACAGTGAACAAGAAAGTACAATACATCTGAAGGAAAAGCATTAAGCATCAATAGACATATCTGTTGGGGCTTATTTTCTTGTTTGCATTTTCCTTGATTTATGCATTTGGCCTCAAACTAGCCTAAATAATGTTTTCCAGGATACTTTGAAATAGGAAATCCTCAACCGTGTTGCTCATGTAAACATGATTACATGTACAAACAAAGTTTCTGTGAACAGTGGCTGAGATTTTACA
The DNA here is from genome assembly GCA_948472985.1 of Iguana delicatissima. Taxonomy (NCBI): domain Eukaryota; kingdom Metazoa; phylum Chordata; class Lepidosauria; order Squamata; family Iguanidae; genus Iguana; species Iguana delicatissima. The sequence continues at coordinate 605,360 of CAOKZL010000792.1, forward strand.
TGGCTATAGTAGAAAATAAAGCTCCATCTGCTGTACTTCCCCTTTCCCCTAGCATTCTTTACTTATGGTCCAGTAGCTGGGGCCTCCATCCCACAGCCATTTGTTGACTAGGCAAAGATGGGTGTTTGTGGCAAGGTACAATATCCAGCTTGTGTTCCTGCTGCTGGACACATAGAAAAGCAGGCATTGTCCTGGACCTCCCAGCAATCCTTAAAGGACCTCTAGGAGGAACAGAACAATTATATCATCCTCATGTATCAGGCACGCTGTCAAGATGATGATGGCATCCTCCTCCTGGACCACCTGGGGTCTTTTAAGGATGGCTGAGAGGTCCAAGACAATGCCTGCTTTTCTGTGCATCCAGTGAAGGAATGTAGGTAGACACTGGGTACCTTTCCTTCCCCATACTCTCCTGACCACTAAACTTTCAGTTATGCCTACATATGTCACCAAGAGGATGCAAGCCGATAAATAGATGGAGGGGATGGTAGTTGTGATTGTTGCCACCAGCTCCCATCCAAACCTCAATCCCCTCATCCAGTCTTCTGCCCAGTACCTCTGGTCTACACGTGCATGTCGTACGCATACTATATATTCTCTTTTTGCCACTCATTCACATACTCATATTTTTACCTTTTTAAGAAAATGTCCCTATATTTCAAAATGAAGTCAGAGTGTTTTTCAATAATAAACCATATTAAAACAAAATACTCTTTTAATGATGTTCTGTTTATTTTTTGGTTTGAAAAGGTTTTAATTCTGCACGTTGTTCAATTGTATTTCAATAATAATTTTTACATGTTTCTACCCAGTTTTTGTTTTTTTGCAGCTGTTTTTAGCTGTATTCGTTTTAAACTTCTGTATAGCATCTTGGGTCACATTTTTGGGGAAAAGGCAGGATATAAATTAATTAAAAAAGAGAAGTAGAGTTACTGTTCGCTGTGTTTGCAGTAGTAACTAGAGTTGGATCCAGACTTAGTCATGCTTCAGGTAAACTAATATAAATCCCTAACTAATTTAATGATGAACTAAAATCCCTTTGCTTTCAGTGGGTTTCCTCTCAGTATCTCTGAATCACATTGCCTATTCTCTCCAAAAGTCTCAGCGCTGTTAATGCACTCTACTAATGCAACCAAAGCTGTAGATGTATTGTGAGTTTTCTGTAACACATCCAAAGAAGAGAGGAAGCTGGGACTCCATATTCCTTTCTCCCAAACATAGTAGTTGTAGCCAGGATGTAGCCCAGTTGTACATAGACAAGAGTCTTGAGGTAAGGACTTTCTCTCCAGTGAGTTCACAGAAAAGAACCTTCTCAGCACTTCTCCCAGACAATGACGGTTCCTGCTGAGGGAGTCTCAATTGACCTCCTGGCTCTCCTTTCACAGGCAGGCAAAGATCTTCTGATTTAAATAGCTTTTACTGGTTAAGGTAGAAGGATGTGCCTAACATAATATGTAATATGTGCCTAATGTGTCACCTATTATTTTAAATTAATATTTCAATTCGTTTGATTGTTCAGTCCTTTTTTTAAAAAAATGTGTCGCATACTTTTTTAGTTATTTTGTTTTAACTTATATATTAAGCTGCTTTGAGTCCCATCATGGGAGAAAGATGGGAAATAAATCAAAAGGAGGAGGAGGAGGAGGAGGAGGAGGAGGAGGAGGAGGAGGAGGAGGGGGAGTATACTGTCACTGGATCAGTAAGGAGATAGTAGAAAGGGCCAAGGCTCATTGTTGCTGTTTAAATAAAGATGATAAAAATATCTGTGTTAAACCCAGTGTTACTGCAGTCTAGGCCTATCCGGAGATAGCACTTGATATTACTTTGATATCAAACAATTCGGCTCTCCCCTGCCACCCTGCTCCACGTGTTTGCGAGGCCACCGGACAAGTATGCAAACAGGCACGGCCGATAATTGCTGGACATTCCATTCTCCAGCCAGGCAGGCCAGATAGAGCCGGTTCGTCGCTTCAGGGACCTCTCCGGCAAACACCTCATTACATATGAGTGATACTAACAAAGGCTTCCTGCCCCGAGCAGGCTACTGCACAAAGGTTGTGCTGTCCACTGGTAAGCGCTGCGCATTTGCATACTGGCCACACTATTGTTAATTCGGCTCTGATTCCATCATGCAAAGTTGTGACCTTTCCGAGACATTGCCTCGCACCCAAAACTCATCGTTTTCCCTGAGTAAGGCATAGCCTGCAGTCCCAACTCACCCTATAAAAACCCCTGATTCTGAGACCTTCCTCGGATCGCTCCTGAGTTTCATCCCATCTTGCTGCTGCTTTGATTGGCGAGCTCCCCTCAGCTAATCGAGCTGAGCTTCTTCTCTGCACCCCCAGCTTCTCTCCTGAGGTCCAGGACGATGAGACAGGTGTCGTATCACCCATTTTTCCCTGAAAGTCTCTATCCTTAATTCAACCTCTAATCTCTTAGTTAGCTGTGTGACTGTGGCGTCTTTAATATTTGTTTGTATGCAATAAAACATCATTTGATTACTCTAAACCCGTCTGGCTGCTTGACTGACCTGACCCCGTAGATGCTGGGTTGCAAGATCCCAACAAGTTACCCTGCCTCTCGCTAGCTTAAGTGAGTGCTCCAGCTAATTTTCCCCAAAATTGTGTTTTATAGTTTGGTTTTTAGGTGTCCCTCCCGGCACCCCAAGTAAACAGGGTAACACCAGTCTCACTTCAAAATCCCTTGGCTTCATGTATCATCCTCCCAAATAAGAGCTGAACAACTTTGATGGCTCTGGAGGCACTTTCTGTGTCGGGTATTTTTCTAGGACTGCATAATGTACTAAATATATTCTGTTTCCTCTCTAAAGGGACTTGCCCCTCCAATATGGAAAACTACTCCTGGTTTTGAAACATAGCGCAGGTTTTTATGTCAAACAATGGTGAGGGGAGTGCTGTGACCCATTTAAAAGGTGAATGATTGGCCAAAGAGGCTTCCAGGTGAGGTAATTCATGCCACCTTTTTTTGGATGGGGGGTGGGGAGTCTGGGAGATACAACTTACAAAGTCTACAACTTTGCTCATCCTAGGCTAAATAGGACCATTTTACAAGGCATCCAGCTGGTGTGCTGATGTGTGGTTAGGACTGGAGAGGCCAGAATTCAATATTCCACTTGGAAATGAAACTCACTGACTGACTTGGGACCAGTCAATACATCTTTTTTATCTACTTATTTAATTTATATTTCACCTTTCTCCTGAATGAGACCCAAGATGGCTCACAACTTGAATGAAAACAAGGTCCATGATTTAAATACTAAAAATAAAACAATTAAAAATAATTAAATGAAGTACCATATTACCAGTATTTCAAAATAACATAAAATCATTTTAAAACATGACAAGAATAAAAATGTAGTACCCCACACCTGCCTTTAAAGGCCTTTCTGCATATCCACTTAGTTGCCAAAGACAGGTAAGCCATTGTGAGAAGAAAAAGGTGAAGAAAACCTGTATACACTGTTGATAGGTGTATCTAGAGTGGGGCAACTGAGGCGTGTGCCCTCAGTGCCAATGCCAGGAGGCATAAAAAAGCTGAATCCCCTCTCCTGGCTGGCCCTGGCCCACCACCACCACACCCCACCAGAGTCCTTCCTGGCCTTAGTTTGGAGGGGGGCAGTGGGTGTGGCAACAACCCTCCTGCCCACCACCACCCCTGCCCACTGCTACCCCCTACCTGCTGCTACCCACCACCCACCACAGGGGCCCTTCTTGGCCTAGTGTGATGGGATGGCAGCAGCGGCAGCAGACCTCCTGACCATTGCCCCCCAGCGTCCCCTGCTGCTGCCCCCCCACTCCCACTAGGGTCCTTCCAGGCCTGGTTCAGGGGGGTGGCAGTGGCAGCACCTAGGGCGCAACTTCCACACTTGCCCTAGGTGCTGCTGAGCCTAGATACACCATTGACACTGTCTTGAACTCTGTTGAGTCTAGATATGCCACTTGAACTGTCTTGAAATGTAATAAATAAATAATAGCATAGGTTGTGGGTTTTCTGGGCTTTGAAGCCGTCTTCTTTTAGTATTTTCTCCTGACATTTTGCCTGCATCTGAGGCTGGCATCTTCAGAGGATATCCTCTGAAGATGCCAGCCACAGATGCAGGTGAAAAGTCAGAAGAAAATACTAATAGAGCACGGCCTCAAAGCCCGGAAAACCCACGACAACCTATGGATTCTGGTCATGAAAGCCTTCTACTTTACAAATAATAGCTACTCTACCTCTGTATTTTTGGGGAGGAAGAATTATCCATATGTTCTCATTCTCTCATACTGTTTTTACAAAAGTAAAAGCAAGAGCACAGCCACCATTGTGCTTCCTCAACTTACATTTATTAAAAGATTCAACAAACCAAGGACTTAATGGTGAGGAGATGGGGACATGTGGGTTGAGGCAACATCAGGGTATGGTTAAAATATCAAAAGTTATTAATAAGGAAGAACAAACAAGCTGGGAGAGACTGCACCCAGTTTGCTTTTGCCTGGGTTCACTGGAAAGGGCAAAACTCCACCAGCTTTTCTTCCCTCCCCTCCCTGTGTTAACTGAATGCAAACCATTTTTGCATTTTGAGCTCAGTTTGCAAAAGCTGAAGTAAACTGAGGGCAAAAGGGGAAAGTGGGAGAAGAAGAAAGAAACTGGCACATTTTGAAAGCAGCTGAAAGGTGGGATGACAAAGGATTAATTCAAAGTGTACCTGCCTTCCAAGGTTTGTTAAGGGGTTATAATAAGAGCAGAAGAGTAAGAAATATGTTAATGATCTGACCACTAGAGGTCCCAATAAAGTCTGTCATCTCTGAAAGCACCCACATGTTTCCAAAGGTGTGCTTATATAAGGTCTACAAACATGTTTTAAAATCTGGATGCTAGTTGCCTTTGCTGGATAATAGATTGGATTAAATTAGAAAATAGGAGATTAATGAATTTAGAAGGGGCAGATCTGTATTTCGGTTGGCATGCCTATTTATGGTATGATAAAGTAAAGGTAAACAAGGAATTTAATAATCATGTTATAAGGAGAACATTGTTGAAGGTTTGGTTACAGTACAAAAGTAAATTGTATGGGAAAATACCATTGTGGGTTTCGACACACGAGGCATTTTACAGAAGAGAGAAGCCCCAATTAAATAAATGGATAATTTACAGAGACTTATTAAAAATACAAGGAGAAAATGTAATTTGGAAAAATAAAGAGAAATTGGCTCGGGTGGGTATTATCTCTCATTGGTTACTGCAAAGGCAACTAGAGGAAAGATTTAAAATGGATAAGAAGACACGGGGAATTGAAACAAGAGAGAAGGAATTTGATAAATTGTTAAAACCGGGTTTAGACCATTTGTTAGGTAGAATATATAAACTGTTATTAAATTGGCATTTGGAAGATGAAACAGTTAAAGAGAATATGATAGGATGGGCAAAGAATCTGGAACATTTGATCCCGTTACAGAAATGGGAAGATTCATGGAGGGATGTGAAGAAATATTGTATTAATATTAATTTAAAAGAAAATTATTACAAGCTCTTCTATTGTTGGTATTATACACCAGTACAAATTTCTAAAATAAGTAAGAACATAAAAGATACTTGTTGGAAATGTTCAAAGAAAGGGACGTTTTATCATTTATGGTGCTTATGTGATAAAGCTAAGGAATTTTGGAGAAAGATACATGAATGTATTGTTAATGCACTACAAATTAAATTTCCTAGAAGTCCAGAAATATATTTATTGAATATGTTGGATGATAGATACTTTAAAAAGAATTCACTGAGAAAAATGATGATTTATATGGTAACAGCCGCAAGACTAGTTTTTGCAAAATTATGGAAGTCGAAGGAAATACCTACGGTAGAGGATTGGCTATGGAAATTGTACGATTTATGGGAATTGGACGAACTCACATCATTAATAAATGATAGACCGAAAGAATTGATTACCGAAGAATGGAATTTAGTAAAACCCCTTTGGGAAACCCAATGGGGAGGGAATAATTAAGAAATTTGTAGAATTGGAGATTCAGAAGTGGAAATTAGAAAATAAACTTTGAAATTACATGAAAGGTAGTGGTATTATTCAATGAATACTGTAGTAAATGTTGGCCAACGACAAGTATTGTATAATTATCCTCAAAGTATGTAGAGGAATAAGGGAAGGAGGGTAAGTAGGTATAAAAAATAAAGTAAGTGTTAGTATTAATAAAAGATAGTATTAAATTATGTAATGATTTAATTAGATTATGTTTATATTTGAAATTTTTTTCTTTTTTAAATGTATGTAAGATTTATTGTGATGATGGAATTTATGTAATGACAAGACATAATGAATCTTTTATTTATATATTTGTTTTTTTTTGTTTGTTCGTTTGTTTTTTGTTTTTTATAGTAAAATAAAGATAATAATAATAATAAAAAAATCTGGATGTTGCACACGGTCTGTGCAAAATACTGTATTTGCTAGCATATAAGAATCACTTTTTTTCTTGAAAAATACTGTTTGAAAATGGAGTGGGTTTATATGCTGCTGTGTCTTAAACGTCAGCAAATAGTATTTGCCAGCGTATAAATGGGGTGTGTCTTATAAACGGGTGCATCTTATATGCCGGAAAATACGGTAGTTGATGTGGGTTTTCAACCAAGATATGGACATACTCTTTATTGCCAGCAGTGCCAGTACTTTTCTATAGAATCTCTCTCTTCCCCTGCACTCAGCATACCTCACTTAACAAAGTCTCTGACAAAGAAACTTCTTTTTGCAATGTCTTTTTAAACCTGCCCAGCACCCTGGCTTTCCTCTTTATCCTTCATTTAGCTGGGGTAAGAGTTCTGGTCTGTGGCTAACTCCTTGCAGGATCCTGCCCAGTATCTCAGACCCAGACGCAGGTCAGCTAGAGCAGCCAGCAGCCAGCTAGACAAGGGAAGAGGTTACTCTGCAGCCTCTGCCGAAGCAACAAAGTTCCCAATGTTGCCTGTGACTCTGCTTGACTCTCCAGTGTTTGTGGTCCTGCTGACCCCTGGACTTGGACTCCTGCCTGTTTTCCAGACCTGCCTCTTGCCTCTGGCTCTGTGGACCCTTGTTGCCTGGTAGGCTTCTACTGCCTTGAACCCTTGTTGTGCCTTGAACTTCTGCCTGTCTCCTGGACCTGCTTCTTGCCTCTGGCCCCATGAACTCTTGCTACCTGAAGGACTGCTGCCTTGGACTCTTGTTGTGCCTTGACCCTTCGCTTCCTGACCTAGCACCCGTCCTTTGGCCCAGTCCTGCTGCCTCGGACCCTGACAGCTAGAAGTTTTCTGGCAGTGTTGTCACTGAGGCAACAGTGAAGGAGGGCAGCGGTGTGTCTGCAGTAAACCACGGAATAAAGTTTGATTAGGGAGACAATGGGATTCTACTGTAGCCAGTCCCTCTGTAGTTGTGTGGGCCTGCCTACAACAGGCAAGGTAAACAGCAGCTGCTGCCAGAATCCCTTTTTAAGGACACACAAACAGCAAAACTGAGAGAAAAGGGGAAAATGGATAAGTGTAGCTCACCAGCTCCCTCCAGCATGTTAAAAAGGCAGGAATCTGTAAGTATGGCCGCCAAAATGAAACCATTAGGAAAATGGAGAAAGGTGAAAGAGAAAAATTATCCTTGGATAGATTTTAGAAGAAACTTTCAAATGATCTCTAGGAAGTTCAAAATGCTTCCATTTACTTATGCAAGGCTTACCTGACATGGCTGTTTCATTCCATACATGCATATTGTTAATTTTGAATAAAATTTTACTGAAAGACGTTGAACTTCTCTTCTTTTTTTTTGTGGTGTAAGAATTTATTCTTTCCATGTTATTTCTCCCTCTGGTATCAAACTTTCTATTATAGAAGTAATGTCCAGGAACACATCTACTTTGTTAACTGTGATATACCTGTTTATATAATTTGCAGTCTGTGTGCTGTTTTAAGGAATCTTTAAAAAACAGTTAAGACCTTGGTTGCACATTTTCATGCATCTTCATGAACAAAGTTTCTTTGAGCTTCTTTCTCTGTCTCATTTAAACTGGTGAATTTAGACAGACTGTAGATAAGTGAAGGTCAGACTGGCAACTGTCCTTGAGGACTATAAGTATCAAAAGCAGCCCTTGAAAATACAAACCTTGGTCAAAGTGTTGGAATGCCAAGTTAGAAGAGTTCTTCTAATGCATCTCCTCTGGTAGTTGAATCATAACTGCGCAGAAACTTATTTGTCTCTCCCACAATGTACAGTGCTGATAGGACCATCTAAGCCTCTGTTTGAGGGATAAAAGAAAGGTCTCTTTAGAAGAACTTGAAAGACTTATTTCAATATCAGGGATTTGATGGAGGAGGATCTCGTTTTTTCTCGGCATGAGCTTCAAGTCCCTTTAGGCAATAAGGCCTTGCATCACTAATATCAGCATGCACTAAAGACAGTCTGTGCATTTGACAGCCATGCCATCTGTGCCCATGGAGCTTATATTATGTCCTTTTATATTATCATGAGCAACATACAACAGAAGTCAGACCCATGTTTCTTCTTGCGATAGAATTCACAGCTGGAAAACCTGAACTCGTTCATCTAGAATATTTTCAAGGGCATCAGAACTAAAATAACTTAGTATTTGGAACATAAATCTAATTGTTAGTCTCAAGTAGAGTAGACCCACAGAATCCATAGCAATTTGGTCATTCAACACTTATGTTAATTCCATTGATTCCAAAAATAGAATTTTGGCCTATATGTACTCATTAATTCCTCCATTAGCTTACTAATAGCAACAGATATATATTTTTAATTTTTTTTAAAAAACTATCTCTATTCCATTTGTTCAACTCTGAGCACCTAATTTATATATTTTCGCATTATTGTAATTATGCAGATTCATTTTCATTCTAATTATCCATTCTAATTTATGTTTTCTCCCATGCATACCTTTTCTTTCTTTCCTTCCTTCCTTCTTTCTTTCTTTCTTTCTTTCTTTCTTTCTTTCTTTCTTTCTTTCTTTCTCAGTTACAACTCATTTGAGAGAACGAATATAGTGTAATATATAAAGTGCTGGAACAGAGAGACCCAAGTTTAACTCTCCTCTTAGACATGGAAGTGAATATGGCACACCACTACTTCTCAGTAAAGCTACCTGACCGGACTGCAGTGCAAATTAACAGGGAGAGGGAAACCATATAAAGTGGACATGTATACTTCTAGTGTTGTACAAGTAATAGAACAATAATATGAACATCTTGCCATGCGCAGACATTTCTAGTGGTGTTCTCATCAGAGCACACTTTCCCTCCTGACCAGCTTTCTATTGATGCCAAACATCTAATATCCATGAAAATGCCACAGGAAAGCCCCAAGAGTGATTGCCGTTTGATTCATAGGACAAAATTTAGATGAAATTAGGAACAAATAGCAGTAATTGAAAGGAGAAAAGCAGAGATACAGAATAAATATTTTACTATAAGTAGAAAACAGTCTACTTTAACTTTCCTTCACTTAATTTAATTTCATTCAAAAGGTATCTGATAAGCAGCTGATCTATGCTAGCACAACCGTGCTCCCACCCAGTTCATTGTTTGGTAGTGATGATTAAGGTAAAGATAAATGTTTGTACTTTTTACATTTACATTTCCTTTCATCTCACTAATCACCACCTCCCTCCCCTTGCCCAAGAAAACCTATGAAATTCATGAGGTCACCGTAAGTCAACAGGTTACTTGAAGGCATAACCCCTCCAGAAGTGAATAAACATCTGCCAACTGGGATAATGCCCTATACCTCTAATGAAGTGGATTCTAGTCTGCAGAAGCTTATGCTAAATAAAACTTGTTCGCCTTTAAGGATATGTACTCTTGGGTACATAAGGCTAGATAGTAAATTCTGTTATTTTTGCTGCAAAATACTTAACACAACTCCTTCCCTGTAAACTTTGTAAAGTATTTGTTGGTATAAGAAAAATAAATCAAAACACTTCCAGTCCAATATGGTAGATGTATCCTCACCCCTAAGACCATCCTCGTTCTTTTCCATCCTCACCCTTGTAGTTTCTCTTTTGTTTCCCAGATTTTATACTGTAGAGATAAAGAGTATCTTTCTCTTACACATATTTAAAGTAGTGGGATACAAGTGTGAGTAAACAATTCAAATGGCTATACCATACTTCCAAGAAAAATAAATGTAGAATTAGTCCCTTTAAAAAAAGGGGAAAAACTTTATCTTTTCTTTATAATTCTTTTATAATTCTAATTTCCTCAAAACTGAAGATTCACATCAAGTATCTGACTTAATAAACTGCTGTCTACCCTATCCTCGTGCTTTTCCCCAGCTCATGCTTTCTTCAGAGTAGTAGCATAAGGAGGCTGCCTCAGGAAGAGTTCTAGAGCAATGAATTGCACTGTTTCCCTTGTCCTGGGGCACCTCTTCTGCTGCCTTACCTCCTTTCTGTTCACCTAACTTGCTTCTCTTCCATTTCCCCCCCCTCTCTGGACTCACCTCATCCCTCTGCCATGCTCCCCTCTCTTGTTATTTGCACTCTGCTGTTGCATCTCCTACCCAATACTCTCCCTCCATGTTGTGAGACCATGGCCCTTTCCGTACTGTGTGGCTGCCCCACAATTGGGACATGATGGCAGCTCTCCATGGGTCATACTTCTGCATGATGTCATCACAGTTCCACCACCATCTTGTACCTGAGCATTGCATGAGCGTGGTATTTGTAAAATAGAAAAAATCCATTTTACACTTACTGCCATGTCCAGCTGCTGCCTTTCCCAGCCATGCAAAAAGGTGGAAGCATGCTGGGGATGCCTCCCTCCCCAGCACAGCAATGCCAAATGCCTGGCTGCACTGTGGAAGGGAAGAGGTGAGGCTGGAGCGCTCCCCTCTGCAGTGACTGGGAGAGGTGCAGAGGGGAGCATTCCTGGTGCGCTTTCCCTCCCCATTGGGGCTGCAGCAAAAGGACGTCGCTGAGCCCCGTTATGCAGAAAGGGCCTAAATCTTCCTCTCTTGCACCCTGCCTCTCATCATGATTACCACTGTGCCTCTTACTCCTTCCCTCCTTTCCCCTTAACTCATTCCTCCATCCCTCCAACTCACTCTCTTGCCTAATTTTGTTCCCTAGCAATGCACAAATCCCTTGCTTCTTGTATTCCGCCACTAGCACCCCTGGCCCTCCTACTCCCTCTCCTACACCCTCAAAATGCAACCCACTCTTGCTTGTTTTGCAGCATCACCTGCACCTCTTAGTCTCACATTTCTCCTACTCTTTGTCTCATCTCACCTCATGTCCTCACTGCATGCCCTTGCTTGCTTCCTGTCTGCCAGTGCCATTCCCTCTCCTGTCTTTCCTACTTCCTCCCTTGCCTCACTTTGTACCCTGCTTTGCTTCTTGCACTTGGCTGCTCACACTGGTCAACCTCCCATCTCTCCTACTTCCCCTTCCTCACCTTGTGCCTCTCCCTGGCTCCTTGAGCACCACTGTTTGCTCTCCCATCCCTCCTACTCACTCCCTTTTCAGATTGTGCTCATGGTGTTTCCCTCCTTTGCTTCTTAAAATGTGGTGCTTGCATCACTCATCCCCCTCCTTGCTTCTTGCACTCTACTCATGCACCACTCTCTCTCTCACCAATCTGACTCCTTCCCTCACTTCACATTGAACTATCATGGTGCACCCTTTCATGGGCCAAGAGTCAGCATCTCCAGGTGAACAGCAGTCTTGAAGGAGGACAAATAGATGCAAGCACACCAGGAGCTAATTAGGCATTCCTCCCTTGCTTCTTGTGCGTTGCTGCTCACACCATTGCTGCTCTCACCTCCACTTGCTTGATATTCCAAGCTGGACTTCTTCTTGCAAAAATATTTGACAGAAGAATGCTTGACATTTGGCCTATATCTAGGTTTCTACAGGGGCTGGAGATGTACTTTTTTAAAAAATGAATCTTAAAATCCAGCCCGAGTGATGGTCCAGATAGGCATCAGGTAGCGTGCCCAGATTCTGGGGAAAAGCTGGCAACATGACAAAATTGTGGGGAAAAGCTGGCGACATGACTTCAGCTCATGCTCTTCCCAGGTTGGTTGATTATTTTGTTACAGGAAAAAAACTAGAATTTGGTGTAATGCAAAATTTGAGAAAGAAACAAGCTAAAGACAGGGCTTGCTTACATCAATCCAGAGCTTGTGAACTTGCTTTTCAGAGGGGTGAATATAACAACTTGCTGAAGCCTGTCATAATAAATAGCTCAGTTATAGATGGCTTCAATGTGCCATTATGTTCATTCTCCCTGAAAATGGCTTTCCAAGGTCTGCCCAAATAATTATTCTTCATTCTCTCTCTTTAATGTTGATTGCAATAAGGGAAAACATCTGTGTAACTTGAAAGCTTACACAATATGTGGCATATTGTATTACTTGTTTGGTTTCAATAAGAGTACTGTTTTTATTGTCCTATTTGAATTTTGTTGTAATTCAAATTTTGTTGTAATTCAACACCATGGCAACATGTAATGAAAAAGCGTTACATAAGAGCATCCATTCATTCATTTCAATAGTATTTGGGAGGTTCCTCATTCTAAATTTACATCCTTCAGACTTCAGTTATTGAAAAAAAGCAGCTAACACAATTCTTTTTTTAAAGCAGGGTTTTAAAAATTGGTTTTGTTCCTGTTTTGTTCTTGATGTCTGAGAATCTCTCTTTCTCTTCCTCCCTCCATTTGTGTAGGGACATCCACACAAGCACACACAAACAGTGCATTCATTCTTTTATTAACAACCAGTTCTTCCTTTTTCATTTGCACCAGAATTACACAATGTATCATGGCCCCCAGGATAAATGTGTAGAGGTGAAAACTGCATGGACTGTACTGCTATAGCCATTTCAGAGAGTTGTTGGTAACAGAAGCAGAATGTTGTAACAGCTTTGAAACACTGAAATCTGTTAATATTATTCCATTAGCAAGATGACATCTAGCTATATTTATGCAATTCTTTTTAACCAAAAGTGAAATCTCTACTGTATATGTTTGTTTATTTCACAATTACTGATATTTGTAGCTATGTAATACTCTGGTACGGAAAAGTACATCACAAACAGGAAGATAAATAATAGTTTCATACCTTCCAACTTTTCACAGATGAAAACAGGTGCACTTGTGGCCAAGTAACATCAGAGTACAGTCAAGAATTATTAAGCTGGGAATGCTAGGAGAAGCTTTAGCAGTTTGCTTTTGCCTGAGCCTACTGGAAAGGGCATGATTATGCCCCTCTTATCTCCCATCCTCCCCAGACTTAATTAAGCAAAAACTACTTTTGCAGAAAGTAATCTGAAAACAAAGGAGGAAAGTGGAAGGAGGGGAAAGAGAGGTGGGACTTACAGGCTACAGCTATAAGGACAAGATGTGTGGTTCTTGATTCAGTAGAATTGCCACTCTGTTTCAATAAATTACAAATCTGGGTCATAACTGCTTCTATCTACTATGAAGATGCTTGGAAAACTAGCTGTTCAGAATAAAGAAGACAGTAGGGATGGGACGAACCCAGAATTTTCCGAATCCACATCCAGATCCTGGAAGGTTCTAGGAATTCACGAATCTCACGAATCTTGAATCTTTTGAATCCTTTTATTAAAAAGGGTTTAAACAGCAAGGAAAAGAAGGATAATCTTGGGTAAGACATACTCTCTTAGCCTTAACAAAAGGCTAGGCAAAGGCAAACCTCCTTCTGAAGAAATGTGGCCAGGACAATTGTCATAGTTTTGCCTCAGGATCTCCCCAGATTGAAAATGACATGAAGGCCCCGCCACATTAATGTCACATTTTCCTGCCTGTGTAAACAGGGCTACATACTACAGTAGAGAGATAATCTAGGTCAAAACTGGATTTTCTTTGCATAGTTCCTTCTGGCATCCTGGGGTTTGTAGTTTGATGATGCACCAGCAGAGTTTGTCAGAGAAGGCTGTGACACCTTGTAAAACTCCAAACCCAGAATTGTGTCTGAAAGAGCTTTGCAAGGGAGTTATGCAAAGGAATCTTTCAGCTGTCCTTGAAATCTCAAGCCTGTACCTTCCAGTCAAGTATTGAACTTAAATATTAAATGTTGAATTTAAATATCTTAGAATACAACCTCAGATGTAATTTCTGAAATTGTTATCAAAGGCCATTATTACTCTAAGGGAAAAACTCACCTATTTGCCATCTCCCCTTGTATGTCTGGGCTACCAGATTTTCAGGCATCCCAGTCTTCCAGGTTTTAAGGCATCCCGGTCTCCCAGGTTTTCAGGCGTCCCAGTCTCCAACAAACTATTTGGTTGGTAGATTTGAAAGATTCAATTTGCCTATTTTGGCTAAGGAATTCAGATTCATGAATCTCGAATCCTTCCTGAGGATTCAGGGATTCAAGGATTCAGCTGGCCCTTCTCTAGAAGACAGTATAGCAGAGGACTACTTTGGAATCCTGTAGATTCTCACAGCTACAGATACAATTACTATCTCAGTTATTATGAAAACATCTGTTGATTTACAATTTTTTGGATGGTTTATTTGCAATAAACAGGGAATCGGAAATTGGCAAAGAACTGGATCTTCTGTCCATGCTTATTGAAGGGAAAATAAGCATGTATCCAAACTGAAGAATTACAGCAGGTAGACAGTATTTTCACTATTAATAGTTCCACTGTATGGAATTCTGGTGAGGCGTACTTGCAATTTTCTGCTCCAAACTATAATAATTTTGTAGAGATAGAGATCTCTACCAGAGGATTCTAAATTACTCATCAAACTGTAAATCTCAAGATTCCATGGCATGCAGCCATGGTGGTTAAAGTAGTATCAAATTGCTAAACTTGTGTAGTGCAAATATATCCAAAGTGATCTACATGTGTACACTCAGTCACCTCTTTATTTTTTAGATCTAAAACTTTTAAAAATGTAAATTGGCTACCAGTTCTGTCAGGGCTAGTTGTGTGTGTGTGTGTGTGTGTGTGTGTGTGCGTGTGTCTGCCTGCCTGCCTGCCTGCCTGCCTGTCTGCTTATCTCTCTCTCTTTTTTCCTACAGGGAAGAAAAAAGCACAATTGCAAGGCAAACCATCTGCTAATTCCTGTGGTTACAAACTGGAAGGAAAAAAGTCTCTAACGTATTGTTTTTGTTTTAGTTTTTCAAAATGAATCTTGAGAAGAAGAAAATTATGTACTGGTAGTATTCCCTTCTGAGATTTCTGTTTGTTCCCTGAGCCACTGAGAATAATCTCTCCCCATAACAGTCCCTGTCTAGTTAATATCCAGTTAACACATATTACCTCCTACCTCCATGATGAAAATACAATAGACAATACTATGCATTTCTTTACATCACGTCATCGGCTAACATGAATGGAGCAAGCATATGTTGACCTTGGTTGTTAGGTCCTAACAAAAAAGAGGAATGCACAAACTTACAGTTTCTGGAAAGAAAATACAGGCATACCTTAGTTAGCAAAGTCTGTGACACTGAAGCTCCTCTTTACAGGTTTTTTTAATGCCCAGGCAGTACCCTTTCCTCCTCATCCTCTGCTTAGATGGAATTTTTTTTTAGCAGCATTGGCATGAGGAGGACAGTAAAGAAGGCCTGGAGAGACAAACATTTGGTGGCAAGTTGCAGCAGCAAGTTTGCAGTGAACAAGTCAATAAAGCTTGAGCTGGAAAAAAGATGGGAATCCTACTGTAACCAATTCTACTGTATATATGCGTGTCCTTGCCCCCAGAATCCCTTACTAAGCATGCCTGAACAGCAGAACAGAGAGAAAAGGGAACAAGAGATGACTGCCTCACCACCACTTCCTACCAGCATGTTAAAAAAAACAGGTATCTATAGGTCTGGCCACCAAAATGGAAATGGTAAGAAAAGTGGAACCTGGGGAATGAAAGTCATCCTGTGATGCATTCTGGAAAAAGCCTTTAAGTTTCTTCCAAATAAAAAGTTTGCTAAACATGTTGACCATGCTCTTCTTTTTTTGGTACTGTATAAACTTATCCCTATTTTTTTCCATGTTATTTCTACCTCTGGTACCATTTTTTGGTTATAGAAACCCATCTACTTAAATACATAAGGCATACCTGTATATATGTTTGCCTTTTATGGCATGACATTTCCAGCAAAGTAGTTCTGTTAAAAACAGCAACATGCTACTACCAATGTTCTTAATAAGATTTTAATTGTTAACAGTGTTTCAACGAGGGATGGGCCAACTGAATCCTCAAATCCTGGGCAAAGATTCGAGATTCGGGAATCCGAATCCTGGCACCAAAACAGCAAATCAAATCTTTTGAATCCACCAACCAAGCTTGTTTGTTTCTTTTCAAAACTGGCGCCTCCGGAGCCCACTAAAAGCCTGATGGGCTGGCAGGCTCTGAGCACACGAAAATCATGGCATAAAGCCGCCCGTGCATGCCAGAGGCTGCCTGTGGTCACTCATGCTGTGTGCTCGCCCACTCATTTGTGCTGTCTGTAAGTGTATTGCCTCTCTAGCCTGAGAAAGACTTCCCCCACTCGAGCCTCTCCTGCTGCCACCACCACCACCCAAAGACCTCCCTCACCCAAGCCTCTGCTGCTGCTGCAGCCCAGGATCAGGTACGGCAGGGCTTTCCAAACAGTGTGTGTTGTGACATGTTAGTGTATCACCTGAAGTCTATAGATGTGTTGCCTCTCCATGCTGAGAAAGACCTCCCCCACCCGGGCCTGTGCCACCGCTGCTGCCAAAGCCCAAACACTTCTGCCACTCAATCCTGTGCCGCCACTGCCACAGCCCAGGATCAGATTGTTCCTGCTGCCTTCACTGAGGTCTTTCAGCAGCGAGCCAGGATTAGGTGAGGGGCCTTGATCAAGTGAAATCAACACTGGCCATAGAAATTTCTGATCTTCGTTTGCAAGCAGATGTCACTGAGCTTCAGTCATCACAAGAAAGGCAAAGAGACACCACTGCAGCATTGTCAAGTGAACCAGAAGGAGTTCATGGCTTGTGGAGTCACTATGCTCAATTGATGGCCCCATCTAGCAGCAGTGAGGACAGTTGCACTTTGTCTCCTGAAGATGAAATCAATGCCTACTTGTCAGAACCACTGCTTGCACTGTCTGCGGGCATCTTCAAGTACTGGAAGGACAACCAAAAATATCCCAATTTGAGGAAACTGTCCAAAAAGTTCCGAATCACACCACCATCAACAGTAACGTCAGAAAGACTCTTCAGCACATCAGATGTCGCAGCTGATAAAAAGCGCAATAGGCTAGATCCAGAGCAAGTTAGAATGCAGGTGTTTTTGAACAAAAATCTGCTTTAAAGGTTTCAGCTATGTTTTGTTTGTTTGTTTGCGTTGCCCTGAAACAGTTCAGGCAGGAACTCTTACAAGTTTAAAAGTAACATGTTTTTTATTGTTCTTAATTTTGTGGAAAGAATCAAGACTCAGGAGTTTATGTACCTCTTGTAGTAGATGAACATGTTAAATTGCATTAGTATCTTCTTAAGAAGAAGTATATGGGTATGTTCTCCTGAAAGTGAAAACTATTATTTATTTTTCATTAAACAAAGATGTCAAATTCTGCTTCAAATAGAAGTGCTTTCTTTTCCTTGCTTTTTAAACCCCCTTTTAAAAGAGGATTTGAAAGATTCAAGAGTCATGGAGTCACAGAACCTTCCAGGGATTTGGATTTGAAAAATTCTGGATTTGTCCCAATCCCTAGTTTCAACCATATTTTCTACAAGTTGTTTGCTTTGTAGTGGCTTCTAACTAGGTCATGTTTTGCATACAAGACTCCAAGTGTTATACTGTCTACTGAGTAAATTCTGCGGGGTCTTTGTATACCCCCTGCTATGCCTATTGTGGTTGGAAGCAAAGAAGGCAATAATCAAAAATGTTAATGACTACATCCAAATGAAATCCATAGGTCCTTGTTTTTTTTTAAAAAAAAATTCTGAACTTCTGACGTACGTATTTTAGTCATCCT